>CM033443.1:29836267-30417984 GCA_019425775.1 Rafetus swinhoei | reverse complement strand
GCCATCCAGGAGGACCATCGAGGGGCTGTCAGGATCCAGGGTAACTGCTGTTACTTCGAATTAACTTTGTAGTGTAGACATACCCTGAGGTAAGGCTGACTGGTCTGTAGTTCCCTGGATTTTCCTTCTTCCCTTTTTTAAAGATGGGCACTACATTTGCCTTTTTCCAATCATCAGGGACCTCTCCCAATCTCCATGAGTTTTCAGAGATAATGGCCAAAGGCTCCGCAATGACATTTGCCAACTCCCTCAGTACCTTCATATACATTAAATCTGGACCTTTCAGCAAATCTACCTTGACATTATGGGTTAAAGCTGTTTAGAAAAAAGAAGGTTTCTTAAAAGCCTATCTGGCACATTTATATTGTTCCTTGGGAGGCAAATATTTATTTTGTGGTAAACCTGCTGCTTATGAATCATTCTGCAAAAAAGTAATTGGCTGAGATTTTCAAAGTAGCGCAGCCAGTTCAGTCATCCATCTTCCACTTAGATTAATTACAGAGTCTGGCCTAAATCCTCTATATGGCTTGCTCTTTCACTTGTGAGCTCATTGGGGTAGGTGCTGCCTCTTAGTAGGTATTTGTATGGCACCAAACCCAATGGGGCCCCAATTCTGGTTGTGGCTTTGGGGCATTGATATTTTACAAATAATAGTTTTTCAATGCTAATTACAGTGTTCCATTCAGTTAAGACATTCCAGTGCCTGTCTGTACATCTCAGGACCCCAGACTTGCTGTCTGACAGAGCTGTTCTGGACGATACATTGAACAGTTCATGGAAAGTGGAAACTATACCCCGGACATGAAGGCAGCATGGAGCCAGCCAATGCAGCCACAAGATGGGCGAGGCTGACTTGGGAGTGTGTGTGGCCAGAATACTCAATAAGGCCAACACCTCTCCCAGCCAGCTTCTGTCAGTGGCAGAGCTCAAGGCACATATTAACAACTCCCAATCAGCACAACTCTGTAGGAAGATGGTATCGCAAGGGCATGTGTGCGAATGTATCCATTCATTTAATAGACTTTGGCAAGGTCTTTATTAAAATTGCAGAGAACAGATACTGGGAATAGAGAACTGGGAAATATTTCCATTATGTTTATAAATATCATGTACCTTCATTGTATTTGTGTGATAATACCCTGCCTGAGCACACAGGTTTAGCTTGAAAGGGGCTGTTAAAGAAACCAGGCAAGAAAGGTAATGGTAAGATGTAGATAATGGAGCATCTCTTAGTTTATAGCCATGAAGAGGCTTTAAAACCCTAAATCGAATTAGCTGTTATTCCTCCTTGAATGAGGTTTACCAGCTAATTTGATTTAGGTCTTTAATTCGGAATCCCGTTTCACTGCCGCGTGTAGACGCGGGCAGTTACTTCGGGCTAGTCAATTTCTAAAATGGCGACCGGCCGGGAACATGGGATATTTAAATCCCGCGCTTCATTTGCAATTTTGGTCGCCCTCATTAGCCTCCCTAGATCGAACTAGGGGGCTAGTGTAGACGTACCCTAAGGGTATGTCTACACTACAGCATTATTTTGAAATATCTTATTTCAAAATAGTTAATTCGAAATAAGTTATTTCGAAATAACACGTCTACATACAAAATGCATTTCAAAATAGCGTTTTGCTATTTCAAAATAGCGCGTCCACACTGTTTGGATGCTGAATCGCATTTAAGGGCAGCTGAAATTGGTTCCAGCAGGGCATCAGGTCAGGAGTTACTTTGTGTGGCTGCTGCATGAGGCTATCTGAGGCTTGTGCTTAAAGGGACCCCCCTGGAAAGCCGGTTCTCAGCTTTCCCTGCTTGCTTGCTTACCTCACAGAGGGACAGCAAAGCATTTTTGTCTCTGCCTGCTTTGGTTGCCCTGACTTGGGACACCACAGCACTCGGTACCATGGAGCTGGAGCTGCCCCTGGGCACTCTGGTGCTCATTTTGGACGTGTTGCTGCAAGCCTGGCTGTGCTTTCTGCAGGCTGCCTCGCAGCATCTTCTGCAGCTCGACCCCCACGCCATCCTCTGGACCCTCCTGGGGGACGGGGAGGAGCAGCTGCAGCTTCCAGATGCCAGCATGCCCCACTGCATCTGGTGTCTGGACACCAGCAGCGACTGGTGGGACCACATCGTCCTGGAGTGCTGGGGAGACCAACAATGGACCCAGAACTTCAGGATGAAGAAGGACACCTTCCTCGAGCTCTGTGAGTGGCTCGCCCCTGCTCTGCAGCGATGGGACACGTGCATGAGGCCCGCCATTTCCCTCCACAAGCGTGTGCCTATCACCCTATGGAAGCTCTCCACGCCGGATAGCTACCGATCCGTGGCAAACCAGTTCGGTGTGGGGAGATCCACCATCGGAGCAGTGCTCCTGCAGGTATGGCAGGAAAAGGGGGGGAGCTGGTGCAAGTCCCCTCCATGGGAGGGTTTGGTCTGTCCAGCTGCACTGTGGGCTGCCCACGGTGGCCAGGATTGCAGGGGGGTTGCTCCTGGGAGTAGGGGTGCGGGGCAGTGGTGGGGAAGGAGCACTCTCAGCCACCCTGGCACCCCAGTGACTCTCGGTGGCTTTGTGTGTCCCTCTGCAGATGGTCAAGGCCATCAACAGAGTGCTGCTCCACAGAGTCATCTGCCTCACCGATGTGGACGCAGTGATCGAGGGGTTTGGCGCCTGGGCTTCCCCAACTGCGGGGGAGGGAGGGGTGCAATCGACGGGACGCACATCCCCATCCATGCCCCGGACCACCAGGCCTCCCTCTACATCAACCAGAAGGGATACTTCTCGGTCATCCTGCAGGCTGTGTCTGACCACCGGGACCAGTTCGTGGACATCAACATGGGCTGGTCTGGCAAAGCACACGACGCGTGGGTTTACCGCAATTCCTCCGTCTGCCAAAGGCTGCACGCTGGGACTTTCTTCCCCGACCGCCACATCAGGGTCGGGGACATGGACGTGCCTGTGTGCCTGGTGGGGGATGTGGCCTATCCCCTACAACCCTGGCTGATGAAGCCCTACACGGGACACCTGAACCCCTCCTGACAGGCCTTTAATGCCAAGCTCGGCAGGGCCCACATCGTGGTGGAGGGGGTGTTCAGCCAGTTGAAGGCCCATTTTAGATGCCTCCTCACCCGCCTGGACCTATCTGAGCGGAATATTCCGCACGTGGTGGCAGCGTGTTGTGTGCTGCATAATTTGTGCGAGAGGAAGGGGGAGGCATTCCTGCCGATCTGGATGGCAGAAACCGACCACTTGGCTGGCCTGTGTGTGCAGCCCCGCATGGCTGCCAGCCTGGAGGCCCATCGGGGGGCTGTCCGTATCCAGGAGGCCCTGCGGGAGAGCTTCCACCCGGAGGAGGACTAAAGTCTCCCTGGTGTGCCCCACTGGGGGCTTGTGCCTCATTTCACCCTCACATCCTTTCACTGACCCCTCCCTAACCCCCATTCCCATTAAACAAAGACACATGTGTTGAAGAAAACAAACTTCCTTTATTGAACAAAACTGGGGTGTGGGGAGGGGGGAATGAGGGCGGAAGAGGGGAGGCGAGAGGGTGGGAGAGGGGAGGGGTAAACCTGGGAGGAGGGAGCTGGAAGGGGAGGCAAGGGGAGGAAGGGGGAGGAGAAGCTCAGGGTTGGGGGTCTTGCTGGTCCACCTGTCTCCCAGCACTGGAGATGCGGAGGCCACAGCGTCCCCGGGGGGGAGCAGGTATGGAGGGAGGGGCGGTTGGGGGGGGCGGAGGAAGAAGCAGGAGGGGGAGCAGGAGTGGGAGGAGGAGCAGTAGCTGTGGGGCGGCAGCTGGGGCTGGAGCAGCAGGAGGCAGCAATCTCTGCACAGTGTCTGCAGGTGGCCGCAGATGGCACGGCCCTGGGCAAGCAGCTCCCGCCAGCTCTCCCACCGCAGCTGCAGGTCTTCATGCACCCAGTGGTCGAGGGTGCGGTGCTGGCCTCGCAGGATCCCCAGGTGCTGCCGCTGATACGCCTCCTGGTTATGGGTCAGCCTGCTGGCTCAGGTGCGGGAGGCTGTCCTGGGTGGAGTGGTGCACCCTGCACTCGCAGCTGCTGCGGCTGTGGAGAAACAAGAGAAGTGGTCAGTTCTCCCTGAGGGCACAGTGGGTGAAGCCCAGCCCCACTCTGCACGGTGAGGACGGCAGGTCTCCACACCATCAGAGTCGATGTGCTTGCACACAGCCATGTTCGGCATGTCCTATCCCCAGGAGTGTGAGCTGGCCCGGGACTGCACCTATGCCCCTGTGCTGTATCTAGTGTGGGAGTGGGAGGGGAAGGGAGATGTGCCCTGCCTCTGTGTAGAGGGGGCTTGTGGAGGGAGGGCATCGTGCAGTGTCCCTTCCCAGGGTCAGGAGCACGTCATGTGCCTTCATACATACATGTGTGTGGGTAACAGGCCAGGGCCCCTGTGTGGCAGCCAGCCGGGGCCACATGCCCAGGGTGGCACGGCACATGCACAGGTTGCTGCATGCTCCATGGTCAGCAAGGCCCACACGCGTGGTCCCTGGTCTCCCTCTCCCCCCCTCCTACCCCACATAAGGGGACAGTGATGGCACTCACATGTCGAGGCCTCCCCGGCCTCAGATGACACTGGCGACAGGCTTGCTGGGATGGCTCGGGGGTCCTGTGTGTGGGGTACGCTCCCTCCAGGCTCCTGCGGCTCCTGGCCATCCTCCTCCTCCTCGTCTTCGGTGTCATGGGCAGGGCCCTCTGCCCCAGGGTCGATGACCACCTGGGGGGCATGGACCGTCTGACCCCCCAGGATGCGGTCCAGGGCATCATAATAGGGGCAGGGGTCCAGGTCAGCTCCTGGTTGGGAGCTGCCCCCTGAGGCTCTGGCATAGGCCTGCCACAGCTCTTTTATTTTCATAAGCACCTGGTCCTGGGTGTGCATGTTGCCTTTGGTGGCCAGGCTGTCAGCCATCCGCCTGTAGATGACCACGTTCCTGCGTCTAGTGCGGAGATCGTGGACATTGGAGGCCTCCCCCCAAACCTCAATGAGGTCCATAATCTCCGCACTAGACCAGGAAGGTGCCCGCCTTTTGCAGCCCCTGGCAAGCTCCTGGGAGCTGTCAGCCTGCTCCTGGGGAGCGGTGGAGGGCTGGGTGCCACTGGGTTGCTGGCTCATGCTGGGCCAGGTGCATGGACTGCTGGCTCTGTGCTCTCAGGCTTGCAGCTGGCACAGGCACTGTGGCCAGAGTCTGCCCCTTTAAGGGCTCCGGGGCTGCGGGGGGAGCAGAAGAGTTTTCCTGGTTGTTCCCAGAGTGGCCACCAGGGCACCCTGGGAAGGGCTGGAGGCCCCCTATTTCGAAAATGTAGTAGCCCAATGTCTGTGACTCTGTAACACTGAAACGCTGGCTGTTCCCTCTGGGCGGCGCTGTTGCCTCCCACCGTGGCGCTTGGCTGACTTCTGCGCCACTCAGCCAGGCCGCCGCGTGGGAGCAAGCGGCACAAGCAGCTGTTTGGGGTCTGCGCTCCCCATGCAGCACGGCAGGAGGCAACAGCGCCACCCAGAGGGAACAGCCAGGGGTGGGGCCTGGATGAGTGTGCATCTCTGATGTCAGGAAAGGGCACCAGATTCAAAAGGAGGAAAGCGGAGCAGACACAGAGGATGCGGAGGAGACAGAGAGGAGAACAGAGGAGGCAGGAGGAGGTGGAGGACAGCGAGAGAGAGAGTGAGAGAGACGCAGCAGGAGGAGGAGAAGAGAAACACAGAGTGAGAGGCAGGGTGGGGGGAGAAGAGAAAGAGAGAGAGAAGGAGAGAGAGGCAGAAGGTGGACGAGAGCTGAGAGAGAGAGGGCGAGGCAGTAGGAGGAGATGAGAGAGAGAGGCCATTTGCACCGCTTGCTCCCATGCGGCAGCCCAGCTGAGTGGCACAGAAGTCAGCCAGGCACCACAGTGGGAGGCGAAGGGGGGGCCGGGCGGTGACGTATACACCCAGGGGGTAGGGCCTGGACAAGCGTGCATCCCCGACGGAGACAGAGGAGAGTGGAGAGAGAGTGAGAGGCAGGAGGGGGAGAAGAGAAAGAGAGAGATGGAGAGAGAGGCAGAAGGCGGAGGAGAGCTGAGAGAGAGGGGGGGAAGCAGTAGGAGGAATAGAGAGAGAGAGAGAGAGACGGAGCAAGAGACCGGAGGCTCAGGAGAGAAGACCGACGTGGAGGAGAGACCTGAAAATCCCGTCTTATGACGGGCTAATTGGCTAGTTTCGAAATAAGCGTCTACACAGAGCTTATTTCGATTTAGCTATTTCAAATTTGGCATTATTCCTCGTGGAATGAGGTTTACCAAATTCGAAATAAGTGCTCCGCTATTTTGATTTAATTTCAAAATAGCGGTTTGGCTGTGTAGATGCTAGGAAAGTTATTTCGAAATAATGGCTGTTATTGCGAAATAACTTTGCTGTGTAGACATACCCTAAAGGTTTGTGCAAACCCAAACCAATTTGTTCATCCACAAGGGAATTTATATTGTGTTCTAATTTCCAGTCTGGCATGTGTCTTTAGACTTTCTCTCATTTAAAGTACCTGGGACCAAAGTGCAGATGATTTACTAGGATCTGTCTTTGATTACATAGCATATGTAATGAGAAGTCCTGTGGCACCTTATAGACTAACAGATTTATTGGAGCATAAGCTTTCATGGGTAAAGACCCACTTCGTCAGACGCATGTCACCATCTGATGATCTTCACAGGACTTCTCATTGTTCTTGCAGATTCAGACTAACATGGCTACCCCTCTGATACACAGCATATATAGTTAATCGTGCACTAACCCATAAAGCCAGACCAGGCCTATTAACTTATTTATGTCTGAGCTCTGTTCCTCACCTTCTCTTTTGCTTGCTCAAGTACATGGATCAGTGATGCAAGTGCATTTGGAGTCAGAGTCAGATCATCAGCTGGTGTAAATCAGTATTGGTTCACTGAAATCAATGGAGCTACTCTGACTTTTATTTGCCCCTCTAGCAGTGTTAGCCCACAGCTAGAAAGGCCAAGTGCAGTGCTGTTTGCATTCATGATTTTATTTTGGGCTTGTCTCTATTGTTTATTGTAGTAAACAGCAATTATCAGAAAAGGGATGTGGTGATGGGGGAAATAGGATGGTTAATATATTGATTTTTAAAAAGGAATAAAGAAGTTGTCCAAGTGTTGCAATTAGAATTTACCACCAACAATTTGTAATCCAAATTCTCTTCTCTTTTGCAGTTTTTTGGATTATGTTCGTCATGGCATTCTACCTGCTAGCCATTGGCAGAGGCAAAGGAAATCCTACACTGGCTAACTTTGGTGCTCTTCCAAACATCTTTGGAGCTTGTTCACTAGCTGCTGTATCCCATGCCACCCTTCCTCATATCATTCCTCCCATACAAAACAAGACCAACCTTGGTTTGGGAATTGCTATTGTCTTCATAGTTGTGAGTGCTTTTTATGCACTGCTTTCATTATTGATCATGTTCACCTTTGAAAATGACAAGATTAAGGAAATTGTTCTGTTAAATTTTTTGGATTGTTCTATTGTGCCTGGAGTGTTCTTCATTTACTTCTTGGGACTCTATACCACTTTTAAGGTGAGTGCTGTCTTTCCCCTGAATGCAGTGGCTTTAAGAGACAACATACGAGCTATATTCAGCTCCTTCCAAAGTTCTCATATTTGGGTGGTTGAAAGTCTCCTCTTTCCACTTTTGACCATCATCCCACCAATTGTGATTGCAGTCATTACTGAGAACATAGAGGTGATCGTTGGAATAACGGGCTCTTACGCCGCAACCGTCATTCAGTTTATCATCCCACCTCTGCTGGTTCACTATAGCCGCAGAGATACCCAGGAGAAGTTTGGTCTATGTATTCCTATGAAGCATGCCTCTCCATTTCAACACAACTTTTGGATAATTCTAGCTATCACCTTTGCTGTATTTACTATCACCTCAGTGACAATATTGTATATAACACGCTAAAGTTAATAAATACCAGTGTTAAGTAATGGAAATGTATTTTCAGTGAATAAAGTTATCAGCAATACCTTAAAAATCATACAAAGTGCTAAAGTTAAAAATGTGGCAATTCATGATAGTGATGGCTTATTATTGATTCTTACTCAGGCAGATACTGTTTGGAATCTAAATAGATTCCATGTTCCTTTTACATTCTAATCTAGTTATTTTCAAAATGAAGCCAATTTGCAAAGAGAATGATGTGTTGCATCAGTTGATCTTATAATTTAAAAATGTTGGTAATATCATAAAATGTGTTGTTCTGGATTATTTAGGGTGGAAGGTGAAATTACATAGTCACTGCCACTTTACTGAAATGCAGCAACTTCTGTAGTGAAACATATCAGCTATTTAACATATCACAATAGCGTGCCACAGGAATTAAAAAAAGAATGTGTTTATGGGATGAATGCAGTTAGGGAGACTGCATTATCTGAATTCAGAAGTCTTTTTAGCATGTCTTTACAGTCCTTTACAATATTCAATATCAATGTTAAAATATTTTAAAAGCATGACAGCCTTGCCAGGTGTCTAACTGTCACCTGCATAAAGTGGGGCACATTCAGTTCTCAGCCCCTGTATCTACCCGCGTGCGTGTGTTTGTGCCCGTGCATGTGTGTGTATGTGTGTGTGTATGAGAGAGAGAGAGAGAGAGACGCACACACATTTTAAGGGTAATTAAGTTAATGGTTATAAAGTGCTTTGAGGTACTTTGATTTTTCATGAATCTCTGTAATTTTACCAAGATTTTACCAAGCTATTACCAAGCACAGCTCCCACCAGAACACATTCATTTTCATAATAATAATTTGATAAACAGTTTTTAACAAAAGTGAGGAAGTGCCAGGCTACCCATACCCATGCCCTTATTATTTATTTTGTTCACTAGCTATGAATAATGTGCACAAGGAATCCACTGCAGTTCTGGATTATTTGTGTAGTTCTGTACTAATTAGTGGATTTACATTAAAAAATCTTGTGAGGTTAAAAAGAGTTATTTTGTTTTTAAAACTCTTGAGAAAAAATCTTTATATGATGCATAAAATTGTCATTTCTGAGATAAGCTAGCGTAGTGCTATACATTAAATTCACTTAAGTTGCATTTTCACAGAACTGTGGTACAAATCTATCTTGTGGGGCCATCCAGAACATAAGCTAATGCAGGATATGACTTTTGCCTAGTTAAAGGGCACTTCATGCAAAGTGTGTATGATACTGTAGTCTAAATGGGTTTGTGACTGGGTTTTGAGTGGAGTTCTAGTTGTATATCTTGATTTGGACTTGAAAGCCCTAAATGGATAGCTACTAGAGATAACTACTAGAGACCTACTACTAGAGGGCTAGGCTCTTTCTTCATTTGCTACCTCTGTAATAGTGACCAGCAAAGGTGCTAGAACTAGCAGTCCTTTATTTTAAAAGAGATGAGGCTGGTGACTGGATGCTCGCTGTGAAAAATCCTCAACTCTAGACTGATTTCTCAAGCTGTCATGATTTAAATTTTATGCCCTTGATGATATACTGTTTTCTTTATTTTTTGGGAGGGAAAGGAAGGGTTGGATTGAGGGTTGGGATTGGCCAGAGGAGGGATGTGAATTCTATATGGAACTGGGATTGATTCATATGCTGAGTTATTTGCATATTTAAAGATATGCACACATGTGACCCATATGCTTGCATTTCAGGATACAGTGATATATAAACTAACATGTATAAGGTGATATAAGGAAATAGACAGTCCCATCACTTGAGCTATGCCTATGCAGCAGTGTTATTACAGAATAACTGATGTTATTCCGAAATAACAAAGAGCATGTTTATACAGCAAGTCTTTATTTTGAAATAATGGTGAGCTGGAGGACTTCTTACTCCAACTCCTGCAACACTCATTTCACAAGGAGTAAGGGAAGTCCAAAGAAGAGTGTTCTTCCTTTGACTTCCTGCTGTGTAGACAGCGCAAAAAGCCGAGTTAAGTTATTTCGACTTAAGCTATGCAATTGATGTATCTGAAGTTGCGTAGCTTAAGTCAACTTTTGCCTTGCTGTGTAGATATGCCCTTATTGAGCTGGTGCATTGTCAGGGGGCACTCATGTACTAGCAGACCAACAGACATCTGATGCAGGGAGCTGGAGACCTTACTTTGTTTGACAATACACCTGCCCTGGTACCTTCACACCTTATTTGATTGTGTGGTCATCGGGGATTCTCTCAGGGTCTGCTGAGCTGGCTGTGTGTGCAGACAAAGTGCAGCACACAGAGGGAGCATACACACACAGCCAAACAGTTATCAACATTTGACAGAGCAAGATACCTGTCAGGACATCACATTGAAGAGATCTGATGACACACTCCAGAGTGATATCATAGAAGCCTCTGAAACTACACTGGAATATGTGAGATCGGGATAGGGCATTTTCCTTCCAAGTATTATAATTTGTGGAGGTAGTGCCGATATTACATTCTCAGTTCACTTTCTGTGGAACAATATATTTTTGTCTATTTACACCTGGCTGCCGCTGAAGTTGTGGAAGCCCTAAATGCACATCCAAATGGAGTATTTGGTCCATAGACTGGTGAATAGAGTGTATTGCTGGGGGCTTATTCCCTCTATAGCATTATGGGTATTATGTTCTAAGCTCTGATGCTTAAAACAAGGTACACGCTAATGTTAAAAATCCCAGTACATGTATTAGATATTTTGAAAGACTATTCCTTAACCTTTCCTAAGTGAATTTTTGAATAGAATTTGGATGTAATAAGACAGCTGCAGCCGAGGTACTGCTGGCACCATTCAAAGTACACGTTGCACATTATTAAAGTGAGAAATGTGTTAGTCAGTAAGGCAGGGAGTAGCATTGGGAAATGAATGAACATTGCTTTTTACTGTTGATGCCTGGACACCAGTTGCAATTTTTTCATGCTGATATCAGATTAGACTAGAGGCTATGTTATAAATGCTGAAGGCATAAAATTATAAATCCTGTTTGATTGGGAGTGCTCTCATTATCTCTGTCCTCACAAGTGCATCTTCATAAGACTTGGACTATTAGAATGCATTTTTTGGGAAAAACTCATTTATTTTCATTGGGTCTGAAGAAGCTGAAGTCTCTTCCAAGAGAGTTGATACTGATCTTGTAACAATGAATTACATATTTTATTCTAGCTGTGGCTTACTTGCCATCCTAGGCAATATAGTCAGCCTGCTCTTTCGTCTCTGCTGTACAAATTAATATCTATTGCTTTTCTTTGGGTACATAGGGTCCACCTCGGACCTCTTGCACTTGCTCCCAGACATTTTATTGCATCCCAGAGACACAGTCCTTCTATTCCCATGTTGAACAATTTGAATTGTGAGGTATGGGATGTGTTGGTTATAGGAAAACTACTTGAATGAAACAATAGAAGAATGACATTTCAAATTTCAAGAGGGGGAAAGTGGCCAGTCTTGAAGGGTCTGTGATACAAGGCTCTAGTTTTGATACATCTACAATATGAGTAAGCTTTTAATCTAAAATAAAGTGTAGTTTGTTTAATTTCTGATAATGAGCGTCTTCTATTTGTGAATTTATGCCTTTTCCACAGACTGCATGAAATAAATTACCAAGCCAGCAGGAGTAACTAGCAGAAAATAGTTACAAAGGAAGTTTAGATATAAAATATTTGAAGTACTGTACAAAACGAAATACAGAAGACAGTATGCAGCCATATCTGTTTCTTGGTAGATTTTCATTCTTAACTGTTCTGTGAGCTGTGCCATGAGTTGTCCTCCCTGCCTGATTTCATGTTTGTGCAACCCCTGCAGCTCCCCTGTTCTTATCCCCACTGGAGGGCTGTTAACAGACCGCTTCACCTTGACTGGTCCCTGGAAATATGTATTAACTACCTATGCTAAACAATCTGTGCAAATCTTGTTTCAGTGACACTTTGAGTTAGGCTATATCATGCAGAGATCTTACAGCAGTACTACTACTGCTGCAGCTGTGCTATTGTAAAATCTCTGGTGTAGCTGCTCTATGCCAATGGGAAAGAGCTCATCAGTCAACATAATTAAACCACCTCCAGTGAGAAGCACTAGCTATGTTGGCGGGAGAATGTCCCTCACTGGCACTGTGAACTCCACATTGGTGCTTCTGTCAGTGAAACTTATGTCACTCGGGGAAGTGGGGTTTTTTCACACCCCTGATCAATGAAAGTGATAGCATAAACATAGTCTTAGTTTCTCAGATCTGTGGAAGATCTCTATATAAGCTCAAAAGTTGATCTCTCTCATTGACAGAAGTTCATCCAATAAAATATATTACTTCACTTGCCTTGTGTCTCCGACTTTGCATGCGTCATTTTAGAGAAGGCTGGTTTGTAAATGCACCCAGTTCCTTTCTTTGCCTATTCTTACTGTCCCAGCATGTCCTGTCCTTGAATCAGATTACTGACTTTCTGTTGTTTGTTACCCCTCTGCCAAACAGTAGTACCTGTAGGGTCTTGCAGTTGGTTTCCTGCTGGAGCAGAAACTTGCTGGAGTCTGGTTGTATTTTCACTGTAACTTGTTTTATTTACACATACTCCAGTGCTGGAATGGAAGGTAAAACAGTCTAGTGGGTTTAGCTAGCTTAGCTCATTATATTGAATGTGGACAGTACAAGACAATCTACTACTTCCTGCATAATTCATTTTCCGTGGGATACTTAGATATTTTCCCCTCCAGTGACTGCCCTCTCTGTTTACAGTCCCCAAATGTAAAAACATCTCAAAGGCCTCTTTCCAGTTTGATTCTTTCCCCCTCTGTGTGGCTGCCCGCTACAATGTTGCTGACCTCAGAATATTTGATATGGTTTGAATTTACACTAAAGATATGTATATGTGAAACAATGGGACTGATTAATAATAGACATAAATCTCTGTAAAGCAACCTAAACAGGCAGAGTTTTACAAGGGAGTTGTGGCAGGCCCGCAACAGATTTTGCTTGAAAAGGGGTACGTGAGCAATTGCAGTGGAGCTTCTTGTTTTAATTGAGCACTCTTTACTCTTTACTCTTGTGATGGATAGAACTTTGCAGTCCATCAGTGGCCCATAGACCCTAATTTGAGAACCATATCCTGGGTTTCTCATCCTGCTGCACTGTATTATGGAGGAGCACTAGCTCAGCCATAGCTAAGACTGATTACAGTTTTCTATTTATCAGCTGATTTTTCTAAGGCCTCTAAAATTCACATGCCTGCTCAGATTGCCCTGAGCATTAGTGTGTGTCATTGGAATCTGGGGTAAGTTTATGGTACAAAATTGGCATCATTTGCTCAAGGGTTTCCTGAGAATCAGTGCCTTTCATAAAAGGACATGTCATTAACATTTTCCTGTTTTAATGTTTTTGCATACATATGAGGCCCAAACTATGTCACTGATTTGTCCTAATTTGATATCGCCTAGTCGGGTGTGATCTCACCTACAGCCTGATACCAACAATCACTGCAGGGAATATTTGGAAAGTTATTTTTTGAGTGCTTGCTCATGTCCATTCAATATAGATAGCTAGTTCTCTTTAGGGACGTAGCTTGCCCTGCCCCTGGCTTCAAACCATGTGCTAACTGCCACAGGCCTATGCCAGTTAGCGACCTACGTGGCAACTGCTTTCATTGTTTCAGTGAATGTCACATCAGTGAGAAGTGCAGATCCTTTCGTTGGCAGGTGTACAGCTGCCCTTGTTGGTGAAGCTGAATTCCACCAGGGCAGAGGTCTCTTCAGCTGCCTTCCTGGCCTATGTTCCTATTCAAGGACATCATCTGCAAGTCTGCAACATGGTCTTCAGTACATTCACATGCCATTATACTATCACGCAGGAGGCCAGGGATGACACTGGGTTCGGGTAGAGCTGTGTCGCTTTCAGCATGTCTTTAAATTCTTACCTGCTTCTTTAGGCACTGCTTGGAGTCACCTATGTTGAATGGACATGAGCAAGCACTTGAAGAAGAAAAGACGGTTCATTACCTGTTTCCATAACTGATGTTCTTGTATGTGTTGTTCACATCCATTCAATATACTGCCTTCTTTCCCTTCTGTCAGAGTTTCCAGCAAGAAGGAACTGAGGGAGGAGGGGACAGCATCCTTTAAAGGACAGTATGTACATGCTACTACAGGGGATGTTGGAGGCTGTCCTCTGTGGGTACTGCTGAGGGAAAATCTTCCAGCACTGGTGGATATGGTGAGCATGCACACCTATGTTGAATGGACATGAGCAACACATCTCAAAGAACACCAGTTATGGAAACAGGTAACTGTCTTTTATTAGGGGCTGAAGTTGGTACTACAAAATGCCTCAATCCTGGATGATGAGCTCCAGACTGTGTAGTGCATGCACCGAAGGACTGCTACTCTGTGACAAAACAAGAAGGTGAAGGAGCAGCTGATGTCAGCCTATTGAAGTTCGTTTGTCAGTGAATGGACGGCAATGTGCCTTCCTCCATAGTACTTAAGCTGAGTGACCACGCTTTTGGAGGGTGACAAAGATTCCTCCCACTGAAGGTAATGGCACTGGAGTGAGCTCATTATTTCTATATCATTGGAGCAGCCTTTGTTTATTTTTGGTTCCATTTTATTTTAGCACTGGTGGAGAAACCATCAATTGTGCCCTACTTGGACTCTCACAAGACTTAGTGTATTTTAGTCGATGTCACTTTTGTCCTCTTTTCTGTAACTCTGGCTATTTTTCAGGCTTGAGAGGAGTGACTTAAATTATGTAGAATAAATAAATAATGTCAGGTCTGACAATAACAGGATGCTGTAATAAGCTGCTATTCAAAATAGGCCTTTTTGCCATTTCATATTCTGATCAGTGTGTTAGAAATGTCATAAGGTTACATTTGTTTTCCCTACCATTTTCTCTTCTCGTTACTATCTTCATCATAGGAATAAATTAATTTTGTTGACATGAATTTTTGTCCTTTCTGTGACAGTGGAGAAAATGGAATGAAACTACTTGACTTTTTCACAGTATCCATGGCTCCCCTAGGACAACAGATTTGCATTTGTATAACAGATTTTACTGTGTGAGTTATGAAGTCAAAGCTTTGTTCTGTAGAGTGGGTTGGAAGTTTCATTTATGGTCTTGTAGGAGGCAGTTGACCTTTCTAAGGATAGAAACATCAGTAGCTCACAGCAGAAAGGGAAAAACTGCTTTTCATCATTCCAATTATAGAAACGCAGTCATCTTATGTTAAAATTAGCTAAGCTCCCTACAGGTGACCAGCTGCATTTTTCTCAATAGATATCAGTGTAACAAAAAACAAAAAACAGAATATTCAACAGTTTATAAAGATTATTTTGATCACAAAAATGCCACATTTTGAAGTGGCTTAAATAGAAAATAGGATGAGAGAAGAATATAATCACTTCATTCAAATTCCTCTTGTCAATCTGCTTAGCTGTTCCAAAATCTGATCTATTACATTTGTCATACATAATCTCTGCAAACTTTGTGTCAAAGTGTTCCAGTAGTCATCTAGAGAATGACTCAATGAAATCAAAAGCTTGCCCAGATGTTTCTGTGAAAGCAGAGGATGCTGTTTGCATTATAAATTCTATGGCTAGTATATTTATTTCTGATTATTTCCCAATGATGGCCCCAAATGAGATCCTTAGCTGGCATCAAACAGTATAACTGTGTTGAAGTCAATGGACTGACACTCTTTTACACGAGCGGATAATCTTACCTTTTGAATTCATTTGGCAAGGATGAGTGAGGGCGAGAGGAAGAATGGGATGCAGAACTTGAAACCTCTGGGGTGTGATCCAGTGGAGAAGGCATTGGATTGGCAGTGGAGTCTGTGCAACTTAAGCAAATCACCTCCTCAATTTCTGCTTCATCATTAGCATCTGTACATAGGAATAATAGTATGAAGTGCTTTGAGATATTTGAATTAAAGCCGCTATCTACACGTACAAACCTGTTTATCCAGGTTGATGATTCCTGATCACTTTCCCCTCCTCCAAGTGCTTCAAAATAGAATCCTTGAGAATCCCCTCCGTGATTTTTCACGGGACTGAGGTGAGGCTCACCAGTCTGTAGTTCCCCAGATTCTCCTTCCCTTTTTAAAAGATGGCTTTGAATGGCTCTAAAAATGGTCACTGTCCTATAATAAGTTCTTGGGGTCATCTGCTGGGGATGGAAACATGAACTCCAAGCTCGGTGTGGGCAGCTAAAGAATCCATGTCCATCTAATCTTGCTCCCTGAATTTTAAAGTCATAAAGAAATGATACTCTGGCTGCTCCAAGCTGGAACCCAAGCCTTAAAAATCTCAAGCTGTGATTTCAGGAGGATTCAACTCAGCTTGATGAAGGAAACAAGATAGTGTCTGTGCTATCTAACGTAAAAAAGAGAAGACCCTCATTCTGCTTCAAAAACTGATACGGAAATGCGTCTAACAATGATCAAGGCAATCATATCAATACGCACTCCAAGTAGCTAGCTATAGCAAAGGATGGGGCTGAGCCAGATGAGAGAGTCAGCACAGCAGAAAGTGGAATAGAAGAAAACAAAGCATTGAATCAATGGGTCTAAATCAAGTAGTTGGAGAGAAGCAAGAAAGTGTTTTGGAAGGAGATGAAATGAAGAACAAGGAAAGAAGAATCTATGTAAGAATAAAGGAGCCCCTAAGAACTAATTTAACATTCAAGACCAGTTTAGATACTGGGAAGTTTTTAACAAGCAGGTTCTTTATTTGAACCCTGAAATAAAAATGTGATCAATCTGACAGAAACATTTCCAAAAAGAGTTTCTATTTTAGATAGTTACTAGCAAACATTCTTAAAGATGGCGGAGAATTTATTTTGATGATAAAGATTTTACTTATTTCTTTTGTGGAAACAGAACATACCTAATGACACAATTTTCATCACATATTCTTGCTTGCAATTTGCTGATGGTGGCACTACTGGAAACATCGCATGGTCAGATCATGTGTCAGTCTCATTCCAGCTAAGAAACTATCTGGCTGAATTCCCATTCCTCATTAATTTATGGTGATTAATGCATGGTCAAGTATTTTTCCAAAATTCAGCACGAAGGAGGGAAATTACATATCTTATTAAGAGAGCAAACAAAAAGAAACATTTAGCTTGATGAAGCACAAATATATGAGAGCACAAATAAAAGGACAGACTTTTGACCTGGAAATTAAAAGATTTGTGGGCAAAACACAAATAAGAAGTGCCCAGTATAAATGTAAATGATTTTTTGAGAAATGTAAAATGATTACATTTCTCAAAGACTTTAATGTGTTTGGAGGGCATTAAAACAATTTGAACAAACCTTGCAGTCCAGAGATATATAAAACCTATAACTACATATAGGCTGTAAATTTCTCAGCATTTACAGATTCCAATAGAGGAATGTGGGAGGTGGCTGTAATGGAAGAAGTAAAAGAAGCTTTCATACAGGAGAGGTGCTGGGCGGGGGAACTTGCAGGGGCTTTAGCCACCCCAAAATTTGCCTTATTCTCCCTTTCTCCCATAGCACCTCATAGCAACTGCTGTTCTCCAGCTACTCCGCTCTGAAGACAGAGTAGAGAGAGTGGTCACTATGGGCCGGGGCTCCAGTTCCCTCAGCAGCACAGGTGTAAACCTGGGTAGGAGGCTTGGATGCCCAAGAGCAGCCCACAGCCCATTTTCCTGCCTGCCAGAACATACTGTCCGGGGTAGGTGGAGGATATGGGGTTAATAAACTGGCACATGTGCGATTGTGCATGGTCTCCTAGAACATTAGGCCTTACCTAGCTGTTCACATTTCAAAGAGATTCATTTTTATGAGCCATTTTTCAAATACCTTGTGACGGGTCCGCGGAGACCTGCAGTGAGATCGGCATACCCCCAGCCGCTTTCCCGGAAGACGGGGAAAGCCGTGCCAGAGAACAAGTGGCTCGTGGGCGGTGGAAGCAAGGCCACTGCGGGTGGCTGCTGTGGGCGAGGCGGGACGATGCAGGGAGGGTGCGGTGTGACATAGCATCGGACCGCTGCTGCAGCGTTGCCTCCAGCTGTCTCTGACGTCGGCAGGCACATTCAAAAAGGTGCCCGGCTGCGGCAGCAGCGGGGAGACCTGGAGTGGAGCACCGCCCAGGAGAACCAGCCACCGCAGCAACCAAGAGACCGGAGGGAGCTGCGGGAGCCCGGGAAGGACCGCATCAGAACACTGGAGGAAGGGGCTATGGAGAACCTGGTAGGACCCCCGGTTGGGGCATGGGGAATCAGAGACAGAGAGGGGGGAGGAAGCAGCCCAGGACAGGGCAATATTGGTGCCTGTGGACTGACGAGTTTCGGGGAGACACCCCATCAGCCGTGTAGGGGAATGCATCCCCCTACACTTTAGGGCCCTGGGCTGGGACCCGGTGGAGAGGGAGGGCCCGGGTCCCCTTCAACCCCCCTCCCTTGTAAAAACAACAAGCAATCCTTTGGCACCTTAGGGTATGTCTACACTTGCACCCTAGTTTGAACTAGGGTGCAAGTGTAGACATACCCTGAGAGACTAACAAATAAATGCTTTCCTGGGTAAGCACTTGTGTAATCTCATTGACAGCAGTGGGACCATTCACATGCTTAAATTTATGCAGAAGCTTCAGTAGCTTGCTAGATTGGGTCTGAAGGGGGAGAGAGTGAACTATCACTTTACTTGCAGAGGCGTTCACGGTGGGGTAGGTAGCTCTGCCAATTATAATACTGCTCTGTAGATAAACAGAACGCTTTAGATTCCAGGGTCTAGACCAGTGTTTCCCAATTTTATTTGGCCATGGAACCCTTTTCAACTTTTCAGAATTTCAAGGAACCCCTAGGTTTGTCAAGCAAAAAACAAACAAACAAACAAAAAACAAAACAAAAACAAAAAAAGGGGAGAGAGGGGGACCCACCAATACATGAAAATCACATTCCTTCCCCAAGATCCCTCACTTCTTCCTTGAGGCCTCATCCTCTCTGTTCCTCTCCTCTCCATCACTTGTTATCCCCAGCCCTTATACACTTTCACTAGGTTGAGACAGGAGGTGCAGGCTCTTGTGTGGGAATGAGGGATTTGGGTGTGGGAAGGGGTGAGAAGTACAAGCTCTGGGAGGGAATTTGGATGCAGGAGATGGGGATGTTGGCTCGGGGAAGGGGCTCCAGGCTGGGGAGTGTTGGGCTCAGGTGGAAGGTTGGGGTGCTGAGTGAGCCATGGGCTTGTGGATGTGAGGGTGCAGAAGTTTGGGTTGGATATGTGAGGGGCTCAGGGCAAGGAGGTTGTGAGTATGATGGGCTCAGGACACAGATTTGTGATGTGTGGATGGTGCAGGAATGTTGTGGCAGAAGACTGAGGATGTGGGGATGCAGGAGTTTGGGGATGTAAGCGGCTCAGGACATGGGGTTCCACTGTATGATAGGCTCAGATTTGGGATCAGGTGGTGCAGAAGTGTTATGATGCTGCAGTGAGATGGGGGTTTGGCCCCAATTGGGGGCTTGTTGGCCAGGCTTCATTTTTAAATAAAATATTATGTCAAACTCAAAAGGTTTTAGCATTGTCTTTATTTATGAGAGGGATGAGGAACCTGTTTTGAGTCAAGGGTCACCGACCCACAGAAAAGTCAGTTGGGGCCACACAAGTGAGATGCAGAAAAAAAACCCTCCCAAAATCCCCAAGCCTCACTAATGTGGTCCCAACTGTGCTGGTGGGGGCAGGGGACAGAGTGCTAGTGGGTGCTGGGGCCGGGGAGAGGGTGCTGCTGGGTGGCAGGATGCTGGCTCAGGTGGCAGGGTGCTGGGGCAGGATGCTGGGGCAGGTGGAGAGGTGCTGGGGTCAGGGACATGGTCCTGCTGGGCACTGGGGTGGGTGGCAGGGTGCTGGGTCCAGGGACAGGGTGGTGCTGGGTGTTAGGGTGTCTGGCAGGGTGCTGGGGCCAGGGTGCTGCTGCATGCTGGGGACAGTGCTGGTGGGGACAGGGGCAGGGTACTTATGGGGGGGACTGGACTGGGGCAGCTGGGACCAGTACCTGGCAATCCTGCAGCACCTCTGGGTTCCAGGAAGTGTGCGACTGCACTCCCCCTCCCCAAATAGCTGGCGTGTGCGCTGCCTGAGCAGCAGGTGCTGTTGCACCCCAGCAATTTACTTCCACGATGCCATCCTGCGGGGGGAAGGCGCGGGGAGTCCCAGGGCAGAGCGCGTTGCCTGCATAGTTTGAGCTGTGCAGGCACAGGTCTCCTGAACTTCTTCCCTTCCCCCGCACCGCACAGAAAGGCCCTGGAACTAAGTTGCCGGGTGCCACAGCCCCAGCTATTCGGGCAGTGTGCGCTGGCTCCTTTGGGGAGGGGAAGTGCTTCCCTTCCCGCTGTGGGTCACGTGGGGTCACTCCTGTCCGGCACTCCCATGGTGTGCTGGCCAGGAGCAACTGTTCTCTCTGCCCCCACCTCAATACGCCACTGCTGGCTAGCCGGCTGTAAAGGGGTGGCAGTCCACTCCCCCTTTTCTGTCAGTTTACTCTCACTTTAATGGCCGCCCAGCCGTTCTTTTGTTAACCAGTTTACAATTGTTTCTGCCTCCATGGCAGTCCGTTTTGTAGTCCGATACCACAAGCATCTCCAACAGTTCTGCCCCACTGCTGGTGAGTGGGAGTAGGGGGACCCGGACCTGCCCTCGCTCACGGGTCCCAGCCCAGGGCCCTAAAGACAGGTGCAGGTAAGGACATGTCTGGCTGGTGGGGCTCCTGATGCAACTCCATGGGCTGTCTGTAGGCAAGTTCCACCCTGGGCTTCTTCCTACCCCCAGGGACCTCGGACTTCGGCCCCCCGTGTTCCCCTAGCTCCGACGCTCACCACTCCCACGCCTTAACTCCAGGTGTTGGGATAATGCTGGTGCTTCCTCCCCCGCTCTGATTCTGCTCCCGTTCCCCTGAATCCCTCTAATCTCCCTCACTGCCGCCCCCACCTGTCTCTTGCGGCCGCAGCCCTTTTGAATTCCCCGCTCTGGCTCCACCCTGCTAACCCCTCCCCCTGATGCACGCGCCGTCTTGATGTCACCCGTCCTGCCTCCTCCCACCCTGGACGCACAGCCCGGCGGGCAGCTGACGTCTCCCAGCTCAGCGTTCCCCCGGCAGCGGAACGGCCCCGCTGTGCCACCGGGCCCCGTAAAAGGCAGGGGTCGGTGAGGACTGCGTGCGGGATGGATCAATCCTCCTCCAGGGATGGGTCCGTCCTGTCACACCGGTGCTCTCTCTTTTAGAGGGGGTTGGGGAGTGCCGGCTCCTCGTGGAACCCCAGGGTTCCGCGGAGAACCAATTGGGAAACACTGGTCTAGATCATCAAAGCTATTTGAGCAACTAACTTCCATTGATTTAAATGGATGTTGTGAATACCAGGACTTTGAACACGATTCAAAAAAGAACTAGATAAATTCATGAAGGTTAGGTCCATCAGTGGCTATTAGCTAGGATGACTAGGAATGGTGTCCATAGCCTCTATTTGTCAGAGACTGGAAATGGGTGATAGGAGAGGGATCACTTGATGATTACCTGTTCTGTTCATTCCCTCTGGGGCATCTGGCATTGGCCACTGTTGGCAGACAGGATACTGGCCTAGATGGACCTTTGGAATGACCCAGTATAGTCGTTCTTATGTACTTATGTAAATTCCTAACCACAGTCTTTCACATGTACACATTGTGGAAGGCATGCTATGTTCTGGGATCTGTTCACACTTCCACTGAAAATGGCAGGAGTTTTGCCATTGACTTCAGTGAGAGCTTGGCTGTACCCTTAAAGTGGGAAAGGGTTGTTTACAAAGCTTCATTTTTCATGATGTTTCAAATGTTTTATTTAATGATTTTATTTCCCTTAAACTAATGTGGTTAGGGATCTAAATGTGGGCTGGAGATGTGGAACTAGGGCTGTGGGGCCACTGCAGCACCTCAAGTTTTTGTGCGAGTCTCACTCATTACCCAGGGTCCTGATGCTGCCTCCCAGCACCACTCCTGGCCCTTCGTCTGCAGTCCCAACTGCAGGACCTGTGTCTGGGGCTCTGTTCCCAGCCTAGCATGTGGGGCGGCTGCCACCAAACCCACACACAAGTGCTCTAATCCCGGTTCTGTACGCAGGACCCCAGCTGCTTCTAGCCACATGCCCAGGGCTCTGCATGCGGGGTCCCAACTGTGCCAGCCCTGCACTCAGGGCTCAGTTCCTGGCTGCTGCAGGCCCCGTGGCCAGGGCTCTGAGGCCTTGGATAACCTGGACTCCTTGTAATACTGACAGGAAAAACCAAACCTGGGACCTCTGAAGCTTAGTGCCCAAGCCTCTACAGCTTGAGCTAAAAGCCAGCTGGCTCTCAGCTAAGGCTGAGGAGCAGACTCACTATTCTCTCTGTAAGTGGTCTTGGTGCCACTAGTTAGGACAGTGAACCACACAAAGAAGGTCTGCACACAAGTTCCTGGTTGCCAATGGCTCAGGACTGGGAGGTCTTCTCGTGGTCCCACAAACAGGGTCCCAGCCTGGGCCCTTTATCCCTGTATGTGTTTCCTATCAGTCCACCACCATGACCCCATTCCTGGCCTCAGTCCTGGGACTTGGGGGCATGGACAGGGCTAAGGGAGTGTGAGATAAAAAGTTTTGGGTGGGGACTAGTGGCTTTCAGCACCCCCACTGTAAAAAATATTACGGCATCACTGGATCATAATAGCACATTGTCTGCTATGCCCCTTGGTTTAATAGTACGCTATACTCCTTGAAAGCTTTTGAGCAGCAACTGTTTTACAGTTGAGCTGGGTTGTCCAATGCAGGAGAAAAGGTTATGAACTCATCTACTTCAGAATCACTATAGCTAATCCATTTAATTAAAATGTCAACTTTCCTCAGTATCTTTGGAGGTAGAGGACATTTCACTGAACCTTGGCTAGATTTTAAATAAATTACCTCTCTGCAAATCCCAGCCTCACAACTCATTAAATGTTTGTTGGTTGAATTGCAGCATTAGCAAAAAAAAAATTTTTTTTCAATTTTTCTGCACAACAAATATATACAGAACACAATGTTATTGTATTCAGCCCAACAGTGGTGATCATTAATTTTGCTCTGCTAATCTATACTTATAGCAAACAAATTCTGATTCATTTAGAAGAAAGTTGGCAATGAAAAGCCATTGGACAGCCAAAGAAATACATAAGTGGAAGAGAGGTGGTGGCAAATTTTGTGCTGGGAAGCAGCATAGCAATTATTCTCCAAGGGTATGTCTACACTAGCCCCCTAGTTCGAACTAGGGAGGCTAATGTAGGCATTCAAAATTGCAAATGAAGCCTGGGATTTAAATATCCCAGGCTTTATTTGCATGTTCCCATCCAGTCACCATTTCAAATTCCACTAGCCCGAAGTAACTGCCCGCGGCTACACGCGGCAGTGAAACGGTAATTCAAACTAAGTCCTTAGTTCGAATTAACTGTTACACCTCATTCCAGGAGGAGTATGCCCCCTCCCCCTGCCAACCCTGACCCCGCTCCAGCCCTCCCTCCTGTTCACCCCCCTGTGCACCCTGGACCCACTCGACCGCAACTCCAATGAGGTCTCTGCACCCAAAGTGGCACATCGAGCCACCCCCTTCCCCTCCCAGTTATGAGCCCCTCTCCCAGTTATGAGCTTCCCTTCCGCTCCCAGTAATGAACCCCTCTCCCCCTGCCCACCTTTTCAGAATCTTTCATTAATACAGACTGCATTTTTTTGAAAACCAAATGGGTTTGTTTATTCGGAGGTCAGGGAAAGGGTGAAGGGAGAGGTTGTGGTGAGGAAGGGATAAGGCTGCAAGCCAGAGGCCCCTAGGGAGGAGGCCCTGGGGAGAGTTACTGGGGTCCTTCAGAGAACCTCTCTCTCAGGGCCTCCTAGATGCGCATCCCGGCCTGATGGGCCTAGCAGATGGTAGCTGTCTGCGGCTGCTGCAAGGCTCACCTCTCATGGCCGGTATCTGCCCCCCACGCTGGGAGGAAGGCCTCCCCCTTTCTCTCCACAATGTTGTGGAGGACACAACACGCTGCCGCCACCATGGGGATATTGTGCTCCCCCACATCAAGGTGGGTCAGCAGGTACCCAAAACGTGCCTTGAAGTGGCCGAAAGCATATTCCACCTGGATCCTGGCCCGGTTCAGGTGGGTATTGAATTGGTCCCGGCTGGGATCCAGGTGGCCGGTGTACAGCTTCATCAGCCATGGCATCAAGGGGGAGGCTGCATCCCCCACGATGCACAGGAGTTGCACTATATGTAAGAGAGCACTATGATTGCTCAGAACTCCGGTATATAGAGGGAGAAAAGCCTGTTGAGAGTCTATGGGTTAAGTTTAGAGGAGCAAACAACAGCAGTGATGTTGTGGTTGGTGTCTACTACAGGCCACTGAACCAGATGGATGAGGTAGATGAGGCTTCCTTTGGACAACTGAGAGAAGCTTCCAGATCACAGGCCCTGGTTCTCGTGGGGGACTTTAATCACCCTGACATCCATTGGGAGACCAATACGGCAGTACACAGGCAATCCAGGAAGTTTTTGGAGAATGTTCGGGATAACTTCTTGGTACAAGTGCTGAAGGA
Organism: Rafetus swinhoei; assembly: GCA_019425775.1. NCBI lineage: Eukaryota > Metazoa > Chordata > Testudines > Trionychidae > Rafetus > Rafetus swinhoei. The sequence continues at coordinate 30,393,444 of CM033443.1, read as the reverse complement.
TCTGACCAGGGCCTGTGCGCAGCTTGACCTTCTGCTCACAAACAGGGAGGAATTAACAGGGGAAGTAGAGGTGGGTGACAACCTGGGAAGCAGTGATCATGAGATGGTAGATTTCAGGATCCTGACCAAAGGAAGAAAAGAGAGTAGTAAAATACACACCTTGGACTTCAGAAAAGCAGATTTTGACTCCCTCAGAGACCTGATGGGCAGAATCCCCTGGGATGCTAACATGAAGGGGAAAGGAGTCCAGGACAGCTGGCAGTATTTTAAAGAAGCCTTATTGAAGGCACAGAAAGAAACCATCCCGATGCGCAGCAAGAAAAGCAAATATGGTAGGAGACCAGATTGGCTTACAGGGGAAATCCTTGGTGAACTTGAGCACAAAAACGGAGCTTACAAAAAGTGGAAACTTGGACAAATGACCAGGGAGGGGTATAAATGTATAGCTCAAGAATGTCAGGGGGTTATCAGGAAGGCTAAAGCGCAAATGGAATTGTGACTGGCAAAGGATGTGAAGATTAACAAGAAAGGTTTCTACAGGCATGTTAGCAAGAAGAAGGTGATCAGAGAGGGTGTGAGGCTGGATGAAGGAGGTAACCTAGTGACAGATGATGTGGGGAAAGCTGAAGTACTCAATGCTTTCTTTGCCTCTGTCTTCACGGACAAGGTCAGCTCCCGGACTAATGCGCTAAGTGACGCAAGATGGGATGAAGATGGACAGCCCTTGGTGGGTAAAGAACAGGTTAGGAACTATTTAGAAAAGCTAAACGTACACAAATCCATGGGGCTGGACTTAATGCATCCAAGGTTACTGAGGGAGTTGGCAAATGTTATTGAGGAGCCTTTGGCCATTATCTTTGAAAAATCACGGAGAGCGGGAGAGATTTTGGATGACTGGAAAAAGGCAAATGTAATGCCAATCTTCAAAAAAGGGAAGAAGGACGATCCAGGGAACTATAGGCTGGTCAGTCTTACCTCAGTCCCTGGAAAAATCATGGAAGGGAGCCTTAAGGAATCCATTTTGAGGCACTTGGAAGAGGGGAAAGTGATCAAGAATAGTCAGCATGCATTCACAAAGGGCAAGTCTGATTAGCTTCTACGATGAGGTAACTGGCTCTGTAGACATGGGAAAGTCAGTGGATGTGATATAACTTGACTTTAGCAAGGCTTTTGATATGGTCTCCCACAATATTCTTGCCAGCAAGTTAAGAGAATGTGGATTGGATAAATGGACGGTACGATGGATAGAAAGCTGGCTAGAAGGTTGGGCCCAGCGGGTAGTGATCAACGGCTCGATGTCAGGATGGCAGTCGGTTTCTAGCGGAGTGCCCCAAGGATCGGTTCTAGGACCGGTTTTGTTCAATATCTTTATTAATAACCTGGATGAGGGGATGGATTGCACCCTCAGCAAGTTTGCGGATGACACTAAGCTAGGGGGAGAGGTAGATACACTTGAGGGCAGAGATAGGGTCCAGAGTGACTTAGACAAATTGGAGGATTGGGCCACAAGAAATCTGATGAGGTTCAACAAGGACAAGTGCAGAGTCCTGTACGAGGAACGGAAGAATTCCAAGCATTGTTACAGGCTGGGGACCAACCAGCTAAGTAGTAGTTCTGCAGAAAAGGACCTGGGGATTACACTGGATGAGAAGCTGGATATGAGTCAACAGTGTGCCCTTGTAGCCTAGAAGGCTAATGGCATATTAGGTTGCATTAGGAGAAGCATTGCCAGCAGATCTAGAGATGTGATTATTCCCCTTTATGCGCGGCTCTTGTGAGGCCACATCTGGAGTATTGTGTCCAGTTCTGGGCCCTTCACTACAAAAAGGATGTGGACACATTGGAGAGGGTCCAGCGGAGGGCAACCAAAATGATTAGGGGGCTGGAGCATATGACCTACGAGGAGAGACTGAGGGAGTTGGGTCTGTTTAGTCTGCAGAAGTGAAGAGTGAGGGGGGATTTGATAGCAGCCTTCAACTTCCAGAAGGGAGGTTCCAAAGAGGCTAGACAAAGGCTATTCTCAGTAGTGACAGATGGCAGAACAAGGAACAATGGTCATAAGTTGTGGTGGTGGGAGAGGTCCAGGTTGGATATTAGGAAAAATTATTTCACTAGGAGAGTGGTGAAGCACTGGAAGGGGTTACCTAGGGAAGTAGTGGAGTCTCCATCCCTAGAGATTTTTAAGTCTCGGCTTGACAAAGCCCTGGCTGGGTTGATTTAGTTTGGATTGGTCCTGCCTAGGGCCGGGAGCTGGACTTGATGACCTTCTGAGGTCTCTTCCAGCTCTATGATTCTATGATTCTATGAATGTCCCCAACAGCAAGTTCACGGCAGGGGGAAAATGTGCCCGCCTCCAACTTGCGGTACAGGTTAGAGTTTCTGAACACACAGTCATTGTGTGCTCTGCCTAACCACCTGACAAAAATGTCGGTAAAGTGTCCCAGTGGTCGACAAGGGCCTGCATCACCATTGAAGAGTATCTCTTTTGGTTAATGTACTGGGCTGCTCAATGATCCAGTGCTCGGATCAGGATGTAGGTCCCATCTGTGGCTCCACCGCAGTTCGGGAACCCCAGGGCAGCAAATCCTGCCACGGTCGTGTCCAGGTCTCCCAGACAGATGACCCTCCGCAGCAGGATGGGGTTGATGGCCCTCACCACGTGCAGAAGGAGACAAAGAAACACACAATCCAGAGAATGAGAGAGGTGGTGCCTGAGCCTTTGGGAGGTGCCTGCCCTGCTCCCCTCCTCTCCCCCCCCAAACACTCCAGGAGCCACCTCGTATGAGGCTGCTCTCCCCTCCCCCCCCCACAGCACAAGCCCATGGGGACAGCACAAGCCCATGGGGACAGGGCTTCCCCCTACCCCCACTCTACCCCCCACAGCTCCCAGCCCCCCTTTCCCAAGGGTGCCCCTTATGCAACACTCCCCTCATCCCCTGCAGGGACTGCAGCCAGAGAGCTCCTTACCTGCATAAGGAGGGCCCTGACGGTGGAGTTCCCCACGCGGAATTGATTGCCCACCAACCAGTAGCTGTCGGGGGTGGCGAGCTTACAGAGGGCAGTGGCGACTTGATTCTCCAGGGGGATGGCGAGCCACAGGTGGGTGTCACCTCTCCGGAAGGCAGGGGCAAGCCAGGCATATAGCTCCAAAAAGGTGGCCTTCCACATGCAGAAGTTTTGGAGCCACTGCTAGTCATCCCACCACTCCAGGACCAGCTGGTCCCATCAGTTCGAACTGGTGTTGAGCCTCCAAAAACGCCTCTCCACAGTGGGGTTCGGTTGCCAAGTGGAGCAGCCCACTTGCATGTCCCCAACAGCAAGTTCACGGCAGGGTTAGGGCTAGGGCTAGGGCTAGGGCTAGGGTTAGGGTTAAGGTTAGGGTTAGGGTCATGAAGAGGGTCCCCAGAATGAACTCGGGGTCCAGGCTGTGCAGGACCAGGAAGGCAGCTGGAAGTAAGTGCTGCAAAAACTGCAGCATGGCTATTTGGGACTATCGCATGCCCAGGGGCAACTCCGGCATCCACAAAAGAACAAGACAACTACAGCAGGCACTACAAGAGCTTTGCTATCCCTCGAAGAGGTAGCCAGCATGCAGCAGAAGCAGAGAAATGGCTGTCTAGGGGGGTCCCTTTAAGCGTGTGTCTCTGCAAGGCTCTGACACCAGCACTCGGAAGCAACTGGTGACCTAAAGCCCTCGCTGAAGTGGTTCCGGGTGGCCTTTTATGCGAGAGAGTGTCCAATAAGTCTCGATGCTCTCTTTTGCGGAAGAGCATCGCTTTTTCGATGCGTTTTTGCGTGTGCATGCGCTCTTTCGCAAGAAGTTTTTTCGGAAAATCTCTTCCGAAAAAAGGTTCTTGCACAAGAAGCCTGCAGTCTAGATGTAGCCCCACTGATAGCTGGTTGGGGCAGCAAGTGGACACTGGGTCTTTTGAAAGCAGCAGCTATGACTTCTCCTGAGCAGGTTCCCTACCCCTAACATCTTTACCCCCAGAGTTATTCCCTCTACTTTCTATGCACACAGAGAACACCCAAAGCCAGCTCTGCTGGGCTTCTACAGTTTGGTTCCCTGTACCACCTACCTCAAGGGTCAACAGCCACAATCATGCCCTAAGGGGTTAATTAAGGGATTTAATTTAAAACACATGAGTGACCTGACAACTTTGTCAAGGCCCAGAAATACGTTCACAAAGCTCTCCCTCACCCGGCTGGCAGGGCATTCAGCACTTACATAATTCTCAATCTGTCACATAAGACATTTCCTGTGACCCCCTTTCAAAGGCTGCCAGCTATTTCTGCATTTGCTGCTGATCCCCTAGAATCCATCATTTTACATACAAGAAGCAAATCTGTTACATGGAGCTGTCCCAGAGCACTTGTATTCAGTGAGGCAGATCCACAGTTGACACAAACTGATGTCAGCAGATCTATGCCAATTTACACCAGATAGGGACTTAGGTCACTGCTTGTTTTCTAGTTCTTCTGACTTTCTCTTCAATACTGCCAACTCCAGGTGCTTACAAAAAGAAAAGTTGTCAAGCCCTCCAAATCATGAGCTTAGCTTGAAAATCAGGAGATTTTAAAATAAACATTTGGTGTTCTCTTTATTTGCCTTCTGGGGATTGAGCTTTCCTGGCTCATGTTTCCAAGTTTTTCTCCACAGCCATGAGGACTAAATATTTTTGTGTGTGCCTTAGGTCATTACATGACTCGAAGTGTTGGGGCAGTAAAAATAACACCAATATTGTGAGAGTTGCAATAACATTCTGACCATTGACAAAACTTTGTTTCAGAAGATGGAAAAAACTGTTATGGGAGAGGCTGATTTGATTTAGATAAATAGGAAGGAACTGGTTGAGAATTTGAAAGTAGAAGGCTGCTTGGGTGAAAGTGATTCCAAAATGGTAAGTTTATGATTCTAAGGAATGGTAGGAGGAAAAACAGCACAATATAGATAATGGATACAAAAAAGGCAGACTTTAGCAAACTCAAGGAGGTGATAGGTAGGATCCCAAAGGAAGCAAGTCTAAGGGGAAACAGTTCAAGAGAGTTGACAGTTTTTCAGAGTCACATTATTAAGGACACAATAACAAAGTATTCCACATAGGAAGGATAGGAAGTATGGCACGAAAGAAAAGACCATCTTGGCTTAATCAGGAGATCTTCAATGATCTGAAACTCAAAGGCTACGTCTACACTCGTGCATTCTCATGCAAAAACTCTTTTGCGGAAGAGTTCTTCTGCAAAAACTCTTCCAGAAGAGAGCGTCTACACTGGCATGTGCTTTTGTGCAAGAGATGTGCTTTGCACAAGAGCATACATGCCAGTGTAGACGCTCTCTTGTGCAAGAAAGCTCTGATGGCCATTTTAACCATAGGGATTTCTTGCACAAGAAATTCATGTTGCCTGTCTACACTGGCCTCTTGCGCAATAACAGTTGCGCAAAGGGGCTTATTCCTGAGTGGGAGCATCAAAGTTCTGGTGCAAGAAGCCCTGATTTCAAACATTAGAACGTCAGTTTACTTGCGCAAGAACACGCAGCCAGTGTAGATAGGCAGCAAGTTTTTGCTCAAGAGCGGCCGCTTTTGCGCAAGATCGCGCCAGTGTAAACACAGCCAAAGAGGTCTACAAAAAGTAGAAAAGAAGTCAAATTACAAAAGATAAACATAAACCAACTAGGGGCTGTGCCCTTTGCTCGCTGCACAGGGTTGTACAGTATGTTGATGATCTTCTTATCTCCTCACCAGATCACCAAACGCACATGAAAGACTTAGAAGTGATCCTGCAGCACTTGGCAGACAGTGGGGTAAAATGTAATGCTAGAAAGGCTCAGATCGCAAGGAAGGAAGTATCATATCTGGAGTACCTAATATCCAAAGGGTACAAGCGTTTAACTGTTGACCACACTGATGCTATTAATGCATGCCCACGACCAACTACGGTCAGGGGAGTTAGGAAAGTGTTGGGGCTATTCAATTTCTGCCGAACTCAAATCCCCAATTATTCAAGGATTGTCCAGCCCCTTAATAATCTCTTGAAGGGTGCTGGAGGACCACATGATGCAATTGAATGGACACTTAACTGTGAACAGGCATTTACCACATTGAAACAGAGGCTAAGTACTGCCCCAGGGTTGGGACTTCCTAATCCATTAATGCCTTTTACATTGTACACGCATGTCAGTGAGGGACATATGGCAGCAGTGTTAATGCAAAAACATGGGGACAAACAGCACCCAGTAGCATACTACTCTTCTAAACTAGATGCTGTCACTCAAGCAATGCCACCATGCCTCCAGGCAGTGGAAGGAGCTTCTGTGGCCCTAAGTCAGGCCTCACCACTTATTGGTGTGCAGGATGTAAATATTGTTGTACCTCACGCTGTCCTTGCTATTTTATCAGGAAAAAAATCTTTGGCAGTCCATGTGGCAAGATGGACTCGATGGGAAACGAGCTTGCTAATGCCTTTGGTACATCTGCAATGAGCGTCATCGCTAAACCCTGCTTACCCCAGATGAGGGACACCCACATCACTGTTGCCTTGAGGAAGAGCCCATGGACCTTCCATTGGTAAAAGAAACTGAAATACCTGGTGCCCCTTGCCTATATGTAGATGGTTCTTCCTTCTATGTGGATGGCAAGCGACACACAGGATGGGCCGTTTGTACTCAAGATGGACAGCTGGTGGCGCACGGCAGTTTACCTGGGGCATCTGCACAAGTAGCTGAACTACAGGCATTAGTTGCAGCATGTGAAGCTGCGAAAGGTCATGCTGTAAACATATATACTGATTCTAGATATGTGTTTGGGGTTGTACATGATTATATTAACTTGTGGGTAAATCGGGGATTCCTGACGAGTACAGGATCCCCAATACAAAATGGGGGGATAGTGGAGAGACTTCATGCAGCCATGCAGAAACCTACCAAAGTAGCAGTGATAAAAGTGAGGGCCCACACAAAAGGGACAGACCCTCATAGCAAGGGGAACCGAAGGGCAGACGAACTAGCTAAACGAGCAGCAGTGGAAGGTAAAGAGATGCAATTGATTGCTGCATCACAGCCTCTCATAAAAACCCCAAACTTTTTTGAATTACAGGACATCCAACACGTTGCACCAAGGGCAGAGAAGTGGTTATGAATGGAGAATGGGGGCAAACTGTGTGATGATAACACTTGGAGAGGTCCAGAGAACACATTAGTGTTACCAAATGTGCTGATGGGAACTATGATACAAGTGTATCACATGTTGGGACATGATGGAGCACGGAGGGTGATCCACCGGATGTCAGACACTTGGTGGCATCCTAAGCTTAATGCAAATGTGTATGATTATGTGAGGAGGTGTGTAACATGTGCTCAATGTAATTCAATGAAAGTGAGACTGCGACATCAGCCAAGACCAACACAGCCCTTCATACAGTTACAAATAGATTTCATTGGACCCCTGCCAAGGTGCAGAGGGAAAGAATATGTTCTGGTGATCGTGGATCACTTTACTAAGTGGGTAGAAGCTTTCCCAGTGGCCAAGGCCACTGCGTCTGATGTAGCTAAAATATTGATGACCAAAATAATTCCCCGATGGGGACTTCCATGCTTCATTGATAGTGACCAAGGTACCCACTTTACTGGGAAGGTGATGAAAACTGTATGCATGGCACTGGGGATCAAATAGAAATTCCACTGTCCCTACCATCCCCAGAGTTCAGGATTAGTAGAAAGAGCTAACCGAACCATTAAAAACAAACTAACCAGACAGATGTTTTCTGCTACAGGGAAAGACTGGGTCACCAACTTACCAGTGGTTCTCATGTCTATGAGAGACAGTCCTACTAATCCACATTCCTTATCTCCTTTTGAAATGCTGACAGGGCGGGCGATGAGGATGCCAGGAAATCTGTGCATTGGAGGGGGGAATTGTATGTCATGGGTGACCAGCATGCTGAATATTGCAAATTGTTATTTCAGTGTGTCTCACAGGACCCCCGAACTGAACCAGACCCAAAGGCCAGCGAAGAGGACACATGTGAGGTGCAGCCTGGTGATCAGGTGCTGGTGAAAGCCTATAGAAAATGAACCTTTGAACCAGCCTGGACTGGACCTCACATGGTTCTCTTGGTAACTCCTTCAGCGGCCTGGGTCACTGGAATTCCAGTTTGGGTGCACCTGTCACAAGTAAAAGTATACAAGGGTGACACTCAACATAGGGCACAAAAATCCCTGTTTATCCTATGGACTCCTGAAGAGCCATTCTCAATATTGTTAAGTGTTTTCATTTCATATTCCCAGTTTAAAATTGATGTAGGAATTTTTTGTGATCTACTAATTGTTTTGAGTGGTTTCTGAGACTTGAAAGTTCTTTTAGAGGTCTCATCTTAATAATGCTGCCGTGGCTTTCAGTGTTTTATTGATGTAATCGCCTGGGGAGGAGCCACTGGATCAGTTGTAAATGCCATTACTCAAGCTATCAAATCTCATAATAGGGACGGGGTTGAAAATTTGTTAGTAGCAGGGCTGACAGTTTATTGTGGTGAGAGTAGGGCTCATGTCTAATCAAGTTAGATATCACCTTAACTCAGCAGCACAGGTGGTTAGGTCCTCACTGTTGTACTCAGCCATCTATTAAAAACTACTAAAATGTATGAGCAAGAATTGGTCTAGAATTGTGTTATCATACTAGCATGGTGTTCAACATGAAAGTTGCAGCCCTGATAGGAGACTTGCTTGTGTCACAGGTGCCCTGTTGGGTGAGAGCCGCAGTTCTCAAAGACTGAATGTCTTCACCTTGGATGATGGCAGGGGAGTGGTCTCTATTGATAACGGGCATTTTGGAATGGTCATTCCATCCTTGGAGAGGTGTTAATTCCTGTGGGTTGGTCTCCTGGATTGGAGGCTCAGCCCTTCCACCCACTCCCATTCTCATGTCACAGACACCTATGTAGCATCAAGAATTCTGATTATGCAACAACGGCCAGAGATAACTATATAGCTCAAGAAAGATGTGGAGAAATTGGAGAGGGTCCAGAGAAGAGCAACAAAAATGATTAAAGGTCTAGAGAACATGACCTATGAAGGAAGGCTGAAAGAATTGGGTTTGTTTAGTTTAGAAAAGAGAAGACTGAGGGGGGACATGATAGCCGTTTTCAGGTATCTAAAAGGGTGTCATAAGGAGGAGGGAGAAAACTTGTTCATCTTGGCCTCTGAGGATAGAACAAGAAGCAATGGGCTTAAACTGCAGCAAGGGAGGTTTAGGTTGGACATTAGGAAAAAGTTCCTAACCGTCAGGGTAGTTAAACACTGGAATAAATTGCCCAGGGAGGTTGTGGAATCCCCATCTCTGGAGATATTTAAGAGTAGGTTAGATAAATGTCTATCAGGGATGGTCTAGACAGTATTTGGTCCTGCCATGGGGGCAGGGGACTGGACTCGATGACCTCTCAATGGAATTGCGACTGGCTAAGGATGTGAAGGATAACAAGAAAGGTTCCTACCGGCATGTTAACAAGAAGAAGGTGATCAGAGAGGGTGTGCGGCCCCTACTGGATGAAGGTGGTAACCTAGTGACAGATGATGTGGGGAAAGCTGAAGTACTCAATGCTTTCTTTGCCTCTGTATTCACGGACAAGGTCGGCTCCCGCAGTAATGCGCTAAGTGATGCAAGATGGGATGAAGATGGACAGCCCTTGGTGGGTAAAGAACAGGTTAGAAACTATTTAGAAAAGCTAAACGTACACAAATCCATGGGGCTGGACTTAATGCATCCGAGCGTACTGAGGGGAGCTGGCAAATGTCACTGAGGAGCCTTTGGCCATTATCTTTGAAAAGTCGTGGAGATCGGGAGAAATCCCAGATGATAGGAAAAAGGCAAATGTAATGCCCATCTTCAAAAAAGGGAAGAAGGACGATCCAGGGAACTATAGGCCGGTCAGTCTTACCTCGGTTCCTGGAAAAATCATGGAAGGGATCCTTAAGGAATCCATTCTGAGGCACTTGGAAGAGAGGAAAGTGATTAGGAATAGTCAGCATGGATTCACAAAGGGCAAGTCGTGCCTGACCAATCTGATTAGCTTCTATGATGAGGTAACTGGCTCTGTGGACGTGGGAAAGTCAGTGGATGTGATATACCTTGACTTTACCAAGGCTTTTGATAGGTCTCCCACAATATTCTTGCCAGCAAGTTAAGAGAATGTGGATTGGATAAATGGACGGTAAAATGGATAGAAAGATGGCTAGAAGGCCGGGCCGGGCCCAGCAGGTAGTGATCAACGGCTCGATGTCAGGATGGTGGTTGGTTTCTAGCGGAGTGCCCCAAGGTTCGGTCCTAGGACCGGTTTTGTTCAATATCTTTATTAATGACCTGGATGAGGGGATGGATTGCACCCTCAGCAAGTTTGCGGATGACACTAAGCTAGGGGGAGAGGTAGATAGGCTTAAGGGCAGAGATAGGGTCCAGAGTGACTTAGACAAATTGGAGGATTGGGCCACAAGAAATCTGATGAGGTTCAACAAGGACAAGTGCAGAGTCCTGCACTTGGGACGGAAGAATCCCAAGCATTGTTACAAGCTGGGGACCAACCAGCTAAGTAGTAGTTCTGCAGAAAAGGACCTGGGGGTTACAGTGGATGAGAAGCTGGATATGAGTCAACAGTGTGCCCTTGTAGCCAAGAAGGCTAATGGCATATTAGGTTGCATTAAGAGGAGCTTTGCCAGCAGATCTAGAGATGTCATTATTCCCCTTTATGCGGCTCTTGTGAGGCCACATCTGGAGTATTGTGTCCAGTTCTGGGCCCCCCACTACAAAAAGGATGTGAACACATTGGAGAGGGTCCAGCGGAGAGCAACCAAAATGATTAGGGGGCTGGAGCATATGATTTATGAGGAGAGGCTGAGGGAGTTGGGTCTGTTTAGTCTGCAGAAGCGAAGAGTGAGGGGGGATTTGATAGCAGCCTTCAACTTCCTGAAGGAGGTTCCAAAGAGGATGGAGAGAGGCTGTTCTCAGTAGTGACAGATGGCAGAACAAGGAGCAATGGTCTCAAGTTGTGGTGGGAGAGGTCCAGGTTGGATATTAGGAAAACTATTTCCCTAGGAGGGTAGTGAAGCACTGGAATGGGTTACGTAGGGAAGTAGTGGAGTCTCCATCCCTAGAGGTGTTTAAGTCTCGGCTTGACAAAGCCCTGGCCGGGTTGATTTAGTTGGGATTGGTCCTGCCTAGAGCAGGGGGCTGGACTTGATGACCTTCTGAGGTCTCTTCCAGCTCTATGGTTCTATGATTCTATGATTCTCTCAAGGTCCCTTCCAGTCCTAGTATTCTATGTTTCTATGTTTCCAATGGGACCAATGTTCCATTCTTGGAGAATGGGTTTTGCATATAAGGGTATGTCTACACTACAGCACTAATTCGAACTAACTTAATTCGAATTAGTTAATTCGAAGTAAGCTAATTCGAATTAGTGCATCTAGACCTAAAAACTAATTCGAATTAGCGTTTTGCTAATTCGAACTAGCATGTCCACATTGAGTGGACCCTGAACCGAAGTTAAGGCTGGCCGGACCCAGTGCCGGCAGGGCATCATGTTAGGACTTAGGGTGTGGAGCTGCTGCCTCAGGCTAGCCGAGGGCTGTGCTTAAAGGGACCCGACCCCCACCCCGGACAGACAGTTCTCAGGGTTCCCTGCTTGCTTGTCTACCTCGATGAGGGACAGTAAAGCAGTCCTGTCTTGGAGTGCCCTGAGTGCCCACACGCGGCACATCACAGCACTCGGCCATCAGCCCGGCTGCACTTGCCACAGGCTGCCATCCGGGGGTGTCAATGGGGGGGCTGTCAGGATCCAGGAGGCCCTGCAGGAGAGCTTCCACCCCGAGGAGCCCGCAGAGCCACCCCAGTCCTCCCCAGCAGGGGCAGGTGCCCCATTCCTCCCTCACCTCCTTCCACTTACCCCTCCCTAGCCCCCCTTCCTGATGTAAAAAATAAAGGACACGTGTGGTCAAAAATAGAAACTCTCTTTATTTAACAAAACTGGGGAGGAGGGTATTAACCTCTGGGGAGACTGGGAAAAGGAGGTGGGAGAGGGGAAGAAAGAGGGTGGGAGAGGGGAGGTGGAAACCTGGGAGGAGGGAGCTGGAAGGGGGAAGCCAGGGGAAGAGAGAGGAGGGGAAGTATAAAACTATGGTACGCCATATCTTCAGTACTGTCTACAGATGTGGTCTCCTCACCTCAAAAAAGATATTTTGGCCTTGGAAAGGGTTCAGAAAAGGGCAACTACAATGATTAGGGGTTTGGAACAGGTCCCATATGAAGAGAGGCTAAAGAGACTGGGACTTTTCAGCTTACAAAAGAGGAGACTGAGGGGGGATATGCTAGAGGTGTATAAAAGCATGAGTGGTGTGGAGAGGGTGAATAAAGAAAAGTTCTTCATTAGTTCCCATAATAGAAGGACTAGAGGACACCAAATGAAATGAAGGGACAGCAGGTTTAAAACTAATAAGCGAAAGTTCTTCTTCACACAGCACATAGTCAACCTGTGGAACTCCTTGCCACAGGAGGCTGTGAAGGCTAGAACTATAACAGAGTTTAAAGAGAAGTTAGATAAATTCATGGAGGTTGGGTCCATTGAGTGCTATTAGCCAGGGGGTAGGAACGGTGTCCCTGGCCTCTGTTTGTGGAAGGCTGGAGATGGATGGCATGAGACAAATCGCTTGGTCATTGTCTTCGGTCCATCCCCTTCGGGGTACCTGGTGTTGGCCGCTGTCAGCAGACAGACTACTGGGCTAGATGGACCTTTGGTCTGACCCAGTACGGCCATTCTTATGTTCTTATGTTCTAAGCTCAGGGCTCAGGGTCAGGAGTCTCACTGGACCAACTTGATTTTCATGCAAACCTGCTCCTGGGTCCGCATGTGGCCTCTGGTGATCAGGCTGGCAGCCATGCGGCTGTAGATGGCCGCGTTCCTGTGCCTAGTGTGGTGGTCGTGGACATTGGAGGACTCCCCCCAAACCTCGATGAGGTCCACAATCTCTGCACTAGACCAGGCGGGTGCCCGCCTTTTGCGGCCCCAGGCAGGCTGCTGGGAGCTGCCAGCCTGGTTCTTGGAAGAGGCGGAGGGCTGGGTGGCAGCGGGTGGCTGGCTCATGCTGTGCCAGGTGCAGGGTCTGCTGGCTGGGTGCTGGTAGGCTTGCAACTGGCACAAGCACTGTAGCCAGACCGTGCCCCTTTAAGGGGTCCGGGCAGAAAAGTTTCCCCTGGTTTGGCCCAGAGTGGCCACCAGGGCAAGCTGGGAAGGGCTAGCCTTCAACTACTTCGAATTAAGTGGCTACACAGCCCTTAATTCGAACTACTTAATTCGAACTAGGCATTAGTCCTCGTAGAATGAGGTTTACCTAGTTCAAATTAAGCGCTCCGCTAGTTCGAATTAAGTTCGAACTAGCGGTTTGCAAGTATAGACGCTATCAAAGTTAATTCGAACTAACGGCTGTTAGTTCGAATTAACTTTGTAGTGTAGACATACCCTAAGAAACCTGGAGTCAGGACAAGCCCTATCTCAAATATTGGGACCTGACTTAATGGTGCATGTAATGTTTAATTTAATTTAATGGATGATATAACAGTGAGGAAGGACTCCACTACCTAGTGTGGATTCGGGTGATTAGCTTTGGCAGGTAAGCCTGGCTTCAGCATTTCGTTCTTCCTATTGTGTAACGCCGAGTGGAAGATATTATAAAAGAAGTGGTAGGGCAATTACAGTGATTCAGTGGATAGAAGGGTTTGCTATTGTGGGAACAGAGATTCGCCGTGGATGGATTTGGGTTGTGTTTTCGTAATGGGTATGGGGACTTATTATTATTTTTATTGTAGATATCATTATGTATTAAAGGTTGAATGTATTGTTTAATTCTGTTACCAAAATTGCAGTTAATTAAGTGTTGATAAGGTCAATTATAGCTCCTAATAAATACAAGGAAGTGGTGTTAGTGGGGTCTAAGAATTATTCTTAGCCCCAAAACCAAATGGGGGAGCTGAAGGGTATGCATGTGTTCATTTTAAACAAAATGTGGTTTGGAAAGTAGGTATGCATAAAGAAGCATGCTGTGGCTCACCACCCTAGGAACAGTCTAGAAAAGGCCAAGGGGAAGGGGGTGAGCTCAACATGTGGAGTGGAGAAGTACAAGCATGTGACGAACAAATCCATATTTGGAAAGGTTAAATCTGATTGGTTTAGAGGTTTGTGTTATGTAACTTGTTATGTAACCTGTTATGTAACTGCCATGTGCTATAAAACAGCAAAGGGAGGGGCTCCTTGCTCGAGGGGCTCTGGCTGATTTTTGTACCAGGGGCTCTCCCTTTGTGTACATTGAATAAAGTCTTGTTGAATTGAATTGAATTGAATTGAATTGAACTGAAGTATCAAAGACCCTTGATTCTGCCCAGCATCTGACTCTTTGGGAACCACAAAATCCCAACAGTGGGAACATAACTGGTTGGAAAATTGAAACAACTCGGTTTGTTTAGTCTTGAAAAGAGAAGGCCGAGGAGGGACATAACAATTTTCAAGTACATAAAAAGTTGTTTTAAGGAAGAGGGAGGTAAATTGTTCTTATTAATATCTGTAGATAGGATAAGAAGCAATGTGCTCAAATTGCAATAAGGGAGGTTTAGGAAAAACTTCCTAACTGTCAGGGTAGTTTACATACTGGGATAAATTGCCAAGGAGATTGTATAATCTCTATCATTGGAGATTTTAAAAAACATGTTAAACAGACAGCTGTCAGAGGTGGTCCACATAATAATTGTCCTGCCATGAATGCAGGGGATTGGAAAAGAAGTCCTCTTGAGATTCATAGAATCCTAGGACTGGAAGAGACCTCAGGAGGTCATCAAGTTCATCTCCCTGCACAAAGCAGGACCAACCCTAACTAAATAATCCCAGACAGGACTTTGTCAAACCAGGATTTAAAAACCTCTAGGGATGGAAATTCCACCACCTCCCTAGGAAACTCATTCCAGTACTTCACCACACTCCTAGTGAAATAGCTTTTCATAATATCCAAACTAGACTGCCCCCCACTGTAACTTGAGACCATTGCTCCGTGTTCTGCCATCCGTCACTACTGAGAACAGCGCCTTTCCATCCTCTTTGGAACTTCCCTTTGGGAAGTTGAGGGCTGCTATCAAATGCCCCCTCACTCTTCTCTTCTTCAGACTAAACAAGCTTAAATCCCTCAGTCTCTCTTCGTAGATCACGTGCTCCAGGCCCCTAATCATTTGAGTTGCCCTCCACTGGACCATCTCCAATGTGTCCACATCCTTTCTATAGTTGGGGGCCCAGAAATGGACTCAGTACTCTAGATGTGGCCTCACCAATGCTGAATAAAGGGGAACAATAACTTCTCCAGATCTGTTGTAAATGTTCCTCCTAATGCACCCCAATATGCCATTAGCCTTGGCTACAAGGGCACACTGTTGACTCAAATCCAGCTTCTCATCCACTGTAATCCCCTTGTCCTTTTCTGCTGAATTGGTTCATATGCTGAATTGCTTTCAGGAATTGGGACACTGGGGAATGATTTTCCACTCTGTGACACCAGTTCTTCAGGTGTAACTCTTCAGTGGTATGAAATTCATAATGCCAAGGGATCTGGTGGAAGTAGGCACAATGTACTGAATTAATGTGGAGGTGCCACATTGTCAGTAGTGACTCTGGCCCCAGCAATGCATAGAATCATATAATACTAGAACTAGAAGGGACCTTGAGAGATCATCAAGTCCGGTCCCCTGCCCTCAAGGCAGGACCAAGCACTGTCTAGATCATCCCTGACAGATGTCTATATCTCCAGTGATGAAGATACCACAACCTTTGTAGGTAAGATTTTTGCACCCTAGGATGTCAATTTAAAGTCAGTTACTCAATGATTCAGCCAAAATTATAAATCAAATGCATGAGACTAGAAGGACATTTGCTAAAAGATAATTAATGGATTAATTGTTGGTTTTAAGTAACAGCGTTTAATGTGTATCAAGGAGATGTAGAGCAATTAGGAATCATAAAACTGGAAGGGACCTGAAGAGGTCATTGAGTTCAGTCCCCTGACCTCACGGCAGGACCAAGCACTGTCTAGATCAGGGCTGGGCAAGATGCAGCCCGGGGGCCAGATCCGGCCCACCTAACACTTGGATCATCTGGCCTGCAGACTGCATCTGGCAAGATTCCATTTATATCCTGCTGCCCAGGCCACTGAATTTCCAGGTGGTGGCTCAGGCAGCAAGATCGTATTTAAATGGCTCACAACTGCCGGTCGCAGTGCTACCCCAGCAGGCGCTGGAGTTATGAGCCCTTTAAATCACTGCAGCAACCCCATGGGGCTGCCAGACAACACAATAGCAGCAGGGCTGGGAGCTGCCAGCCCTTTACTTCAAAGCCTCCAGCCCCAGACAACTCTGGAGTGAGGCTAGCCCCAGGCTCCATCCCTTCCGAGGCCCCACTCCTTCTGGGTAGGTGGAGCTGGCCCGAGACCACCTACCAAAATTCATTAAGTGGCCCCCCTGCAAAAATTATTGCCCACCCCTGGTCTAGATCATCCTTGACAGGTGTCTGTCTCACCTGCTCCTAAATATCTCCAGTGATGCATACATGTGAGAAACCTAGACCTAGCAAAATCTTAAATAAAAATCACATACAAACATACATCTGCCCTTCATCTATAAGCTCTCGGGCCTAGTGGGAAATTCATAATCCCCTTAGCTAGTTTTCAGAAATAATTTCCGTTCACCTCAACTTCTCTCATCAGCCAGCGCCTTGCCTAATTTGCCTTATCTTAATTTAATAACCCCCTAGCAGAATGGAATTATCCCATTTGGGTGAGCCTAGGATCCTGGAATTATAAAGAAAAGGTCTTTGAATAAATCATAAGATATGTTGAAAATTTAAAAGAAAATACAATTATTATTTCTGAGTCTTGTCCCAGTGGCTGGCAGACAGATGCTTTCAGGAGTACCATTGGCAATGGTTGTGTGAGAGCCCAATATCAAAATGACACATTATTCTGTTTTAAACTTTTTATCATAAAAGTAATTGTTTTATTTTTTATTTATTGTAAGTCACTGCAGCTGTTGGTCTCATGCCTAAAAATGTGATAAATATTAAACATGTGAATAGCTCTATGGGATTCAGTGGGCTACTCGTGTGTAACGTTACATGCAAGCTTAAGCATTTTCAGGATCAAAAACCAATATTACAGATTAAATAGTGTCTGAAAAGATGTAGGTCCATGTGTAATTCTACCGGTTTTCATGGGACTGTGCACTTGCATAGTGAAATATGTGCATGAGTCTTTGCAGTAGAGGGCTTTAAAATTGAACACCATTACCCTCATGGTTTTTTTTCCTTCTTTGCGCAGGCCCCAGTTCAGGACATACCTGAAGCTCATGCTTCAACCCCATTCACTGTAATGAAACTTAAATACATGCATAAGGTTAAGCCATGTGCTCAAACACTTTCCTGTATCAGGACCATCCTAGGAGACCTGGGCGTTTCTCTCACAGAGATGAATAAATGCCATGTTTTTGTCACTCTGGAATGTAGACTTAATTTGCTGCTATTGTTGCATGTTCTTAATTTGAAAATTGTGATCGCAGCTCATGAGGCTGCCATTTAATTCCAACCCTAATGGAATTTCACTGATTACACAGAGGTATGCAATTTATTAATTAAGAGTAGATGGTGAGCACCCCTCATATTTTGATTAACCCTAATAGCTTTCACAGCATGATTTGCATAGAACTGAAGACACCATTACAACTTTTTATAAAATAATTTGAAAAGCTATTAAGTGCATCCCTTGAAACACTTTCACTTATTAGATGGCTAATCTTCATAAATAACCACTTGGCAGCCGAACATGAGCAACCATGGAAAACATTTTGCTGCTGATTTTATGAAATTACTTTTAATCACGCTTGAGAAGGCAGATGGTCTTTTAGGCTTTAACCAGATTTGTTGTCAGCAAGAGAGGACATACAAGAAAAGGGGACTCTCCTGCTTTATAAATCCTTGAGCACAGTGAGACACAGAGTAAGGTGCAAACCTAGGACTCCTGCAGCTAGTGCCCTGAAGCAGCGAGATGTGCTGGATAATCCAAAAAGGAAAAGGTGGTATAACATTGAAGGTGGGAGTAGAAATGAAGGATCTGCATTTTGGTAGTACAGATGAGTCCTCACAACTTTGATCAAAGTCCCCAGGAGTGCTCAACATCAATGAAAAGATGCCCCTTTAGTGGCTAGATTATGGCATCCCCATGATGGAAAATGAAGACCCCCTCACCTTCTGAACATATAGGCTACGTGTCACTTATTCCTTGTCTGGAATACCTCCAGTGTAGATAGAGGTAAGAAACCGCTGTCAGTCTGTGCACAGGTACTATAGTGGAGAAAGGTTTGGAAGAGTTATCTGAGCAAAGGGATCAGAAGAAGACCCCATTGAATGGAAGGCATAGGATGCATTGTCCTAAACATGGGGGTTCTACAACCACCACTTCCAAGAGGAAGAGATGGGTGGTGGACTTCCTTCTAAGAGAGGACTGAATCATTCATCTGCTGTCCAGATGGGAAAAATTGAGATGTGTGGTGCTTGCTTGGAGCTAGAATTCAGGATGTAACCAAATGTTTGCTGAGGCTGATCAAGCTGTCGGTCCACTACCTATTCCTGCTTCTCCATGTGGGCACCAATGATACTGCCAAGAATGACCCTGAGCAGGTCACTGCAGACTACATGGCTCTGGGAAGAAAGATGAGGCACAAGTTGTGTTTGAGGCACAAGGTGAGTTGTTGCCCATCCTCCCTGTTGAAGGAAAAGGCCCAGATATGAGCCGTCACACTGTGGAGATAAATTCATGACTGCTCAGATGGTGTTGGAAAGAGAGCTTTGGATTCTTCAACAATGGGATGTTGTTCCTGGAACAAGGATTGCTAAGAAGAGGTGGGATCCACCTAATGAAGAGAGGGAAGAGCATCTTTGCAGGCAGGCTTGCTAATCTAATGAGGAGGGCTTTAAACTAGGTTCTCCTGGGGTGGTGACCTAAGCCCTGAGATAAGTGAGGAAGTGGAATAGCAGGAGGAAACATAAGGGAGAAGGGTCCAACAGGGAAACTTCCTGATTCATATTAAGAAAGTAGCATAATTGATTAGTTATCTTAGATGCTTGTACACAAGCGCAAGAAGCCTAGGAAACAAACAGAAAAAAGTGGATGTGGAACTATGATGTGATTGGAATAACAGAGGCTGGTACGGTAACTCACATGACTGGAGAACTGTCCTGGTTAGGTATAAACAATTGCACTGTCTGTAGGAGAGCAGTATGATGGCTCAGAGCTCCAGTACGAAATTGGAAAAAAGCCTGTTGAGAGTTTTGCGTTAAGGTAAAGAGGTGAGAGCAACAAGAATGATGTCATGCTGAGTGTCTGCTTTAAACCACCAGACCAGGAGGATGAGGTAGTTGAGGCTTTCTTCAGACAACCAACAGAAGTTTCCAGATAACAGTCCCTGATTCTCATGGGGACTTTAATCACCCTGATACCTGCTGTGCACAGACAATCAAGGAAGTTTTTGGAGAGTGTTGAGGACAACTTCCTCTTGATCTGCTGGTCACAAACAAGGAAGAATTGGTAGGGAAAATAAAAGTAGGTGGGCAACAGTGACCATGAGATGACTGAGTTCAGGATCCTGACAAAAGGAAGAAAAGAGAGCAGCAGTAACTAAAAGTCTGGAATCCTTCCAAACCCCAGGCTTCTTTTCTCAAAGATATTCCCACATCCCTGCCTTCTACTGACTTTTTGCTAGGACTCAAACGCTTAGGGCACGTCTACACAGCAGGGCTAAAGCCGAAATAAGCAACGCAACTTCAGCTACATCAATTACATAGCTTAATTCGAAATAGCTTATTTCAGCTTTTGGTGCTGTCTGAACAGCAGGAAGTCCAAGGAAGAGCACTCTTCCTCCAATTTCCCTTACTCCTCATAAAATGAGGGTTACAGGAGTTGGAGTAAGAAGTCCTCCAGCTAGCCATTATTTCAACATTATGTTGATATTTCAACATTGGCTAGCTGGAGGACTTCTTACTCCAACTCCTGCTTATAGCGTAGACACAGACTATGTTATTTCAGAATAACTGCTGTCTAGACATACCCTTACTGAGTGTGTCCCATTAGGGAACTATCTCCTTGATTCCCAAATATTCACAGTACACTTTAACCATTAAAATATGTTGTGATGTTCCTCAATGTAAAGCAAAAAAGGCAAATCTTTATAGCCTGTCAAGAATGTTCCCCACTCAGGCACTTCGAGGCCCACAAGAGACTTTAAAATACTTTGCCACTAAAGGCTTGTGTTAAAATTCCTTCCTGTGAGATATCCTCAAGCTCTTTATACCCTCCTTTTGGAGAGAGCTTGAAGACTTTAATTTTTCTTAGCAGTATGGTTTTGCATTCTTAGGCATGAGTATACAGCACCTCCCACCTTCTAGGACAGGAGAATCAGATGATGGTCTTAAAAGGGTGGTTTTTATTAACAACAGTAAAAGAGATCACATTTGGTTGTTTGGTTGCTAAGTGTTACAGAGCAACTGGGAAAAAAAGGATTAAAAACACAGAGAATTGTTTCTCGGGGGTTCAGTTTGGAAAGTTATTTGTGCTCAGAACAGAAAATTCCAGCAAACCCCACAATAAAGAAAATAACCTGATTGCATCTGACTAAATAGTCTCCATTCTACTCACATATTTATAGTTTCAAGACTTAGTCCTTCTCTAGGCATGGATGTCACTGGATTCTCTATACCTGGCTTCCTGGCTTAATTCATGTCTTTCCAGGCTCTGCTCTGGCCGCACAAGAGTAACAATAAGGCCACTGCTTCCAATTCCACTCTCTATTCCCATTGGCTCTCCTAGACACCTGTCAACTAACTTCCTGCTTCTCTAATATTCCTGGAGACTCTCTAAGACTTACTCTATGGTTTTAACTTTTACAGGCAAAACAATTAGGGGTAATTCTCAAGAGTTAGATAAAGTCTTTCTCAGTAGTTAATTGAGTGGCTGGGATATCCAGAAAAGGGCATTTCCCCCCACTTTCATTCATCACGCCCCCCCCCTCCAAATTGCAGACAGTGCTGGGCAGCCTGGTCTAGGTTGGGTCCACACTGGCTGTGATTTCTTCCTGGAAATCTAGGAAAAAACATAGTTAATTTATTACTGATTATATGAATAACTAAACAATGTCTCCCGTATTTATGGAATACAATGACTTCAATTATGAGGACAGTTTTAATTGCCTGAGTTTGGGAAACTCTCACAAGAGAAATTTAAAAAACAACAAATAGACTGGTAGCACTTTAAAGCCTAACCCCCACCCCCCACCCCACTCCTTCTCCCCTACTTATTTTAGTTCTAGACATCCAACACTCTGGTAATCTGAAGAAGTGGGCTGTGCCCATGAAAGCTCATGATTCCATCTACATGTTTTGTTAGTCTTTAAAGTGCTACCAGACTATTTGTTGTTTTTTTAAGTTTATTCTGTACAGACTTACAAGTTACAGTGCGGAAGGTCTAGGTTAGATATTAGGAAACACTATTTCACTAAGAGGGTGGTGAAGTACTGGAATGGGTTACCTAGGGATGTGGTGGAATCTCCATCCCTAGAGGTTTTTAAGTCTTGGCTTGACAAAGCCCTGGCTGGGTTGATTTAGTTGGGATTGGTCCTGCTTTAGGCAGGAGGCTGGACTTGATGACCTCCTGAGGTCTCTTCCAGCTCTATGATTCTATGATTCTATGAGTAACTCGGCTCCCCCTGAAGCTTTCTCACAAGAGAGCACATCGGCCACTTGGTAAGAAGCCCCGGAAATGTGTTGTGTTTCAAATTCAAAGTTTTGGAGAGCTAAGCTCCACTGAAGTTTCTTGTTAGTCTATTCAGTGTAGCATGGTTGGTCTGCACATGGAAAGACCATCCCCAAATATGTGGATGTAGTTCCTCTGGAGTATATACAATGGCGTAACATTCCTCTTCTGAAACAGACTTTCTCTCTTGGAGAAACAGACAAGGAGAAATTGCCCTCTCTGCATCAGAACTGCTCTCACACTACACTGACACATCTGTGGCAATGAAGACAGGTTTGTCATAGTCTGGGGCCCTTAGTACAGGGTCTTACAATAAGGATGGCCTTAATCTGCTTAAAGGCTTCCTGACACTTTTGAGTCCACTTAACTTCATTTGGTTACTTCTTCCTTGTCAGGTCTGTCAATGGAGTGGCGATCTGGCTGTAAGGTGGTACAAATCATTTGTAATATCCAGCAAATCCTAGAAAAGATTGGACATATTTTTTTTTTACTTAGGAACAGGCCTATTCTGAATAGCCTCTACTTTAGCTTGATGTGAGTTGATCATTCCCTGACCCATCTAGTGTCCAAGATAAGTTACCCTGCTTAGGCCTATTTGCACCTTTTAGTCTTAACTGTCAGCCCAGCTTCCTGCATGCACTGGAAAGCAGCTTGGAGGTGTTTTAGGTGTTCTGTTCATAAATCAGAGAATACAGCCACATTGTCAAGATAAGCTACTGCAAATTCTCTAAATCCTGCTGGAAGATTATCTACAAATCTTTGGTAGGTGGCAGGTGCACAGCCTGAAAGGTAGCATATTACATTCATACAGCCCAACATGTGTGATGAAGTCTGACCTGACTTTCCTTGGCTGATTCATCTAGTGGGATCCCTTGGTAAGTCTAAGGTGGAGATGAACTGGGCGCATCCCAGTTTCTCCAATAACTCATTTGTGTAAGGCATTGGATAGTTTTTCTGGGCAAGTGTGATGGGGCGCCAGGCTCCCACGCGGAGGAGCACCCGACCCCCCGCACTCTCCGGCAAGCCCTGGGCGGGGGAGGCTCCGGGGAGGAGGAAACCGGCCCGGCCGCGGCAACAGGGGGAGCTGGGCCGCGGGAACGTTGGGGGGCACGGACTGCCTCTAGGCGCGCATGCCCAGCGTGCACGGGGGCAGCCGGGGGCCGGGACATCTCTGAGGAAGGCATCCCCTCGCCTGACATCATCACCCCGCACCCCGGAAAGGGGGCGGGGCCAGGAGAAGTGGGGAGTTCAAAAGGAATGCCGAGCAGGCAAGAAAAGGGGGAACCGAGGGGGAGAGGATGAAGCCCATGGGACCAGGAGGAAGTGCCCCAGGATGGGGAAGGGAACCCCGAGGGTTGGTGAGTTTCAGGGAGCACCCCCACCAACCAGGCGGCACAAGGGTGCCACTGCCTTTAAAGGTCCTGGGTCGGGACTCGGAGTGAGGGAGGGCCCGAGTCCCTCTCCTTCCCCACAACCAGAGGCACCCCACTGACGGGGCTAAGACTGAGTACGTTATCCGCAGGGCCGCGGACTTGACCATAAAACGAGACTGGGTGACGGGAAGCACGGGTACGCGGGGCGGTATACGGACGGCTGACCCCAATGATGAATAGGCTGTACGCCTGAGGGGTAGCCCGTCCCATAACAGCAAGTTACAGAATTTAGCTTATGGTAGTCCACAAAAATCAGATTTCTCCATCTGGTTTGGGAACTAGGGCCACTGGAGAGGCTCATGCACTCTCTGAGGGGTGGATTGCACCCATCTCTAATGTATCCTTCACCTCCTTCTCTGTAGTGGTTTTGACTGGAGGAGCCATCATGTGAGCTTGGGTTCTGATTGGGTGAACATCACCTGTATGACTGTTCAAACTGTGTTGGTAGTGCAAAGCTGGAGCATAGTTCCTTGATCTGCTGTCACTGCTCATGGCCAAGGGTCATGGAGAGTCTCACCTCCTTGATGCCATTATGTCCTTTCCCATCATGGTAAACTCCTTCAGGACACTCAGCATCACCTCTCATCTGGACTATGAACTGAAGAACCTTGATTTTTCAGGAATAAAAGGGCTTTTGAGAATTATGCCTTAGGCTTAAGGTTAGGGTGTGGGAACTCTATAAGGTAATTTACATTTCCTATGCACTCTCAGACTGTGAACAGCACGTCCCACAATGCTTCCATCTTATTGGATTGAAGGAACGCTCTCCAGCATGCTTATCATATCAGCCGTTCTGTTCTTGCTGAGCATTCTGCAGTTTTTCTCAAGCAAGGGCTAAAGAGTTTTTGATAGTGTTTAGCAGTTTGTCTACAAAATCCAAAATGCTAGTTATTGGAAGTGTAACCCCCCTCATTGTTGTTTCACTAATTGTAATGGCCAGTTAACCTTGTGGACATAAATGAGTTCAAAGGGTGAGAATCCCAAAGTGGGATGTGGCAAGGCTATGTAGGCAAAGAGTAACTGCTGCAACACTGGGCCCCAATCATTGAAGTGTTCATTTACAAATTTTCATATCATGGCTCCCAAAGTTCCATTAACTTGTCCACCAGGCCATTTACCTGGTGATGGTAAGGAGTGGTAACCATGTGGTTCACTCCATGAGCTTCCCAAAGAAGTTTTATGGTTCCTGCCAGGAAATTAGCTCATGAATCCATTAGCTCTTGAGGGACAACCTACCCTGGAAAAAATATCTGCTAGCGCAGGGCTACTCAACTTTGGAAGCCCCGCGAGCCACAATAATACAGCACATGCCAAGGGCCACAACTTAAGTGTGGTTACATATATATGCAAATAACTTCTTTCACACTGACGGGCATGACTACAAAGATTAATGCAAGACTATACAACACTCAGGCCCCATTTAAATTGGTTCTACTGATATTAATAAAATGCAATATTTACCTGATTTCCACCCATATGACAGCACTTTTAATGAGCAATGACAGTCCAGGAATTTAACTACTAAATCGCATATCAACAGACCATTATATTGACTACTTTTTTGTTTTGGCTCCCACCCGGGGCACATGTTGAGCCCCATGTAAACCCAAACCACACCGGGAGCTGCAAACAAACAGGCCGTGGGCCGCATGCAACCCACGGGCTGCATGTTGAGTAGTCCTGTGCTAGCTCCTGGCTAAGCTTTTAGCCTGGATGTTCCCTAGAGCTACTGCTTCAGGACATTGGGTGGCAAAATCCATGAAAGTCAGTATATATTGTTTTCCTCTGGGTGTATTTTTAGGGAAAGGACCCAAAATATCCTCAGCTACATGCTGGAATGAAACCTCTATTATGGGGAATGGCTGGAGAAGGGCTTTGATCTGGTCATGGGGCTTTCCCACCCACTGGCACACCTCACAAAACTGGACATAGACAGATATGTCCTTGCCAATCCCCTCCCAGTTGAAAGGCTTCCCCAAACTATCTTTGGTCCTGTTCACCCCACCATCAACACTTTACCCTGTAGTTAGTTGCAATTACCAACTGTCTCTGAGGATGCCAATCTTCCTTATGTCCATCAGAAAAAGTATCTTTGTATAAAAGTCCTCTATCTACAACCAACCTGGACCTATTTGCACTGAAAGGTGGTGATGGGTCACTCTGGGCCACCATACAAACTCCCTTGTTAGGCTCGCATCTGCTTTCTGGTCTGCCTGGAACTACTCCACCTATGCTAGAGATGTCAACTCCCTGCTGGGTTGTGGATTTGGGCTTGGTCCCTCTCTGGAAGTGATGCAGGTAATGTGGGGTAAGATTAAAAGTAAGAATATATTTGTGAATGCTACTTTTCTTACTTTACCATCTACAAAAATCAATCATTTCCATAGCTGGAATAAGTTAAAAGATATCCTAGAGAAAAGGTAAGGAAAACCAGTGTCTGCTACCACCAAAACAAGGTCAGAAAAATTCCATGTAGGAGAACATTGTTGTACGTGTAGGAATGGAGAACACTTACACTATAATCTTATTTAATGATTGTCCCTTTGTTTTACGAGAGAGGCTTTGAATTAGATAAAGCTGGCTTGATGAGCCACGTGTTTCTTAGGTGGGTCAAGTTTTTGCAATAAAGAGGGGTCAATAGAAACATTTAGAAACACTACCAGTGGAATATTGCATCCATTATATATTGACCCCATCCCAAAGTCTCTGCAAGCAGACACTAGGGAGTAGAAACAATTATAAGTAGGGATGTTAAGGACTAGTCAACTATCCAAATGCTTATTGGATAGGCGACAGGATAGTTGACTGTAAGATAGAGGCAGCGGGGGTGTCAAAGCAGCAGCCCTGCACGTGATCAGTTGTGCAGCCCTTCCCCTTTGAAATGGTGCCGCGGCTCGTTTCAAAGTGGTAGCACTGTGTGGAGCCCAGGGTTAGTCCACAGCGGCGTTTCAAAGGGGCACTATTGACTAATCGAATAGTCAATGCAAAAATGCATTGACTATTCGATTAGTCAATTACACGATACTTAACGTCCTTAATTGTAAGGTGTTAGCTAGGATCATTGCTATCATCAGACATGATGCCATTCTTTTACACACACACCATAGAACAATCAGCAAAGATATCCTAGAGAATGAAGAACTACTGTCACAGCAATATTAGAACATGCAGCATAGCAGCGAGTCTCAGGAGGCCCCATTCCCATCAGCTGTAAATGAGGAATAGTAAAGAAAAAAGATGGATAGCAATAAGCCCTAGTTCTTGCAATGAGTCGTAGGCTGTGCCTAGACTACACCTCTCTGTCGACAGAGAGATGTAGATTAGGCATGTTGAAATTGCTAATGAAGTGGAGATTTAAATATCCCACGCTTCATTAGCATAAACATGGCCGCCGCTTTTTTTCAAAACGGAGCTTTTTAAAAAAAAAAACCCAAAAAAACCCGGCAGTCGAGACGTGGATCTTTCGAAGATCCTGTAGGGAATCTTTCGAAAAAGGGCTGTATTTTCAAAAGATCCGTGTCTAGACTGCCGTCTTTTTTCGAAAAAGCTCCATTTTGAAAAAAAGCGGCGGCCATGTTTATGCTAATGAAACACGATATATTTAAATCACCGCTTCTTTAGCAATTTTGACGTGCCTAATCTACATCTCTCTGTCGACAGAGAGGTGTAGTCTAGACACAGCCCTAGTGATTAGTAGTGACAAATCAACCTAGGCCTCTGGGGATTTAGTAAATCCCCTTTTCCTATCTAATTTCTGCTCAAGAGAGAAAATTATTGGTTCTAAAAGTAAGACTGTGTTCTTCATTGCCAAGTGCAGGGTAAGAAATATATTCACTCTTATTTAACATTGCTCCTGGTGCGGCAGACATTGTGCAAACACCTAGCAAAAGACAGATGCAGAGCCAAAGGGCTTACAGTATAAACAGACTATGCAAACAAAAGGAGGGAAGCAGAAAGAGGTGAAATCACTTTCCTAAAGTCTCAAAACATCAACAGCAGAGACACGAATAGAGCCCAGGTATCTTAACAGCCAATCAAATGCCCTGTCAGCTGCAACCTCTCAACTGCAGCTGCTGTTCAGGTCCATTTTGACTGTGTGCATGTTGTGTTATTTGAAGATCTTGATTCCTAAGTACAGTGCCTAACCTTTCCCCTTGGTCTAAGAAGAGGTGCTTTACCAGGGTCCTTACTACAATTCCTTAACTAGAACACATATATCTTGCCACTGTGATTAGTCTTCTCTGAGTGGATGCCCCATAAATCAAGAAACTGTAAACATTCAACATCTTGATAGAGACAAGATCGATAACACTAGTTTAATTATTTAAGATATGACCATTAGATTAAAAGTTTAAAAAATAGACAAGACTTCTAGCTGCCTAGAGTAAAGTGAAATATCTATCTATCTATCTATCTATCTATCTATCTTTGTTAGTGTCTAAGATGCTACAGGACTACTGGTTGTTTTTAAAATCCAGGATTCCAAGATGCTTCAGAATACCCCTTGGAATGTTAGTGATCAAACTAAGAAAGCAGGTTTAGGTTAGGATTTTCAGTGGGGCCTAAGGGAGTTAGACACCCAAATCCAACTGAAAGTCAGTAGGTGTTAGGCCACTAACTGCCCTAGGCTCCTTTGGCATCTTGGCCTGGATTAACAAAATGTTAAAAACTCCAGAATTCCCTGCAACATTTTCTACACCATCACTCCTGCTTGTTGTGCTATTTGACCAGCTATCTCATCACAAGTAGGTTGAGTGTGCCCAAGCAAGTCTGAAAAGAGTTTAACCAATCAGTTATACCACTTTTGAAACTAGTTTAACTCTGTGCTCATGTTTAGAGTGATGCCCCAGTTATTTGGAAATCAGTTTGCCGAAGAGCAGTCAAATTGCTTTTGCAGTTTGGATAACTGTTCAGGCTCAATAGGTGCTTGGAAACATGTAAATGAGTATAACAGCATAATAATATAGTACTGCTGGAGTTGCAGCATGTGAGGCAAAGGAGGTTATGAAACTGTACAACTCTGCTTTAAGACCTCCCTGAGAATTCTGTTGTCATTTGAGGCACCACAGGAGATAAAATATATTGCTGTATTTAAATACGTACTGGGAGTAGAGATAATATCTGCTTCATTAATAAAAAGTATGAGACGCCACTCTCCAAGTGGGGAGATAAGCTAACAGAATAAAAAGCACTGATTAATGCAGAAAGAATTAGGACAAAGATTTAAGTGACTCATATGCTATTGCAACTACTACACAAAGCCACAAACTGGGGAGTGGAGGGAGATACATGTTTCAATGAGAGGGAAAAAACCATCAGGGAGCACTTTGGATGCTGTCATATAGTACTGAAGGTGTGGACTAACTGGACTAGCTGGTCAGGCCAGGGTATTATAGACAAAGCAATGTGGGGGCTATGCAGTGGGCACTGTAAAACAAACTCATGCTTGTGTGAGGGGCCACCATGATTCCATCTTCATTCCCCACAAATGGCTCACCAATGTTACAAACTCCTGGTGGTAAATTTGATTCCTGGTACAATGAGTGTTCCAAGGGACAAGGAGGTGTTTCTGGTCTATAAGGATCAATGTAGAATTTGTATTAGAGCAGCACACAAAGGCCTGTTGTGCTTGGCACTGTACAAACATGCAGTGAGAGATGGTGCCTGCCCCAAAAAGCAAACAGACTAAACAGACAGGAGGAGGAGAAAGAGGCAGAGTGACTGGCCCACAGTCATGCAATAGTCAGGGATAGAACCTAGATCTGCTGAGTCCCACACCAGTGTTTTAGCCACTGAAGCCTTCTGCCACCACCACAAAAAAGCCCAACTTTTCTGAAGTTTCACACCATCATACAGCTTTGCAAGTCTTCATTCTCTCTTGGGCCAGAAACAGACATGATGCCAGAATACTAGAGAGACTCCTCTAGTACTAGTTGTGTTCTGGCCAGAAACAAGAGACATGGAAAATCAGAGACTGGCCTGAACCACAGTGGTTCTCAGCATTCTAGACTCAAGGAAATGGGACTGACTGAACGTGCAGATCCCAAAAGTGGGAGTTCAAAATCAAGATCCAGATCTGAATTTTCCCAGTGTTTGCAGATTGGGTTTCCCAGCTGTCTGCTATAGAGGTCTGAGCTTGAACTTGAATATGAAACCAAGTTCAGATCTGGAGTTTAGCTTCTGAACTATCATTGCTGTTTCCATGTGATTTCCAGTCCAGTCTCAAAAAGTTTGTGTAAGTATCAAAACTTCTGAGCACTTGTACAAAACAAACCACAAAGACACCTACAAGTCACTTGAAGTTCACCCAGCATTAATCAATAACTTCATACCAACAGGAAGATTATTTGGTAACAAAGCTAAATCCTACCTGTCCTTTCAAGCTATCTTGAGTCAGGGTACAAAAAGATACTATTCCAAATGCAAATCTTGATAGAAAAATCAATTGTAATTATACAGTCTTGGATATACTCATTCATTGAGTCCCACTCATCATTACTGGAGGACTGCTTATGCTAATGCAAGCTGGTGGAAAATTACACCCATTTACTTCAATAATGCAAGAGCTGTAATGCATCATAGGAGGGATGAACTGGGAAATGGAATGTTGTAGTGATGATTCCCTTAGGAAAAGGGCATTTGTAGTTGATGATTTGGAAAGCTTTTGTTGGATAATTGAAGAATTGGGGCCTTGGTTTTGCTCCCAGCCCAAAGAGAAGGAGGAAGCACAGTGGAGAAGGAGGGACTGAGGCATCCTTACCTCAAGCACATTGACTGGCTCTGTGGAAGCCCTGACCAGTCCAAAAATGGTCCCACTGTAGAGAGAATTGTTGCTCCCACATCTCCCCAGGTTGCTCAGCTCCTCTGCACGTAAACTGTAATGAAGGACCTCTCAATTAAATTAAATGCTCTGTTGCGAACTCTAAGGAACACTGCATGGCCCCAGTTTATTCAGACAAACCACACACCAGTGCTGCTGCCAAGCGTACCCCTGCAGCGGTGGAGACAGACATTTAGCCATTTCAGAGCTAGATTCTCAAGAGCCCAGCAGCCATCAGGCCTGCTGATGAGGAGGGCAGACAAGGGGGCAATTGCCCCAAGGCTCAGTGATTCCAAAGGTCCCGGTGCTCCCAGACACTGCTACTGCAGCAGTGACCAGAGCCCCAGGCTCTTTAGAATCGCTGCAGGACTGCTGGGCAACATGCGCCAGAGCCCCATATCTAGGTGTGAAAATACTTTATGGCCTTATCTGGGTGGAGAAAGCCGCCAGCATCCCCTCCCAAAGGTGCATAGTTTCTGTCAGATGGCAGGATGTCAAGCCATTGTGGAACCCATCCAGCTCCCATTGAAATCAGTGACAAGACTTCCATTTGCTTTCAATGGGAACAAGCAGTACTGAGACTTGGGTATGGAAGGAAAGCATAAGCAGGTGGTAAGGAGTTGAAACTGGGCATTGAATTGTGGGGACTGGAAGGGACTGGGGAGTTTGGATGCCAGACAGGGGCTTTGGGGGCTGGGAGTCGCAAACTCTCAGCATTTGGAGCAGAGAGTTCAGCACTGGGACATGATGAAATCCCTGGGGATATGGGCTGTTAGTGAGGGGGTGCTCAGGCCAGGACAGCCGGGTGGTTAGGAGCTGGAAGGGTATCACTTGTCTGGTTGGAGGTAGGACCCTGATGTCATGAGTTAGAGGAGGGGCGACTGACACCTGAACATACATTTAACAACATTTACCAATTTTTCAAATGGCTTCCCCAGGTGCACAGTTTGCAGGTGCTTTCTCTCTGTGAGTTCAGACTCCCACGTGCACCCAAGAAGCACATGTACTTTCCTCTTGCAGCTAAGGTGGCCTTGTTGGAATCTGGAGCCCCAAGCAGCAACAATAACGAGCCCTTTTCACATTAATAGGAAGCCCTGGAAGAGGTGGGAGGGAATATTGGCTGCCTAAGCAATGCTCCGACACAGCAATGCCGCTCTCTGTGCTTCTGCTCCTGCTCCTGTGCAGGGAAGTAAACAAACTTTGACAGCTCCGGCAAGGCGACTGGCAGCAAAATAACATGTCTCCTAAAGAGACAAGGACCAGTTTGATCTGCAAGCTGATGACATTGCTATGCTGGCAAGGAATTATTAGCAATGAAGATGTGTTACAAATGTGTTTAAAGCCTCGAAGGCATCTCCAGTTTCAATATAGTGAAGTGCATTTACAGCAGCTCATGCTTCTTCATTATAATGTCAGTTAATACTTTTGGTGTTGCATAGAGTTGTGCCAGGTATGTAGGGCAGCAACTTGGATAACATGGTAGATAACATCAGGGCAAGTTATACTTACAGAATCATTCCAGGTGAGGGGGAAAAGGAACCCCCCGCCAAATGTAACTATTCCTAAGTCTATAGGGCTGACTTCTGGGCCATGTACAGCTCAGACAGGTAGTCAAACAAGTGTGCACAGGAGTTTGGGGGTTGTGTGTGCTTGGAATGTCTCTCCCCTTCCTCTCACCAACAGCTGTAGGGTGACAACAAAGCCTTTCTGGGACTAATTCTTCAACCACAGCATCAGGTTGTTTCCCACAGAGGGCAGCCAGGTTTTCATGGACACATTAGCCCTCCCTGGCCCAGCCACTGTAACACCCAAATCTGCTGTGAGCTGGGACAGAAGCCCAGCTCCACTGTGCACATTGGAGGATTAACAGGAGGATTCCATCGTGATGGGGGTCACTGGGAGTTACTGTGGGTACATCTACACTGCACGCTTATTTCAAAATAAACTATTCCGGAATAGTTATTTCATCTACACTGCAGGAAAGCTTCAAAATTAGTCTGAGACAGGGTTCCCTAATGTAGATGTGCTATCTCGATTTAAAGCCCCAGGAGACACTGGGGAGGAATAACTTAGGGTACACAGCAACACTATTTTGAAATAACTAGTGCTATTCTGAAATAACTTAGTCTGCGTCTACACAGCAGGCAGTTATTTCGAAATAGTGTCAAAGTACTGTCAAGCTGGAGGACTTCTTACTCAGACTCCTGTAACTCTCATTGTATGAGAAATACGGGAAGTCAGAGGAAGAGTGTTCTATTTCGAAATAAGTGCTGTGTGGACACTCCCTATTTTGAAATAAGCTATTTCAAATTAAGCTACGCAATTGACGTAGCTCAATTTGTGTAGCTTATTTCAAGTTAAGCCCTGCAGTGTAGACACACCCTTAGAGTGGCCCTGGTAAGGGGCAATTTTCAATTAGCAGCAATGGAGTGTCTACACATACCTTATTTCAAAATAGCTATTTCAGAATAGGCGTTATTCCTCGTCGAATGAGGTTTACGGATTTCAGAATAAACGGCTGGTTATTTTGAAATTATTTTGAAATAATGGAATGGCTGTGTAGAAGCTCACATTGTTATTTCAAAATAACACTAGTTATCTCAAAGTAACGGTGCAGCATAGACAAACTCTGTGATAGAAATAGATTTCTGTATTTTAAAGACAGGGGCACTACTCTGATCAGTTAGTTTAACTCCTGAGTAACTAAGATCACAGACTTTGGCCAGTGTTTCTACCTCAGGCCCAGCAGCTTGTGGTCTTTGACGAAGACATCCAGTCTTAATTTAAATACCCCAGGTGATGGTGACATCACCTCACAACATTATCTGTTCCAAGACTTACTAGTAAATACTTTCACTGTTAAAAAATGAGAATCGTATTTCCTGTTTGAACTTGGATGACTTCAATTTCAAACCACTGCATCTTGTTATGCCTCTGTCTAGCTCTCTAGTCTATGCCTCTGGCTAGACAGGGGCATATATGTTCTCCCTATGTAGGTTATTAGAGACCAGGATTAAGTGACCTTTGACCTTTTTTCCAATCAGATCTATCAATAATAATTAATCAAATGTAAGTAAATAGCAAGCGCATAATCTATAATGTGTGTTAGGATAAGTCAGAAAACCTGGGCTGCTGAACCCAAGAGTTCAGGGAGAAGAGAACGTAAGAACATAAGAACGGCCGTACTGGGTCAGACCAAAGGTCCATCTAGCCCAGTAGCCTGTCTGCCGACAGTGGCCAGCACCAGGTGCCCCAAAGAGGGTGGATCGAAGACAATGATCAAGCGATTTGTCTCCTGCCATCCTTCTCCAGCCTCTGACAAACAGAGGCCAGGGACACCATTTCTATCCCCTGGCTAATAGCCTTTTATGGACCTAACCTCCATGAAATTATCTAGCTTCTCTTTAAACTCTGTTATAGTCCTAGCCTTCACAGCCTCCTCTGGCAAGGAGTTCCACAGGTTGACTACGCTGTGTGAAGAAGAACTTTCTTTTATTAGTTTTAAACCTGCTACCATTAACTTCATTTGGTGTCCTCTAGTTCTTCTATTATGGGAACTAATAAATAACTTTTCTTTATTCACCCTCTCCACACCACTCATGATTTTATATACCTCTATCATATCCCCCCTCAGTCTCCTCTTTTCTAAACTGAAAAGTCCCAGTCGTTTTAACCTCTCTTCATATGGGACCCGTTCCAAACCCCTAATCATTTTAGTTGCCCTCTTCTGAACCCTTTCCAAGGCCAAAATATCTTTTTTGTGGTGAAGAGACCACATCTGTACGCAGTATTCAAGATGTGGGAGTACCATAGTTTTATACAGATATTCTGTGTCTTATTTTCTATCCCTTTCTTAATAATTCCTAGCATCCTATTTGCCTTTTTGACCGCCGCTGCACACTGTGTGGAAGTTTTCAGAGAACTATCCACGATAACTCCAAGATCTCTTTCCTGATTTGTCATAGCCAAATTAGCCCCCATCATACTGTACGTATAGTTGGGATTATTTTTCCCGATGTGCATTACTTTACACTTATCCACATTAAGTTTCATTTGCCATTTTGTTGCCCAATCACTCAGTTTGGTGAGATCCTTTTGGAGTCCCTCACAGTCTGTTTCTGTCTTGACTATCCTAAACAGTTTGGTATCATCCACAAACTTTACTACCTCACTGCTTACCCCTTTCTCCAGATCATTTATGAATAAGTTGAACAGGATTGGTCCTAGGACTGACCCTTGGGGGACACCACTAGTTACCCCTCTCCATTCTGAAAATTTACCATTTATTCCTACCCTTTGTTTCCTGTCTTTTAACCAGTTCTCAATCCATGAAAGGACCTTTCCTCTTATCCCATGGCCATGTAATTTACACAAGAGCCTTTGGTGAGGACCTTGTCAAGGCTTTCTGAAAATCTAAGTATACTATATCTACTGGATCCCCCTTGTCTGCATGTTTGTTAACCCCTTCAAAGAACTCTAATAGATTAGTAAGACAGGATTTCCATTTACAGAAACCATGTTGACTTTTGCCCAACAAATTATGTTCTTCTACGTGCCTCACAATTTTATTCTTTACTATTGTTTCGACTAATTTGCCTGGTACTGACGTTAGACTTACCGGTCTGTAATTGCCAGAATTGCCTCTAGAGTCCTTTTTAAATATTGGTGTCACGTTAGCTACCTTCCAGTCATTAGGTACGGAAGTTGATTTAAAGGATAGGTTATAAACCACAGATAATAGTTCAGCAATTTCCCATTTGAGTTCTTTTAGAACCCTTGGATGAATGCCATCCGGTCCCGGAGATTTGTTAACATTAAGTTTTTCTATTTGTTCCAAAACGTCCTCTAATGACACTTCAATCTGGGACAGTTCCTCAGATTCATCACCCACAAAGAACGGTGCAGATTTGGGAATCTCCCTAACGTCCTCAGCCGTGAAGACTGAAGCAAAGAAATCATTTAGTTTCTCCGCAATGGCTTTATCGTCCTTGATTGCTCCTTTTATATCTCGATCGTCTAGGGACCCACAGGTTTTTAGCAGGCTTCCTGCTTCTAATGTACTTAAAAACATTTTGCTATTTCTTTTTGAGTTTTGGCTAGCTGTTCCTCAAAATCTTTTTGCTTTTCTTATTACATTTTACACTTGATTTGACAGTGTTTATGTTCCTTTCTATTTATCTCACTAGGATTGGACTTCCACTTCTTAAAAGATGCCTTTTGTCCCTCACTGCTTCTTTTACATGGTGGTTAAGCCACGTGACTCTTTGTAGGTCTCTTGCTATGTTTTTTAATTTGGGGTATACATTTAAGTTGGGCCTCTATTATGGTATCTTTCAAAAGTTTCCATGCAGCTTGCAGGGATTTGGCTCTAGTCACTGTGCCTTTTAATTTCTGTTTAACTAACCTCCTCATTTTTGTGTAATTCCCCTTTTTGAAATTAAATGCCAGAGTGCTGGACTGCTGAGGTGTTCTTCCCACCACAGGAATGTTAAATGTTATTATATTATGGTCACTATTCCCAAGCGGTCCTGTAACGGTTATCTCCTGGACCTGATCCTGCGCTCCACTCAGGACTAAATCGAGAATTGCCTCTCCCCTTGTGGGTTCCTGTACCAGCTGCTCCAAGAAGCAGTCATTTAAGCCATTGAGAAATTTTATCTCTGCTTCTCTTCCTGAGGTGACATGTATCCAGTCAATATGGGGATAATTAAAATCCCCATTATTATAGAGTTCTTTATTTTGGTAGCCTCTCTAATCTCCCTCAGCATTTCAATGTCAGTATCGCTGTCCTGGTCAGGTGGTCGATAATATATCCCTACTGCTAATTTCTTATTATTGGAGCATGGAATTATTATCCATAGAAATTCTGTTGAACATGTTGATTCATTTAATATTTTTATTTCATTTGATTCTACATTCTCTTTCACATACAGTGCCACTCCGACACCCACCCGGGATATTTTATATCCCGGTATGATTGTGTCCCACAGATTTTCCTCATTCCACCAGGTTTCAGTGATGCCTATTATGTCAATCTCCTCCTTTAATTCGAGGTACTCTAGTTCACCCATCTTATTAGTCACACTCCTAGCATTTGTGTAGAAGCACTTTAAACATTTGCCACTGCTTATTTGTCTGCCCTTCCCTAATGCATTGGATTCCTTTATATGCAGTTGTTTGTCTGCTCTGGCCCGTGGTTTATCCTCTCCCCTCCTCTCTTTCTGACTACAGCTTAGAGAATCTCTATCAATGGATTCTCCTCTAAGAGAAGTCTCCATCCGATTTATGTGCATCTCCGCACCAATCGGCTTTCCCTCATCTCTTAGTTTAAAAACTGCTCTATGGCCTTTTTAATGTTTAGTGCCAGCAGTCTGGTTCCAGACATGGAAGAGGAATGAAAAGGAATGAAAAGGGAGCATACACTTTCACTTAAAGATTGTTCTTCCCACATTCTCTCCTTTTGTCTTAAATGGTAAAATGCCCTGCTATTCAACTGTAAGGCACATGATGTATGGGGAGCACTGGTTCTGCTGTGGTGACACCTTTGTATTGCTAATATAAACACTGCAATTTTATGAGGAATTTTGCCTCATTAAGATCATGTAGAAGAGTGAAAGTATCAAAGGCAAGTGTGACTATAGAGTATTGTGTTGTTGTGCATGTTTATTTAGCATAATACTGTTTGGGGATTACAAGGTAGTCAATGCTAACTTTTGTCACTATTTTTTGTAATTCAGTAAAAAGAGAGTGAGAAACAAAACTGAATCCAATGAAACCATCCAATGCAGTTAATTTTCATTGGTTCTAGCTTGTCTTTAATTCATCCAATTAGCAAATCTCTTTACTGTAAATTCTTATCTTTTTTCCTGGGATGCCTGAACCCTACAAAAATTTACACTGATACTAGGTGGGTCTAAATTTATGAATCCTTCACTTTTTATGCTCCAATACATTTGTAGGATAGGTCTATTTATAGGCAAGCTTCTTCCGGAAAAGCTTATTTCGAAAGAGAGCGTCCACACAGCAAAAGAACAAAGAAAAAGTGATGTGCTTTTTTGAAAGAGAGTGTTCACACAGATTGGATGCTATCTCACATTTAAGGCCATCTGGAACCAGTTCAGGCAGGGCATTAGGTCAGCAGTTGCTTCCGGGTGCTGTTGCCTAAGGCCATCTGAGACACATGCTAAAAGGGACCCCCACTGGACAGCCATTTCTCTGCTTCTGCTGCTTGCTTGCCTACCTCCCTGAGGGACAGCAAAGCTTTAGCAGTGTGTGCTTTGGTTGTCCAGTTTTTGGATGCCACAGCATACTCACTGCCATTGAGCTGAAGCTGCCTCTGGGCATGCGATGGCCCCACCCAGCCATGCTGCAGTTTCTGCAGCAGTTTTTGCAGGCTGCCTTCATGGATCCGCAAGAGCTCGACACCAAGCTCATCATTGAGACCCTCTCCCTGTGTGCGGGAGCAAGGCCCTTCCAACCACACCCCACAGTGAAGAGACACTTTTGGAAGCTGAACACCAGTTCAGGTAGGACTGGCTGGGCATGGAGCGGTGGGATGACCAGCAGTAGCTCCATAACTTCAGTATGAGGAAGGCCACCTTCATGAAGCTGTGTGCCTGGCTCACCCCTGCCCTCCAATGATGGGACACCCAGATGCCACCTACCATCCCCCTGGAGAAGTGGGTTGCCATTGCCGGTCTGTGGGCAACCAGTTTGGCATGGGAAAGTTTACTGTCGGGGCCCTCCTCATGGAGATGAGGCACTCTCAAGTTGCAGTCCCTGGAGTGTGAGGGAATCCTGGAAAGGGGCACCCTAGGGAAAGGGTGGGGTGGGGAGTGAGGGTGTGGGGGTTGGTCTGTGGGTAAGGAAGCCCCGTCCCTAAGGGGTTCTGCTGTCCCTCCTTCACATAGCCCTGCGGGGAGTGGGTCTCATATGGGATGGCTCCTCAGGTGTTTGAGGGCAGAAGGAGGGGTGGACTCGGGGACCTCCCAAGGGCTCAGGCACCCCCTTTGATTCTTTGTTTTGTGTGATTCTTTGTCTCCTTCTGCAGTTGGTGAGGGCCATCAACTCTGTCATGCTGCGCAGTAATCCACCTGGGAGACCTGGACCCCATTGTAGCCGGATTTGTCACCCTGGGTTTCCCCAACTGTGGAGGATCCATAGATCTGAGGTCTTGAGGGGCTTGTGGCTGGGCCATGGGTCCCAATTCATGTGGCAGTCAGAGCCGCATGGTTAGGTGCAGCTCTCTGGGCCAGCTTCCTGCCACAAGGCTTGTCCCAAGTTTCTGCAGCTTTAAGAGCTAGCAGGATCATAGAATCATAGAATACTAGGACTGGAAGGGACCTTGAGAGGTCATTGAGTTCAGTCCCCTGCCCTCATGGCAGGACCCAGTAATGTCTAGACCATCCCTGACAGACATTTATCTAACCTGCTCTTAAATATCTCCAGAGATGGAGATTCCACAACCTCCCTGGGCAACTTATTCCAGTGTTTAACCACCCTGACAGTTTAACCACCCTAATGTCCAACCTAACCTCCCTTGCTGCAGTGTGAGGCCATTGCTTCTTGTTCTATCCTCAGAGGCCAAGGAGAACAAATTTTCTCCCTCCTCCTTGTGACACCCTTTTAGATACCTGAAAACCGCTATCATGTCCCCCCTCAATCTTCTCTTTTCTAAACTAAACAAGCCCAGTTCTTTCAGTCTTCCTTCATAGGTCATGTTCTCTAGATCTTTAATCATTCTTGTTGCTCTTCTCTGGACCTTCTCCAATTTCTCCACATCTTTCTTGAAATGTGGTGCTCAGAACTGGACACAATACTCCAATGGAGGCCTAATCAGCGCAGAGTAGAGCAGAAGAATGACTTCTCGTGTCTTGCTCACAACACACCTGTTAATGCATCCCAGAATCATGTTTGCTTTTTTTGCAACAGCATCACACTGCTGACTCATATTCAGCTTGTGGTCCACTATAACCCCTAGATTCCTTTCTGCCGTACTCCTTCCTAGACAGTTGCTTCCCATTCTGCATGTGTGAAACTGATTGTTCCTTCCTAAAGACAAGAACTATAGAGTTCTGATTAGTTTGGATGGAATGGCCACCAGGGCACCTATGTTATTTCCTGGAGACTTATTTTTTCAAAAGAACTCCCTCTTCTGTGTCCATACACGCCTTTTCCTGAAAAAGCTTTGTCAGAAAAAGGCTTCTTCCACATAGAAAGAGTTTACCGCTGTCGGAGAAACCCCTTCGTTTTTTCAATTTTTTGTCAAAAGAATGCAATAGCAGTGTGGACGCAGGTATTTTTTTTCCGGAATAATGGCCATTAATTGGAAAAACGCTGCAGTGTAGACGTAGCCTTAGTCCGCATCTACACAGCAGGCAGTTATTTCAAAATAATGTCGAAATACTGTCAAGCTGGAGGACTTCTTAGTCCAACTCTTGTAATCCTCATTGGACGAGGAGTAAGGGAAGTCGGAGGAAGAGTGCTCTATTTCAAAATAAGTGCTGTGTAGATGCTCCCTATTTTGAAATAAGCTATTTTGAAATAAGCTACGCTATTGATGTAGCTCAATTTGAATAGCTTATTTCGAGTTAAGACCAGCTGTGTAGGCGCACCCTAAGTATTTGAGGTTAGGAGGAAATTTTCCTTTAGGGCAGACTATGCCATATCTGCCTACTGTAGTGTTTCTTACAACTTATTCTGAAGTATCTGATGCTGTTCATCATCAATGACAGGATATCAGACTCACTAGTCTGATATGGAATAGCAAGTCCTATGTCCCATTTTACAGATGGGAAAACTGAGCCACAGTGTGGCAAGTTAACTTATTTGAGATAAACTGGGATTAGAGCCCTGAATTTTTGCCTCCTAACCTTCTGGTGTAACCAGTAGACAATGTGGCCTTGCTTTTAGGGGAAGTGTACATTCTGTTTAGGAGTTGTGATTGTAGCATGTGTAGTTATACCCACGCAATTTTACTAAGAATAACTGTGACTCTTGTAATCACCACCAAGGCAGATTTGAACTTGGGATCTCAGGAGCTGACTCTAGGAGCCTCTACCCTCTGAGCTAAAAGCCAGCTGGCTCCTAACCCATGCTGTAGAGGTCTCTTGATCTTAACTGTTGCAGTGGTCTAGGTGCCACTTGCAGTACTCAGTAACCACACTAGGTGTGTGGGTTACACTCTGATGGCACAGGCTAGCCAACACACTGCCCATGCCCCTTGGTGCATATTCAGGTGGCTGCCCATGCTGCTGCAGCTTCACTGCTCTGTTAGCTAGCTTGATCAAAGCTTGGTCAGGTATGTCTATCATGATGCCATTGCATCTCCTAATTGCAGTGCAGAGATACCCTTACTTAAAGGAAGTTCCTATGTTAGCAGCAAGGCAGGATCACATGCTATACCCTCCCAGAAAAAAATCAAAGCCTATAAAATGTGGACCCAAAATCTTTGAGATAGACACAGAGGGTACGTCTAGACTACACCTCTCTGTCGACAGAGAGATGTTGATTAGGCACATTGAAATTGCTAATGAGGCAGGGATTTCAATATCCTGCGCTTCATTAGCATAAACATGGCCGCCGCTTTTTTTTTAAACGGAGCTTTTTCGAAAAAAACCGGCAGTCTAGACACGGATCTGTCAAAAATAAACCCTTTTTCGACAGATCCTGTAAACCTCATTTTTTTGAGGAATACAGGTGTCGAAAAAGGGTTTATTTTTGACAGATCCACATTTAGACTGCTGGGTTTTTTTCACAAAAGCTCCGTTTCAAAAAAAAGCAGTGGCCATGTTTATGCTAATGAAGCGCGGGATATTTGAATCCCTGCTTCATTAGCAATTTTGACGTGCTTGATTTGCATCCCTCTGTTGATAGAGGGATTCAGTCTAGACGTAGCCAGACTGGGTAGGAAAACCAGCAGCTATGTAGATGGGTGTATATTACAGCTAATGCTGTGTTTATCATGCATGGGTATGTGACATGCACCCATCCTGGCTGGCTGCAGGGAATGAACTGGGGCCCTCTAGAGAGAAATGTATGAATCTTTA
This sequence comes from Rafetus swinhoei, assembly GCA_019425775.1. Taxonomy (NCBI): domain Eukaryota; kingdom Metazoa; phylum Chordata; order Testudines; family Trionychidae; genus Rafetus; species Rafetus swinhoei. The sequence goes on along the minus strand of CM033443.1, from coordinate 30,352,275 downwards.
TGAATGGAGATGAAGAGCTGGCCTCTTTTGCTGGGAGCTATAACATTCACAATTTCTGTGGAATTGGGTACAAAGGGATTCACAAAATACAATGAACAGTGTATTACAGGAATGTCTAGGATAGACTAAATTTTGCTGTGGAAATAGGTTCTCCTCTTCTACAGATTTATATATATGGCCTAATTAATACTGTGCTTTAGACAAGACACAACATGTGGATAAACAGACAAATGAAGGTGCAAAAGGGCATGGTGGGGGGTGCTAAAGATGGGGATCTTTCCATAAATGAGTAGTCACCAGCCTGAATAAGAGTGGGACCCTTCCCTCCTCCCCTGAATTCCAAGCTGTGCCAGAATGTAATAAAGCCTTGAATTACATTTCTGTGTATAGATTTTTTAATAACTTCTGACATAACTTTCAAAAATGACAATTTAGTGAAACTCTGTCCCACACATGTTAGTGCTACAATATGGAGGCAGCAGGGACTTATTTAATGAAAGTTACCATTGCCTTCATTCCATGTTAGTTATGTGGTATTAGTCATCGCAGAGAGTCCATCCTGCAGACTGTGCTAGCAGTTGCAAATATTTGGCTTTAACTTCACTGCATTATAATGCTACTGGGGGATGTCTGGGACAAATTAGCCTGTGTTTCTAATCTTCCAGGAGTGCTCCCCCAGGCCCTGCCCCACCACCACCCTTTCTCCTCCCCACTTGCCTTTTCCTGCCCAGTTCTCCCTCCCGCCCCAGTGCACTGCTCCCTTGCTCCTCCCTTCCAGTGCAGCCTGATGTCACAAATCAGCTGATCCACCACAGGCAGTAGGAACTGGGAGGGAGAGGGAGGCACACTGATCCATCCAGTAGGCAGGGGACTTTGGGGGAAGGGAGAGGTCTTGTGGGTACTGAAGGTTTTTTTCTGTGGTTGCTCCAGCTCCGGAAAACCCATGGAGTTGGCACCTCCAGCTGTCACTGCTGGAGACTAAGCCCATAAAACACATCCACTCATTAAGCATGGACCCTCCCAAAGCACAGGGTGCAGAGCGGTCACCCCAAGTCACTGTATTCAAGGGCCAAGCCTGGCTGTAGTTATACCTTGCATGTTAAAAGAAGCTTGTTTTTATCTTATTCAGCATCTTGAAAGGTGTCACTTCAGTGGACAGTGATGGTATAAAATGCAGCTGGCATTTCCGAGCCCGCTGCAGCAGCTCAGCATTAAAGACAACATGAGTTGAGACTTTACAGGTAAATGCAGTGTAGATGTAGCCATGTCAGTCCACAACATTAGAGAAAGATCATGTCTTTTATTGGACTTACTTCTGTCACTCTCACCACCAGCAGTTTGTCCAATAAAAGATATTATCTCACACACTGTCTCTCTGGGTGAATGTCAAGTCAGGATACTGTAAAACTCCAGTCACAAACCTGATCACATGTTTTTTATCTTCTGATTCCTGACCTGTCTGTTTGGAAGGGAGTCACACCTGTAGGTAAGGCACTAGTCAAGGGAGTCTGGTCAAGCAGCAGGAGTGGCTAATAGGGGTGTTCTGTGAAGGAGTTCCCAGCTGAAGGAGGAGTGATTATATGACCTTTACCATTTGTTGTCTGAAGCAGGAGTGGCAGGTTTGCAGAAATTTTGGTGGTGCCCAGAATATCCACAACCCAAGCCCCTGTCCCATCCAAACACCCCTTCCCACCTGCCTGAGGCTCTGGTAGGGAGTTTGTTTAGTAGACTTCCTGCTTCTGATGTACTTAAAAAATTGCCATTACTTTTTGAGCTTTTGCCTGACAGTTAAAAAAAGTATCACTTTTTAGCTGTTTGCTATTACATGATGTGATTGAATGGGACTCTTTCATTTGACTGTTTTTCATCCGATCTTATCTGTGCTTTATCATCTTCCACCTCTCTTCTTTACCAGGACATAGAGATCTTGATTAATAGACCCCACCCAAGGGATGTTTCTGTCTGATCTATGTGCTCCTCTGCACCTGTCAGCTTTCCCTAGCCCTTAGTTTAAAAACTATTCTATGATCTTTTAAAATGTAAGTGCCAGCAATCTGGTTCCATTTTGGTTTATGTGGAGCCCATCCTTCCTGTAGAAGTTCCCCCTTTCCCAAAAGTTTCCCCAGTTCTTAACAAAGCTAAACCTCTCCTCCCTGAACCATTCGTCTAATGATGTACTGAGACCCTGCAGTTATGCTTGTCTAATGAGCCCTGCATGTGGCACTAGAAGCATTTCAGAGAATGCTACCATGGAGATCCTGGATTTCAATCTTTTACCTAGCAGCCTAAATTTGGCCTCTAGGACCTCTCTCCTACTCTTAGCAATGGCACTGGTACCTGATTGTACCACAACCACTGGCTGCTTCCTAGCACTACACATAAGTCTATGTCTTGAGAGATCCACAACCTTTGCACTAGGCAGGCAAATCACCATGTGGTTCTCTTAGACATCACAGATCCAGCTGTCTATGTTTCTAATGATTGAATCCCTCATAACTACCTTTTCCTAAAACTAGAGTTACCTCTCCTGGAGAGATATCCTCAGTGCGAGAGGATACCACACCATATGGAAGGAGGGTCCTAACTATGGGATCATTTCCCTCTGCTCCAGCTGGATGTTAGAATCATAGAATCAGAGGGTTGGAAGAGACCTCAGGAGGTCATCAGTTCCAACCCCCTGCCCAAAGCAGGACCAACCCCAAGTAAATTATCCCAGCCAGGGCTTTGTCAAGCCAGGACTTCAAAACCTCTAGGGATGGAGATTCCACCACCTCCCTAGGTAACCCATTCCAGTGCTTCACCACCCTCCTGGTGCAATAGTTTTTCCTAATATCCAACCAAGACCTCCCTGTCGAGGAACGAGTTCCTCTCGTGCGGGGTCCTGAGGCCAAGCCCCCCCGCCCCCACGGGTCCACTTATCGGGATCTACGCAGTCCAATGGTTGGCATTTGAGTCTCCGAGGCCCCTCTGCCGGAGTCAATACAGCCCTGTGTCTCAGTCCTCGCAGCAGGCTCCTCTACTGAGGGTAAATACGGCCCTGCGGCCTCGTCCTTGTGATTCCCCCCTATCGGGTTCAATATGGCCCTGTGGCTCAGTCTCTAGAGCAGGCCCCTTTCCTGGGGAAAATACAGCTTTGTGGCCTAGTCCTAGCAGTGCTTCCCTATTGGGGTAAATACGGCCCTGAGGCCTGTTCCACAGGCTTCAGGGACTATCTCTGCTTTGGAGCATGGCAGAGGGTGGGGTAGGGGCCCCAGGCCCTCCCACTCCACCGGGTCCTGGCCCAGGGCCCTATGGGCAGTGGCTCGGTCCACTGCTTGCTCAGCGGGGGTTCCCTTCCTGCAACACACTGAGCACTCGGGGTTTCAATCCCCCACCCTGGGCCACTTCCTACCACCCCGTGTTTCTCTCCATGGTCGAACCTCCAGCCTGCCTCTGGGGCCCTGGCTATTGCTGTGGCTGCGTTGGCTGCTGCTGGGGCTGTAGCGGCTGCTGTGTTAAGTCAGGCTGTGGCGGCTCTTCCTGCTCTGGAGCTCGCTCCGCAGGTCCTTCCCCTTCAGCAGTCAGCCCTGAGGGTGTGTCTAGACTATATGGCTCCATCGACGGAGCCATGTAGATGAGGCAGGACGACAAAGGGAAATGAAGCGGCAATTTAAATAATCGCTGCTTAATTTAAATGAAATGAGGCTTACAGGATCTGCCGACAAAGGGATCTGGGGTCAGCAAATCCCCGTCTAGACTGCCGTGCTGTGCCGACAAACAGCTGATCGGCACAGCACAGTGGACATTTTGATGTAAATGAAGCAGCGATTATTTAAATCGCCGCTTCATTTCCCTTTGTCGAGTAAACTAATCTACATGGCTCCGTCGACTGAGTCATGTAGTCTAGACGTAGCCTGAGTGAGCTGTCTCAGGGCCTCTTGTACTCCAGCTCACCTGTGAGAATGCCCAGCAAGGTCATGAGGGAAGGGCACTTTCAGCCACCTGGGCCCATCCCACAGTCTGTTCTACAATGCGGGGCCGAGATGCCCCATCACACTCCCCCATTGCTACTTGAGACCATTGCTCCTCATTCTGCCATATGTCACTACTGTGAACAGGCTCTCTCCATCCTCTTTGGAACCCTCTTCAGGTAGTTGAAGGCTGCTATCAAATCCCCCCTCCTTCTTTTCTTCTGTAGACTAAATAAGCCAAATCCCTCAGCCTCTCCTCATAAGTCATGTGCTCCCATCCCCTAATTATTTTGGTTACCCTCCACTGGACTTTCTCCACAACCTTTCTGAAATGGAGGGCCCAGAATTGGATGCAATACTCCCGATGTGGCCTCACCAGTGCTGAATAAAGGGGAATAATCACTTCTGTAGATCTTCTGGCAATGCTCTTCCTAACGCAACCTAATATGCCACTAGCTTTCTTGGCTACAAGGGCACACTGTTGACTCATATCCAGCTTTTCATCCACTGTAATCCCCAGGTGTTTTTCTCCTTCTCTCAGATTTTCACCCTCCTCGACAGCACAAAGGCTGTGTGACTGAGGTGGAACTGCTCTACTGTGTCCTGGAAAGTCTCATCTATGTACCTCTCTGCCTCCTTTAGTTCTTCTAGTTCAGTCATCTTGGTGTCCAAAGCTGGTACATGATCCCTGAGTGCCAGGAGCTCCTTGCACTGAATGTACTCCTTAGGTATGTTAAATTGCGAGTAATTGACTAATCAAATGGTTGATGCATTTTGCATCAATTAGTTAATAGGGCACCTCCACCTTTGAAGTATATCAACAGCCCTAGAGCTGTTGCTACACTGTAAAGGAGAAAGCTCCGTGTGGTGCTTCTACTTTGAAACACCACAAGGAACCTGGCATCAGGCTCCTCATAGCGTTTCAAAGTGGCAGCGCCACATGGAGCCCAAGTTCAGCTGGGGACTCCCACTTTGAAACACTGTGTAAAGCCTGGGGCCAGCTGGGGTGTCCCCAGGCTCTACGCAGTGTTTCATAGTGGCAGCGCTACACAGTGCTTGGGGTCAGCGGGGGAGTCTCTGGCTGAACCTGTGCTCCACGTGGAGCTGCCGCTTTGAAATGCTGTGTGTAGCCTGGGGTCACCCAGTTGGCCCCTGGCTGCACATGGCATTTCAAAGTGGCAGCACCATGTGGAGCCTGGGGTCTGGCCCCCAGGCTCCATGCAGTACTGCCACTGTGAAGTACACCCCCCTTTGCTGCCTCTTTCTGATGGGGGGGAAGTGACTAGTCGACAAGCCTGTGGACTATCCGATTAGCATTTGCTTATCGGATAGTCAACTAGCCAAATACTCCTTCACATCCCTAGTACTCATAAGCCACCTCTCCTTAGTGCAGGACATAAGGTACAAGGTGTTTGGGTGCAATAAACAGCATAGTCCACACTCTGTTGATGGACTTCTGCCTGCATTCTCTTTGTGCTCCTACAGCATTTCTTGACATTTATTTTTTTTAATGAGGTAGTTTTGGTTTTAGTTTAAAGAAGTTGAAGTGTTAAGTGTACCTAGCCACACTCAAAGTTTGCCTCTAAATTCCCTAACAAAACTCCCTTTAGCACACCTTTTATTTGTTATTATTTTGGGCTTCCTACTCTGTATTTTGTTGTTGCAGTCCTCCTATTGGGTCAGACATTCTGAGAAGTCCCACCATTACACAAAACTAGGGTAAGTGCTGGTTAGCATGGGTAGATTTTCCAGAAGAAACCTTGAAAAATATATTCCGCCTTATGCTGGTAAAGACCTTTGGGCATTTTTTTTGGAAGACCAGGAGTTTTGCCCAAGTGTTCTTGCCTAAAATATTCCTTCTGCTATTCAGTATGCAATATGTCAGCTGGTTGGCTCCCTCCACACCAGAGATAGCTGCTTGTCAGCACTACCTTCTGTACACCCTGGAGTCTGTGAAGTGCTGTGGGATCCTCCAAAATGAGCAGCATGATACAAATGTAAAATATGATCACTGTGTTATCGCTATTTTGATAGTCAGCACTTCATACATGCACAGGAAGGCTAAGCACTAATATCTGCCTGATGTGATTTATGTGCTGTAGGCGTACATGCAAATATTAATAGTACCGATTAAATAATGTTGGAGAAAGTAGAAAGTCTGTTTAAATATTGAATCTCTTTATATTTATAATCCTATTTTAAAGTAAAGTTTAGTATAAAAATGGGCATATCTTTAATAATATATATATTAGATTATATTTGTAATAATCTCAAATAAAAATAAAACACTCTAGGAGGTTTTCTGACATCTCCTGGGACCCAGCCAAACTATCTCTTCTAAACATAGTAGTACAACCACAAATAACTTTCAGATTTAAAATTTAGATAGCTAAAGTATAATCAAAGGCAGCAAAAGCCTGAGTGGGACCCAGTTTTCTCATATACCAAAAATATTCGTGTTTTGCAAGGTGAGGAGGACCAGATATAAAGGGGATAATTTTTTTTATTGTGAAGATTGAAAAGCACCACCTATCAAAGGCAGTGTGGATAGTTATATGTTCCAGAAATATACACTTGAACAAAGAGTGTTACCATGATTTACACTCGTCTAAACTCCATTTAATGCAGGTTGCAAAACTCCCTTTGCAGATATATATCAGCAAACTGCAGAAACACCAGTAAATAATGAAAAGGCCTTGGAAACAGAGCAAGGATTAAACTCATCCATCACTAACTAGCACAATGAATACAAAAGCTACAGAAAGGAAAAGATAAATGCTGTAACCTTCTTTTGTATTGTTTTTCATTTATTCCTGCATGTCAGAAGGAGAAATAGCAGAAGTACAGTTAGAGAACTTCTTTTTTCTTTAATCAGACTCAGACCTGTGAGCAAATGCTACATGTGCAAAGCCTGCATGTGGTCAGAAATCATAATTCCTTTTCAATGCGATAAAAAAGCCATTGGAAAAAAACTATTGTGTCAAATTCTACCCACTCCCAAACATGAACACATCGCTTGATCTGGAATCATGTTCGATTGGAACTCAACACTTAGTCCATAGTCCCCCCGCCATATTTTATAACAGAGAAATGTGTCTCCTCTGAAGCAGACTGGCTTAAAGGCCTTATTCTAAGGCCATGGAAGTCAGTGGAAGGCTGATATTGTCACCCAGTAGGCTTGTTGAGGCCTTATAAGAACCTGTTAATATAAATGCTTGTTATTGAGCCTCCTTTGGGTTAATGTTTGCACCTGACTCCAGCAGATAGATATTGTCTCAATTCCTATCCTTAGCAAATTGATGCTGTGCCATCCTGCCTTTCTCCAACTAATACTGGGCCTCCCAGTCCTCATCCTTTAGTTATATTGTGGTACCCCTTCCCCATTATAATATGCCTCCCCATCATTCCTACTCTATGCTATGCCTCTCTCCATTCATAGAATCATAGGGTTGGAAGAGACCTCAGGAGGTCCAAACCCCTGCCCAAAGGAAGACCAATCCAAACTAAATCATTCCAGCCAGGACTTTGTGAAGCCAGGACTTAAAAACCTCTACAGATAGAGATTCCACCACCTCCCTAGGTAACCCATTCCAGTGCTTCACCACCCTGCTAGTGAAATAATTTCTAATATCCAACCTGGACCTCCCCCACTACAATTGCTCCGTGTTCTGTCAACTTTCACCACTGAGAATAGCGTCTCTCCATCCTCTTTTGAACCCTCCTTCAGGGAGTTGAAGACTGCTATCAAATCCCCCCTCACTCTTCTCTTCTGTAGACAAAATAAGACCAAACTCCTCAGCCTCTCCTCATAAGTCATGTGCTCCAGCTGCCTAATCATTTTTGGTGCCCTCTCTTGGGCTTTCTTCATTGTGTTCACATCCTTTCTGTAATGGGGGTCACAGAATTGGATGCAATACCCCAGATGTGGCTTCACTAGTGCCAAATAAAGGGGAATAATCAATTCCCTAGATCTGCTGGCAATGTGTCTACTAATGTACCTCAATCTGCTGTTAGCCTTGTCGCTACAAGGGCAAACTATTGACTCATATCCAGCTTCTCATCCACTGTAATCCCCAGGTCTTTTTCTGCAGAACTGCTGCTTAGCCAGTCAGCGTTTGGGATTCTTTTGTCCCAAGTGCAGGACTCTGCATTTCTCCTTGTTGAACCTCATCAATTTCTTTTGGTCCAATCCTACAGTTTGTCCAGGTCACTCTGGACTCTATCCCTACCCTCTAATGTCTAACGCAGCAGCCAGAGCTACTCTGTTCCCTCTCCTCAGGTGGGATATGGGATGCTGCCAATCAATTGGGGAAAGGTGGCAAAAAAAGCAGTTTGACAAAGGTTTCCAGCTCATTGCTGGTGGCTGCTGCAGAGAGCACTCTGGCTAGCAGGGGGACAATGCATGGCACCTTGTCCCCATCGAGAAAGGCCCTGAGCTTGGTTTTGTGTAACCTCACTTATCCACTGGCCCCTAATCTAGTCTCTTTGCAAGTCCAACAAAAACTCTTCCTATTTCTTGGCTAATATCAGCTCACTCGTGTCTCATACTGCTTCTTGCCACATCTATGTGATTTACTATACACAGATATTTACACTCAAGCAGCTGACACTGAAGGAGGTGTTTCATATTTTGAGGCTGTCTGACACAATCACAGGTATTGGTGCCAACATGTAACAATGGGTACAATAATAATACCTACCCTTACTTTATTAAGATTTCATAGTTTATTTTTTAACCAAATAGTCTATAGTCACTTTGCAATCACATTGCAAAAAGTCCTTTTAAATAGCAAAATCTACTCTCCTACCAAGAAATGAACAAAGTGTGGCTTGTGGTGAGAACCTTGATTTCTATTGTGTTTTTCCAATTACTCAGTAATTTACAAGGTTCAGTAGTTCACACTGGGTTGCTCAGTCATTTCTGCAAATTAGTGTAGTTCCGCTGTAGGTGAAATTCTGTGCCCAGAAAATTCAGAGAAGACAATTAGCTCCTTAACTTTCTGAAAGGCCACTCTCCCCCTTCCCTTCCTTCTGTCACACTTTTTGGCATGTGTTCTCTGTTTGTTGTGCTGTGACTATGAAGAACTGTCTTCCTGGGCACTGCTGTCACACGCTCTGGAAAGTCAGATGTCAGAGGGGTAGCCGTGTTAGTCTGAATCTGCAAAAGCGGCGAGGAGTCCTGTGGCACCTTATAGACTAACCGAAGTGTTGGAGCATAAGCTTTCGTGGGCAAAGACCCACTTCGTCAGATGCAAGTAGTGGAAATTTCCAGAGGCAGGTATAAATATGCAGGCCAGAATCAGACTGGAGATGACGAGGTGGATCCAATCAGGGAGGATGAGGCCCACTTCTAGTAGCTGATCTGGAGGTGTGAATTCCAAGAGAGGAGAAGCTGCTTTTGTAGTTAGCTAGCCATTCACAGTCTTTGTTTAATCCTGAGTTGATTGTGTCAAACTTGAAGATGAACTGTAGCTCAGCAGTTTCTCTTTGAAGTCTGGTCCTGAAGTTTTTTTGCTGCAGGATGGCTACCTTTAGATCTGCAATTGTGTGTCCAGGGAGATTGAAGTGTTCCCCTACAGGTTTTTGTATGTTGCCATTCCTAATATCTGATTTGTGTCCATTGATTCTTTTACATAGGGACTGTCCAGTTTGGCCGATGTATATAGCAGTGGGGCATTGTTGGCACATGATGGCATATATTACGTTAGTAGATGTGCAGGAGAATGAACCAGTGACAGTATGGCTGATCTGGTTAGGTCCTGTGATGGTGTTGCTGGTGTATATATGTGGGCAGAGTTGGCACCAAGGTTTGTTGCATGGATTGGTTCCTGAGTTAGAGTTATTATGGTGCGGTGTGTAGTTGCTGGTGAGAATATGCTTCAGGTTGGCGGGTTGTCTGTGGGCAAGGACTGGCCTGCCTCCCAAGGCCTGTGAAAGCGAGGGATCATTGTCCAGAATGGGTTGCAGATCACTAATGATGCGTTGGAGAGGTTTTAGCTGAGGACTGTAGGTGACGGCCAGTGGTGTTCTGTTGGTTTCTTTCTTGGGCTTGTCCTGTAGCAGGAGGCTTCTGGGTACACGTCTGGCTCTGTCAATCTGTGTCCTCACTTCCTCGTGTGGGTATCGTAGTTTACAGAATGCTTGTTGAAGATCTTGTAGGTGTAGGTCTCTGTCTGAGGGGTTGGAGCATATGCAGTTGTACCTCAGTGCTTGGCTGTAAACAATGGATCGTGTGGTGTGTCCAGGATGGAAGCTGGAGGCATGCAGGTAAGCATAGCGGTCGGTAGACTTTCGGTATAGGGTGGTGTTTATGTGACTGTCACTTATTTGCACCGTGGTGTCCAGGAAATGGACCTCCTGTGTAGACTGGTCCATGCTGAGGTTGATGGTGGGGTGGAAGCTGTTGAAATCGTGGTGAAATTCTTCCAGAGTCTCCTTCCCATGGGTCCAGATGATGAAGATGTCATCGATGTAGCGTAGGTAGAGAAGGGGCATAAGTGGACGAGAGTTGAGGAAGCGTTGTTCCAGGTCAGCCATAAAAATGTTGGCGTATTGTGGGGCCATGCGGGTGCCCATATCAGTGCCACTGGTCTGGAGTTATATATTGTCACCAAATCTGAAATAGTTGTGTGTGAGGTTAAATTCGCAGAGTTCAGCCACCAGTTGTGCTGTGGCATCATCAGGGATACTGTTCTTGACAGCTTGTATTCCATCTGCATGTGGGATGTTTGTGTAGAGAGCCTCCACAACCATGGTGGCTAGGGTGGTGTTTTCTGCAAGATCACCAATGCATTGTAGTTTTCTCAGGAAATCAGTAGTGTCACGGAGGTAACTGGGAGTGCTGGTGGCGTAAGGTCTGAGCAGAGAGTCCACATAGCCAGACAGTCCTTCAGTGAGAGTGCCAATGCCCGAGATGATGGGGCGTCCGGGATTTCCAGGTTTGTGGATCTTGGGTAATAGATAGAACAACCCTGGTCGGGGCTCTAAGGGTGTGTCGATTTGTTCCTGTGCTTGTATAGGGAGTGTCCTGAGCAGATGGTGCAGTTTCAGTGTATTCCTTAGTGGGATCTGAGGAAAGAGGCCTGTAGAATTTGGTATTGAGAGTTGTCTGGCAGCCTCCTTTAGGTAGTCAGGCCTGTTCATGATGACAACAGCACCTCCTTTGTCAGCCTCTTTGATTATAATGTCAGAGTTGTTCCGGAGGCTGTAGATGGCATTGCGTTCTGCACGACTGAGGTTACCAGGCAAGTGACCTAACCAGGACCTAACCAGATCAGCCATAATGTCACTGGTTCATTCTCCTGCACATCTACTAACGTAATATATGCCATCATGTGTCAACAATGCCCCACTGCTATATACATCGGCCAAACTGGACAGTCCCTATGTAAAAGAATCAATGGACACAAATCAGATATTAGGAATGGCAACATACAAAAACCTGTAGGGGAACACTTCAATCTCCCTGGACACACAATTGCAGATTTAAAGGTAGCCATCCTGCAGCAAAAAAACTTCAAGACTAGACTTCAAAGAGAAACTGCTGAGCTACAGTTCATCTTCAAGTTTGACACAATCAACTCAGGATTAAACAAAGACTGTGAATGGCTAGCTAACTACAAAAGCAGCCCCTCTCTAATTCACCTCCAGATCAGCTACTAGAAGTGGGCCTATCCTCCCTGATTGATCACCTGTCATCTCCAGCCTGATTCTGGCCTGCATATTTATACCTGCCTCTGGAAATTTCCTTACTTGCATCTGACAAGTGGTCTTTGCCCACTAAAGCTTATGCTCCAACACTTCGTTAGTCTATAAGGTGCCACAGGACTCTCGCCGCTTCAAAGTCAGGAGCATGACAGGATTTGCTCCTGTTTTTAAATATCTCCTTTCAGATCACTGAAAATCCTCTTCCTTCATTAGGATGCATGGCCCTGTATCTCCAAATCGGATTCCAGAAATGATGACAGCAGGTGTTTCTCTCCAGTTAGAGGAAGGTTTGGTGTCTCTATATCAGTAGAGAAATGTACTTATGAGAGGCAGGCTATGATAACTCACTTCAGAATCCTTCCCAGGAGATTTTGAACATCTTGGAGAAGTATGAAACTCAATCTTTCCTTTTTATTTTTTTCTTCCCCTGTGCACTGTTGTTTGTGCCAAGAACAAGCTATCAGAATGTGTTTCCTGCTGCTCCTCCAGCTATTGTACAAAAGCAAGAAGTAACCCTGCTGTGATATCATCAAAAACTGCTCCTTGACAGAGGTGCAGGAGAAGGTTAGCTGAAATGAGGAGGCAAAATTTTCCAGAAAGGAATATAAAAAACATGCAGCTTTTATAGATTAGTCAGGTACAGTGGGATTTGATGATTCCTTATGTCAGGGCTGTTCCCACTCTGGCACTCTGAAGCTATGTCTACACTAGAGAGGGTTTTTTTCTGGAAAAACAGACATTTTTCCAAAAAAAACCCCGTTACTTATGTCCACACTGGAATTGAATTCTTTCAAAAAAAATTTGAAAGAATAGAGGTTTTTTCCCGACATTGGTAAACCTCTTTCTACGATGAAGAAGCCTTTTTCCGAAAGAGCTCTTTCGGAAAAAGGCACGTGTGGACGGGGAAGAGGGAATTCTTTTGAAAGAAGAGGAAAGAGGAGAAAGCACAGGTGCCCTAGCGACCACTCTATCCATAGTAATCGCAGCTTAAATGTGAGATAGCCTCCATTCAGTGTGGACGCTATCTTTCGAAAAAGCAAATCGCTTTTTCAATGCACTTTGCAGTGTGAACGCTGTCTTTCAGAAGAAGTTTTTTTGGAAGATCTCTTCCAGAAAAGCTTCTTCTGAAAGAAGCCTGCAGTCTAGATGTAGACTGAAGTGCAGAATGGGGGGGCTCGCAAAGACCTTTAATACCTTGTCTCTAGGCCAGGAGTGGCCAGCCCATTAAACAAAGAAAGCCAAAATAGCATCAGAAAAAATACGTAGAGCCACACCAGAATTGTTGAGCAAAAAAAGAAGAAGGAAGAGTGCCCCACCAGCACACCAGAGTTGTTAAAAAAAAGGACACTGCCCCACCGGTTAGGCTTTTTGATCACGCTGGACGGCGAGCACCCGGTGAGCACAGGGAGCCGGGGGCCATTTGTAGGGGTGCATGGGCAGCTTCGCGAACCGTACTTTCAGTGTGAAGAGCCGCATGCCACAAAGAGCCTGAGGTATCCCTGGGAAGGAATTCAATTGTTCCCTCCTGGTTTTTTTTAGGGTTAAATCATCTTTGGCCCCAAAAGAGCTTGACAAAAGAAAAGAAAGAAACAACTTTCAGTCTCTGGTAGCTGACCACTTGTATTAGGGAGGCAGCATACACACACAGCACCCCTGTTCCTTTTGAGGACACAAGAATCAAATCATCACCTTAAAAAAGTGATTTTTTTAAGTCCAGATTCAAATACCCACAAACATGCCAGGGTGTTAGGCTTATTTTCAAAGAAGAAAACACATCCATACAAAAGCTCCAATTTACAGCTTCAGATTTTCCCAAGTGCATACAACACAATCTTTCCAGCGGGCAGCATAGAATCATAGACTCCTAGGGCTGGAAGAGACCTCAGGAGGTAATTGAGTCCAACTCCCTGCCCAAAGCAGGACCAACCCCAACTAAATCATCCTAGCAAGAGCTTTATCAAGCTGGGACTTAAAAACCTCTAGGGATGGAGATTCCACCACCTCCCTACATAACCCATTCCAGTGCTTCCCTACTTTCCTAAGCTGTAAACCTTTCCTCAGGTTTACAGGATTTTTTAAAAAAGCCTTCCCTTTTCGAAAGAACCGCGTCTAGACCACGGTTTTACTTTTGAAATAGCGTTTTTTCGAAAGAGCACCATAATGTGATCATGCAAATGAAGCACGGGAAATTCAAATCCCAGCTTCATTTGCAATTTTGAAGTGCCTAATTTACATCCCTCTGTCAAAAGAGGGATGTAATCTAGATGTACCCCTAGTGAAATAGTTTTTCCTAATATCCAGCCTAGACCTCCCCCACTGTAACTAACTTGAGACCATTGCTCCTTGTTCTGCCATCCGTCACTACTGAAAACAGCCTCTCTCCATCCTCTTTGGAACCTCCCTTCAGGAAGTTGAAGGCTGCTATCAAATTCCCCTTCACTCTTCTCTTCTGCAGACTAAATAAGCCCAAACCCCTCAGTCTCTCCTTGTAGATCATATGCTCCAGCCCCCTGATCATTTTGGTTGCCTTCTGCTGGACCCTCTCCAATGCATACACATCCTTTCTATGGTGGGGGGCCCAGAACTGGATGCAATACTACTGATGTGGCTCACAAGTGCTGAACAAAGGGGAATAATCACTTCTCTAGACCTGCTGGAAATGCTCCTCTTTCTTGGCTACAATGGCACATTGCTGATTCATATCCAGCTTCTCATCCACTATAATCCCAGGTCCTTTTCTGCAGAACTGCTACTTAGCCATTCGGTCCCCAGCCTATAACAATGCTTGGGATTCTTCTGTCCCACATGCAAGACTCTGCACTTTTCCTTGTTGAACCTCCTCAGATTTCTTTTGGCCCAATCCTCCAATTTGTCTAGGTCACTCTGGACCCTCTCCTTGCCCTCCAACGTAACTACCTCTCCCCCTAGCTTAGTGTCATCCACAAACTTGCTGAGGGTGCAATCTATCCCCTCATCCAAGTCATTAATAAAGATTTAGCGGGGTAGCCAAGTTAGTTGGTAACAGGAAAAATTTAAAAAACAACAAATAGTCTAGTAGCACCTTAAAGACTAATAAAACATGTAGATGGTTTCATGAGCTTTCGTGGGCACAACCCACTTCTTCAGATGACTGGAGTATTAAAAGTCCAGATCAAAGAATAAATAAGGGAGGGTGTGGAGGAGGGGAAAAAAAAGGAGAAAAAAGACAGTAAATAGATGGTTAAAGTTACAGGAAGCTGGTAAGAACAATTAGCACCTCCATTGTTTGATTGATTGGTTAAGTCATTAGGATGTGGAGGGTAGTGTACAAGCCATGTACCTATTCATATCATTTGCATAAGAATTAAACTTGTGAATGAAGTTAAGGTCCAACCCTTCTCTGTGTATTTGGCTTGTGGAATTGGCCTGAAACAAAACAGTGACTTGGAGATCCATTAATGAGTGTCCAGGCAGATTAAAGTGTTCTCCAATAGGTTTTTGTGTATTGCCTTTTCAGATATCTGATTTGTGTCCATTAATTCTTTCCCATAAAGACTGCCCAGTTTGGCCAATATACATGGCAGTGGGGCATTTGATGGCATAGATCACATTAGTGGATGTGCAGAAAATGAGGAGTACAGGAGCTGCCGAAAAAGCTCCCTGCTGTCAGCAGAGCCGCGGCTACACTTTACTTTCACTTTTGACACTGAGCCTGATTGGCACAGCGTCGGAAAGTGAGTATGCAAATGAAGCCTGGGATATTAAAATCCCGGGCTCATTTGCACTTCCAAAGTGCTTGATTTGCACCCCTCTGTCGGCAGAGGGATGCAGTCTAGACACAGCCTAGGTGATGACAAGTGGAATTCTGTTGTTTTCTCTTTTGGGCCTGTCTTGAAGTAGTTCATGTCTGGGTACTCTTTTGACTCTGTCGATCTGTTTTTTCACTTCTCCAGGTGGGTATTTCTATTTGAAGAATGCTCTATATAGATCTTATAGGTGTTTGTCTCTGTTTGTGGGATTGGAGAAAATCTGGTTGCATCTTAGGGCTTGGCTGTAAACAATAGCTTGAGAAATGTGTCTGGGATAGAAGCTAGAGGCATGAAGGTAAGTTTAGCGGTCGGTAGGTTTCCAGTATAGGGTGGTGGAAATTAGTCCATCATTTAATTTTACTGTAGTGTCAAGGAAGTGGATCTCTCATGTGAACTGATCTAAGCTGAGGTTGATGGTGGGGTGAAAGTTGTTGAAATCCCTGTGAAATTCATCAAGGGTCTCTTTCTCATGGGTCCATATGATGAAGATGTAATAAAGATGTTGAACAAAACCAGCCCAAAACTGATCCTTGGGGCACTCTGCTTGAAACCAATCTTCAACCAGACATCGAGCCATTGATCACTACCCATTGGGCCCGACAATCTAGCCAGCTTTCTATCCACCTGACAGTCCATTTATCGAGGAGCAGCCCTAGATAAGCTGCCGGCAACTGGCCCCCTAGGCGAAACGTGCGATCGGTGCGATCGGCACTCCCGCCTCCAAAGCCCTCAACAGCCGTTTATCTTGGTGCCCTAGGCGACTGCCTAGTTTGCCTGTATTGATGGGCCATCACTGCATTTATCCAATCCATACTCCCTTAACTTGCTGGCAGGAATATTGTGGGCGACCGTATCAAAAGCTTTGCTAAAGTCAAGGTATATCACATCCATTGACTTCTCCGTGTCCACAGAGCCAGTTACCTCATCATAGAAGCTAATCATAGAATCATAGAATACTAGGACTGGAAGGGACCTCGAGAGGTCATCGAGTCCAGTCCCCTGCCCTCAGAGCAGGACCAAATACTGTCTAGACCATCCCTGATAGACATTTATCTAACCTACTCTTAAATATCTCCAGAGATGGAGATTCCACAACCTCCCTGGGCATGACTTGCCCTTGGTGAATCCATGTTGACTACTCCTGATCACTTCCCCCTCTTCCAAGTGCTTCAAAATGGATTAATTGAGGATCTTCTACATGATTTTTCCGGGGACTGAGGGTATGTCTACACTACAGCGCTAATTAAGCTAATTCGAAATAACGCATCTAGACACAAAAACTAATTCGAAATAGCGTTTTTCTAATTCGAAATAGCATGTCCACATTGAGTGGACCCTGAATCAAAGGTAAGGCTGGCCGGAACCAGTGCTGGCAGGGCATCAGGGTCGGACTTAGTGTGTGGGGCTGCTGCCTCAGGCTATCCGAGGTCTGTGCTTAAAGGGACCCTATCCCTCGTCCCGGACAGACAGTTCTCAGGTTTCTCTGCTTGCTGGTCTATCTCGCTGAGGGACAGCAAAGCATTTGTGTCTCGGAGTGCTCTGCTTGCCCTCACTCGGGACACCACGGCACTCTGCAACATGGAACCGGACCTGTCCCTGGGCACGCCAGTGCGTCTTGTGGGGTCGTTGCCATCAGCCCGGCTGCACTTGCTGCAGGCTGCCATCTGGGAGGTCCATCGGGGGGCTGTCAGGATCCAGGAGGCCCTACGGGAGAGCGTCCACCCCGAGGAGCCCTCAGAGCCACCCCAGTCCTCCCCACCGGGGGCTCGTGCCCCATTCCTCCTTCACGTCCTTCCACTTACCCTCCTAGCCCCCTTCCTGATGTCAAATAAAATACACGTTTTTTCATAAACACGAACTGTCTTTATTTAACAAAACTGGGGAGGGGAATGAAACTCTGGGGAGACGGGGGAAAGGAGGCGGGAGAGGAGAAGAGAGAGGGTGGAAGGGAGGAAACCTGGGAGGAGGGAGCTGGGCAGGAAAGCAAGGAGAAGAAGGGGAGGAAGCTCAGCGCTCAGGGGTGGGGTCTCGTCAGGCCACATGTCTGCCAGCACGGCCGGTGTGGGGGACTCGGCGTCTCCGGGGGAGTGGGGAGAAGGGTGTGGAGGTTGAGGTGGGGGGTGTGGAGATTGAGGAGGAGGGTGAGGAGGTTGAGGAGGGAGAGGTGGGAGGGGGGGCAGGAGTGGGAAGAGGAACAGTAGCTGGGGGGGCAGCAGGTGCTGCGGCAGCACAGCTTGCTCTGCAGCAGGGCCGAGCACATGGCACAGTCCTGGGCAAGCTGCTCCCGGAGGAGCTGCAGGTCCGCCTGCACCCAGGCCTGGATGGTGCAGTGCAGGGCTCACAGGGCCCCCAGGTGCTGGTCCCGGTACGCCTGCCATCTGCTGGTGGTCCAGAGGAGCCCTCAGGTGCGGGAGCATGTTCCAGGCGGGGTGGTGAGCCCTGCATGTGCAACTGGTGCGGCTGTGGAAAAAGAAGGGGAGTGGTCATTTCTCCCTGGGGACGCAGTGGATGATGCCCAGCGCCCCTGTGAGGTGCAGATGACCGTGCCCTGCACCGTCAGAGCCGACGTACTTGCACAGAGGCCATGGTTGGGATGTCTGGCTCTCCCCGGGAGTGGGAGCTGCCCCAAGACCACACCCATGCCCCTGTGCCGTGTACAGTGTGGCCATGGCAGTGGGGAGATGTCCCCTGCCTCTATGTAGAGGGGGCGTGTGAAGGGAGGGCGTCCTGCTGGGTCCCGCCCCGGGGTCGGGAGCATGTCAGGTCTCTTCACACATGCGTGTGCCTATTGGGCCACGGCCCCTGGGTGTCACGCAGCTGGAGCCAGCTGCCCAAGGGTGGCATGATCTGTGGGAGGCATGACCCACGCGCGCGGTTCCTGGTCTCCCTCCCTGCCTCCCCCCCGGGTAGGGGACAGTGATGGCACTTACCTGGTATGGCATCCCCAGATAACCCTGCCAACTCCGGTGCTGGGACAGCTGGGGGTGGCCCCGCTGCTGTGCCCGGGTCAGGGTCCTCAGCTCCCGGCTTGCTGCCTCCCGGGCTGGCGCGGACCG
The DNA here is from genome assembly GCA_019425775.1 of Rafetus swinhoei. NCBI lineage: Eukaryota > Metazoa > Chordata > Testudines > Trionychidae > Rafetus > Rafetus swinhoei. The sequence continues at coordinate 30,333,774 of CM033443.1, read as the reverse complement.
CCCCGCCCCCCAGGATTTGGTCGAAGGCGGGGAAGTAGGTGGCCCTGGTGTACGCCTTCCGCAACTCTTTAATTTTGAGGTGCACCTGCTCCTGGGTGCGCCTGTGGCCTTTCCTGGCCTTGGTGGCTGCTATGAAGCCGTGAGACGGCCGCATTCCTCAGCCTAGTGTGGAGATCATGGACGTTGGGGGCCTCCCCGCAAACCTCAATGAGGTCCATGATCTCTGCACTAGTCCACAAGGGCGCGCGCTGTCTGCGGCCCCTGGCTGGCCCCTGGGTGCTGGGGGACTGGGCGGGGGACAGCTGGCTGCCACTGGATGGCATTGTGCAGCCACTGGGTGAGGGCTGCGGCTGCTGGCAGGCCTGGCTCTTGCACGTGCCCAGTGGTCAGACTCTACCACTTTAAGGGCCCTGGGGCTGGGGGAGAGGAGAAGAGTTTTTCTGGTTGTGCCCAGAGTGGCCACCAGGGGAAACTGGGAAGGGCTGGAGGCCCCCTAATTCGAAATAAGTGTCTGCACAGCACTTATTTTGAATTAGCTAATTCGAATTTGGTGTTAATCCTTGTAGAATGAGGTTTACCAAATTCGAAATAAGTGCTCCACTATTTCGAATTTACTTCGAAATAGCGGTTTGACTGTGTAGACGCTATTGAAGTTAATTCGAAATAACTGCTGTTACTTCAAATTAACTTTGTAGTGTAGACATACCCTGAGGTAAGGCTGACTGGTCTGTAGTTCCCTGGATTTTCCTTCTTCCCTTTTTTAAAGATGGGCACTACATTTGCCTTTTTCCAATCATCAGGGACCTCTCCCAATCTCCATGAGTTTTCAGAGATAATGGCCAAAAGCTCCGCAATGAGATTTGCCAACTCCCTCAGTACCTTCATATGCATTAAATCTGGACCTATGTGTTTGTGTATGTCTAGCTTTTCTAAATAGTTCTGTGCATTTTGTTCTCAGATGAATCAAACTAAATGACTTCACATAGGCTGGCAAAATCAGATGTCGAGCAATGCTTAATGTGAGAATCATCTGTGTCACCTTTGGAATCTCCTGGTCAGATCCTTAGCTGGTGTAAATCAGCCTAGCTTTAGTGAAGTTAATGTTATTATTGAGTTGTTTAGCTCATGGGTGACCTTAAAGAAAGAGGAAATATGCCACTTTTGTCTTAAATAGATCAAGAACTTCAAGAATCTGATTTTTATTTATTGCATGTCCTCCTGGTTTAGCCATGCAGTCTTTGTTCATAAGAGCATGGGTGCTGACAGCCTCTGCAGGACCCTGGACAAAGCAGGTTGCGGTGGGAGGTGGGCTCTGTTCCGTGCTCCTGGAAAGTGTGGGGCCTTGGGCAGAATGGGCAGAGCTGGGAGAGCACAGAACCCCCTCAGCCCATAGAGCCACCTAGAGCACACGATGATCTGGAGACAATTTAAAGGATGCCACCTCTGTTGCAGTAGCAGTGGCAGTAGAGGCTGGTAGCTCTTGGCCCCTTTGAAGCACAAGGCCTGGGGGGAACTGCTCCTTTTGCCCCTCCCTGTCAGAGTGCCTGCATAAGCGTGATCCTTCCCTAGTCTCAGCAATTCACCCTACTCTTGTGAATAAAAATTTGCAGGATTGGGGCCCATAACTGACCATGAATTAGAAGAAATGTGCTGCTAAGGGAAGCTGAACGATTTCAGTGTCAGTTGATTATTCAGACTCTAAGGCAGTGGTCTCCAACCTTTTTACACCCAAGATCACTTTTTAAATGACAGAACAAGCCAAGATCTACTGCCCCGCCCCTTCCTTGAAGCCCCGCCCCTTCCTTGAAGCCCCACCTTCTCTATTCTCCTCCTCTCCATCACTTGCTATCCCCAACCCTTATACTGCTGCTTTTTTTCCCAATTCTTCTGTAGGAAGAAGTTTTTCCAACATTTGGCCTGTCTAGACTGAACCAAATGTCAGAAAAAAACCCTTCTTTTGGAAGCCCCCTTATTCCTCATGGAAAGAGGAATATAAGGGTGACTGAAAGATCATGTTTGCTCTTCCACTAAAAGAAATGGAAGAGCAAATGCATCCCTGGATGCAGAAGTGTTTTTCTGGGATATCGCTGGAATCCTGAAAAACTCCTGCAGTCTAGCCGTAACCTCGCTGGGTTGAGACAGGATGTGTAGGCTCTGGGATGGGAATGAGGGATTTGGGTGTGGGAAGGGGTGAGAGGTGCAAGCTCTGGGAGGAAATCTGGATGCAGGAGAAGGTGGATAAGGGGACGCTGGCTCAGGGAGGGGGTGCCAGGCCGGGCAGTGTTGGGGTCAGATGTAGGGTTAGGGTACTAAGCAAGCCACAGACTTCTGGATGTGAGGGTTCAGGAATTTGGGTTGGGGTATGAGAGGGGCTCAGGCAGGGGTTCCAGTATGATAGGCTCAGATGTAGGGTCTGGGGAAGGGGAGTGCAGGAGTGTTATGATGCTGTGGCCAGATGGGGGCTTGGCCCCAATTGGGGGTTTGTTGGCCAGGCTTCATTTTTAAATAAAATATTGTCAAACAAAAAGTTTCTGCATTGTCTTTATTTCTGAGAAGGGCAGGGAACCTGTTTTGAGTCAGGGGTCACTGACCCAAGAAAAGTCAGTTGGGGGCCACACAAGTGAGATGCAAAAAAAAACCTTCTCCAACCTGCCCCCCCACCCAAGCTTCACTAATGTAGCCCTAACGGTGTTGGTGGGAACAGGGGACATAGTACTGGGGAAGGGTGCTAGTGGGTGCTTTGGCAGGGGACAGGGTGCCAGTGGGGACAGAGTTCTGTGGCTCGGGACAGTGGAGTGGGGACAGAGTTCTGTGGCTGGGGAGAGGGAACCGGCGAGTGGGGAGTGGGAACAGGCGAGTGGGGACAGGGGGTGGGGTGCCAGTGGAGGCAGAGAGTCCCCGGCATCTGCCTCCTCCCAGGATTCCCCCCCCCCCAAGGGAAGCCGGCGCGTGCCTCCTCCGGGCCCGACTCCCCTCCCCCCCGCCCTGGGGTGCAGGGACACCTCACGCATGCCTGCCCCAGGGCCGAAACCCCTGCGCGCACCTGCCCCAGGGCCGAAACACCCCCCCCCACACACACAGCGCAGGGAAATCCCGTGCGCGCCTGCCTCGAGGCTGAAAAACACAACCCCCCCTCAGCACAGGGAAACACCACGTGCGCCTGCCCCGGGGCCGACTCACCCCTCCTGCACCAGTGCAGGGAAGTTGCAGTGCTCCTCCTCTGGAGCTGATGCCCCCCTCCCGCAGAGCACTCAGCGGAGCAGCCAGCGCACTTCCGGAACCCCCAGAAGAGGCGCTAAGCTGTGGGACTTCTGTCCACCGGAAGCCAGCACTACCTCCATTTTCGCTGGAAGTAGGTAGTGGGGCTTCTCGGGGTGGGGGGAAAATGGGGGGGGCCTGGACACCTCGCGATCGACCAGTCGAGGCCTCACGATCGACCGGTCGAGGCCTCGCGATCGACCTGTTGGGTGACCACGGCTCTAAGGGGATGTTGGGGTCCAGTTTGAAAACCTCACTGTAACTGCACAGCCACTGTGAGCCTCAGGGCAGGTTGAATTAACTTCAGCTAATCTTACGAGAATTGCAGGCTTTTCACTGCAGCCTTATTCATAGTAAAAGAAAAGGAAGATTGAGCTGCTAAATTCTCTGGGAAATAACACATTGATTACCCTTTGGTACAACTTAGGAACAAATCCTTAACATTACAGCACTAAGGAGTTTCACCAACTTAATTTAAAACCTGTGGGGTGTCTAAAACGTTTGCCCCTGGTTGCAAGATAGCAAACATGTGGGTATGTCTAGACTACATGCCTCTGCCGACAGAGGCATGTAAATTAGACATACCGACATAGTCAATGAAGCGGGGATTTAAATATCCCCTGCTTCATTAGAATAAAAATGGCTGCCGCGTTGTGCGAGCTCAGCTGTTTGTCGGTACAAACCAGCAGTCAAAATGGGGATCAGTCGACAAGGAAAGCCTTTGCCGACCGATCCCTTATGCCTCATGAAATGAGGTTTACAGGATTGGTCGGCAAAGGCTTTCCTTGTCGACCGATCACCGTCTTGACTGCCTGAGCTGGCACAATGCAGTGGCCATTTTTATTCTAATGAAGCGGGGGATATTTAAATCCCCGCTTCGACTATGTCGGTATGTCTAATTTACATGCCTCTGTCGGCAGAGGCATGTAGTATAGACATATCCTGCGTGTTAATCTAGTGTAGCAATCGGGTTCTGAGCACTGCATTCTAGATTCAAAGTATATCATCTTCCAGACCCAGGAAACTTTGCTGATGAAAGGCTTCAACTGAAAGGAAGGGGAGCATTTAGCAGGAAAAACTGTGACCCATAATTCTGCATCAGTGCAACTCTCATTCATGCACAGCAACTGTACATGCTGCACTAAGCAAGGCACTGTTGCATTTGAGAAATTTGGATGATGGTAAAAATCTTGTACCTTCCCCTCCTTTCTTCCCCACTTCCCCCACCTATCTTCTGCCCACACTGTTCTGTGTAACAGCTCATTAAGGGTATGTCTACACTAGCTCGTTAGTTTGAGCTAGGTAGGCAAATGAGGGCAACCGGAGTTGCAAATGAAGCCCGGGATTTAAATATCCTGGGCTTCATTTGCATCTTCCTGGGCGCAGCCATTTTTAAAACCCCCTGGGTATGTCTACACTACAGCAGTAATTCGAACTAACTTAATTCGAATTAGTTAATTCAAACTAAGCTAATTCGAATTAGTGCATCTAGACCTAAAAACTAATTTGAATTAGCATTTTGCTAATTCGAACTAGCATGTCCACTTTGAGTGGACCCTGAACCGAAGTTAAGGCTGGCCGGAACCAGTGCCAGCAGGGCATCAGGTTAGGACTTAGAGTATGGAGCTGCCGCCTCAGGCTAGCCGAGGGCTGTGCTTAAAGGGACCCGATCCCCACCCTGGACAGACAGTTCTCAGCAAAGCAGTCCTGTCTTGGGAGAGCCCTGAGTGCCCACACGCGGCACATCACAGCACTCGGCCATCAGCCCGGCTGCACTTGCCGCAGGCTGTCATCCGGGGGTGTCAATCGGGGGGCTGTCAGGATCCAGGAGGCCATGCAGGAGAGCTTCCACCCCGAGGAGCCCGCAGAGCTACCCCAGTCCTCCCCATCGGGGGCTCGTGCCCCATTCTCCTCACCTCCTTCCACTTACCCTCCTAGCCCCCTTCCTGATGTAAAAATAAAGGACACGTGTGGTCAAAAATAGAAACTCTCTTTATTTAACAAAACTGGGGTGGGGAGATGAACTCTGGGGAGACTGGGAAAAGGAGGTGGGAGAAGGGATGAGAGAGGGTGGGAGAGGGAGGAAACCTGGGAGGAGGAGCTGGAAGGGGAAGCCAGGGGAAGAGGAGGAGGGGAAGTATAAAACTATGGTACACCATATCTTCAGTACTGTGTACAGATGTGGTCTCCTCACCTCAAAAAAGATGTTTTGGCCTTGGAAAGGGTTCAGAAAAGGGCAACTAAAATGATTAGGGGTTTGGAAGAGGTCCCATATGAAGAGAGACTAAAGAGACTGGGACTTTTCAGCTTAGAAAAGAGGAGACTGAGGGGGGATATGATAGAGGTCTATAAAATCATGAGTGGTGTGGAGAGGGTGCATAAAGAAAAGTTCTTCATTAGTTCCCATAATATAAGGACAAGAGGACACCAAATGAAATGAATGGGTAGCAGGCTTCAAACTAATAAAAGAAAGTTCTTCTTCACAAAGCAAATAGTCAACCTGTGGAACTCCTTGCCACAGGAGGCTGTGAAGGCTAGAACTATAACAGAGTTTAAAGAGAAGTTAGATAAAGTCATGGAGGTTGGGTCCATGGAGTGCTAATAGCCAGGGGGGCAGGAATGGTGTCCCTGGCGTCTGTTTGTGGAAGGCTGGAGATGGATGGCACGAGACAAATCACTTGGTCATTGTCTTCGGTCCATCCCCTCCAGGGTACCTGGTGTTGGCCGCTGTCGGCAGACAGGCTACTGGGCTAGATGGACCTTTGGTCTGACCCAGTACGGCCGTTCTTATGTTCTTATGTTCTAAGCTCAGGGCTCAGGGTCAGGGGTCTCACTGGACCAACTTGATTTTCATGTAAACCTGCTCCTGGGTTCGCATGTGGCCTTTGGTGGCCAGGCTGGCAGCTATACTGCCATAGACGGCCGCATTCCTGTGCCTAGTGCGGAGATCATGGACATTGGAGGCCTCCCCCCCCAAACCTGGATGAGGTCCACGATCTCTGCACTAGACCAGGCGGGCGCCCGCCTCTTGCAGCCCCAAGCAGGCTCCTGGGAGCTGCCAGCCTGGTCCTGGGAAGAGGCGGAGGGCTGGGTGGCAGCGGGTGGCTGGCTCATGCCGTGCCAGGTGCAGCGTCTGCTGGCTGGGTGCTGGTAGGCTTGCACCTGGCATGGGAACCGTAGCCAGACCGTGGCCCTTTAAGGGCTCCTGGGCCGGGAGGGGGGCAGAACAGTTTCCCTGGCTTGGCCCAGAGTGGCCACCAGGGCAAGCTGGGAAGGGCTAGCCTCCAACTAGTTCGAATTAAGTGGCTACACAGCCCTTAATTTGAACTACTTAATTCGAACTAGGCGTTAGTCCTCGAGAATGAGGTTTACCTAGTTCGAATTAAGCGCTCCGCTAGTTCGAATTAAGTTCAAACTAGCGGTTTGCATGTGTAGCGCCTATGAAAGTTCATTCGAACTAACGGCTGTTAGTTCGAATTAACTGTAGTGTAGATATACCCTTAGTTCGAACTCCGTGCCACACGCCGCAGAGTAGGTAGTTCGAATTAGAGACCCTAATTCGAACTATCCACTCCTCGTGGAACGAGGTGTGCAGTTCAATTAGAATCTCTAATTCGAACTACCTACTCTGTGCCGCGTGTAGCCGCAGGCACAGAGTTCGGACTAAGGGGGATTTAAAAATGGCGGCACCCAGGAAGATGCAAAGGAAGCCCAGGATATTTAAATCCTGGGCTTCATTTGCAGCTCCAGTTGCCCACATTTGCCTACCTAACTCGAACTAATGAGCTAGTGTAGACATACCCTAAGTGCTTTTCTCTCATAAAAATGCAGGATGCTTCCAATCTCAATGTGCTTCATACACAACATAATCCATACCATATACAGATCATAACCCTAGATCTACAAACACTGAATCATGTAGGATATGTAAACAACTGCTACTGCAATTCAATGTCTGTTCATCAGCAGCTTTTTAAAGAGGACTTAAAAAGTATTTGAGAGTGTTACCTCAAAGATGAGACCCTGGCCTATGGCTGGGTAGTTAGGGAAAAGGTGGCTCAGCCATAGTCATTTAAATATCATTTAAATTAGTATTTTGGTAATTGAAAAAAAATCAATTTCTCTATGTTTTAAAATTACAATATACCTATTTTTATTATAGCTGTTCTGAGGATAAATTGAGACCTTTTTGATTTGATATCCTCTGGGTTTTTTTAAGTAAAAGCCTTGTGATGAAAATAGTACCTTAATATACAAAATATACTGCCAGTGTGATTTTTATATTGTACTTGATCAACATATCAGTCAAATCACTTTTTTAAACTTTTTGCTATAATGGGTTCAAGGTAACTTACTGAATAAGCTCTATAATTTCTGCTTCATAGCTTATCACCAACAGCCAGAGAATAGAAATGATCTTGAATAGTTTTGATCCTTGCAAGACAGATCTTCTCTGTAGCCCTACCCCCGGCTTCCCCCCCCCAGCAAAAGAAAAGAAAAGAAAAGAAAAGAAAGTGACTGTAAGGTAGAGGGTACAGGTCTGAAAGGACATTTCAAAAGTATCCATGCCAGATCTGTAGGCAAAGCCAGCAAAAGCTCTGCTTTCACATCAGATTGGAAGAGGCCTGTGTATGTCTGTACTTCTCAGTTGACAGCTCAGAAAAAATTCATTCTAAGTTTTCAATAGTTTCAATACATTTGGGGTTGTGGTGACATGAACAAATCAGGCTTTGTTTCTGAATGATCACTGCACCAAGTGAAAGCACGGCATTACTGTGGGCCACTGGCGCTATATCATTTCTTATTTTCTACTACTGGCATACTCTCAGACTGAAAGCGATATCTATCTTGGAGCTCCTTCCATGAGTGAGACCAGGCTGCAAATTCTAGTTACACTTGTCTTTAAATGCATTCTATCTGTCCCTGTCTATCTAATTTGATTAATGAATCAATCCTTCATATTTGCACTGTTTTTCACTGTAAAAGGATGGCTTACCTCAAGGACTGGAGACTTGGCACTAAATGAACTTCAGCATTAAGAAGAAACAACACCAATGTATGGATTAGGTGATACCCTATAAAGAGCAGGAGACTGCAGTGTAGGGGATGTTCAGGCTACGTCTAGACTGCAAGCTTCTTTCGGAAGAAGCTTTTCCAGAAGAGATCTTCTGGAAAAGCTTATTGCAAAATAGTGCGTCTACACAAAAAAGCACAACAAAATAGTGATTGGATGTTATCTCGTATTTAAGGCCACCCGGAACCAGTTCAGGCAGAGCATTAGATCAGCAGTTGCTTCCAAGTGCTGTTGCCTAAGGTTATCTGAGACGCGTGCTTAAAGGGACCTCCCAGATAGCCATTTCTCAGCTTCTTCTGCTTGCTTGCCTACCTCTCCAAGGAACAGCATAGCATTTGCAGTGCATGCTCTGGTTGCCCCTGCTTCAGGACACCACAGCACTTGCTACCATGAAGCCAGAGCTCCCTGTGGGCACGCAATGGCCCCAGACTGCCATGCTGCAGTTTCTGCAGCAGTTTTTACAGACTGCCTTCATGGTACTGCATGAGCTTGACTCAGAGCTCATAATTGAAAACTTCTGCTTGTGTGCGGGAGCAATGCTCTTGCAACCACACCCCACGGTAGAGAGATGATTTTGGAGGCTGGACACCAGTTCCGAACGGTGGGATCGACTGTTGATGGAGTGGTGGGACGACCAGCAATAGCTCCGTAACTTCTGCATGAGGAAGGAGACGTTCTTGGAGCTGTGTGCCTGGCTCATCCCTGCCCTCCATCGATGTGACACCCATCCCCCCTGGAGAAGTGGGTCGCCATTGCCGGCTAGAAGCTCACCACTCCAGACAGTTACCAGCCTGTGGGCAACCAGTTCGGCATCAGGGCCTTCATCATGGACGTAAGGCACTCTTGGGCTGCAGTCCCCGAAGGCAAGTATACTGGAAAGGGGGACCCTAGGGAAAGCAGGGGTTGAGGTGCATGGAGTGGGCTGGGGTTGGGGGGAACCCCTGTCTCCAGGGGGTTCTCACACAGCCCTGCAGGGGGGCAGGGTTCATAGGGGATGGCTCCTGGGTGTGTTTGTGGGGGAGTATGGAGGCAGGGTGGAGTCGGGGACCTCCCAAGGGCTCAGGCACCCCCCTTTGATTCTCTGTTTTGTGTGTTTGTCTCCTTACACCAGTGGTAAGGGCCATAAACTCCATCCTGCTGTGCAAGGTCATCTGTCTGAGAAACCTGGATGCCATCATGGCCGGATTTGCTGCCCTGGGCTTCCCCAACTGCGGGGGGCAATAGATGGAACCCACATCTCCATCCATGCCCCAGAACATCTTGCTGCCCAGTATATCAACTGCAAGGGATATTTTTCCATGGTCCTGCAGGCTCTGGTTGACCACTATGGACAGTTCAGTGACATTTTCATTGGCTGGTTGGGGAGGGTGCACAACACACACGTGTTCAGAAACTCCAGACTCTACCAGAAGCTGGATGCTGGCACTTTCCTCCCTGAGAGTAATGTCAGGGTGGGGATGTGGAGATGTCACTGTGCATCGCAGGGGACGTGGCCTACTCCGTCATGCTATGGCTTATGAAGCCATAAACTGGCCACCTGGACCCAAGCAGGGTCTGTTCTAATGCCCACCTGGGCAGGGCCCACATCCAGGTGGAATGTGCCTTTGGGCGCTTGAAGGGACACTTCAGGCACCTCCTGACCCAACTCGATGTGGAGGAGCGCAACATCCCCCAGGTAGTCTCAGCCTGTTGTGTTCTCCACAACATTGTGGAGAGGAATGGGGAGGCCTTCCTTCTGGGGTGAGGGGCAGAGGCTGGCTGGGAGGGAAGGGCCTTTGAGCAGCCACACAGCTGCCATCCACCAGGCCCATCAAGTGGGGGTGCACATCCGGGAGGCCCTGAGGGAGAGTTTCTGTGAAGGACTCCAGTAACTCTCCGCAGGGCCTACCCACTAGGGGCCAGTACCTTGCCCCCCTATATCTTTCCCACCACAACCCCTCCCTTCCCCCCTTCCTTGTAGAGTCAATAAAGACACCAGTTTTGTGTTGAAAACCAATAACTTTGTATTTTTTTCCATAATAAAAGTAACTGGGGAGGAGGGGGGCTCAGAACCTGGATAGAGGCAGGGAGTGTTATGCTTAAAAGAAGCACATGGGATCTTTTTCAGGGGGATAAGGCAACACGCCGCATTTATTGATAATATAACAAAGTAGCATATGCATTTACATACATACATACACACACACACACCCTGCTGATGGAATCAGCATCAACACACACACACACACACTTAGCAGTCCTGCACACAGCACACAGGCATGCTCGCACTCTTGAGGCAGCATCCATTCCTGAGGACATCTGGGCCTCTGTAGGAATGTGCCCACTGGGCAGAGCACACATGGTCTTGCTCCAAGCACGTCACCTTTGACTGAGCCAAGAACTATCGCTCTCGGCTCACAGATGAGGGCTAGGCTTCAGGCACAATATCCCCTGGAATGACTGACCATCTCTCTTTATTCTCCGTAGCCTGAGCAGCTGTGAGAGAGGGAAGGTCGACACCATCCGGGACAGCCTCCCAAACCTGAGGGATCCACAGGTGCCACAAACCCATGGATGAGTTCCAGAGGAAGCACTCCGAACCCTGGAGCAGACCATCAACTGCAGGCTCCAGGAGGACAACCAGCTGCGGCGAGACACCTGGTGGGAGCTGCTAGAGCAGGGCCACTCCATGTGCGTGGAGGTATACTCCTTTGTTGTCAGCATGATGCCTTCTCCTGCTTCTGCTCCCACTCCTGCCATTGCTCTAGCTCCTCCTCCCATTCTATCTCCTGCTCCACCTCCTGCTTCTCCCCCCAACACCTTCCCCTGCCCCATAGCCGCCGAGGCCCCTGCACCCATGGTGTTGGGATCAGCAGAGCCAGGCACCACTCCCAGCCACAGCCCTGAGCCTCTCCTTACCCCTCCTCCCCCTTCCAGCTCTCTCCTCCAAGGTCCCCTTCCCCCCCTCTTTCCCACTCTCCCCGGTTCTTTCCCCAGTCTCTTTGACCCCCAAATAAAAAATACAGAGTTTGTAGTTTTTCAAAAACAAATTTTTGCTTTATTTTGTCATCAGGAAGGGGGGGGGGGAGAGGAAGGGGTTGTTGGAGGAAAGGCAGTGAGGATTGAAGCAGAAGCCCCTAGTGGGGGCAGCCCAGGAGAGAGTGTCACTGGGCCTCTGGTGGGAAACTCTCCCTCAGGGACTCCCAGATGTACACGGCCCCCCTGATGGTCCTGCCGGATGGTAGAAATGCACAGATGTTCAAAGGCCTTGCCAATGCAGTCATGCCTCTCACTTCTGCTCACACACATTGTGGATCACACAACATGCAGCCTCCACATGCGGAATGTTGTGCTCCCCGAGGTCCAGACAGGTGAAGAGGCATCTGAACTGCGCGGTCAAATGTCTGAAGGCACCCTCAACAACCATGTGGACCCTGCTGAGCCTGGCATTTTAGCGTTCACAAGAAGGGTTGAGGTGGCCCGTGTATGGCTTAATGAGCAGGCCTCATCCCCCACCAGGCAGACATCTCCAACCCTCATGGTGCGGTCGGGGGAAAAATGTTCCAGCATGCATCATGTGACATCCCCAACCACCTGACATAGTTGTCAGTGAACTGGCCCTGGTGGTCCATCATGACCTGCTGGACCATTGAAAAGTATCCCTTGCAGTTGATATAGAGAGAGGCCTGGTGGTTGGGGGCCCGGATGGGGATGTGGGTGCCATCAATAGTCCCCAGTTGGGAAAGCCCATGTCGGCAAACCCGGTGATGATGGTGTCCGCGTTGCCAAGACAGATGACCCTGTGCAGCAGGATGGTGTTGATGGCCCTGACCACCTGCAGGAGACAAAGAAACAGAGATTCACAGGAGTGCCAGGGCCCCTGGGAGTTCCCACAGTCCACCTTCCTGATCCCCCTCCCTCCCACTCACCAGGAACAACCCCCCCCCCCCACCCCAATCACCCCAACCCCTGGTAGGCCTTTGTGAGTTCTGGCCTGAAAAAAAACCTCCCTGGGAGGGGGCTTATATCACCTCCAACCCTCACCCTCTCTTTCCCTAGGGAAGCCCATTCCTTCAGTCCACCCTGCTCCTGGGACAATTGCCTGAGAATGCCATACCTGCATGATCAGGGCCTCCCCATGCTGAACTGGTTTCCGACAGATCGGTAGCTGTGCAGCATGGTGAGCTTCCAGTGGGCAATGGTGACACGCTTCTGAAGGGGGATGGCAGGTCTCATATGAGTGTCCCGTCACCTGAGGGCAAGGGCAAGCCATTCACAGAACTCTGTAAACGTGTCCTTCTTCATCCTGAAATTCTGGAGCTCCCCACCGCTCCCTGACAATCTGGTCCCACCGGTCTGCACTGGTGTCCAGATGCCAGAGGCAGCAGAGCACGGTGTCCAGGGGATGGTGGGTGGGATCCAGCTGCATGAGGCATGCCTGCAGAGACCTAAGGAGGTTCTCCCAGAAGAGCTGGGGGTTAGGTTCCTGCAGAGCCTGGGAGATAGCCTGCAGACTTGCAGCACAAGCTGTAATAGCCGAAGACTGCCCAGAGGGAGCTCCGGCTCCCTATCTTGCAAGCTGAGGTGTTCAAAAGGGCAACTGCAGCAGTCAGAAGATAAGGCTTTGCTGTCCCTCAGAGAGGTAGACAAAGAGAAAAAGCCTGAGACACTGTTGTACAGGAGGGTCCCTTTAAGCAAGAGCCTAAGATAGCCTCAAGCAGGAGCCACACGAAGTAACTGCTGACCTGATGCCCTGCCTGAACTGGTTCTTGGTGGCTTTACATGTGATTCAGCATCCAATCAGTGTGGACACTCTATTTCAAAATAGCAAAGTGCTATTTCAATGTGTATTTTGTGTATAGATGCACTATTTTGAAATAGGCTATTTTGGAAGAGCTCTTCCAGAAATAAATGTGCAGTGTAGACGTACCCTTCTGTTGGGCCAAACTGAGTCCTCATCCATATCTGCAGAGCACTGGAAGAGTTACTGAGGTGTACAAGTGGAACTGAGAGCAGAATTTGGCTTGGTATTTTCAACATACTATGTCCCTGAATGGTAACAATGTGTTATGCTACGAAATTTTTTTTGAAACTCCAGCATGCCTATTAGAAATTAGAAAAGGTATTTTTCCCTTAAAACCCCTATCATCAGGTCCCTTGTGGTAACTTTGCTGCTATTTTTGGAGCCTTGCTGAAGCAGATACTCTAAAGAGAGCCACTTAGAAGGTCTGTGATTGATATTGCTGTGCTCAAATGTATTCCCAGAACAGCCAATAGTCTCAAAATACAAGGTCGGTTGTCTTCAGTGAAATGACAGGTGGTTTTCTACTTTGTTTCACTTATTTCCTTGAGGGAGTAATAAGATTAGAGTGATAACAACATGGTGAAAATGAGGTGCTACAGGGACATGAGACTAAATCTGCTTTGCAGGTTTCATCTTGTATTTCAAAGTGCGTTTGTGATCTATATTTTAGGAGTTGTTTACAATGGAGACTTTGTGTGCCTGTATATATAATGGGTAAATGGGAAGTACTCCAATGTGTACACGCTTGGGGTCTAACCTGAAATTTTAGTAAAAGCTTACATTTAGGCTGCATTGTTAAGCACATCCAGTTACATACTCTCTCTGAATGCACATGCCATCTTAACTGTATATGCATCATAATACTGGGTTTGATTCTCATTTACACCACAATGGCAATAGAAATGGGCCTTACAGTATGTGTAAATCAAACTATATAAATGAAAATCAAAGCACTGATCTTCCTTTCACTTCCATAGATCTATTACATGTCCTACAGCTGAGGATCTGATTTTTATAGAGCTTCATTCTTTTATGCTTATACTAATTAAATTTCATGTTGAACTCAACATATAGACAGCTGCTCACTGCCTAGCTCAGCTATATTGTATATAGGGAAAGATCAACCTGACAAGGGATAAAATTTTGAAAAGCACCCAAATGACACAGGATTCTAAATGCCACCAGAAGTTAAAGGAACTTTGGCTCCTACTGGCCAAATTTTAAGTAGGCTTCTAAAAATGCATCTAAGTGCCCAGTAGATATTTAAAATGAGTGTAAACAATGCAGCTTTGAAAACTCTTCTAAGCATCAAGCTACATCTGTAGGTACCTTTAAAAATCTGGCTGGGTTATTTTTTCAAAAAAACTCCTAAGTTATTGGAGCACTCTTGAAGTCATAGTACTGTGTTATAGCAAGCCTCTAAGGAGAAAAATGTTAAGTTTAGAAGATGGAATAACAGTTATCCCTGGAAGTGAGCATAAAAAGAGTAGGAGAATCACTGAAGATATTTTAGGGTGTCATTTAAATCTTCCAAAAATGTGAGGAATATTTAAGTTTTCAGGTGCACTCCCAAGTCACTGTCTTACTCTGCAGAAGAACACTCAGTTCCATTGCTATAGCTGATACATGCTCATGCAGAACCCCAGTGAAGTCAGGCAGGAGCAGCAATCTGCCTGCGTGTTGCTAAGTGCAGTCTCAGGAACTCAATCATTCACTGTTTCACAATATTCAGCATGTTTCACTATGTATGTGATTATTCTGTTTCAGTAGAAGCAGCAAAATCTTCTTGTTTCAGTGGAAATAAAACCCTGTAGGCATGGTATGGTGAGTGACATCCACTATTCAATTTAGTTTAGGTACTATGCTGCAGTATAATTTTGTGTCTTTTACTTAGAGGATTGGTTGCTGAAAATATCTTCAGAGAAAGAAATTTCAGGTGACTTAGTTGAAAATTGATTGGTGCTGAAAGTAAAAGGTCTTTTCAAGCAGTGTAACCTCTTAATACAGGTTGAAAGTTAGGAAGGCTATTGGAACAGTGAGTAAAAACCTGGACGGCACAACCTCTAGCAATATGAAGTTTCCAGGAAAGAAAAGAAAAGAAATTCGCTCTAAAAAAATTAAAACGCAAAGCCAACGGGAACTGTAGGAAACATGCCATATCCACCTTTGTGTGTTTTCACCTCCCTCTTTTCAGACAGCTGCAGAACAAAAGATTCCTTTGAGCCAGAAAATAGAGGCATAGAAGAGAATAATAAACTCAACTGATAGAAATATGAACCGAGCGATCGGTTTCCCTAGGTTCTCTATTTCTTATAAAATCTGAGTATCCAAGAGAGAAATGTGGCAATTTCTGGGGTTTAGGTCTCTGTTACCAAGAAATACATTTGGATAATGCACCTCTGAAATAAAATGGACCAGATCCTGATCTCTCCTGCCCTGATGTAAATCAGGTGTAACTCTACTAAAGTTGTTCAATTGTGCAAGGTCTGTTTAAGTGAGATCAGCCTCAGCCCTAAGCCTCTTTCCCTCCTCCAGGTTTACATCCCTCCCTCCTCCCCAGTTAAAGAGACTTTGTTATATTTATAAGAAAGTTTATTTTTGATAACATTTTGAACACAGTTTTATTTTGTTAGTAAATGTTTTTCTTTGCACAATGTTTGATGGGTTTTTTAATACACATAATGTTTTTGACAGAAAACCTGGTGTGTGTGTGTTAACTGTCCAGAGACTGGTGCAGGGATAGGATGTGGGAGGAAAGGGCTTGTGGGGGGCTCAGGCCACAGGCCCCATTGGGGAGGCCCTGGGGAGAGTCATTGGGCTCCTGCTGAGAATCTCTCACACAGGGCCTCCCAGATGTGGACCCTCACCTGATGTGCTTGGCAGATGGCAGCTGTCCAGGGCTGCTCGAACTGTCTCCCCTCGACATCAGCCCATGTCCCCCACCCTGGGAGGAAGGCCTCCCCTTTGCTCTCCACCAGGTTGTAGAGCACGCAACATGCAGCCACCACCTCAGGGATAGTGTGTTCCCCCATTTCGAGGTGAGTGAGCAGGCACCTAAGCCTCCCCTTCAGCCGGTCAAAGGCGGAGTCCACCTGCAAGCGCACCGGGTCAGGTGCGTGTTAAATTGTTCCCTGCTCACATCCAGATGGCCAGTGTAGGGCTTCGTGAGCCAGGGCATAAGGGGCATCTCCACATCCCCAACAGCAAAGTATCGCTGCGGGAAGAATGTTCCAGCGTGCAGCCTGTGGTGCAGGTAGGAATTTCTGAAGATCCGGGCATCATGTCAGCCCAACCACCCAATACAAATGTCCGTAAACTTTCCCTGGTGGTCGACCAGAGCCTGCAGCACCATGGAGAAGTAACCCTTTCTGTTGATGTACTGGACTGCTCGATGGGGCGGTGTGTGGATCAGGATGTGAGTTCCATTGAGCGCTCCTCCACAATTCAGGAATCCCAGCCCAGCAAAGCCGGCCACGATGGTGTCCAGGTCTCCGAGGTGGACAATCCTGTTCAGCAGCTCCAAGCTGATGGCCCTCACCACCTGCAGAAATAGACACACAGAAACACATAGAATAGGAAGTTAGAGGGGGTGCCTGAGTCCTTGGGAGGTGCTCCCCACCTTTCCCCCCCAACACCCCAGGAGCCCGCCCCTCAGGTGGCCTGTCCCAGCAGTAGGGCAGGGTGAGGCCAGGAGCCCTCCCCCACTCCCACTCCATCCCCTACTCCCTCTGCTCTTTTCTGTTACACTCCCCCTACCCCACATGGACTGTTCCCCAAGAGGGACTTACCTCCATCAACACGGCGCCAACAGTACATCTCCCCATGCCAAACTGGTGTCCCACTGAACAGTAGCTGTTGGAGGTGGCCATTACTTCCAGATGGCAATAGCCTCCTCTCCAGGGGGATGGCAGGGTACAGGTGGGTGTCCTGTCATCACAGGGCAGAGGCGAGCCAGGTACACAGCTCCTGGAAGGTGGCCTTACACATTCTGAAGTTTCAGAGCCAAGCCTGGTCGTTCTACTGCATGATGAGCCGGTCCCACCAATCTGAACTTGTGTCCAGCCTCCAAAATTGCCTCTCCTGGAAGAAGTTCGGTGGCAAGGACAGTGTTGCTGCAGCCTGAGCGAGGGGCTCAAGGCTGGGTTCTGAATCCAGACCTGGCATGAGTATCATGAAGGTCTCATGGAGGTGCAGCAGAACTTGAAGTATTACATTGTGGGGCCATCACCTGCCCAGGGGCAGCTCCAGCTCTATGGCAAAAAAAAGATCATAAAGTGTGAATACCAATCAAAAACCAAACTGCTGTGGTGTCCCACAAAGCAGGGCATTCAAAGCAAGCTCTGCAGAAGCTTTGCTGTCTCTATAGGAGGTAGGCAAGCCAGCTGCAGCAGCAGAGGAACGGCTGTTCAGGGGGGTTCCTTTAAGCACATGTCTCTGCAAAGAGCATGCTGCAGGACCGGAAGTAAAAGCTGCCCCCATGCCCTGGCAGAAGTGGTTCGGGTGCCCTTTTTGCGACTGCCTGGATGCTCTTTTTTGAAAAAGCGGATCGCTTTTTTGATCCACTTAGTGCAATCTAGATGCTCTTTTTCGAAAGAGGCTTTTTTGAAAGTATCTTTCGAAAAAGCCTCTTTCGAAAAAGGTTTGTAGTCTAGATGTAGCCCATGGATTGCCTAATGAGCAAATGAAGGAAACCTCCATTCTCAAGATCAAATGGAATTTACAAAGGTAAAATAAATGTCACCAACAAACAGAGTTAAAAACTGGGATTCCAAGAATCACCTCTGCATTGTAATAATGGCCTAGATTAGTAATGGAAGCAAGTTTATGAGTTTGGAGAGATTGAGGGATTGTTGGTGGCCAGAAGTGGGGTTCAGGAAAGATTTCTTTCTCTAGATTTGTAAAGGTACATTGCTCCACTCAGAATTGCGAGGCCTAAGTGACTTAGATGGCTGCATTGTGATTTTCAAAATGAGGTGGCCATTTCAGACCTTAAGTCTCATTTAACACTAATGGGGTTGCTCAAGCATCTCCTTTTCTGTGCTAAGAATGACATGCTGGTTCCTGCTATTGCAACCATTACATTGGACTCTTAGAATATCTTTTACTGCATTGCAGGTCATGAATTACTGCCTTTTTTGCTAGGCCTTGTATAAGATTAGATGGCAAAGAAAGCAGATTCAGCAATTTAAAGGATCTGAAAGGAGTCCAGTATATATGAGAAGAATTCTCTCATGAGGGTTGTCTCTTTTGTTTGTCCATGTTAAACCTCTGCCAGTCACACTGTACATGTTACCAATGACATCTTGGATATATTTTAAAATGTGACAAGCAGCTCTTTATAGCACCATCCCACCCTGGAAAATGGGTAGGTAAAATTGCCCCCTCTCAACAGAGGGTGGAGTTCAGGAGGATATTTGTAGTCATACTTACTTATTGTAAGTTCTCACCATCCTTAGCTCTGTAGAACCAACAGCTGAGAGTGAGCAAGATCCAGCATCTGTGCAACCCCTAGAGAAGACAATGGGTTTGCAGAGGTATCGGGGGGTTGGGAGCTAATTTAATCTGAAGAATCTTTCTTAGAGGAGAAGGGTGAGAGAAAGAAAATATGCCAGTTGGGCTCTCAAAACTCAGATTGGCTTTGCAGGGGCAAAGCAGGGGGAAAGTTAATTGTGACTAGGTCGTATGGGAACCGATGAGGCATGATAGAGAGGAGAGACCCTGATGTCATTACTCTTATAGCATAATGTATTTTGAAGTGGAACATCTCTTTAAAACCTGAATCATAAGCTTGTGGGGTGTAATCCATGCTCTCTAGATTGCCTGTCTGTCCAATTCTCCAATGAGCACCCTTGTCATTTTTACCCTGCTGCTCTGGTGCATGGGAGGAGCTCCCCATAAACATCCACAATATCACTTTACTGTCATCCTCCAGATCCCTTATTCAACTCTCCTCACCTATGATTCCTACAAAAACATAATCCATGCATAGGCAGCTGCTGTGCTGTGACTGTTGACCAGTCTGCAGAAGAGAAGAGTGAGGGGGGATTTGATAGCAGCCTTCAACTTCCTGAAGGGAGGTTCCAAAGAGGATGGAGAGAGGCTGTTCCCAGTAGTGATGGATGGTAGAACAAGGAGCAATGGTCCTAAGTGGGGGAGGTCTAGGCTGGATATTAAAAAAACCTATTTCACTAGGAGGTTGGTGAAGCACTGGAATGGGTTATCTAGGGCAGTGGTGAAAACTCCATCATTAGAGGTTTTTAAGTCCCAGCTTGACAATGCCCTGGATGGGTTGATTTAGTTGGGATTGGTCCTTTGGGAAGGGGGTTGGACTCGATGAGCTCCTGAGTTCTCTTCCAGCCCTAGGATTCTATGATTCTGTGATCAGTAGTGTTCTGCCATCAGTCCGTCTGTAGCAATCTACTATCGCTTGTCTTGTACTGTGACCAGGGTCCCAAGGGAGCCACAGTGAGATCAAAGACAATCCCCAAAGCTGGGGGATATTCCAGTGCTTAGATTTGTCATGTCAGCACAGAGCAGCATACCTTACTGATTATCCTGAAGCCAACAACACAGTTCCATTAAAGCAACCCAGCCTCTGGCCTTCATCCAGACACCCAAGTTAGATATGATGAGGATTATTGAAAAACTTATTCACCATACAAAAATTCTATCAATCCTAAAGGATCAGACACATTACCTCCCAGGTCTTGCCAAAATAAATACTTACAGCCAATTCTTTTTAACTAAACTAAAATGTATTGAAAAAGAAGAGTATTGGCTAAAAATCTGTATGCACACAGACATGAGTACAGTTCTGAGATTCATAGCAGCTTTGTCGTTGCAGAGAGTTCTTTTGGAATATTCAGGGTGATCCAGATGGAACTAGCTATCTCACACTTCCAACTTACACTTCCCCTGCATGAAGTATGGGTGTGTCTAGACTACAGGGTTTTGTCGACAAAAGTGGACTTTTGTCAACAAAACTATCCCTGCGTCTACACTACCGCTGAGTTCTGTCGACATAACGTCGACAGAACTCAGCAGTTTTGTCGACGCGGGTAAACCTCATTTTATGAGGCATAACGCCTTTGTCGACAGAGTTCTGTCGACAAAAAGGGCAGTCTGGACGCTGGGGTTTCTTTTGTCGACAGAAAAATACCTCCAAGGAAACCCCCTGCTGGACAGTCCTTCTTCAGGAAAAACCTCTTCTTGTTCCTGTCTGTAGCCATGTTTTAAAGGCACAGACATCCCTGGCAGGCATTGTGACAGGAAGCTGGCCACAGAGGAAGCCTGTCAGCACAGAGCTCTCCCAGCTTCACCTGCACGTGGCCATGTGTGCAGCTCCAGAGCCACGAGGCCCCCAAGGACCTTTGAGGGAGCCAGCCCTGGTGCCCACAGCCGAGAAAAAGAGAGCCTCAGCCTGGTCAGGGCCAGAGGTCCTGACACTGCTCGAACTGTGGGGGGAGGAGGAAGCGGTCCAGGCCCTGCACACCCGGCGCAGGAATGCCAACATCTACGGCCGCATGGCTCAGGGGCTGGCCGATAAAGGGCACCACCCAAGGACACTGCAACAAGTCCGGGCGAAAGTCAAAGGGCTTCGGCAGGGATACGTAAAGGCCCGAGAGCAGAGCTCAACATCAGGTGCAGCCCCGGCGCACTGCGCCTATTATAATGAACTGGACCGCATCCTGGGAGGCCAGGAACCTATGTCTGCACCGGTGCTTGTGCAGACAGGGTTGCACACACCGGTGCAGCAGAGCCGGCAGGAGGTCCCCAGGGAAGATGTGGAGGAGGAGGAGGAGGAGCAGACGGAGGACACCCTGACCCTGACTCTGCAGCCTGTCCCGGAGACCCAGGAAGCCTCGCAGGCATCTTCCGACGCTGGTGAAGGAACATCAGGTGAGTGCAATCAGGATCACAGACACAGAACAGGGGAGGTGGGAGCAGAGAGGATGCAGAGCAATGTTCACGTCTTGGTCCTCCTGGACAGCTTGCATCTCTCTGTACATGTGCAAGCAGGCGGGCAGGTGGTGGGTATGTGGGTGGGGGCCATGGGAGACCCAAGGTGCTGCAGGCCCCTGTCCTACTGTGGCTGCACACCGATCTGGCCTGGACTGCCACGGTGGAGGGGGGGAGGATGTAGGGGTGGAGGTGGACATTGTCCTAGCCACAACGGGGCCCCTGTGCAGCCGAGGCGGCTGGCAGGGCCAGACGTGGCCTACCAGTAACAACATTCCCATCCCTTGTTGTAAGGACTTGTGTGTGAATTGCTAACACTGATAGGTTCTCCCTCTTCTCCTCCACAGCCAGACCTGCTGCTGCTGACCACCGAGCGACACCTGTGCCACCACCCACCCGGTTCCACAGCACCCGCAGGCATTGGAGGGCCTACAACGACCTCCTGAGGAGGCATGTGGAGGTGATGGAGAACATTGAGGGGACCATGGCCAAAATGCAGGATACCATGGCCGAAAGAGCCAGGGAGGAGGCTCGCTGGCATACTCTCCTGCTTGAGGACTTCCTCCCGCAGTGGAGCACAATGTGTGCCACCGTCCGGGAGGCCCTGGGTGTGCCAGGTCCTCTCCCCCTGGGGACTCCTCCTGCCCATCCAGCTCCAGCCCCTCTGGCCCCCCCTTCCTCTCCCTCAGCCCCCTCTGACCCCCTCCTCTCCCTCAGCCCCTGCCACCCCTTCCTCTCCCTCAGCCCCTGCCACCCCTCCAGCCCTGCCCCCCCGCTAGAGCAGAGTCATCTTCAGCCCCAACTCGAGCCCAAGGGCAGGGTCCACGGACAAGAGGTGGCAAAGCCTTCATGCCCAGGCGATACCGCCATTACCCTTAAGTTGTCTGCCCTCCTCCCTTCCTCCTCCAGGTTGAAATCCTCCCTCCCTCCCTCTCTCCCTCCAGGTTGAAATCCCCATCCCTCCTCTCTCCTCCAGGTTGAAATCCCCCCTCCTACCACAGTTATAAACACAGGTTAATAGTTCCAAAAAAAGTTTATTTTTTAACAGTTGTTGAACAATACTATGTTTTATAACAGTTCCTAATTCTAACTTAACTTGTTAATAAACATTATATTTTTCATATTTAACATGATGTGTGTGTCTTAACTGCTTGGAGGCTGATGCAGGGATGGATTATGGGAGGGAAGGTTTTGGGATGGGGGGGGCCCTGGGCCACAGACCCCATTGGGGATACCTTGGGGAGTCATTGGGCTCCAGCTGAGAAGCGCTCACGCAGAGCCTCCCGGAAGCTATCAGGAGTGGCCAGCTTCCAGAGGGCAATAGCTACCCTCTTCTCCAGCGGGATGGCAGGGCGCAGGTGGGTGTCCTGTCATTGCAGGGTGGGGGCAAGCCAGTTGCAGAGCTCCAGGAAGGTGGACTTCCGCATCCTGAAGTTTCGGAGCCAAGCCTGATCATCCCACTGCTCCATTACGAGCCGGTCCCACCAGTCCGTACTTGTTTCCATCCTCCAAAATCGCCTCTCTGGGAAAAAGTTCGGAGGCAGGAACAGTGCTGCTGCATCCTGAAGGAGGGCTCCAGTCTGGGCTCAGGATCCGGACCAGGGATTAACAGCATGAAAGTCTCATGCAGTTGCAGCAGCATTTGAAGCACCGTGGGGTGGGGCCAGCGCCTGCCCAGAGGAAGCTCTTGCTCCATGGCAAACAAAGGTTTGGAAAAAACCTTCAAAAAAAAAAAAAAAAACCCACACTGCTGTGCTGTGCCAGGAAGCAGGGCACTCCAAGCAAGCACATCAGAACCTCTGCTGTCCCTCTAGGAGGTAAGCAAGGCAGCTGCAGCAGCAGAGCAACGGCTAGTCGGGAGGGGTCCCTTTTAGCATGCGTCTCTGCAAAAGGCAGGCAGCAGCACCAGGAAGTACATGCTGCCCCTGTGACCTGGCAGAAGCAGTTCCGGGTACTTTCTTCTGTTGACAGAGCGTCCTGCAGTCTGGACGCTCTCTGTTGACAAAGCAAATAGTTTTGTCTATCTGCTTGATGTAGTCTAGACGCTCTTTGTCAACAGAAGTTTTGTCGACAGATTCTGTCGACAAAACTTCTGTCGACAAAAGCCTGTAATCTAGACGTACCCTATGAAGCAGATCTGAGATGGGAGGATAAGGTCCATAGATATAAGTGAACACATAGGATTAGCATGATCTGCTAGGGGTGCATCTACACAGCAGGGATTAACTCAAAATAAGATATGCAAATTGAGCTATGTCAATTGTATAGCTTATTTCAAAATAGTTTATTTCAAAATTGGGAGAATCTACACAGCGCTTATTTTGAAATAGAGCACTCTTCCTCCGCTATTTCAAAATAACAATTTTCTCCTGGAAAGCAGTACAGATTTCAAGCCTGTTATTTTGAAGTAATGGGCTTGATAGTGTGGATGCTCCACTTGTTATTTTGAAATAACTCCCTGGTGCATACCAGGGCTAAAGGTGACTCTGGGTCATTTAGCCTTTGATCTGCTTTCATAGAATCATAGAATCATAGACCCATAGAGCTGGAAGAGACCTCAGAAGGTCATCAAGTCCAGCCCCCTGCCCTAGGCAGGACCAATCCCAACTAAATCAACCTGGCCAGGGCTTTGTCAAGCCGAGACTTAAACACCTCTAGGGATGGAGACTCCACTACTTCCCTAGGTAACCCATTCCAGTGCTTCACCACTCTCCTAGTGAAATAGTTTTTCCTAATATCCAACCTGGACCTCTCCCACACAGCTTGAGACCATTGCTCCTTGTTCTGCCATCTGTCACTACTGAGAACAGCCTCTCTCCATCCTCTTTGGAACCTCCCTTCAGGAAGTTGAAGGCTGCTATCAAATCCCCCCTCACTCTTCGCTTCTGCAGACTAAATAGACCCAACTCCCTCAGCATCTCCTCATAGGTCAAATGCTCCAGCCCCCTAATCATTTTGGTTGCCCTCCGCTGGACCCTCTTCAATGCATCCACATCCTTTTTGTAGTGGGGGGCCCAGAACTGGACACAATACTCCAGATGTGGCCTCACCAGAGCTGAATAAGGGGAAATAATCACATCTCTGGATCTGCTGGCAATGCTCCTCTTAATGCAACCTAATATGCCATTAGCCTTCTTGGCTACAAGGGCACACTGTTGACTTATATCCAGCTTCTCATCCAGTGTAATCCCCAGGTCCTTTTCTGCAGAACTACTACTTAGCTGGTTGGTCCCCAGCCTGTAACAATGCTTGGGATTCTTCTTGTTGAACCTCATCAGATTTCTTGTGGCCCAATCCTCCAATTTGTCTAAGTCACTCTGGACCCTATCTCTGCCCTCAAGCATATCTACCTCTCCCCCTAGCTTAGTGTCATCTGCAAACTTGCTGAGGCTTTGTCCTTTTTGACCATGTGTCACACGTAAGCTGTTCAGAAAAAGGACCATTTTGTTGATTCTACAATGGTACTCTGATTCATGGCTGCTTATTATTTATTACAACCTGCTCTAGCCTTGCACTGCTGTCCATGTCTTTCATTCTGCATGTTATGGTTTTCTATGGGCATGTCTACAAAAGCTATTCATGGGTTAGCTTGAATCTTGTTAGCACAGGTAACAAGAGCAATGAAAATAGCGCAGTGTAAGCTTTAAAGCAAGTTTGCAAGCTGAGCATGTATCAAAGGTCTGTGCTGGGCTCATCTTATATGTGTTGAAGCCTGTGCTACACTGCTACTGCTATTAATAACAAAGCTGGTTGGAAGCAGCTAACCTGTGAGATGCATATGCTTTGTAGCCATACCCTGTATTGCTCAACATCACCATTATGTTTTTGGGTGCAGATCATTATAAAATTATCAAGACTGAATGATTTCAATGAACATGAATTTCAGTCTTTTTAAAATGTTTCTCACCTAGTTAAAATAGTTCTATTAGCATTTAACAGCATAAAGTTTTAGTCTTAGGTGGGTGCTGGAAATTATTGACTCTTGTTGCTCCATTATTGAAACTAGAGGCCTGGGATCAATTCAGCTTTTCCTAGCATCATTATTTGGGTAAGACAATAGTGCTGTCTCCAAGAAATCTATTGCTTTGTGGGCATTTTTAGCTTAATTATCATAGATATTAACCCAATCAACAAAGCTGTATTGGGTGGTTTTCCCAATCTTTAGAATATTGGATTCTTTAGGGGGCTTTGTACTTCACAGCTTTCTTTCTAACAGTGAGTCCAGCATACTATACAACAAAAGAACCAATAAATTCTGCAAATGCACTAAATTTTTACCCAAAATTGATTTAAAAACATAATGTTGCTTGGGCCTCCTGCATGGGCAGCAAAACATGCCGATTACTTAGTTTCTATGGTTTATAATGAGTACCTTAGCAAATAAACAGCTGGGATTAAAGCAACACCTTTGAAGTTAATTTTAAATATTGCCCATCTGATATGAAGTTTTAGGAGTTATTGACAGCCAAGAAAGAAGCCTTTTTACTCAGAAATATATGTCCTATAATAAAAGACAACTTGGCCAGATTTTCATCTCAGTAAATCCATACTAACTCCACTGAATTTAATTTAGTCATTGAAACTATTCTGGATTTACAATCTGGTGTAACAGATATCAGAATCTGGCTTGAGGTGTCAGAATCATAAAACCATAGAATCAAAGGGTTGGAAGTGACCTCAGGAGCTTATTGAGTCCAACCCCCTGCCCAAGCAGGACCAACCCTAACTAAATCATCCCACCCAGGGCTTTCTCAAGCCAGGACTTCAAAACCTCTAAGGATGGAGATTCCACCTCTTCCCTAGGTAACTCATTCCAGCGCTTCCTCACCCTCCTAGGCGATCTCTAAACTACATTCCTCTTCTGAAAGAGGAATGTAAATGAGTCCTATCGAAAATTCAAGTGAAGTGCGGATTTACAAAACTCACGCTTCCTTTGCATAATCGTGCGAGAGCGCTTTTTCGAAAAAGGGGTTTTCAAAAAAAGAAACTGCAGTCTCAAAAGAGTTCTTTAAAAAAAACAACATTTTTCAAAAGAACCCGCACTCTTCATTTTTTCAGGAGTGCAGGTTCTTTCAAAAAAGGGTTAGTTTTTTTTTTAAAGAACCCAGTCTGGACTGTGGTTTCTTTTTTGAAAAACCCTTTTTCAAAAAAGCGCTCGCATGCGATTATGCAAATGAAGAATGAGATTTGTAAATCCACGCTTCATTTGAATTTTCGATGGGACTCATTTACATTCCTCTTTCAGAAGAAGAATGTAGTTTAGACATGCCCCTAGTGAAATAGTTTTTCCT
Source organism: Rafetus swinhoei (assembly GCA_019425775.1). Taxonomy (NCBI): domain Eukaryota; kingdom Metazoa; phylum Chordata; order Testudines; family Trionychidae; genus Rafetus; species Rafetus swinhoei. Next base: position 30,307,409 of record CM033443.1, on the reverse strand, counting down.
AATATCCAACCTAGACCTCCCCCCACTGCAACTTGAGACCATTGCTCCTCCTTCTGTCATCTGTCACCACTGAAAACAGCCTCTTTCCATCCTCTTTGGAACCCCCTTCCAGGTAGTTAAAGGCTGGTATCAAATCCCCCCTCAATCTACTCTTCTGTGGACTAAATTAAGGGCCCAAAAGCAAGCTATTCCGATGTGTCGGAAAGATAGAAAATACAGCAAAAGACCACCTTGGCTTAACCACGAGATCTTGCATGATCTAAAAATAAAAAAGGAGTCATATAAAAAATGGAAAGTAGGACAAATTACAAAGGACGAATATAGGCAAACAGCACAGGAATGCAGGGGCAAGATTAGAAAGACAAAGGCACAGAATGAGCTCAAACTAGCTACAGGAATAAAGGGAAACAAGAAGACTTTTTATAAATACACTAGAAGCAAGAGGAAGACCAAGGAGAGGGTAGGCCCACTGGTCAGTGAGGAGGAGAAACAGTAACAGGAAACTTGGAAATGGCAGAGATGCTCAATGACTTCTTTGTTTGGTCTTCACTGAGAAGTCTGTAGGAATGCCTAACATAGTGAATGCTAGTGGGAAGGGGGTAGTTTTAGAAGGTAAAATAAAAAGAACAAGTCAAAAATCACCTAGAAAAGTTAGATGCCTGCAAGTCACCAGGGCCTGATGAAATGCATCCTAGAATACTCAAGGAGCTGATAGAGGAGGTATCTGAGCCTCTAGCTATCATCTTTGGAAAATCATGGGAGACAGGAGAGATTCCAGAAGACTGGAAAAGGGCAAATATAGTGCCCATTTATAAAAAGGGAAATAAGAACAACCCAGGAAACTACAGACCAGTTAGTTTAACTTCTGTGCCAGGGAAGATAATGGAGCAAGTAATTAAGGAAATCATCTGTAAACACTTGGAATGTGGCAAGGTGATAGGGAATAGCCAGCATGGATTTGTAAAGAACAACCATGTCAAACCAATCTGATAGCTTTCTTTTAATAGGATAACGAGTCTTGTGGATAAGGGAGAAGCGGTGGATGTGGTATACCTAGACTTTAGTAAGGCGTTTGATATGGTCTCGCATGATATTCTTATCAATAAACTAGGTAATACAACTTAGATGGGGCTACTATAAGGTGGGTGCATAACTGGCTGGATAACCATACTCAGAGAGTAGTTATTAATGGTTCACAATCCTGCTGGAAAGGCATAACAAGTGGGGTTCCGCAGGGGTCTGTTTTGGGACCGGCTCTGTTCAATATCTTCATCAACAAATTAGATATTGGTATAGAAAGTACGCTTATTAAGTTTGCAGATGATACCAAGCTGGGAGGGGTTGCGACTAATCTGGAGGATAGGGTAGTAATTCAAAATGACCTGGACAAATTGGAGAAATTTGGAGAAATAAGACTAAATCTCTCAGCCTCTCCTCATAAATCATGTGCTCCAGCCTCCTAATCATTTTTGTTGCCCTCCACTGGACTTTCTCCAATGTGTCCACATCCTTTCTGTAATGAGGGGCCCAGAATTGGATACAATACTCCAGATGTGGCCTTATCAACACCGAACAAAGGGGAATAATCACTTCTGTAGATCTGCTGGCAGTGCTCCTCCTAATGCACCCTAATATGCCATTAGCCTTTTTGGATACAAGGACACATAGAATCATAGAATCATAGAATACTAGGACTGGAAGGGACCTCGAGAGGTCATCGAGTCCAGTCCCCTGCTCTCATGGCAGGACCAAATACTGTCTAGACCATCCCTGATAGACATTTATCTAACCTACTCTTAAATATCTCCAGAGATGGAGATTCCACAACCTTCCTGGGCAATTTATTCCAGTGTTTGACTACCCTGACAGTTAGGAACTTTTTCCTAATGTCCAACCTAAACCTCTCTTGCTGCAGTTTAAGCCCATTGCTTCTTGTTCTATCCTCAGAGGCCAAGATGAACAAGTTTTCTCCCTCCTCCTTATGACACCCGTTTAGATATCTGAAAACTGCTATCATGTCCCCCCTCAATCTTCTCTTTTCTAAACTAAACAAACCCAATTCCTTCAGTCTTCCCTCATAGGTCATGTTCTCTAGACCTTTAAACATTCTTGTTCTTCTCTGGACCCTCTCCAATTTCTCCACATCTTTCTTGAAATGCGGTGCCCAGAACTGGGCACAATACTCCAACTGAGGCCTAACCAGCGCAGAGTAGAGCGGAAGAATGACTTCACACTTGTTCTTCACTTATCTGTGGGCTTTGCTCACCTGTCCCCGTCAAACCTAGTTTAAAGCCCTCCTCACTAGGTTAGCCATTCTGTATCCAAATAGGGTCTTCCCCCTCCTTGTAAGGTAGACGCCATCCCTGCTTAGCAGTCCTTTCTGGACTAGCATCCCATGGTCGAGGAAGCCAAAGCCCTCCTGGCGACACCATCCTCGCAGCCAGACATTCACCTCCAGGATGCACCTGTCTCTGCCCGGGCCCCTACCTTCGACAGGAAGGATCGAAGAGAATACCACCTGCGCTCCAAACTCCTTCACCCGTACCCCCAGAGCCCTGTAGTCACTCTTGATCCGCTCAGTGTCACACCTCACAGTATCATTAGTGCCCACATGGATGAGTAGCATGCGGTAGTAGTCAGAGGGCCGGATAATCCTCGACAATGCCTCCGTAATATCTCGGATACGGGCCCCCGGCAAACAGCATACCTCCCAAGATGAAATGTCAGGACGACAGATGGGCGCCTCCATCCCCCTCAGAAGAGAGTCTCCGACCACCACTACCCTACGTTTCCTATTCGCAGTGGTGGCAGCAGACCTGCCAGCCTTGGGGGTGCGGGGCTACTCCTCCTCCGGTGTAGGGGGGTGATTGCTTATCTCCTGTACAAAGAAGAGCATAACGGCTTCCTAGTACCACGGTGGGAGGGTTCGGAGCAGGGGTGGAGCAGTGCCTGCTGCCAGAAGTAACCAGCTGCCACTGTCCACCCTGAGTCATCTCCTCCTCCACCAGTGGTGTGTCCCCAGTCCTGTGTACCGGGACAGCTACCTCAGCTGTCTCCTCATGAACACAGTCCAGGAATTTCTCATGGATGCGGGTGCTCCTCAACCTAGCAACCTCCTCCTGTAGCTCTGCCACCTGCTGCCTGAGAGATTCCACCAGCAGGCACCTTTCGCATTGGATGATCTCCCCAGCCTGGATATCAATAAGTGGGAATTGCAATCCACAGTCCCTGCAAAACCAAACCAGGATCTGGGTAGAGGCATTCATGCACAGGTGCTCTGTCTGGCTACAGGCGCCGGTGGAGGAGACAGAAGCAGTGCTGGCACAGGTGTTGCGGGTCTTCCTGACCATCGTAGGCCTCCCTCTGTCAAACTCCCTCTCAAACTCCCCTGTCTGCAGCTCCTGTCCGCTTCGCTCCCTGGTCGCTCTGTCTCTGGCTTTTAAAGCCTGCTTTACATTTTTTAACTCATATCCAGCTTCTCATCCACTGTAATCCCCAGGTCCTTTTCTGACAAACTGCTGCTTAGTCAGTCAATCCCCAGCCTATGGCAGTGCTTGGAATTCTTCCATCCCAAGTACAGGACTCTGCATTTCTCCTCATAAGAACATAAGAACGGCCGTACTGGGTCAGACCAAAGGTCCATCTAGCCCAGTAGCCTGTCTGCCGACAGTGGCCAGCACCAGGTGCCACAGAGAGGGTGGACCGAAGACAGTGATCAAGCGATTTGTCTCCTGCCATCCCTCTCCAGCCTCTGACAAACAGAGGCCAAGGACACCATTTTATCCCCTGGCTAATAGCCTTTTATGGACCTAACCTCCATGAAATTATCTAGCTTCTCTTTAAACTCTGTTATAGTCCTAGCCTTCACAGCCTCCTCTGGCAAGGAGTTCCACAGGTTGACTACACGCTGTGTGAAGAAGAACTTTCTTTTATTAGTTTTAAACCTGCTACCCATTAATTTCATTTGGTGTCCTCTAGTTCTTCTATTTAGGAACTAATAAATAACTTTTCTTTATCGGCCCTCTCCACACCACTCATGATTTTATATACCTCTATCATATCCCCTCAGTCTCCTCTTTTCTAAACTGAAAAGTCCCAGTCGCTTTAACCTCTCCTCATATGGGACCCGTTCCAAACCCCTAATCATTTTAGTTGCCCTTTTCTGAACCCTTTCCAAGGCCAAAATATCTTTTTTGAGGTGAGGAGACCACATCTGTACACAGTATTCAAGATGTGGGCATACCATAGTTTTATACAGGGGCAGTAAGATATTCTGTGTCTTATTTTCTATCCCTTTCTTAATAATTCCTAGCATCCTATTTGCCTTTTTGACCGCCGCTGCACACTGTGTGGAAGTTTTCAGAGAACTGTCCACGATAACTCCAAGATCTCTTTCCTGATTTGTCGTAGCCAAATTAGCCCCATCATACTGTACCTATAGTTGGGGTTATTTTTCCCGATGTGCATTACTTTACACTTATCCACATTAAATTTCATTTGCCATTTTGTTGCCCAATCACTCAGTTTGGTGAGATCTTCTTGGAGTCCTCACAGTCTGCTTCTGTCTTGACTATCCTAAACAGTTTGGTATCATCTGCAAACTTTACCACCTCACTGCTTACCCCTTTCTCCAGATCATTTATGAATAAGTTGAAAAGGATTGGTCCTAGGACTGACCTTTGGGGGACACCACTAGTTACCCCTCTCCATTCTGAAAATTTACCATTTATTCCTACCCTTTGTTTCCTGTCTTTTAACCAGTTCTCAATCCATGAAAGGACCTTGCCTCTTATCCCATGGCCATGTAATTTACACAAGAGCCTTTGGTGAGGGACCTTGTCAAAGGCTTTCTGAAAATCTAAGTATACTATATCTACTGGATCCCCCTTGTCCGCATGTTTGTTAACCCCTTCAAAGAACTCTAATAGATTAGTAAGACAGGATTTCCTTTACAGAAACCATGTTGACTTTTGTCCAACAAATTATGTTCTTCTACATGCTTCACAATTTTATTCTTTACTATTGTTTCGACTAATTTGCCCGGTACTGAAGTTAGACTTACCAGTCTGTAATTGCTCGGATCGCCTCTAGAGCCCTTTTTAAATATTGGTGTCACGTTGGCTACCTTCCAGTCATTAGGTATGGAAGCCGATTTAAAGGATAGGTTACAAACCACAGATAATAGTTCAGCAATTTCCCATTTGAGTTCTTTTAGAACCCTTGGATGAATGCCATCCGGTCCTGGAGATTTGTTAACATTAAGGTCCTCATTGAACCTCCTCACATTTCTTTTGGCCCAATCCTTCAATTTGTCTAGGTCACTCTGGACCCTCTTCCTACCCTCCAAAGGATCTACCTCTCCCCCAGGTTAGAGTGATCTGCAGATTTGATGAGGGTGCAATCCATCCCCTCATCCAGGTCATTATTAAAAGATATTGAACAAAACTGGCCCCAGAACTGACCGTTGGGGCACTCCACTTGACACTGATCACCAACCAGACATCAAACCATTGATCACTACACTTTGAGCCTGATAGTCTAGCCAGCTTTCTATCCACCTTACAGTCCATTTATCCAATTCATACTTCCTTAACTTGCTGGCAATAATACTGTGGGATACTGTATCAAAAGCTTTGCTAAAGTCAAGATATATCATGCCCACCACCTTCCCCATAGCCATAAAGCCAGTTACCTTGTCATAGAAGGCAATCAGGTTGGTCAGGCATGACTTGCCCTTGGTGAATCCATGTTGTTTGTTCTTGATCACTTTCCTCTCATAGACTCATAGACTTTAAGATCAGAAGGGACCATTATGATCATCTAGTCTGACCCCCTGCACAATGCAGGCCACAGAATCTCACCCACCCTCTCCTAGAATAATCCTCTCACCTATATCTCAGATATTGAAGTCCTCAAATGGTTTAAGGACCCCAAGATGCAGAGAATCCTCCAGAAAGTGATCCGTGCATGCCCCATGCTACAGAGGAAGGCAAAAAACCTCCAGGGCCTCTGCCAATCTACCCTGGAGGAAAATTCCTTCCCGACCCCAAATATGGCGATCAGCTGAAGCCTGAGCATGTGGGCAAGACTCAGCAGCCAGACACCCAAGTGCTCCAAAATGGATTCTTTGAGGATCCCCTCCATGATTTTTCAGGTGACTGCAGCGAGGCTGACTGGTCTGTAGTTCCCTGGATTGTCATTCTTTCCTTTTTAAAAGATGTGTCACCAACATCTTTTTCTTCCATGATTCCTTAAGGACCTGAATATAGTTTACTATTCTTCAGGATTAGCCTAGAGCTCACCTAGGGATTGGTTTTTGTGATGTACAGAAATGGGCATTTGTCTCCAGGCATCTTGGACAGGGTAGCAAGTCTTGTGGTTAAGGGGGAACCAGCTGATGTGGTACATCTATATTTTAATAAGGCATTTGATACAGTCTTGCATGACCTTCTCATTAACAAACTTGGGGAATACAACTTAGAGGGACCTACAATAAATTGGGTGCATAACTGGTTGGATAACCATTCCCAGAAAGTAGTTACCAATGGTTCAGTGTCATGCTGCAAGGGCAGACAAGTGGAGTTCCACAGGGATCAGTTCTGGTTCTGTTCAATATCTTCATCGGTGATTTAGATGACAGAGAGAGTACAGTTATAAAGTTTTTGTCTGATACCAAGTTGGGAAGGGCTGCAAGTGCTTTGGAGGATAGGGTCATAATTCAAAATAATCTGGACAAACTGGATAAATGGTCTGAGGTAATTAGGATGAAATTCAATAATGACATATATAAAGCACTCTTTTTAGGAAGGAACAATGAATTGCACACATACAAAATGGGAAATGAGTAGGAAGGATACTGTGAAAAGAGGTCATAGTTGATCACAAGATAAACACGAGTCAAATGTGTGACACTGTTGCAAACATCATTCTGGGATATATTAGCAGGAGTGTTGTAAGCAGAACACAAGAAGTAATTCTTCTTCTCTACTCTGTGCAGATTAGGCTCCACAGGAATACTGTGTCCAGTTCTGAGCTCCACATTTCAGGAAAGATGTGGATAAATTGGGAAGAGTCCATAGTAAAGTTCTAGAAAATATGAGCTATGAGGGAAAATGGAAAGAACTGGACTTGTTTAGCATGGAAAAAAAAAAAAAAAGAAGATTCACAGGGGACATGATAATAGTTTTCAAGTACCTAAAAGATTGTTACAAAGAGGAGGGATAAAAATTATTCTCCTTATCCTCTGATGATTCATTGTTAAGCATATAAGAAGCACACAGGATCTTCACAGAGGAAAAGGCAATATGCTGTGTTTACTAAGAATACAGTATTAAAGCAGTTAGCATATGCTCACACACACAGGCTGCGTCTAGACTGCATCCCTTTCCGTAAAGGGATGCAAATTATATCGCAATTACAAATGAAGCGGGATTTAAATGCCCCCGCTTCATTTATAAACATAACTGCTGCTTTTTTGGCTCGAGCTTTGACGGAAAAAGCGCCAGTCGAGCGGATCTTGCGGAAAATAAAGCCTTTTCCGAAAGATCCCTTATTCCTCTTAAAAGATTCCTCTTAAAAGAAGGAATAAGGATCTTTCGGAAAAGGCTTTATTTTCCGCAAGATCAGACTTTTTCCGTCAAAGCTCCGAGCCAGAAAAAGCGGCAGCCATGTTTATGCAAATGAAGCGGGGCATTTAAATCCCCGCTTCATTTGCAATTGCGATACGCCTAATTTGCATCCCTTTTACGGAAAAGGGATGCAGTCTAGACGTAGCCACACAGTCCCACCAATCAATATTATGCTTATCAGTCCACAGACTGTGTCTCTCTGGTGGCCAACCAGATTGATCACTGATAGGAGTGGGGTTCTATTGGTCCAGACCGATGCTCCAGAATCTTGACAAAAATTATGGCAAAGCAGCTCCTTTTTATAGTTTTCCTTCACTGGGATCAGTAAGTTTCACATTATCCTGACGTAATCAAACGTTGTTTGACCAGTGCTTCTTTTCTTAAGTTGTTCTTCACATATCACAGCTATCTCGTCTCAATTGAGAGGTGCTTCTCTTATGTTTTAAAGTCATCAATCTGCCCTAGGGTATACAGGAATCTCCTGGTGCTTTTATATCTGTCTTTGGCTTTTCCCTAGAACTTCTGTTCTGGTGATGGCTTCAAACTTATCTTCTAACACACATTCCTTATTCACACACACAAAACAGGGTGATTTCTTTGTTACACAGACACAATATGAATATTTATCAGGAACATTCAGGAACATCACATTACAATTTAAACAAAACAATCATCATGCCCTTTTACTTATTTCACAATGCCAATTTTAAAACTTAAAACAAAAACCATAAGAATCTATTCCTGCATTGGAATCAGCTTTGGACACAAAATTCTGGCTGGTGCACATTTACCAGTGGTAAGGTAAAGGTCCCTTCTGCTTTCAGAAAGGGTGACTGGCAGGGTACACTGAGGCACATTACATTTCATAAAGCTACATTTTAGCTACTTGGCTACAACACCAAGAAACAGTGGGCTTAAATTTGCAGCAAGGTAAGCTGGGCATTAGGAAAGACTTCTGAACTGTCAGGGTGGTTAACCACTGGAATAAATTGCCTAGGAAATTTGTGAAATCTCCATCACTGGAGATTTTTAAGAGCAGGTTAGACACACGCAGCCAGGGATGGTTTAGATCAGGAGTGGGGAACCTTTTGTTGGTCAGAGGCTACTGACCACCAGAAAATGGGGGCCACAGACCAGCAAAAAAATTCTCACTCATCACCTGCCCCAAGTAAGAAGCAAAACCAAACAAACAAGCTCCCCAAACCCACAAGAAAACAACCAACCGCCCCTCAAAATCTATCATCCCCATTCACCTGCTCCCAATGCTGCCAAGGTGGGAAGCAAAACCAAAAAACAAAACCTCACTCATACTTAGGTTGGGGCTTCTGGCCCGCGATGCAGAGACTTGCTATGGGCTGGATCAAATTAAGCTAATGGCAATATGCAGCCTGCAGGCCTTAGGTTCCAAACCCCTGACTTAGATTAGGGGTGGGCAATAAATGGCCCAGATGGCCAGGTGCTTTATTTACCTGTACCCCTGCAGGTACAGCCACTCACAACTCCTTTTGGCTCCAGTTCACCATTTCCTACCAATGGGAGCTATGGTAAGCAAAGCAATTATGTGACAGCTTTTTGGCACCAGCAAGGGCCTCCTACTTAATGCTCCAACAGCTCATATCTCCTCCACAAGAAATACAGTAGAATAAGACTCCTAGGCTACGTCTAGACTGGCATGATTTTCCGCAAATGCTTTTAACAGAAAAGTTTTTCCATTAAAAGCATTTGCGGAAAAGAGCGTCTAGATTGGCATGGACACTTTTGCGCAAAAGCACTTTTTGCGGAAAAGCGTCCATGCCAGTCTAGACGCGGTTTTGCGTAAGAAAGTCCCGATCACCATTTTCGCCATCGGGGCTTTTTTGCGCAAAACAGTCCTGAGCTGTCTACACTGGCCTTCTTGCGCAAATACATTTGCGCAAGAGGGCTTTTTCCCGAACGGGAGCAGCATAGTATTTGCGCAAGAACACTGATGATCATACATTAGATCGTCAGTGTTCTTGCGCAAATTCAAGCGGCCAGTGTAGACAGCTGGCAAGTTTTTCCGCAAAAGCAGCTGCTTTTGCGGAAACACTTGCCAGTCTAGACGCAGCCCTATAGTTTGTTGGATCTGGGGGATGACTTGGGAAGAGGAAGGAGGGGGTCTGTGGTTATATGGGTTTGAATACATTCTCTGCTCTTATTCATGGAATGGAATGAATTTTGAACTCTGGCTACTTTTGAGTGCATTTGAAGTTCAATGGACAGCTGAACACAGAATTTATACCTTTGGTTTCTTAGTGTAACTGGAAATTCTAAGAAGCAAGTATAAGGAATCCAGCTACAGCTTCATTTAAATTGCCCTTCGGTATTCCAGTTAAGATCCCCCCAGAATACTCCCTCTCTGTCCCAAATTAACAGGGCCAATAAATGCACTCTACAGTTTAATACATGTGAAGTGGCAGAAACAGGGTCTTTAATAACCAATTAAGATTATAGAAAATATTTAGCTTTAAAAGTTCATATTAACAAATCGTATAAATTAGTTCCAGAATATTTTTCTCAGAAACCTACCTAACTGTAAATCTCCTGTGATACAAATTACATTGCAACTTCCAAGACATTTATTTTGCATCCATTAGAGATGCTTCCCTTGGCCCCTTAGCCTTGTTCATCTTTTTTTTTTTTTTTGAATTGTTAAATCTGGGGTGAGGATTGTATTTTGACTTTGTACCCTATGTAGACTTTGGCTCTTATATTTTTTAGCCAAGCTTTTGTTAGTATTTATATCATAGTTGTGCTTAGAGGTCCCAGTGGCGTCCCAAGCCCCATCATATTAGGAACTGTACAGGAATAGTAAAATCCCTGTCTAAGATAGCTTACAGGCATTATTGCATAAATATCCAAACATCTGATTTTTGGATGAAATAGGTGGATTGACTTCTAAATGGATGAAGCTCTACCCTACATTTAGCTGTAGGCTCAGAATTATGCTCTCTATATTAGATATCACTCACTAAGATATTGGCTTATTTATATATCTATAATTTCAGAGGACTAAGAATATAAAGTATGCATGTTTAAGAGGTTGAACTTCGGGGCAGTCAGCACTGACAAGTGTCCTTTTGAAAGAAAGCTTTTCAGATTGATTTTTCACTATCCAAATTGATGTTAGCCATATGCTGGAAGGGAAAAATGGCATGGTGTCAACCTCGCTCATGTTACAGCATGTAAAGTTGCTTTTTTGTGTACAATAGAGTGACACTGACAAGGAGTCAGATACTAAAAAAATATTAGATCTGACATATGAGCTTAAATAATCAGATTTCAGACTGAATTTGTTTGAATGGTTAATTGTTTCAGTCTACCCTTTTTATAACTTATCACTTGCTAATGCTTACATTGGTGGTCTTTTTTAGAGGGGTTCTGTAGGATTCTCTTTGGTGTTTTGATTGTGATCATAGTGTGGATGTTTTCTGAGGCTACAAGCTTCTTTCCAAAGAGAGCGTCTACACAGCAAAAGCGCAACGAAAAAGCAATGTGTTTTTTTGAAAGATCGTATCCACATTCATTGGATGCTATCTCACATTTAAGGCCATCTGGAACCAGTTCAGGCAGGGCATTAGGTCAGCAGTTGCTTCCGGGCTAGTTGAGACATGTGCTTAAAGGAACCCCCCCACCCCGGCAGCCCATTTCTCTGCTTCTGCTGAGTGCTTGCCTACCTCTCCGAGGGACAGCAGAGCTTTAGCAGGACACCACAGCATGCTCCTTGCCATGGAGCAGGAGCTGCCTCTGGGCATGCCATTCCCCCACACTAACATGCTGCAGCTTCCATTACAGTTAATAGTGCAAACTATTTTCGTGGTCCTGCATGAGCTCAAGTCCAAGCTCATCAGTGAGACCCTCTTCCTGGATGAGGGAGCAAGGCCTTTGCAACTGTAACCACCACCAAGGTGGATTTGAACCTGGGACCTCGGGAGCTGACTATAGGAGCCTCTACCATCTGAGCTAAAAGCCAGCTGGCTCCCAGCCCATGCTGTAGAGGTCTCTTGATCTTAACTGTTGCAGTGGCCTAGGTGCCACTTGCAGTACTCAGTAACCACACTAGGTGTATGGGTTACACAACCACACCCCATGGTGGAAGGATGCTTTTGGAGGCTGTACACCAGTTCCGACTGGTGGGACCGGCTGGTCATGGAGTGGTGGGACGACGAGCAGTGGCTCCAAAACTTCCAAATGCGGAAGGCCACCTTCATGGAGATGTGTGCTTGGCTCGCCCCTGCCCTCCATTGACGTGACACCCAGCTGTGACCCGCCATCCCCCTGGAGAAGCAGATCGCCATCGCCGTCTAGAAGCTCGCCATGCCACTCAGTTACCGGTCAGTGGGCAACCAGTTCGATGTGGGAAAGTATATCGTCGGGGCCCTCATCGTGGAGGTAAGGCACTCTTGGACTGCAGTCCCTGCAGAGGGGGTGGAAGTCCTAGAAAGGGGGACCCTAGGAAAAGTGGGGTGCAAGGGTGGGCTGGTGTGGGGGGAAGCCCCGTCCCCGGGGGGTTCTGCCATCCTGCCCTCATTCAGACCTGCTGGGAGAGTGGCCTCATAGGGGGTGGCTCCTCGGGTGTTTGGGGGGGGAGGAAAGGAGGGCGGGCACCTCCCAAGGGTTCAGGCACTCCCTTTCTCATTCTCTGTTTTGTGTGTTTGTTTGTCTCCTTCTGCAGGTGGTGAGGGCAATCAACTCTGTCCTGCTGTGCAGGGTCATCCACTTGGGAGAGCTGGACCCCATCATGGCTGGATTTGCCACACTAGGCTTCCCCAACTGCGGGGGAGCCATTGATGAAACCCACATTCCAATCCGCGCACCACATCATCAAGCCGCCCAATACATAAACTTCAAGGGCTATTTCTCCATGGTGCTGCAGGCCCTGGTCGACCACCGTGAACAGTAGTTTACGGGTATTTTCATCAAGTGGTCAGGCAGGGCACATGATGCCTGCATTTTCTGAAACTCCAGCCTCTACCAGAAGTTGGAGGCTGGCACATTCTTCCCCCAGCATGACTTTTGGGTTGGGGATGTGCAGATGCCACTGTGTATCGTGGGGGACGTGGTCTACGCCCTCATGCCATGACTGATGAAGCCGTACACCGGCCATCTGGACCCCAGCAGGGACCAATTCAATGCCCACCTCAGCCAGGCCCGGATGCAGCTGGAATGTGCCTTGGTCACCTGAAGGTGTGGTTCAGGTGCCTGAATGCGGGGGGAGCACAACATCCTCGAGGTGGTCTCAGCCTGTTGTGTTCTCCACAACATTGTGCAAAGGAAGGGGAAGACCTTCCTACCAGGGTGGGGGGCCAAAGCTGACTGGGAAGGAAGGGCCTTCAAACAGCTGCGCACAGCTGCAATCCACCAGGCCCATCAGGTGGAGGTGTGCATCATGAGGGCCCTGAGGGAGAGTTTCTCTGAAGGATCCAGTAACTCTCTGCAGGGCCTCCCCACTAGGGCCCAGTGCCTTGCCCCCCTATGCCTTTCCCACAACAACCCCTTCCTTTCCCCCCTTTCCTGTACACCAAATAAAGACACCAGTTTTGAGTTGAAAACTCAAATAATAAAAGTAACTGAGGAGGGTGCAGGGGGACAGAGAACCTGGATGGGGAGAGAGGAGGGGGGCTCAGGGCTGGGAGTGGTGTGTGGTATGGCTGGAAGTGCTGCCTCAGATCTGGGGACCTCGGCAACCTTGGGGGTGGGTGAGGCCTGGGACAACAGAGAGGTAGGCGGGGCTGGGGTTAGGTATGTTGGGGCCGGGGAGGGGCAGAGGCATAGTTTGGGGGGCAGGGGGAGGAGCAGAGGCGGAGCAGGAGGGGCTGTGGGGCAGGAGCAGGGACAGGAGCCAGGTGTGCCATCATTTCTCGGATGGTGGCACAAATGTTTTTGCCCTGCTACACATGCGGGTCCACCACTGGGCATCTTCCCAGACCTTCTGGGCCAGGGTTTGCTGCATGTTGCGGAGGATAGCCACATGCTCCCTCATGAAGTCCTCGTGGACCCTCCCAAACTTGTGGTTCCCACGGGGTTGGGCAACTGCCTCTGATGGCATTGATCACCCTTCTGCAACAGCTAGTCCTACTGTGACGAATAAAGAGGGAGAGGTGGTCAATCATCCATGCAGACACTGTCCCTGAGGCCGTGCCTTCCTCTGTGAGCTGCGAGCAACCGCCAGAGGATGGTGATGTCTCGGGAGCAAGGCCATGTGTGGCCTCACTGGGGCCTCAAGGTGCCCAGGGGCCCATGCTTCTGCCCTCCACTCTGACCCAGAGACAAGCAGGCAAGGGAAGTGTCCATCCACACTGGGATCCCATGGGCAGGAGAGGGGCCTGGAGCAGCCTGGCCTTCCATGGGGCCTGCACACACACCTGCACCTGGCAGCGCTGTCCATGGGAGCGGGTGGTGCCTCATGCATGCAGGCATGCCCATGTGCCATGTGTGACACTCCTTGGTCTATGTGGGGTTGTGCGAGCGCCTTTGTGCCCAGCCTGCTTCCAGCAGTGGTGGCTGGTGTTGGGACGTGTCTGGCCTTCCCACAGCCTGTGAGCAGGAGCCCTGGGGTGCTCCGGGGCTGCCTCCTGAGGCTGTATGTCACAGACTGGCTCAGTATGTCCTTCCACTTGCATGGAGTGCAGCACAATGTCCAGGCCGAGCAGGCCAAGCGAAGATCTCGCCCCATTCCTTCTGCGCCTGCTTCTCCCACCCTGTGTGTGTGAGAAACTGAGAGCACTCACCTGATGATCCCTCCCTGCTGTCAGAGGATGCCTGGGAGATCTCCAGGGCATGGGGTACCGGCTCCAGGGTGAGGGTCACTGTGCTTGCTGTCTTTTCCTCCTCCTGCAACTCGTCCTCCTCCAGCTCCTCTTTCTCCTCACCAGGGAGCCCCTAGTGGGTGACGATAGGCATCTTGAGCCCTGAGTCCACCACCATGGGTGGGGAAGGGACTGAACAACCCCGCAGGATTTGGTGGCACTCGTTGTAGTAGGGGCAGGAGTGGGGTCCTGCCTGGGAGTGAGAGCTGTGCTCCCTGGCCCTGGTGTAGCCCTGGTGGAGCTCCTTGACTTTGCTTCATACCTGCTCTAATATCCAGGGGGATGAGGGGGTGGCCCTTTGTGGCCAGAGCCTCAGCCAGCCTCCTGAATAGGGTTGCCAGGTGTCCAGTTTTTGCCCGGACAGTCCGGTAATTGCGTCTTCTGTCTGGTAAAAAAAAACACAGAAAATACCGGACATGTAAAATGTCTGGTATTTTCTGTTTATCTCAGACAGAAGGCCGGTGGGGACATTCTTCCCCTGCCACGTCTGGCGGGGGTGGGGAATGGGTATTTAAAGGTGCAGTGACTTTTTTTTTTGCTTAACCAATTTTTTCTCCCACCATGTTCGGGATTCTTTGTGAAAGTATCTAGCAACCCTACACCTGAATATGTCTACATTCCACCTCCGGGAGTAGAGATCCTGCAGGGTCTGCTCCTCACCCCACAGCTCCAGGAGGGACAGGATCTCCACCCCGGAGCATGAGGGTGCATGGCTTTTGCTGCCCCTGGCTGGGTTCTGGTAGCCCTGGTGGTGCTCCCTGTGAGGGCCAGAGGCATCTCGGGGGGCTTATGGCTGGGCCATGGGTCCAAATGTGGGTGGCAGCTGTCAGGGCTGGCTTCCTGCCACAAGACGTGTCCCGGGTGCCTGCAACTTTAAGAGCTGGCAGGCGACAGGAACTATAGAGTTCTGATTAGTTACGACAGAATGACCACTAGGGCACCTGTGTTATTTCCTTGAGGCCTCTTTTTTCAAAAAAAAAACCCCTCTTCCGTATCCACACACACCTTTTTCCAAAAAAGCTTTTTTGGAAAAAAGCTTCTTCCTTATAGAAAGAGGTTTACTGCCATCGGGAAAACCCCTCAGTTATTTCAGCTTTTTGTCAAAAAAACACAATAGTAGTGTGGACGCAAGTATTGTTTTTCTGGAAAAATTGCCATTTTTCTGGGAAAACGCTGCTGTATAGACATACCCTGAGTTAATTTTCAGGAGAAAGAGCAAGTATGAAGGGGAAAAAGAATATTTTCTATTTTTCTTTGAGGGTGAGAGGACCTAAGATGGAAGAACAAGTGTGAAATGTGAGCTCTTAGGTACGGGGCAACCTTTGTTGGGAAGGGATTGTAGCTTGGTGATGGTTTTTGCGGGGCCTTGCACAATGCAGTTCTGCTCCATGACTGGAAGACCTAGGTGCTATGGTAATACAAATCAAAAGTATCACATTCTGAAGCCCCCTAAATAAAGTTTGTCCTGTTGCTAAATGAAAACATGAAGGTGAGGGCAAAATTTTCAAAAGTGGCCTATTTGATTAAGGGACTTAAGTTGCTTAAGTTCCATTGAAAAATTTACCCAGAATCCCCAAAGAACGATTGGTGTCTGAGCCAGACCGAGTCTGCTGGAGGAGATGGGATTGTATCTTGTCTCTGTTTATCTGGAAATGGATGATAGGAGAGAGATCATGTGATGATTACCTGGCATTGCTTCCTCAGCTCCCATTGGCTGCTGTTCACCTTTCACAGACAATGGGAAATAAGAAAGCAGTGCAGGCAGAAGGACGTGCTGGCCACCACTTCTCGCCACTTGATCCAGAATGGCAAACAGGATACTGGGCTACATGGACCTTTGGCCATTCTTATGTTCTTAACTGTTGGATGCCAAGATAAAAATCTTAACAGGCTCCCTTCCAGTAGACTCAAACAAAAACAGGACAGTGAGCAAAAATGGTGATACTTCTCAGTAAACTGCAGATGCTGTGCTAGTGCAGTAAGACAGGCACTATAATGTGAGGTCAGGGGAAGGCCATGTGGGATTAGGGTTTATCGGGTCATCAGTTGTGAATGCTATAAATTGACAGGAAAGCTAATTATTTCTGTATGTGGATTGTTTATGAATTGGCTGAAAGGTGGAATTATTCTCAGGTGAACTACTAGGCAAGCAAGTCTCATTTTGTATCTTACTTGCCAACAGCACAGTTGAACCAGTTGCTATCTGTGGTATGTTACTGATTTCCTAAGCTGTGTGGCTACTGGTTTTGTGTTCCCTGGCTGGATGACTGAAACTTAAAGTGGAGGAAAATGGGCAGCAAATACCGGGTCTGCTTATGATCGAGTGATTGTGCTTCACATTTATTTCCACTGAGGGGGAGGGGTCAGAAAACTTCAATTCCCAGCCTAGCAGGGCACAACACTGGCGCACCAGGACATTTTATGTATGTGGAGCATCTGCAGGCACTGTCAGCTTCCAGTCGCTGCCGTTCACTATTCTGGGTCAACAGGCGCGGGAGAAAAGTGGTAGCTAGCATGTCCTTTGGCCAGCACTGCTTCCTCTGCTCCCATTGGCTGCTGTTCACCTTTCCCAGCCAATGGGAGCTGAGGAAGCAGTGCTGGCAAAAGGACATGCTGGCCAGCACTTCTCGCCGCTCCCATTGACCCAGAATGGCAAGTGGCAGCGGCTGGGAGCTGACAGGCTCTGTGCCTGCACATGCTCCAAGTACACAAATGTCCTGGCATGCCAGCAGTTTGCCCTGCTGGGCTAGGAACTGACCATGCTGCCAACTCTGCTGTATTGTAAAAGTTGAAGTCTGAAGAAACACACTAAAGTTTTAGTAGGTTTATTTTAATGCAACCTAAAAAAACCCCTGTTGTAAAGGCTGAACAAATGTGTATTCACATACTTTCAAAATTACAGTCCATATTTTAATATCTCATATCATTCTAATGCATTTATTTAAAGTCTTAAAACCCTTCAAACTCTGAACCAGTCTCGAATTCACAATCAGTTAATTAAATTCAGTTTCAGTCATAGCTGCTCCTGCCTTGTCATCGTAGACAACAGCAATGTCGTCCTCAGACTCAGATTCCTTATCATCAGTCTCCATTGTTATCAACAAATATGGTGTCATCTTCTGACCCATCAAGCACATTGCTGATACAGCATTTCCTAAATGATTTTTCTATTGTGTCCAAGGGAATAGACTGCCATGCATCCTTGACCCACTGGGCAACAAGATTGATTTCAGGCTGCTTTTTGTCAACTTTGCCATGCCTAAGCAAATCCAGTCAGACCATATTTGTGTAGCCTATCCTTAAAGGGTTTGTTCAAGCAGACATCAAGCAGTTGTAGAACAGAAGTTAAGCCTCTGGGTATTACAGCCAAAGTACTTTCATTTTTTTTGGCTATATGGTTTCACCTCATCCACCCTGTGTGCCCTGAACATGTCCCAAACAACTTGCTTGAAAAGTGCTCCTGGTCTCTTATTCCATACTTTTTTCCAGCCATTCAATAGTCCCAGTTTCATCCATCCATCCCTTTTCCTGTGCACGCACAATGACACCCCCAGGAAATTTCATGGTTTTAGGCAAGGTTTTTCTTTTGAAAATAATAACAGGATGGAGCTTTGATCCATTGGCCAAACATGATAAAACAAGTGTAAAATGGATTTTTCATGGCCAGTAGTTTTAATTAAAACTATTTTTCACCAACACCAGTTACTGTTCTGTTGCTCAGGAGATCAAATGTCATCAATGTTTCATCCATATTTCCTATTTGTGACAGCTCAAATGCACATTCCTTTCCATGTTTTATAATAAACCTTTGGAAAGATTCAATTTTTTTCTCCAAGGTCTCTTGGCAGCTTTTGTGCTATTTTTGTTCACTGCTGAAGACAGAGACCATGATGGTTCATGAAGCGAGTACGTCAGCCCACTGATGCAACAAACACTGTTGGCTTTTCTGACTTGTATTTGTCATCTTTTGACATTTGCAAAGAGTGCAGATGAATTCCAGTTCTAGTGGCAAGGTACCTGTTTTGTCAACATTCAACAACCAAATATTTGAGATCTTCCTACACCCCAGGAAATGAAGCGCATCTTGTTGGACTTTTTTTTTTTTATGGCTTCTTGGCATGTCCTTCAGTGTTGCTTTATTTATTTGCCTTTCTCTTACTTGCTTCTCATGGATGTAGAATTCATGAGCAGCAGCACAATTATTGTTTGCTTCTGCATATTCAACAACTTTAAGTTTAAATGCTGCATCATAAGCAGACCATTTTCTTTTGATTTCACCATTGCTCATTTTTAATTCTAGTATGAAAATTTTAGAAAATAATTTATAGATTTTGTAGAACTTTATAGAGGAATGTCACCTGCTTTATCACTGTCAAATTATAATTGTTCATTGTTTATTTCAAAGAAACCCTGCAGATTGGCATGTCTGGGGTGATAACAGGCTATTTAAATTTTATTAAAGATTTTGATTCTGCACATTATATTTTCTGGTTGCCTAGAGACTTAGGAAGTCGAGTGGTAAGAAGAGCTCAAATTACTCAGTACCAGACTGACACCAGCACCATAGTACTATCATTCATTGTATTTTTTTTTATTTTCTTGCAAGTTTTAGTACTTTGTGAAGGGAAGGGTCAAATTTCATGTGGATGCAACTTAAATAAAAATAAAATCTTATCACCTTTTAAAAAAAGAAGTGAGTCCTGAACTGCATCTACAACAGGGGTCAGCAAACTTTGGCTCCCAATCCATTAGGGTAAGCCACTGGTGCACTAGGAGATCTGTTTGCTTGCAGTGTCTGAGGGATGTGTTGGCTGCAGGCACAGAGCCTCTCAGCTCCCATTGGCTGGGAACAGTGAGCAGCAGTCAATGGGAGCTGAAAGTACCCTCAGGCAGCACGTCCCTCAGCCTACACTGATGCTGATGATCTGGGACTAGAAGTTGTACGATATGGGGTTGGCTTATAAACGGATAATTGACTTTTTAACATTTTTTTCTGTAAGTTGGGGTGGTGTTGGCTTATGAACAAATGGGCTTATGTTCGAGTATATATGGTAACTGATCTAGCACTGCTTTCTATGGATGGTGCCTTTCCAACTGTCAGCCAATCCCAGCACCTTTCAGAAGTTTGGGGATTGACCAGTAGTAGTCATCTTAACAGGGGATGGTTACCATAGCACCACCCTGGGAGGCTGGCTTACTATCCTAGTCATGTCATAAATTTAGCAACAGCTTGAGTGACTACTGCCCTTCCCCAAGCCTCCTCACACAAGTGTTCATAAATAGGGTGCAGTTCACCCCATGTGGAACAAGCTCAAGGGCTGTGCACCACCTTAATTTATGCCCTTGTCTTTATTGTATCTCTGCGTAACCACTCTGCTTCACTTTACAACATTTATTTGTACATTTCTGTATAATTTTGCCCCAAATGGAAAGTCATTCTCAGGAATGAATGGAAGACAAGATTTGACAAAGGCATTTATTCTCACTTTGATTTGGCTGTTGCTGTAATGGGAATCGCCTGCCTACACATAGACTGTAGGAAGAAAATCAAATGCACTAACTCCTTTAGCATTATTTGACCAGCAAAATAATCAAGTAATGGTTTGTATTTATTGAAGAAAAGCACACAGTCCTTCATTTTGCACAGTATTAGAAGGACAAAGAAATATTTAAATATGAATCGGAGGCAAGGAAATGAGTTTGATAGTGTCTGTAAAAGTGCAACCTGGAGGGAAATAAATTACCTGAAAATGTTTGTTTTTGCTGTGCCAATGTGTTGCTCCAAGATATAATTCTGACAGGCACTGGGAGACTTCTCAAGTAACAGCTATCACTGTGTCTGTGCAGTGCAACCCAAAGTTGAAAAATTACTTGAATGTATACTACATTGGCTCATTCAACAAGCATTTTGGAAATACTACATGCTTACTTTTGCATGACAGTGCATTAGGAATGGTATGTAGCTCAGTAGCTTGTCATGACCCTATGAAACAGGCAATGGAGATTTTTCACATGAAACTCGTTTATAGCTAATTATAACCATTACATGGGCAAGCCTTTGGAAGGATAAAGAGAGAAAAGAATCACATGTGACTAAATTTCTGTGTTCTCAGGAAAACAGAAATTGCCATACTAAATTGGACGAGTCATTCATTTAGCCCAAAATCCTGTCTCTAACAGAGGCCAGTGCCAGATGCCTCAGAGGAAAATGCTAGAATCCTTGTAACAGATAGTTGAGCAATAACTTGTCCATGAAGGAGTAAGTGATAAAATTGACTTTTAGTGTGTGATTTATGCTCTGCAGTAAGAGGGCTAGTATCCCTTATAAAATATTTTCCTCCTGTCAAATGTAATTCTAGATGTTCTAATTATCCATATAAAATGCATAATCTTTTTTTATTTTACCCACCACTTAGATATTATTATTTGTGTTGTAGTGGCATATTGAGTTGAGTTGGACCCCATTGTGCTAGGTGCTATTCACACAAAGAACAAAGAGATTGTTATTGCCTGAAAGAGCTGATGGTCTCATGTGCTGGTGAGTTCCAAGGGTTCATCACTCTTTATTCAAAAGAGTATTTCCTTGCATTGGTTTTAAATGTGTTGCCTTTCAGTTTCACTGATTGCCCCTATGCAATATGAGAGAGGGTGAACAGGCATGTCCAATTTACCATCATACCACCTGGGATTGTTTTGTAAATCTCTGACCAGCCCTCCTCTAGTCCTTTTATATCTGTTATGGATTCCAGATTTCACTCTCACTTTAGAGTATTTAACAGATTTACCATTAAGCTGTAATATATTTTTCCTCTTAACTTTTTTCAAATTGCAGCAGTATCAGAAACCAAAACAAAATGCTGGCAAATCTAAATGATTTTTGGGCATGGGAGTCAGTTCAAATGAAAACTCTCCTTCTCCACATTTTGTATGTCATCAGAGAAGAACTTCTGTGCATATGGTAGGGGGGTGTGGAAGGTATGTGTGCTCTGAAGCAATGATATTTTTCATTTAACCTTTTGTGAGCTGTATAAACCCAACATTAAGTTATCAATGTTGTATAGACTACACAAAGGAAAAAGCCATGGAGAATGAAGCCTATCTTGCAGCAAGCTATATTATGCTAACCTACATGGGAAAATTCTTGAACCCAAGAACAAATGCTCTTACAAAATTGCCTATCAATGAAATCCATTGTTGTAGGCCCTAACTTGAACCCTGATTCTGACTTTAGAAGCACAGTCTTCTTTTAGAATCATAGAATCATAGGGTTGGAAGAGACCTCAGGAGGTCATTGAGTCCAATCCCCTGCTAAAAGCAGGACCAATCCCAACTAAATCATCCTAGCCAGGGCTTTGGGAAGCTGGGACTTAAAAACCTCTAGGGATGGAGATTCCACCACCACTCTAGGTAACCCATTCCAGTGCTTCACCACTGGAAGCACTAGTGAAATAGTTTTTCACTAGTGAAATAGTTTTTCAGGCTAGTGAAATAGTTTTTCCTAATATCCAACCTAGACCTCCCCCACTGTAACTTGAGATCATTGCTCCTCTTTCTGTCATCTGTCATTACAGAGAACATCCTCTCTCCAGCCTCTTTGGAATCCCCCTTCAGGTAGTTGAAGGCTGCTGTCAAATTCCCCCTCACTCTTCTCTTCTGTGCACTAAATAAGCCCAAATCCCTCAGCCTCTCCGCATAATTCATATACTTGAACCCCCTCATCATTTTTGTTGCCCTCCACTGGACTTTCTCCAATATGTCTACATCCTTTCTGTAATGGGGGGGGGGGGGGAGTCCAGAATTGGACGTCACACTCCAGATATGTCAGCTTTTATTGTAGGTTCTTCTTAAAGTTTAACAATCATCAATAGTTCATTCCTTGTGGTGACTGAGATCCTATAGTAGTGCCCTGTATTTTGATTAGGAACTAATGGTGGTATCTAAGGTACGTAAGCCCTGGTCTACACTAGGTAATTATTTCAAAATAACCCCCTTATTTCGAAATAACAAGTGGAACGTCCACACTACCACGCCTGTTATTTCAAAATAACAGGCTGGTTATTTCAAAATATGTATTCCTGCTTTCCTTGGGGAATAACACGTATTTCAAAACAGTTGTTTCAAAATAGCGTTAGTGTGGATGCTCAGGTGCTGCTACAAAGTGACCTTGCTATAAGGCACCCTGGTATACATCCATTCTGCACTAAAGTCATTGACGCATGTAGGAACTCATGCATTATAAGTCCTCCCATTCCCCACTCTTAAATCGTGCAACCCCCCTCCTCCCCCCCCGTTTGTGCAAATGGAAGTCAGCCATGGAAAAACAATTCTGTGCATTAAGTTGTTTCACTATAAGTCCAAGTTTTTTGGAATGTATGTTGGACTTATAGCGAGGATGGCCTGTATTTCAAAATAACTCCTCCCCAGAGTAATTTGAAGTAATTACTCCCCAGTGCTTCCTGGGGCTCTAAGTTAGGGTAGATCATCTACAATAACTGGAGCCTTCCTCGGACCAATATGGGGGCATAATGGGAACATACTACTTTGATTTTGTTATTTTGGGAATTATTATTTCGAATTTAGTTATTTTGAAATAATTTCTTAGCATAGATATGCCCTAAGGTTGCACTATATGATAATGTTTTATAAATGCTGATTTTAGTAGAAGTCTCTGCATATAAATCAGAGGAGAACTTAAAATAATATTCTTTATTAAGAAATTATCATGCAATAACTTTTCAGCAAGGGCAGAAATAATTGAAGATGGTTATTCTGGTTTTACAAGGCAACACAGGGAAATAAATGAGGTCAAAAGGTGATTTATATCCCACCAAGGATCTGTATTTATTGTGAGGGAAACAGAGCTTGTCTTTTACTATCAATCCCATTCCACAAATCTATTTCCCCTATTCTGGGTCAGAATCTCTTCCCTCCATGTTTTGAATCCAACTTCTACTTTTTTAACCAATTAAAAGCCCCCCCCCCCCATTTTATTGCAATTGTTTCATGTTCAGAACTGTCACCATAACAAACATTTATGGAAAGGTGTCATTTTCCTACTGATCCTGAGGCTAAATAGTATGGTACATCTCTAGTCATTGGTTGTTTCCCAGTAACTCTCCAGACTGAATAGAGTACAACAGTTTTCTCAGAATGAAATGCCCTTTGGTCATGAGTAGAAACAAAAGGCCCAAATATTTATTTTGTCTAGTTCATTTATTGTTTACAGTATGACTATGTCTCTCTCATGAACACAAGTTGAATTAGAATGCTGAACAACAGAAAATCCACTGAGATAAAGATAAAAGAATCTAGTCATTAGAGGCAAATGGAATAATGGATCATATAAATCTGAAGAGTGGAGGGAACTTGATGAAGTCCATTATAATTTTTTGGTTGGACAATTTCAATTGCCAACAGTATAGTCTGGCTAGGAGATAATGCAATATTTAAACCTGCTGTGCCTGTTTATCAGAAATGCCAACCTCACAGAAACTAAATCCTGGAATCTCTTAAATGTCTCAAAGCACAGGCAGATGATGGTGGTGTCTGGTGCTCCTATTTTAATGCAGCACTTTTGTATCTCATTTAAATATATTATCTGAGAAAGGAAAGAAAAGCTATTCTCCAATTTTAATATTTTCATTTCTGCTATGATTGGTTTATAGCAGGTAATACAAAGCTTGATAATCCATGGCTCCTTTTCCTTTGGCACCTGCTACATTATGTGTATGAATATGCAAATACATGTGAGCCCTTGGGTTCCAACCAGCAGTTGGGCATAAAAGATCAAGCAGTGGTAGTTTTCATACAATGAGGAGGTTTTTATAGGAGGCTTGCAAATGGGATGAGGTTCACAGAAGGAGCGCGTTTGGAAAGCTTATATGCCTGAATTCTCAAATGATGTAAATTGAAGTTAACATCAACTGAGAATCTCCTTCGCCTCCATTCTGATACCTTCAGTCACAATGAGTAGCACTTTACTTCATGAGTAACTGTATTAATTTTAGAGGGAAAACACTCTCAGGGTACATCTACACAGCAGGGCAAAAGTCAAACTAAGATATGCGACTTGAGCTATGTCAATTGTGTAGCTTAAGTTGAAATAGCTTAATTGGGCTATTGGCACTGTCTACACAGCAGGAAGTCCCTTACTCCTTGTGAAATGAGGGTTACAGGAGTCAGAGTAAGAAGTCCTTCAGCTCGACATTATTTTGAAAAAATGGCTTGCTGTGTAGATGCACTTTTTGTTATTTCAGAATAACATCAGTTATTCCAAAATAATGCTGCTGTGTAGACTTACCCATAGAGTTAAGAGTTAATGAAAAATAATGGTTATCAGAATCTGGCTCTAAATAATGAATAGACATACTTTGCTGTAAAGTTTTATTTAATGGATCACGTATGTCTAGTGAAGAAATATTTTCAGAACTGAATAAGTAGTGTCTTTCTGCCTATATCTGAATATATCTGCAGCTCCCCATCCATTGAATAGTCCCTTACTCTGTGCAGTGGGGCTTCTCATGGAATGAGGTACTTAGTGTAATATACTTAGCAGAACTGGGCTCTTAATATGAATTAAAAGGTGAAGAAAAGGAGCTGACATGATCTGCTGTAACATCTAATTCAGACTAATATTCAGGTTGATGTATCTATGTCCTGTTCACCAGAGCAATGGTATTTATTTTTCCCATGCACAAATAGCAAAACATATTTGTAAAAATCTGAGAACAAGTGAGCTGTTTCTCCCCTTTGTAGCATTCCGAGTCTGAAAGGAAGCACGGAAGGATGGCAGCCCCCACATCAAGATGTGTGGACACCACCACATTTAAAAGTGTGGTATGCAGAGAACAGACTGACCTCTCCTTTCATTTACACCCCTAATGTGGGCCCAAATCCTCAAAGATGTGGAGGCTGCCAACCCCCAGCACCTAATAACTTTGAGGATTTGAGCCAGGGCATTCTTTCACGGATCCTTTGCCTGCTTCTCAAAATATTTCTTGCTGTGGTTAAGTAACACCCAAAGATGCTTATGTAGTTCTATTCTCAGCATTTCTTCTTTTTTAAAAAATAGCAATGTGATGTGCACAGCAGCTAATGCTGTTAGTCACTACTTTCTGCCACCTCTTGGAGTTGCATGCTCATTTCCGGCTTATAAAAATAGCTTTTGTATTCCACTGCCAAATCCTGTGTGGGTCAGGTGCTATTTCCTCTGAGATGGTTCCCTCATTTATTAGCATATTTGACTTCATGTTAATATGCCTTTAACAATGTAGCAGGTATATTTTGCTTTACTCCCATCAGCAGATGGCTTGTGAGAATAATGGACTGGCAGCGTCAAAGCATAAGAACTGATTCCTATTGAGGCAATGGAGGTGTTGCCACTCATGCCCAAAGGAGCAGGATCAAGTCCTAATTCTCCCTTGTTTCACAGGAATCATTTCTTTGTCTGGCTGTCCTCAATTGTTGGAGGGGGAACACCACATGACCTGCAGGTATTACCTCAGCAAAATTTCTTTGTACCTCACCTGGCCATAACACTTCACCTCTTTATTTCCCTTACCACATTTTGTCTGCCTGAATATTTAGACTGTTGTGTCACCAAACTAATATCATCTGCTTCCTGTAGGAAGGATCCATTACAGCTGGAAAAATGTATCATTCTGATGATAAATGTATGTAAGAGTTATATCTATCATCTGGAAAATTATCCAAAGAACACTGTGATGGGGCGGACAGAGCCCGACCTCCCTGCTGGAGGCCTTTCAGCACCCTGGCCAGCAGCAGGAGCAGTGGAGAGGTCCTCTGAGCAGGGTAGAGGGGCAGCCTGCATTGCAGCCAAACATGGTATGGCAGGCTGCTATATAAGGAGCTGATAAATGAAGGCCAGGCAGTTCCATTCTGGAACTCAACTCAGGTATACATCTGGGCTGACTGGGAACACCAGCACCTGGGACAGCTCCGAGTGGGCTCTGGGCCTTTGTAACTAAGCGGAGCTAGATCCTTTGGCAAAAGGCTAACCAGTGGCTACTCTGAGGAACCCCAGGCAAGGGGAACTCTGCACCTAGGCCCTAGAGAAGGACTGGAAGAAATGGCATCCTGGGGAAGTGGCCCAGGGACACAACCAGAAGTACAGACTTTGAAATCTGGCAGGTAACTGCTACATATAGGGTCCCTGGGCCAGGACCCAGAGGAGTGGGCGGGCCTGGGTCCCCCCAACTCCCTGCAAACTACACCTGAGCGAGGGGGTAAAGAGGAGGCCTGCACCTCGGCCACAGATTGGACTGTGCCTCGCCCGCAAACAGGCGAGGTAATTATTGTAAGACCCCTTTCAGCCACTAAGGGGCGCTCACAGACAGGACTGAACCTGTTACAAACAGCTGCATAAACACCATTTATATCCCTCACTTATAACTAACACAAGGAAACCTATGGAGGTTATGGAATCTCTGTTGTTGGATATATTTAAGAGCAGGTTAGACAGACAGTTGTCAGGAATGATCTATTTGAAGGCTTCAATATCTGAGATATAGGTGAGAGGATTATTCTAGGAGAGGGTGGGTGAGATTCTGTGGCCTGCATTGTGCAGGGGGTCAGACTAGATGATCATAATGGTCCCTTCTGACCTTAAAGTCTATGAGTCTATGAGTCTATTTGGGTTCTTGGTCCTGCCATGAAGATAGGGGACTGGATTAGATGACCCCTTGAGGTCCCTTCCAGTTCTAGTATTCTATGATAAAATATTAGAAACTTTTCCAGCCCCAAAGCTGCATTCTCAAAGACTGATTGCTTTCTAGTTGGTACCTACATACCACACTGATACAGAGGGCTTCAGGTATTGGATGAGTGCTCTGTTTTTATACCACCCCTTACCATCAATGACAAAGTGATGAGGAGCTTAAAGCAAAGACAACCAGTCCCAGAAGATCTTCTCTTTATCAAATTCACTACTCTGGTTCATCATCTTCCCACCCCCCTTAATTTCATATTAACCCTCTCAAACCTAACAAAATGTGAATGCTTATAAAATGAATGTGTGCCCAGTGAATGTGTGCCCTAGTTTCTGCTTGTGAATCACTCTCAAACCAATCCTGGTTTCTGAGAATGCCTTTGTTATTCATAAGCATTCTCTCATTAGTTTATGCCAACAAATTTCAGCCTGTGGGTTACTCAGCAACTGTGTTGTCTTTGTTCACTATGGCCAATCACATTAGGCATGTGGCATTGTTTGTGCTCCTTAACTTCCTAATCAAGAGAACATCCTGTACTGCTCCATTGGGAACAAGTTCAGCCTGGGGAGATCGACCGTCAGGGTCATGCTCATGCAGGTTTGACTCTCGTACTATATTACTGGGAGGGTTGTGAAGCATTAGAATGGGGTTCCCTAGGGAAGGGTGGTGGTGGAATCTCTCTCCCTGGAGGTTTTGCAGTCCCGACTTCACAGAACTCTGCCAGGGATGGGGTAGTTGGGGTTGCTCCTGCTATGAGAAGGGGCTTGGACTTGGGGACCTCCCAAGGGCTCTAGCAACCCTGTGATTCTCTGTTTGTATCCCTCTACAGGTGGTGAGGGCCATCAATGCCATCCTTCTGCATAGGGTCATCAACCCTGGTGACGTCGACTCCATCGTTGCTGGCTTTGCTGTCAGGGGCTTCCCCAGCTGTGGGGGTGGGAGGTGGGCATTGATGGCACCCACATCCCCATCTGGGCCTCCAACAACCTGGCCTTTGATTACAGCCGGTAAGTCAACCGTTCGCAGTTATGACCAAAGCTGTCGTAAATGGCGGACCCCGAGTTATGAACGTGATCCACGCTTACGAACAGCACAGTCGCGTGTAACTCTATGGGGTCCGACTTACAAACGAACTGAGTTACGACCAATTGCTTGGTCGTAACCGGCTCGTAAGTCGGGAAGAGGCTGTATATCAACAAAAAGGGATATTTTTCCATGGTCCTGCAGGCCCTCATGGACCACCGAGGTCACTTTGCCAACAATAACATCGGGTTGTCAGGGAAAGTACACAATGCCCACATCCTTTTCAACTCCAGCCTCTTCCAGAAGATGCACACCAGCACATTTTCCCTCAACTGCATCATCATGGTGGGGGATGTGGACATGCCCATGTGCATTGTTGATGATGCAGCCTGCCCCTTGCTCTCCTGGCTAATGAAGCCCTACACAGGACACCTGGACCCCACCAAGGAATGGTTCAATCCCAGGCTCAGCAGGTGCTGCATAGTGATGGAAGACACCTTTGTCTGCCTCAAAGGGAGGTTCCATTTGCCAAGGTCCTTGGCAAATGGAATATCCCCCAAGTGGTGGTGGACTGCTGTGTCCTGCACAACCTGTGCGAGAACAAGGGGAGAGATTCCTGCCAGGGTGGGGGGCAGAGGCTGAGTGGCTCATTGGGGCCTTTGAGCAGCCATGCACTTCTGCCATCTGCAGGCCCAGCCAAGGCCAGCTGTGACACTCTCAAGGAGCCTATGCATAGCTCCTCTGTGCCTGTCCTCCCCCGCTCCTCCCTTCCCCTGCCCTACCTTCCCACATTCCTCCCCCTTTCCTCCCCTGCAGATAAAATAAACCAGACTTTTTAGTTTGGCACAATGAACTCTCTGTTATTTTTAACTGGGGAAGGAGTGGGGAAAGAACCTGGGAGGTGGGAGGAGGGGGGAAGAAGGGCTCGGGGATGGGGATGGGCCATGCGCCAGTCTCGGGTGGTCCCACAGCCTTGTGTGCGGGGCCCTCAGTGGCCATGGAGGGGTAGGAGGAGAAGCTGGAGGAGCAGGTGCAGGGGTGGGGCAGGGACAGGAGCAGGGATGGGGTGGGAGCAGGAGCAGGGGCAGGAGTGGCTGCTGGGAAGAGTTGGGGGGGGGAACGGTTGTGCGGGGGCAGCTGCTGGATCACTCAATGGTGGCGACCAGGCGGTTGATGGCAGCAGTGTATGCCACAAACATGCTCCAGGTCTGCTGGGACAGCACCTGCCAGATGGTGCAGTGCAGCTCCCAGTCAGCATGGTGCTCCTCAAAGTCCATGTCCCACCTTTGCTCCTCCCCCGCTCAAGACACCACTACAGGGCAGGTGATGTGTTCCCACTCCAGGTCCTCGTGAGGTCGTCTGCGCTGGCAACTCTCACAGGGTCCGGAGGATGACATGGGAGGTAGTGGATGCACTGTGTTAGCAGCTGGTCCAGCTGTGAAGAACAGACAAAAGGGCAGTCATCCCAGGAGACACAGTACCTGAAGCATAGCCATACTGTGTGAGCCGACATCAAAAGGTCTTAGTTCACACAATGGAGAAGTGTTTTGAGCAAGGCAATCTGTGGCCTTGACAGTGGGCACTGTCCTGCTGGGGCACAGACATCTCAGGGGAGCCCAGGGACATCCCCATTCCTCAGGGACAAGCGGACATTGGAAGGTGCCAGCCAAGCCAGGAGCCTGTGAGTGGGAGAACATAAGAACGGCCATACTGGGTCAGACCAAAGGTCCATGTATCCTGTCTGCTGACAGTGGCCAATACCAGATGCCCCAGAGGGAGGGATCACAACAGGTAATCCTCACGTGATCCCTCCCCTGTCACCCACCTCCAGAGAAACAGAGGCTAGGGACACCATTCCTACCTATCCTGGCTAATAGCAATTGATGGACCTAACCACCATGAATCTATATAGCTCATTTTTGAACCCTGTTAAAGTTCTAGCCTTCACCGCATCCTCTGGCAAGGAGTTCCACAGGTTAATTGTGCACTGAGTAAAGAAAAACTTCCTTTTGTTTGTTTTAAACCTGCTGTCAATTAATTTCATTCGGTGACCCCTAGTTTGTTTATTGTGGGAATAAGAAAATAACTTTTCCTTGTTCACTTTTTCCACACCAGTCATGATTTTATAGATCTCTATCATATCACTCCCTTAGTCTCCTCTTTTCTAAGATGAAAAGTCCAAGTCTTTTTAATCTCTTTTCATATGGGACTCATTCCAAACCATTAATCATTTTTGTTACCCTTTTCAGAACCTTTTCCAATGCCATTATATATTCTTTGAGATGAGGCGACCACATCTGTACACAGTATTCAAGATGTGTACATACCATGGTTTTATATAGAGGCAATATGATATTTTTTATCTTATTCTCTATCCCTTTTTTAAGGACTCCTAACATTCTATTTGCTTTTTTCACTGCCGCAGCACACTGAGTGGTGTTCAGAGAGCTATCCGCAATGATTTGCTATTTGTTGCCCAATCACTTAGTTTGGTGAGATCTTTGTGAAGCTCTTCACAGTCTACTTTGATCTTATCTTGAGCCATTTGGTATAATCTGCAAATTTTGCCACCTCACTGTTTATCCCTTTCTCTAGATCATTTATAAATAAGTTGAATAGGCTGGGTCCCCACTAGTTACCTGCACACGTTATGCTAATGTGAATGGGAAAAGGAGTCCAGGAGAACTGGCAGGATTTTAAAGAAGCCTTATTAAAGGCACGGGAAGAAACCATCCCGATGCGCAGTAAGAAAAGCAAATATGCTAGGTGACCAGTTTGGCTTACTGGGGAAATCCTTGGTGAGCTTAAACACAAAAAAAAAGCTTACAAGAAGTGGAAACTTGGACAGATGACTAGGGATGAGTATAAATATATTGTTCGAGAATGCAGGGGAGTTATTAGGAACACGAAAGCGCAATTGGAATTGCAGCTAGCAAGGTATGTGAAGGGTAACAAGAAAGGTTTCCATAGGCATGTTAGCAATAAGGGTGTGTCTAAACTACATGGCTCCGTCAACGAAGCCATGTAAATTAGTCAGGACAGCAAAGGGAAATGAAGCCACGATTTAAATAATCGCGGCTTCATTTAAATCAAAATGACCGCCGGGCTGTGCCGATCAGCTGATTGTCGGCTCAGCGCAGTAGTCTAGACGGGGATCTGACGACCCCAGAGCCCTTCGTGAAACGAGGCTTACAGGATCTGCCAACGAAGGGTTCTGGGGTCGGCAGATCCCCGTCTAGACTACCGCGCTGAGCTGACAATCAGCTGATGGCACAGCGCGGCGGCCATTTTGATTTAAATGAAGCCGCGATTATTTAAATTGCGGCTTCATTTCCCTTTTTCGTGTCAACTAATGTACATGGCTCCGTTGATGGAGCTATGTAGTTTAGACATACCCTAAGAGGGTGATCAGAGAGGGTGTAGGGCCCTTACTGGATAAGGGAGGTAACCTAGTGACAGATGATGTGGGAAAAGCTGAAGTACTCATGGCTTTCTTTGACTCTGTCTTTACAGACAAGGTCAGCTTCCAGACTACTGCTCTAGGCAATGCAGTTTGGGAAGGAGGTGGGCAGCCCTCGGTGGAGAAAGAACAGGTTAAGAACTATTTAGAAATGCTAGACTTACATAAATCCATGAGTCCAGGTATAATATATCTGAGGGTACTGAGGGAGTTGGAAAATGTCATTGCAGAGCCTTTGCCCATTATCTTTGAAAACTCGTGGAGATCGGGAGAGATTTCTGATGTTTGGAAAAAGGCAAATGTAGTGCCCATCTTTTAAAAAGGGAAGAAGGACAATCCAGGGAACTATGGGACCAGTCAGCCTTACCTCAGTCCCCAGAAAAATCCTGGAAAGGATCCTCAAGAAATCCATTTTGAAGCACTTGGAAGAGGGGAAAGTGATCAGGAATAGTCAACATGGATTCACGAAGGGCAAGTCCTGCCTGACCAATCTGATTAGCTCCTATAATGAGGTAACTGGCTCTGTGGATATGGGAGTCAGTGGATGTGATATACCTTGACTTTAGCAAAGCTTTTGATATGGTCTCCCACAATATTCTTGCCAGCAAGTTAAGGAAGTATGGATTGGATAAATGGTCTGTAAGCTGGCTAGAAAGCTGGCTAGTTTGTCGGGCCCAATGGGTAGTGATTAATGGCTGGATGCTGCCCCAACAGTGTGAGCATGACTGTGTGCTGTGTGCAGCAATGCTGTGTGTCCATGACCCCAGCCTCCTTAGTGGTGGCTCGTGGTGTGAAGGTGTCCCACCACAGAGTCCGGAGGAAGACAAGCTGACCATTCACAGGGGCAGGGCCCAACAGGGTTGTGGTTTCGCTTCAAGACAGAGTCAAACAGGGATAGATAGTTGCTTTTATTAATCTCACTACATCACTACTATTACAGGCTTAATACTGCCAGATGGTTACACAGCTACTGCAACGTAATACAAATCAGCATAGGCAAAGCAATGCATAAAAGAGTAACAGGTACTTGCAAATGCTTATGCAGTCCCGTTCCAGTTACCTCACACCCAGCCACAGTGGCTGTGACCCCAGCTAGGGAGATTCAGGACACCCTTTGAGGTCTGGGTCCCTGTTGAGACTCACAGAGGGGCGGGACTCCCAATGATCTTATACTACAGTTGTTTCCCGGGTGTGCACGTACCTGGCTCAACGCCATTCTTATCACTCTTATGGGCAGAGACTGAGGTCAAACTTGTTTACTGCTTTGTAGTTTCCCAACTCAAGGCATGGGTTAGAGCTGATGAAGCCCAGCTGCTGTTTGGGCTTGCAGGGTCCCAGGCTATGCTAAGCTAGGTATAGCAAGGATGGAAACTTTCATCCCAGGCCTGCTAAGCTGCAGGACCCACATATGACTTTTATGTGACACAAGCCTCTCCAGAAACCTTGTGAGAAGGACCGAAAGGTTCCTGTGAGGAAGCCTCATGCAGCTGTCTGCTCTGGACTGGCACTCCATGTACACGCACATGCACGGGCTGCTGTGTGAGCCCCAGGCTGAGAAGGCCAAGTGAGAAGCATGTAACCCCTTGCCACCCACTGCTTCCCCTTATGTGTGTCTAGGGAATGTAATGGAGCTCACCTGATGGGCCTTCTCTGGCTTTGTCTGAACCATGAGAAACATCCTGTGAGGGGGGTACCGACTTCAAGGAGATGATGACCTCCTGGCTGGTGGGCATCGTGTCCTGGCTGGCCACCTCTTCCTCCTCCTTGTCATCATCCCGGTCCACAGCCCTGACCTCCAGGAGGCTCATGATGGGTATCTCCAGGCTGGAGTCTACAATGAGCGGTGGGGGAGGAGGGAAGGAACAACCCCCCCGGCCCACACCACCAGGATGTGGTGCAGCTGGTCAAAGTAGCCGCATGAATGGGGTGCCACTCCTGATTGGGAAGTCCATTCCCTGGCATTTGTGTAGGCCTGCCTCAGTTCCTTGATTTTCAGGTGCACCTGCTCCTGGGTGTACATGTGGCCCTTCTGGCTCAGGCACATATGCATTCCTGTGCCTGGTTCAGAGATCCTGGAGGTTTGCCTCCTCTCCCCAGACCTCAGTGAGATCCAGGATCTCCGTACCAGACCAGGCAGGGGACCTCTTCTTCTGTCCTTGCCCAGGGGTATCAGAACCTGATCCTGGCTTGCTAGCAGCCCAGGGTGGCTCAGTGGGTGCTGGGGTCATCCATTGCTGCACAAATGGGTCCTGCAGCATGGCACTGGGCTGGCAGTACTGGTGTGGTGCCACAAGCACTTTCCCTTGTGGCTGCACCTTTAAAGGCTTCAGAGGAAAGGAAACTATAGAGTTCTAAGGGGTATGGACAGAGTGGCCATCAGGGCAGCTGTGAGAAGCCCTGAAGGCCATTTATTTTGAAATAAGCACAGCTGTGCCATCCACACTCATCCTACTTCAAAATAGCTATTTTGAAATAGGCTTTATTCCTTGTGAAATGAGGGTTTATTATTTCAGAATAAGAGGCCTGTTATTTCAAAATAATTTTGAAATAATGTGCTTTCTGTGTGGATGTTCTCGTTATTTCAAAATAACTCTGTAGTGTAGACATGCGCTTATATTTTATTGATAAATAAAAGCAGCTCAAAGTGACAGTGGAGATTTTCAGAGGCATCCAAAGAGTTGGGTGCCCAAATCTCTCAGCCACCATGTTTACTCATGAAAGTTTCTTTGGATAACCATTGTATTTGACGAGATGTATCATCCCCACCCCGAGCTGTCCCATCCATAGGACAAATCAGGCCCCTGCATTTTTGGGGGCCTTGTGGTGGTTGTCCCAACTGTCCTATAAATGGGAGGGACCTGGAGGATTATGGGGGCCAGGCGCAGTGGCAACAAGGCTTCCCTCCCCACATGTTCATCATGCGATTGGTGGGAGCTGGAGTGGCCTGGCAGCCTGTTCTGCTCTGCCACACCGCCCTCTCAGCCTACAATGCCTCGTTTCTCCATGGCAGCAGGAAGCAGGGTGTCCCTGGGCACTCTGCTTTCTGCTGATTCAGAGAAGCTAGAAGCAGCAAGCTGGGAGGACAGAGCAGTGGAGCGAAGCAGGTTGCCAGGCCATTCTGTCTCCTGCTGCCCTCATGGTGAAGGAGGATGACTCTTGCTGCTGCCATGCCAGGTCCCTGTAAACTCCTGGGTGATGATGGGGGTGAAGCAGGGGTGCTTCTTGAGGGAGAGGACCCCACGCCCCCCTCAAGACAGCCCTGTCCTCACCTACCGTCTCCATCCTAACTGTACCTGGAATGCAGGATCTTATTTCTACATCCCCTGTTTGGGAACCACAGTCTCTTTTGTCCAAGAAACAGGAACCTTCAGGTCATTTTGCACCTCCCCCACTGTAACCTGAGACCATTGCTCCTTGTTCTACCATCCATCACTACTGTGAACAATCTCTCTCCATCCTCTTTGAAACCTCCCTTCAGGAAGTTGAAGGCTGCTATCAAATCCCCCTCACTCTTCTCTTCTACAGACTAAACAAACCCAAATCCCTCAGCCTCTCCTCATAGGTCATGTGCTCCAGTCCCCTAATCATTTTGGTTGTCCTCCGCTGGACCCTCTCCAATGCGTCCACATCCTTTCTATAGTGGGGGCCCCAGAACTAGACACAATACTCCATATGTGGCCTCACCAGAGCTGAATAAAGGGGAATAATCACTTCTCTACATCTGCTGGCAATGCTCCTCCTAATGCACCCTAATATGCCATTAGCCTTCTTGGCTACAAGGGCACACTGTTGACTCATATCCAGCTTCTCATCCACTGTAATCCCCAGGTCCTTTTCTGCAGAACTGCTACTTAGCCAGTTGGTCCCCAGCCTGTAACAAAGTTTGGGATTCTTCCATCCCAAGTGCAGGACTCTATACTTGTCCTTGTTGAACCTCATCAGATTTCTTTTGGCCCAATCCTCTAATCTGTCTAGGTCACTCTGAACCCTATCCCTGCCCTCCAGTGTATCTACCTCTCCCCCTAGCTTAGTGTCATCTGCAAACTTGCTGAGGGTGCAATCCATTCCCTCATCCAGGTCATTAATAAAGATGTTGAACAAACCCAGACCTAGAACTGATCCTTGGGGCACTCTGCTAGAAATCAACCACCAACCAGACATCAAGCCATTGATCACTACCTATTGGGCCCGACAAACTAGCCAGCTTTCTAGCCATCTTACAGACCATTTATCCAATCCATTCTTCCTTAACTTGCTGGAAGAATATTGTGGAAGATCGTATCAAAAGCTTTGTTAAAGTCAAGGTATATCACTTTCCCATATCCACAGAGCCAGTTACCTCATTATAGAAGCTAATCAGATTGGTCAGGCAGGACTTGCCCTTCGTGAATCCATGTTGACTATTCCTGATCACTTTCCCCTCTTCCAAGTTGTATGATGTGTGGCCACCAGACCTAAACAGATATCATGGCTCTTTTACGTTTAGCTTTATTTAGCAGCATATAAATTCACCTAGTGAAAGAAGTGTATCATTGCCATTGATTCCTAGCCTCTGCTGAAATAAAGCTTCAGGGCTTGTAGTACTGGCAATCTGTTCCAGAACCATTTTTAAATAAGTTAAATAACTGTTAAGGCAGCATTTGAGTCCACTTACTGCAAAGTAAATATTTTTTCTTCAGCAATAATGAAAGAAAAATTCTTAAGCTCCTAAGGCAAGAAGAAGAAATTCAGCTGTGGAAGCCAGAATGCAAACAAAGGATAGTATCTACTATTAAGGCACTAACTGGAATGAGAGCCCTAAGACTTAGTAAAAGTTTTCAATAGCATATATAGTGTATTTAGCAGTTAATAGGAGTCACACAGATACATATCCATACTGTGAATATGGTCCTTAATATGCCTGTTATAAACACCAGAGGTGCCCTGTCAAATTGAGACTACAACTAGTGTAAGTCTGCCTTTATAAAGAGAAAAGCAAAACATGTAGATGATATCATGAGCTTTCTTGGGCACAACCCACTTCTTCAGATGAAACTTCTTTGTGCCCACAAAAGCTCATGATACCATCTACATGTTTTGTTAGTCTTTAAGGTGCTGCAAGATTATTTGTTGTTTTTTCAGTTTTTCTAGTCACTGACTAAGTCTGCTACCCCTCTGAAGCTTTATAAAGGGAGTCAGTTTGGATGCTTATCAGAAGTATTCACAGTGGTCAGGAAGCTGGTCCTCGGGTGGGAATATTATGAGTGTGACATACCTATACATACAGTCTCAACTGCCAATCCACCTCACTTCTCTTCATCTGGAATGGGGAGAAACCCCAAAACAAACTTAAAAGCTGCATTGAAACAGTCTGAACTGCACTGGATTCAGATCTCCCGAGTTCTAGTCCAATACATTACCTACAAGATCACTGTTCTCCCTCGTCTGTATTTCATGCTGAGTGCATAAAAGAGATGTGCAGGTTTTCAGTAGGAACAGACATCATGGAAAGGTATGTCCACACAGCACAAACTGGGCACAGGCTAACCTATTACTAGCATGAGAAGCATGGTGTGGGATTCAGTGTAGGAAGTACAAGCTCAGCCTAGGTACAAACCAGGCTCTCTAGTCCACTTTGGTGCTTCACTGCAGTAGCTGGATTTGCCCATACACGCCTGCAGTGTAGACACACCTTAGCGTTAGCTCTTCATTATTGTTCTAGTAATCCAAACCACATTCTGTGCAGTGTGCATAGCAGGAAAATATGACACAGTGTATAAATTAGGAGCAAACCTTGGGGGAAGGACAACTACTGGAGATGTATGATCTCTGTTCTGAAGTTACGCTAATTGTTGTGTTTACATTTTCCATAGAAATAACATTTGTTTAATAGCTTCCAGATGAAAAGTGATGCCTTGCAAAACTCTTGATCTTGCACTCACTGAAGTCAATGGCAAAACTTCTGTGAACTTCAGCATGGCAGGATTGTGCCCAAGGCACGAGGTGGTTGTAATCACTAAATAAGAATACATCTACTCTGCACGCTTATTTCAAAATAAGCTATTCCGGAATAGTTATTTTGAAATAGCACGTCTACACAGCAAGGAAGCCTCCAAATTAGTCCGAGGCAGGCTTCCCTAATGTAGATGTGCTATCTTGATTTAAAGCCCCAGGAGGCATTGGGGAGGAATAACTTAGAATGGCCCAGGTGAGGGGCTACTTTGAAATAGCAACAGTGGGGAGTCTAGACACACATTATTTTGAAATAGCTATTTCAGAATAGGCATTATTTCTCATAGAATGAGGTTTACAGATTTTGGAATAAGCCATCCGTTATTTTGAAATTATTTCGAAATAGTGGAATGGCTGTGTAAATGCTCACATTGTTATTTCCAAATAACTCTAGTTATGTCGAAATAACCATGCAGTAGACGTACCCTAAGCCACAGTAGTACAAGTACTTTATGGAAAATGTTAACAAAACTAGTTGTAAGGTTGATTACAATAAAAGCTTCCCATAGCGACAGCACTGAATTTCATCTGCTTTTTTCTTCTCTCTTAAGCTGTTATACATTGTTATAAAAAGAAATACCATTTCAGTAAAGTGTATAGTTGTTCGGTGTTCAGATTCTGGATAAAATGTACATTAATTTTTCACAAAGAGAGAGCTTACCATTTGGGACTTGGGGGCCTCGCCTGCAAAGCTAAATCTCTCACAGAGTGTTATGATATTTGATTGTAAGCAGATTTATTTTCTTAAACAAATTCTGATATTGTTTTCAGACTATTATGGATTGAGTCAAACTATCTAATTGCACTAGGAGGCAGCTGTATTAGTGCTGCATTGGCTCAATAAGGGGTCTATGCTGTGTTGTTGTTTTCTGACATGCCTGATTTAAAACTAGAATGATGTGAAACTTTCAGAACAAAATCCCAAACTCACTTGCTGAGATTCTTAAACCTTCCAGAGATCCTGGAGCACATCAGGCAGGTTTAACCAAGCCTGGCAAACATGCTCCCAGGTGGATACCGTAGGAAAGGGCACAGAATTTTCACGTTCATTTAGAACTAAACCTGAATCACAATCTCAGCTCTGCACAGCCTGCATATTGGGAAAGTTGGATTTTAATATAGCAGCTCATTGTTCTCTTCTGTCTTGACTGGAAAACAGGCAAGTAGTTGAGGGATTATTTTTCATGCCTGGAGTTCAAAACAAAATTCAGAGAGTGAACCCTACAATCATCTGTCCTTCCACACATAGCATGAACCCCCAAGCATTCTGGGGACGGCTCATTACTAACTATAATGCCAATATTACCAAGAGTGATAAAATGAAGCAAGCACTAAACAAGGCTAGGCAAGGTTTCATGGAACTCATCAGCCTAACAGATCAGAAATGTGGGATAGTATGCCTGACTGAGGAGTAGAAATGGGTTACTGCTGGAACTCAGGGGCATAATTTCAGAAAAAGTTTAAAGGGAGCAAAGTTCTGTCAGCATCTCTGCTTCTGCCTCCTTGCTAAGGCCTTAGCTGGTTAGGGTGTGGTTAGCAGGCCAGTCCCACTCCAGGGAGGGGGGGAGGACAGGTGTCAAGATTATCCTATGCGGGAGAGGGGTCTTCTGCAGGGATTGAGGAGAACACAGCATCAGTGAAAGATGAGGTCACCATTAATGGTACACATTTATCCTTGGCTGTGAGGCCTCAATGGATTTCACCAGGGATGCCCTTGATCCCAGCCGTTTTGTGAATCTAGAGATAACAGTATCTGTTCTAATAGCTAATACATAATTTTGTACCAATGCATTTTGTATTAGAGACATGAAAGTGGCTGAACCTGTTCTTGTGAACATTTATATCTTTCACAATCTTACTAGCCTGCCAGAAAAACTCAATTTCACCTGTGTGACTTCTCCTCAGACACTACTCTGCAAACTCATCACAGCTCCCCATCTTTCTCATATATGGAGACATAAAGGGGGGATATATATCACTGACAAAGAAAACATTGGCCATTGCAAAGATAAATAACAGATTTG
This sequence comes from Rafetus swinhoei, assembly GCA_019425775.1. Taxonomy (NCBI): domain Eukaryota; kingdom Metazoa; phylum Chordata; order Testudines; family Trionychidae; genus Rafetus; species Rafetus swinhoei. Next base: position 30,267,728 of record CM033443.1, on the reverse strand, counting down.
AGAGGAACTGAAAGTCATGTACAAAGACTAAAAACAGAGAGAGTGGGGAGAGAGAGAGAGAGAGAGAGAGAGAGAGTTATGAGTAGGTAGGGGTGTGGGGAGCAAGGTAGCTGATACATAGGGAGCTGGTGAGTGAACCCATCTCAAGATAACAGAAGAATTAAATAGCTCAGAGAGTGGATTTCAGGCATATATCATATATATAGTAGCCCAGTTCGGAGTCTGTAACGCCGAAATGCTGGCTGTTCCCTCTGGGGGGCGCTATTGCCTGAAATGCTGGCTGTTCCCTCTGGGGGGCGCTGTTGCTGAAATGCTGGCTGTTCCCTCTGGGCGGCCCTTGCTGCATGGGGAGTGCGGGGCCCAAATGGCCGCTTGCGCCACTTGCTCCCCTGCGGCGGCCCGGCTGAGCGGTGCAGAAGTTAGCCAAGTGCCACGATGGGAGGCGAAGGAGGGTGGGGCGGAGACGTGCGGCATGACAGCGGCTCCAGGCCCCGCCCCCTGGCCGTGAACATCATCGCCTCACCCCTCTTCGCCTCCCGCCGTGGCGCTCAGCTGACTTCTGCGCTGCTCAGCCAGGCCGCCACGTGGGAGCAAGCAGCACAAGTGACCGTTTGGGCTCGCGCCCCATGCAGCACGGGGAGTGCGGGCCCAAACGGCTATTTGGGCTCTCCCAAGTGAGAGGCAGGAGGAGGAGAAGTGAAAGAGAGAGACAGAGAGAGAGGCAGGAGGCAGAGGAGAGCTGAGAGAGAGGGGGAGGAAGTAGGAGGAGGAGAGAGAGAGAGAGAGAGGGAGAGAGAGAGAAACGGAACAAGAGGCCGGAGGTTCAGAAGAGAAGACCGACGTGGAGGAGAGACCTGAAAATCCTGTCTTATGATGGGCTAATTGGCTAGTTTCTAATATTTGTGCATTGGCCAATTTTGAAATGATAGTTTATGTTTATTTTTAAACTGTCTTTTCAATTTAAGCAGTAAGCGCGCAGAGATGGTATTTCATGCTTAGCAGCCTTTATAACTGGAGCTTTTATAATGGAGTAAGCAGATCAGGCATTCCCAAGGTACATGGAAAGGCAATATTAGTGAAGTACACTGTGCTCTTTTCAACGCTGCTTTCTGTTCCTTTGTTTCCCTGCATACACTTCTATCACCTCAACTCCTACTTCTCTTGGCCTCGGTGCATGTGTTTCCCTGCAACTTGGTTTTCCTCTCGCTCAGGATCAAAGACCGTATCTCTGGTCCTATGCTCCTCTGAATGCCTCAATTCTTTCTCCACACACAATTCTGTTTTGGAGTTGTCCTTAGGGACTGGAGCTGCATTTTGTCTCCTCTTCAGAGGTCCTGAATAGAGGCACCAAACTCCTGCTCCTCATTTCCAATTGCTTTTACAGATCTTCAAGGTCTTCTTTGAAATAAGGAGCCTGAATAGCTGTGGAAGTGGATAGAAACAAGGAGGAGGAAACAGGAGGATGTTATTATGCAGCTTTCCTCTAATAAGTTCTCCATGGACCACATGTAAGGGATAAATACTGTATTTTCTGCCAATTCTTTTTGTGAAAGGGGTTTTTGCACAAAAAGTAGCAGTGTAGCTGCTTCCGTTTTGCGCAAAAAACCCTTTTGCGCAAGATCCTTATGCCTCTCCGGGAAGCGACTACATTGCTAATGACATCGTGACTCATGCTAATGAGTTGCTCATTAGCATATTTTCTGTGCAAAAACTTGCAGTGTAGACTAAGCCTAGCTACTGTATTGCAAAGGAATCCAGAATGCAGCCTTTTTTGAACTGCCAAGCTATTTATTTTGCTTCTTGTGGGAGCACTGGCCAGATTTTCTTTTGTTGTCCTTTTAGTGGAGCAGATAACATCTGTAATTTTTTCTATTCAACGAAGTGTATGAGCAGCATATTTTCTGCCACTCTCACTGGTGCAAATGGAAAGTGGTTCTCTGTGAAGTTAATGATGCCTGATGTAGACCCCTCTTCTGTGGTTAAAGGTTTTGTTCTCCCTGTCTCATCTCAAGACTCATTGGTCTCAGCCAGCCTGCCTTCTTTCATTGATGAAACTGATATGGTTTCAAATGTTTAAAAAGAGAAGTACAGAAACTGCTTAAAAGGGCTTGAAGCCAAAGGGAGTTTTGCTATTTGCATCAGTGGGAGAATGAACGGACCCCAGATATTGAATTGAAAGATTTAGCAGCCACACCTCACATATTTAGGCTACGTCTAGACTGCAAGCCTCTTTCGAAAGAGAGCATCTAGACTGCAACCACTTCTTTTGAAAAAGTGAGCCGCTTTTTCAAAAGAGAGCACCCAGGCAGTCTGGATGCTCTCTTTCGCAAAAGCCCTGTTTGCATTCAATAACACCTTTTTTTTGAAAGAGCACTTTCGAAAAAAGGCATTATTCCTCGTAAAATGAGGTTTACCGCGTTCAAAAAACCCGCCACGTTCTTTCGATTTAATTTTGAAAGAACGTGGCAGCAGTCTAGATGCAGGGGAAGTTTTTTCAAAAAAAGGCCACTTTTTTTGAAAAAAAACCCTGTAGTCTAGACACACCCTTAGTCTCTTCCCACACTGATTGCAGAGAACATCTTTTGGGAGGGCCCTAAACTACACTTTCTTCTGATCCAGGGCTCAATCCTGCAGGTTCCTGAGCACCCTTAGTTTCCACTAAAGTGTATGGATGTTGATAGCTTCCGTGGTCAAAATTTAAATGCTTTATTCATCACCTATTTCTTGATTGTGCCTCCTTTAGGTCCAGTGTCAGGGCTTTCTCTCTGGGGGTACCCAACATTTTATATCACCTTGTGCGATTCAGGGAACTCAACAAACATGTCTCAGACTACCGTGAGACTATTTGTGTGACATCATTTACCTAAAATCTTACATGGCCTGGGTCCCTCCATATATCTCTGATACCATGTCTCCAGTCAGTATTTCTGTGCCTCTTGTTAGTTCACATTATCAAAAATCCTGTCCAAGAGTCTGTCCCCGAAAAATCTGTCACGTCTTTCCTTTCTCCTCACCTTCACTCTTTACTCTTTACTGCCACTTCCCTCTCTCCTGACTCCTGCTAGACACAGAGCTTTCTTTAATTTGAAAATACAGCTCAGAATACTGCTTCCAGACCAGTGATTAAGTTGTTTTCTCTCCTGCACAACTGCGTTCTCATAAAGATGTAATAGGGCATGATGTTCTGAAAACAAAGAAATGTAAATTACTATAGTTCTTCTCATCACAGTGCTCAGCATATGAGAATGAGGTGATACATCCAAAAATTGTGTTACAAGAGTATAAACTTTAGTTCTTTAGTGTGAATATTTCCATCTAGGATTTGTCTTGTCTCTTTCAAGCCAGTGGTACTCATGGTGCTCTAGAGACCTGCAAGAAATTGAGGTTTCTACACCAGAGCTTTGACTTTCATTGGATATATACAGATGTTAGGGGCTGTCATGGGTATGGCATAGGAATGTATAGCCAGATTAAAGAATTTTGAGGCCCTGTGCAGTATAGAAATTGCCCCTTAAACTAGACATAGAAGAGAAGCGGCCGGTTGCTAGGACACCAAACTTGCCCATGGTCAGCCTAGGGTGCCCAACCTGAGTGGCCCTGCAGCCCCATGAGCACTGAAGTGTGGCCTGCTTGCCTCCCCCATCATGAAGTCCTGATGTGAGGTAGCTGCCCAAACATAGTCAGGGCCTGAACAGGTTTGCTACCTTCAAGAAGCAGACAAACCAGCCACTGCTCCCCCTTCCCCATGCACCATCTATTCCCTCCCAGCAGCACTTGCCTCCCCATCACTGACCCTGCTCCTTAACCCTCCCAGTTCCTAACCCTCCAGTCCATCCAGCTACCTTGCACTGAAAGGAGCAGGAGCCTCAACTGCTGTACCACACTGACATGGTGAGGTCCTGTCATATGGAATGGGTGCATACAATGAACATTGTTTAATTCAGGCCAGTATAAATGTGTATACTGCAGCCCGATTTTTCAAAAAGTGACTAGTGATTTTGGTTGTCACACCTCAAAGTTTTCAGAGTGGTTGAAATTAGGCCCCTTTAAGATGTCTTAAGTTGGGCATCCAAAATCACTAATAACCTTTAAAAATCTTATCTCTTTACCTGCTTCCTCTTTTTGCAGACTGCTCACCACTCATGACTGAAATTTCTCTTGCCCTAATTTTCAGGTTCTAACTGTTGTTGAGAACTAAAAAATAGGTGCAATTGTTGTCTAGTAGAAGGTAAATTTGGGTACTAACTTGAAGCCTTGCTCAGAATGTATTCTAGATTTTTGCTGAATTTCAGAAAATGTGGCTTACTTTTTAAAAAATTATTACAGCTGAGACTTCTGGCTATGACCAAATGCAGAAGTGCACTGAGGTGCCACCAAAGAAGCTGGTCTTGTGGTTGTTTCCAGTGTAAACAGAATATACTGGAGATCTTATAGAATCATAGGGTTGGAAGAGACCTCAGGAGGTCATTGAGCCCAACCCCCTGCTAAAAGCAGGACCAATCCCAATTAAATCATCCTAGCAAGGGCTTTGTCAAGATGGGACTTTAAAAAGTCAAGGGATGGAGATTTCACCACCTCCCTAGGTAACCCATTCCAGTGCTTTGCCATCCTCCTAGTGAAAGAGTTATTCTTAATATCCTACCTAGACCTCCCCACTGCAAATTGAGACCTTTACTCCTCAGTCTGTCATGTGCCACCACTAAGAACTGCCTCTCTCCATCCTCTTTGGAACCCTCCCTCAGGTAGTTAAAGGCTGCTGTCAAATTCCCCCTCAGTCTTCTCTTCTGTTAGAGAAATAAGCCTCAATACCTCAGCCTCTTCTTATAAATCATGTGTTCCAGCCCCCTAATAATTTTGGTTGCCTTCCGCTAGACTCTATCCAATGCATCCACAACTTCAGATGTGGCCTCGCCAATGCTGAATTAAGGGTAATAATCACTTCCATAGATCTGCTGGGAATGCTCCTACTAATGTACCCCAATATGCTGTTAGTGTTCTTGCCTACAAGCCACACTGTTGACTCATATCCCCAGATCCTTTAGCAGTGCTTGGGATTCTTCTGTTCTAAGTGAAGGACTCTGCACTTGTCCTTGCTAAATCTCAACAGATTTCTTTTGTCCCAATCCTCCAATTTGTACAGGTCACTCTGGACCCTATCCCTACCCTCCAGCATATCTACCTCTCCCCTTAGCATCGAGTCATCTGTAAACTTGCTGAGGGTGCAATCCATTCCCTCATCCAGGTCTTTAATAAACATGTTGTACAAAACTGGCCCCAGAACCGATCCTTGGGGCACTCCACTTGATACCAACCAGACCCTGAGCCGTTGATCTCTACCTGTTGAGCCTAATGATCTAGACAGCTTTCTATCCACCTTAAAGTCCATTTACCCAATCCATACTTCTTTAACTTGTTGAAAAAAATACTGTAGGAGACCATATCAAAAGCTTTGCTAAAGTCAAGGTATATAACATTCACCACTTTCCCCATATCCAGAGATCATGAGAGAGCTTATTCTTTGAAGATTTCATGTTCAAATCTGCAGACCCAATAGGGTCAGAGGAAATTATGATGATCATCCAAACTGAATGCTGGTTCCTAATCTTTTCATCTTGTCCCATCACTAACTGAGTTTGACAACATCTGTTGCCATCCAAATCACTCAATGAATCAGCATTTAATTTATTTTATGTTCCAATGAAACTCACATGTTCTTTAGTGAACAAGCAGGCAGTTCTGGTTATGATAGGTACAGGCCTAAATATAACAAGCCCACGTGCAATGACACTTATTCATTGACAGTCTAGTCAAACAAAACTACAGTGGATGGTGGTTCACTTCAGCACAATCCATTCATCTTGTCAGATAAGCTGTCCTCTAAATCACCTATATCACTGTCATTTCAAAAGCTGAGTTTACTGAAAAAACAGCTCCCTCACTTTGCCTGCTGCAGAATTAAATTTTAATTAAATTTTAGCACAGTATCCTGAGATTCATATTCTTTATATAAGTATGTCAAGCTGGTGCCATTTCTTCTCTCTGTAGTGAAACATGTCTCCATCTTTGCTTGATGAAATCTGGCATGTGAATGGCTCTTACAATGAACTGTAGAGCAGCTGGCCCAATTTGAATGGCTTTTGCATTACTATTTAGTGTATAAGTGCCATAAGATTTTTCAGTTCCAATGTGTAGAATGTGAATAATGGGAAATGTGAATACTATAATGCCCCTATAGTCTAATGGTCAGGGAACTAGACTGTGACTCCAAAAAGCTGGGCTGTATCATTCTGAATGCTCATCTGATTATTTGTTAAATGACATAACATTAGCATGTCTGCGATGCCTAATATTATTATTGTGGTCATGCCTGTATATCACAATAAAGATTAAGGCCCCATCACATTAGGTATAGAAATACATGGTAAGAAATGCGAATTCTGGAAGCTACCAGTTGTTTCCTAAAAACTGAGATCTTCTAAATAAAGAGAATTATTTGAACTAAAAAAAATCGTACAAGCTTAACATTAGATACTTCATATAAAACATTCTGGTTTAGATGATGTCTCTAATTTACCATGACAATTATGTAAACATTCCTTATTGTTAATTATTCTGGAGAGACAGCTTCGAAATTACACACATTAATTATAATAGCTCTCAAAACAACATCCTAAAGATGTGTAAGACTAGTCTTAAGCACTATGGGTATGTCTACACTACAAAGTTAATTCGAACTAACAGCCGTTAGTTTGAATTAACTTTCATAGCGTCTATACAAGCAAACTGCTAGTTCGAACTTAATTCGAACTAGCAGAGCACTTAATTCAAACTAGGTAAACCTCATTCTACAAGGACTAATGCCTAGTTTGAATTAAGTAGTTCGAATTAAGGGCTGTGTAGCCACTTAATTTGAACTAGTTGGAGGCTAGCCCTTCCCAGCTTGCCCTGGTGGCCACTCTGGGCCAAGCCAGGGAAACTCTTCTGCCCCCCTCCCGGCCCCGGAGCCCTTAAAGGGCCATGGTCTGGCTACAGTGCTTGTGCCAGTTGCAAGCCTGCCAGCACCCAGCCAGCAGACCCTGCACCTGGCACAAGATGAGCCAGCCACTCGCTGCCACCCAGCCCTCTGCCTCTTCCCAGGACCAGGCTGGCGGCTCCCAGGAGCCTGCCCGGGGTCCCAAGAGGCGGGTGCCCGCCTGGTCTAGTGCGGAGATCATGGACCTCATCGAGGTTTGGGGGGAGGCCTCCAACGTCCATGATCTCTGCACTAGCCACAGGAATGCGGCCGTCTACAGCTGCATGGCTGCCAGCCTGGCCACCAGAGGCCACATGCGGACCCGGGAGCAGGTCCTCTGCAAGATTAAGGACCTGTGGCAGGCCTACTCCAGGGCCTCCCATCCAGGGGCCGACCCGGAGGCATGCCCCCATTATGAGGCCCTGGACCGCATCCTGGGGGCTCACGCAGTGCATGCCCCCTGGGTGGTGATCGACCCCGGGGCAGAGGGACCCATCCTGGACACAGAGGAGGAGGACGCCAAGAGCCAGGAGCCTGCAGGGAGCCTGCCCAGGACCCGGGACCCCCGAGGCACCCCACAGAGCACATCGGCTGTGTCATCCGAGGCCAGGGAGGGCGCCACATGTGAGTGCCATCATGCTCCCCTTATGTGTATGGTGGGCGTGGGGGAAGAGGGAGCCCAGGGACCATGCGCCTGGGCCTTGCCCACCATGGAGCAGCAGCTGGGTGTCATGCAGGGGCCCTGGCCCCTTCCCCACACACCAACCTTGCCTTGCAGAGGGGGGCTGGGTTTAACCCACCGTGTCCCCAGGGAGAACTGACCACTGCTCTTGTTTCACCACAGCCGCAGCACCTGGGACTGCAGGGCGCACCACCCCACCTGCAACAGCCACCCGCACCCGGGCCAGCAGGCGCACCAGGAACCTAGAGGACTACCAGCGGCGACACCTGCGGCTACTGGAGCAGCAGCTCCGCATCCAGGAGCACAGGGTCCGGGAGGACCTGCGGCTACGGCAGCGGAGCTTGGAGGTGCTGGAGGAGCAGAGCCGTGCCCTCAGAGGTCACCTCCAGACCCTGGTGGACAGGTTCCTGCCTCCTCCTGCTCCAGGCCCTGTGGCCGCCCCAGCTCTCGCTCCTCCTCCCACCCCTGCTCCCCCTCCGCTTCCTCTGCACCCCATCCTCTGGCCCCACCCTCCACACCCACTCCCAACGCCCCGCACCGCACTCCACAGTACTGCGAGACGGAGAGCCAGCAGGACCCCAACCCTGAGCTTTCCCTTCCTCTCCTTCCTCCCCTTCCAGCACCCTCCTCCCAGGTTTCCCCCTCTCCTCTCCCACCCTCATTCCTCCCTCCCCCCACCCCAGTTATGTAAAATAAAAGAGATTTGTATTGTCAAAACAGGTGTTTTTATTTTACATTAGGAAGGGGGGGTTAGGGAGGGGAAAGAGGAAGGAGGGGAGGGTGGAAGAAGGCCCCAGTGGGGCATGCAGGGAGAGTTCAGTCCTCCTCCTCCACCAGGAAGCTCTCCCGCAGGGCTTCCTGGATCCGGACAGCCCCCCGCTGGGCCTCCCGGACGGCGGCGGTGTGGGGCTGCGCATACTGGCCAGCCATGTGGTCAGCCTCAGCCATCCAGGCTGGCAGGAAAGCCTCCCCCTCTTCCGCTCGCACAAATTGTGCAGCACACAACATGCTGCCACCACGGGAGGGATATTGTGTTCGGCGAGGTCGAGGCGGGTGAGGAGGCACCTAAATCTGGCTTTCAGGCATCCGAAGGCCCCCTTGACCACGATGCGGGCCCTGGTGAGCCTGGCATTGAAGGCCTGGCGGGAGGGGTTGAGTGCCCCATGTACGGCTTCATCAGCCAGGGCTGTAGGGGGTAGGCTGCATCCCCACCAGGCAGATGGGCATGTCCACGTCCCCAACCCTGATGTGGCTGTCGGGGAAGAAGGTCCCAGCATGCAGCCTCTGGCACATGGAGGAGTTGCAGAACACCCTGGCGTCGTGTGCCTTGCCGGACCAGCCCTCATTAATGTCCGTGAACTGGCCCCGGTGGTCACACACAGCCTGCAGGATCACGGAGAAGTACCCTTTCCTGTTGATATACTGGGAGGCCTGGTGTTCTCGGGCATGGATAGGGATGTGTGTCCCGTCGATGGCTCCCCGCAGTTGGGGAAGCCGAGGGCGCCGAACCCCTGGATGATGCCGTCCGGGTTGGCGAGGCAGACCACCCTGTGGAGCAGCACCCGGTTGATGGCCTTCACCACCTGCAGAGGGACACAGCAAACTGCGAATCACTGGGGTGCCCGGGTGGCTGGGAGTGTTCGTTCCCTGGCACTGCCCCGTGCCCCACTCACAGAAGCAACCCCCGCGGGCGGCGTGTAGTACGGCCAGGACAGACTGAACCCTCTGGTGTGGGGCAATTTTGCCTCCTCCCCCATTTTCCCTGGGGCGGCCCATCCCCTCCTTGCAGCTCCCTTCCCCCCCAGCCCAGTGGCCGGTGGGTGCTGTACCTGCATGAGCACTGCTCCGATGGTGGATCTCCCCACGCCGAACTGGTTCCCAATGGATCGGTAGCTGTCCGGTGTGGAGAGCTTCCAGAGGGCGATGGCCACACGCTTCTGGAGGGGGATGGCGGGCCTCATGCGAGTGTCCCGCCACCGCAGAGCACGGGCGAGCAACTCGCAGAGCTCCAGGAAGGTGTCCTTCTTCATCCTGAAGTTCTGGGTCCACTGTTGGTCTCCCCAGCACTCCAGGACGATGTTATCCTCCTCTGGAACACTGATAATTTGATTGCATATTAAGCAGATAATCTTGCCTTTCAGTTGACAACAAAAATAACATTGTTCCCATTTGTCCTGGAAAACATGGTCCTCGTCTTCCATCTTTCTTTTTATAGATTTACTACTTTTCGGTTTTGATAGTGACATTGTGAAGGACTTTTTATAGCACAAAAAGCACAACAATCCGTGATAAATGAAAATCACAAACTGATGAACATGGCAGAGAAAATGGCAGGGTACAGCATGGGGGGGGCCAAAACTATACCCGTCCTACTCACACATGCAAGTATGGCTTGGTTCGAGATCACATGTCACTGTGGTGTTGCCTGTGTGCAACTTAATAGCAGCTTACGTCCTGTGCACATGTGCAACTTGAGATTTTTTTCTTGGAAGATCCTGCGGCCCTATACCTACTTTATAAAAAAATGTAACCGGGTGAGCCGCACTTAGATACTTAATAAACATGTAGTTGCAGGCAGCAAAAAAATGCGATCAGGCCACATGTTTGATATGCTTGGTCTAGACAGTGCTGGGTCCGGCCACGATGGCAGGGCACTGGACTCGATGACCTCTCGAGGTCCCTTCCAGTTCTAGTGTTCTATGATTCTATGATCCTAGATACTATATCCATTATTAAATCAAGAGAACTACACTGTTGTTTATATAATCCTAAATCCATTAAGGTCCCACAAGTTTTAGAAAGATTTGAAAGACCTCTGAATTCATTTCTTTCATATCTTGTTCAAAGAATTTAATCCATGAGATTTAACAGACAAATTATTTGATTAGAGTCTTTTATCCTAACATATACAAATTATTTAATCCTAATATAAACAAAACGTCCTGCATATACAAAACATCCTTCATATGGTGAATCAACTTTGATCATCATGTCATTTTCTTCTGTTCCCAAATCACTAGTCAAATTATAATCTTGTGTCTGCTCACATAAGATATCAAACACAGGGAATACATTTCTCTAGAAAATAGTCCATCTTTAGAACCGCAAGCCCCAAATCACACTGATGGAGAAACCAGCAGTTCACATCAGTCTGCCCTCTCTCTTCTGCCAGTGTCTGAGGCACTGGGACAAAAAGGATGGGAATGTGGATCTACATGGCCATTTGGGCTACATCTAGACTACATGGCTCCATCGACAGAGCCATGTAAAATAGTTTATTTGGCATAGTCAAAGAAGCGGGGATTTAAATAATCCCCGCTTCATTAAAATAAAAATGGCCGCTGCACTGTGCCGACGATCAGCTTATCCAGCACAGTGCGGCAGTCTAGATGCGACGTGGTCGACAAAGAAAGCCTTGGAGTTCAGGCTGAGTGAAGTCGGCCAGCAGGCACCTCGAAAACTAATTCTAGCTATAAGACATAATAATATATTGATGCAATATCAGGGCTTCCTTTCTCATCCCTGACTGGTCTGCTAGAGGAAGCATGTTAAGAGCATCTACATGATTTCAGATGCTTCACAGAGTGAGAGAGCAAGTGAGGAAAGGACCTGGCCTCACTCCCTGAACCACTAATTGACCCCAAGCATTTTCCTTCTAGAACACTATGTACTCTGGGAATGCATCTCTGAAAAAAGAGAGAGAGATGAAAAGCCAAGATTTACATGTTTCAGTGCTTTCCCCTCCAACCAGGCCCACCAAAAGAAGAGGAGGGCAGTTGCCCTAGAGCCCAGTGATTCAAAAGGGCTTGGGGCTCCAGGCTGCCACCACCGCTACTGCAGAAGCTGTTGGAGCCCTGGGCCCTTTAAAATGCTGCCAGAGGTGGCGATTTAAATCTTCCACCTGAAGGCCTGCCCCTTCCAGGGGTGTAGAGCCATCCCTCCCATCTTGCCCAGGGGCTCAGCAAGTCTGTCAGCCCCCTAGAGCTGACTGGATTATTGATCTCATAAAAAAATCAGGTTTTCATACCAATAACCCTTATAATAAAAATGGGTGAAAAGACAGCCTATTGACTCACTACAGCACTCATAAGAACTCACTCTCCAGAGACATTTGTGCTTTTTTTAGTGAAAGAAGTAAGATTTTTCTGTTCTTTACACTAGAACACTGTGCTGAAGAATTCTATAGTTCACTCCCCAGAACCAACACAGCTCTGGGAGAGAGAACTGCAGGTTTTTGGCTCTTTTAGACAGAATTGTTAGCTGAGTTCTATCTGCAGGATCAGTTATACAACCCTGTTTTCTGTCACCATATTGCCTGCCTTCCATTATACCTCAGAAGGCAATAAATACAGGTGTAATTGAGGGCAAGCACAGAAAACAGTGCAATTTTCCTTTGGCAGAGCCATCTGGACCTTAGTTAACTATTCTGTTGATGCATGAGCCAGAAAGGCATTGTTTTAAATTGTGAAAGAATTACATTTGTTTTCAGTTTCACTCAGTGAGTAAAAGAACAAAAGTATTAGCATCAAAATACACTTTGTTTATTGTACACATAGGATATGTCTAACATGCCGCTGAAAGTGAGTCTCCTAGTCTAGGTTTACTGACTTGTGTTGGCAGGGCTCGTAGCAGCATACTAAAAATAGCTGTACAGTTCTTGCTTTGATGTTGCATCCTCGGATCTTACTCTCCTCGCCTTCTCTCACTTGAAAGCCCAAGCTGCAATGTCTACTCAGCTATTACTAGCACGTTAATGCAGGTCTGTTGACCTAGGACAGAAGGCATGTTCCCATATGCAAGGACTCCATTTCAGCAGGTTAGGGGCAGCAGCCATGCTGGAATGCAGATGTAGACGTGGCTTGCTTTTCATCCCATTCCCTGAACTATCAGGGAGTGAGAGGAAAGTACTTGCATTCCGTGCTTGCCTCTTACACCTGGCTGGTGAAGGGAGCTTACCTGTCAGGTGTGAGAGGCATGCAAGGAATGCAAGTACTTTCCCCTCACTCCTTGATAGTTCAGGGAACGGGATGAAAAGCTAGCCGCATCCCAGAGTGCATGGCTGCTGCCCCCCCACCATTCCGAAATGGCGCCCTTGCCCTTATGTATTCCTTGGACCTCTTCAGAAGAAACTGTTGCTCTCATGGACTGAGCTCCAGTTCCAGTCCCATTGACTGTTTCTCAAAATATTTAATTCTGCAAACCATTAGGGAAAACTCTTGCAGATGACACGGACCACAAAGCCAGTAGCAAAAAGACATAGAGGGAGGGGAATATATAAACTCAAAATCATGTAATCCAAATATTGTGATGTGGTTGGTTTTCACCCACTCCGAACAAAAAAAATTCAAAAATCTCAGATGACATTCAACATTTGAAACGTTTTGGCCAGTTTTATTGAAAAAAGGGTGAAAGAATTTTGTTTACAATGAGTCAAAATAGTTTGTTGACAGTTTTCCTTATTTTGAAATTTAAATTTTGAAATTCCTTTCAGGGGAAAAGAGCCACCTGCATACCAAACTATTATATTGTTAATTGGGACAAGGCTATTTATTTTGATGCAGCCAGGTAAAGTAATTGTCAAAGTCTGACTGTGCTTTCTTCTTTGTGAGTATGTATGATTTCCAATTAAAAGCAAGCCAAGAAAACAAATCTCAAAATTCATTGCAACCTAGCAATAAACCACTAAACCTTTGGGTGTCATTATTGGTCTTCTTTTTACATTTTCTGTGGCTAGGAGGGAAGGAATTACCAAACCACAATAGCAAGCAGCTGCACAAATGGAAATGCGTGATGCATCATATTTCACTTTTTGACAAATCTCTTTCCATTATGAGGATTTTGTAGACAGGTAGATGTCTATGTCCACTCTCTGTTCCAGCTTCTGACTGTGGATATTAAAATCTACATGTGTAAATTACTGAGTTCTGTAATTTGGCCAAGAATGCTATTTTTTTAGTGGCAAACTAGTCAGATTTCTTTACTGAATAAATAGCATATATAGATCTCTTTAAAACTTAATCACACACTTAAAATAGATGCTAATGTGCACATTGTACATACTGAGTACACGTCACTAGATTCATATAAAAGCGACAAGGAGTCCTGTGGCACCTTATAGACTACAGATGTATTGGAGCATAAACTTTCATGGGCAAAGACCCACTTCCACAGATGCAGATCTGCTTTTTCAGATCCAGACTAACACGGCCACCCCTCTGATACTAGATTCATATAGGGCATTGGTGTACCTATGTTTGTTTATTTAATGCTGTGTCTAAGCAGCAGTCTTTATTATACTGATGTGCAGGGCTTGTCAAACCACAGCGAGAGCTACTCGCTAGTCCCGCACCGCGCATGCACCAGACCATCACTGCGCATGTGCACAGCGCCAGTGAATGGGGCGCACGGAGCAACCGGCTGAAATCTACTTGCCATGGGCGAGTAGAATCAGTGGTTTGAAGAGCCCTGCTGATGTGTACCATACCCATGGGCCACATTTAACTCTCCACTAAAATTGTGTAACACCCATTGACTTCAATAAATTTGCAGGGGCATTAGTGAGACTAATAGTTGGTTCTGATTGTAAAGGCTGCATTTAAGAGTCATTTAAAAATATTGGCACTGACAAAAATGTGGGAAAAACAAAATCATGTTTATTTGTGAAAAGGAATGAGCTTTCTTAACCCTCTCGATATTCAAGGGAAAAATTACAGGCAATTTTTGAAGGCATACATTTTTATTTGTTGAGTGTTTTGAACTAGAAAGACATAAAATTTATAAAATCAGAATATCTTATGCAGATAAGGGGGGAAAACAGGTCTCCTAGCTTGGCTGAATTTCATTTTGGGATTTTGGTATATGTTAATGGACTTTCTCTGTTCGGTTTTGGGTGATTGTATTTGCCTTTAGGGCTTGTCTAAATATGGATAACATTGGTGATTTGCTTCATGTAATGCTAAGATTTACTGTTCTATATTCAGAGCATGCTTGTGCCAGATCCTCGGCATTGCCTTAGTGGTACAATGTAACCTGACAGATGCCTAAATGGTAAATGAGGATTCCCCACTGCTGTGGAATCCTGGGATTATAAGAAGAACAGACCTGTTCTTAATTAGAATTCATCCAGTATTCACAAAAGACTAATGCTTGCAGAGCTAGCAAATGAAAGAGGGTATTAACCTCAGTGGAGCAATGACAATTTACACCAACTGAGGATCTGGCCAATGGAGACAAACAACAAAATTCACCACTGAACTTGCACCAGGGTTGTTCAATTCCAGTGCAAGGTGGGAGTGAAGTGCTACTGAATGAGGCCTGCTCTACACTAGGAAATCAGAGCAGTATAATTACATCACTCAGGGTATGAAAAGATGCACACACCTGCACAACATAGTTAAACTGACCTAACCCTGACAGTGCTAGGTCAATGGAAAAATTCTCCTGTCAACCTAGCTACCTCCTCTCAGGGAGATGGAATACTTATGGTGACAGAAAAGACCTTTCTGTTAGTGTAGGTAATGTCTCCACTGACAAGCTACAGCAACATCACTGCAGTGTTTTAAATGTGAAAGCCCTCAGAATGGTACCATTTCACACCCATATTGCACTAGAGTAAATGACAACACAAGGGCACTAATGAATCAAGCCCAAGACCCTGTCTGGGATGATTTAGTTAGGGTCAGCCCTGCTTTGGGCACAGGGTTGGACTCAATGACCTCCTGAGGTCTCTTCCAACCTTGAGATTCTATGATTCTATGATTAAGGTGAGCTATGAAGTATTGGATCAAAAGTGCAGCAGTTGACAAAGACCCAAGTAAAAATCACTGGAGTAGGTTTGTTAAAACTTTGAGCCTGGGTACTGAACAATCTGAAGAATTATTTGTATAAAACTCACTGAAACTCAAGAACTCTGTCAGTTGCCAGAAAGACAGCATGAGCTAGTTCACTAAGACATAATCTTGTTCCCAAAGAAGACAATACCAGAACTTGTATTGGCATCAGTGGGGGAAAGGTTTCATCCTACACTGTTTGTGCTGGTGTTCTCCTAGGAGACACTAAGAACTAAACAAACATGGACATGGAGACATTGACCCAGAATACTTTCTCTTGAAATTCAGGTCAGGACTCAGCCCAATAACACATTAGTAACATAATACAAATAAACTTTCAAATTTTATGCTGGACCTATGCTTCAGTCCTCACACTGACAGCACTCTTGTAGCATTTAATGGGAAATTTTCCTGCATGTTTGATCCTATGTGGACAAACAAAGAACTTCCGGGGTCAAATTCTGTCTTCAGTTAAACCTGTGTAACTCCACCAAATCCATTTTTGCATGAGTCTCTAGAACTGTTAGCCTGGACATTTCATGAGCATAAAAGGTTTGATCCAAAGCCAATGGAGCACCTCACCGACTTCAGTGGGCTTTGGATCAAACCCATATTTCACTTAATTTTAATAAGAAAATTAAGTATAGGAATAAATTATAAGGAAAAATGACATTATGGGCACATTATTTCGAAATAACAAAGTGAGCGTCTACACAGCAAGTCCATTATTTCAAAATTATTTCAATATTTTCAAAATATTTTCAAAATAATTTTGAAATAATGTGCTTCTTATAATAAACCTCATTTCACGAGGTGTATGCAGACGGCGCAGTTGTGGTTATTTCAAAATAATTGGCCTCCAGGGCTTCTCACAGCTCACTGGTGGCCACGCTATACATACCCATCATTACTTTATAGTTCCTCTTCCCCTGCAGCCTTTAAAGGTGCAACCACAGGGGAAAGTGTTTGTGGCACAAAACAGGCTCAGCCATCCCTGTGCCATGTAGCAGCAGAATTCACTGGCTCCCTTGATGCCATGGAAAACTCCCACACTCCCACCGAACCCCCCCACAGCTGCAAGTGAACCAGAAGCCAGCTCCCGAGCCCCAGCCTGAGGGTAGAAGAGGAGGGCACCAATCTGGTCTGGTGTGGAGACCCTGGATCTCATTGAGGTCTGGAGAGAGGAGGCTAACCTCTAGGATCTCTGTACTAGATGCAGGAATGCTGATGTGTACAGCTGGACGGCAGACAGCCTAGCCCAGAAGGGCCACACGAGCACCCAGGGACAGGTGTGCATGAAAGTCAAAGAACTGTGCCAGGCTATACAAAGGCCAGAGAGTGGAGCTCCCACTTAGGGGCAGCATCCCAGTCATGTTAGTGCTAGATGATACCTGGCAATTGCAAACCTATCTCAGTGTTTATTGAACCTTCCTTTTGAGACTTCAGAGATAAAAATATTAAAGCCCATTATATAAGTATGATACATCAACTGCAAACCTTAGATTGTTGCAATCAGAAAAAAGCATTTCCATCCTTATGAGGATGATTGAATAATTAGGGCCCCAGTCTAATGTCTTTGAAAGGTCAGGACACTGTGGTACAATAGGCTACGTCTAGACTACAGGCTTCTTGCGCAAGAACCGTTTTTCGGAAAAGATCTTCCAAAAAAACTTCTTGCACAAGAGTGTGTCCACACATAAAAGCCCATTGAAAAAGAGATATGCTATTGCAAAAGAGAGTGCCCAGACTCATTGGATGCTCTCTCGCATAAAAGGCCACCCGGAACCACTTCAGGCAGGGCTTTAGGTCACCAGTTGCTTCTGGGTATGTCTACACTTGCACCCTAATTCAAACTAGGGATGCAAATGCAGGCATTCGAAATAGTCAATGAAATGGGGATTTGAATATCCTGTGCTTCATTAGCATGATCTCGCCAGCGTGCTAGTTCAAATCACAGCTGATTCGAACCAGGAAGGGCATGCCAGGACACGTTAGTTCGAACCAAACCCCTTGGTTCGAACTAATGTTACTCCTCATTTTTAACTAATGTTACACCCAACTGCGGCCCGCCATCCCCCTGGTTGACCACCATGGACACTTCACCGTGGACCAGTGCTGCAGGCCCTGGTTGACAGTTTTGTCAGGTGGTCAGGCAGGGCACATGATGCCTGTTTCTCCCGGAACTCTAGCCTGTACAGGAAGCTGGAGGTGGGCACATTCTTCCCCCACTGTTAACTTGCCTTTGGGAAAGTATAGATGCCACTGTGCATCGTGGGGGACGTGGCCTACCCCTTAATTCCATGGCTTATTAAGCCATACACCGGCCACCTGGATCCCAGCAGGGACCAATTTAATGCCAGCCTGAACCGGGCCCAGACGCAGGTGGAGCGTGCCTTTGGCCGCCTCAAGGCACATTTCTGGTGCCTCCTCACCTGCCTGGATGTAGGGGAACACAACATCCCCAAGGTGGTGGCAGCATGTTGTGTCCTCCACAACATTGTGGAGAGGAAGGGAGAGACCTTCCTTCCGGGGTGGAGGGCAGATGCTGGTCACGAGGAGCGAGCCTTCCAGCAGCCGAGGACAGCTGCCATCTGCCAGGCCCATCAGGCCGGGGTGCACATCTGGGAGGCCCTGAGGGAGAGGTTCTCTCAAGGACCCCAGTAACTCTCCCCAGGGCTTCCTCCCTAGGGGCCTCTGCCTTGTGGCCCTATCTCTTCCCCACCACAACCCCTCCCTTTTCCCTTTCCCTGACCTCCCAATAAACACACCTGTTTGGTTTAAAAGAAAATGCAGTCTGTATTGATTAAAGATTCAGAAAAGGTGGGCAGTGGGGGTGGGGCTCATAACTGGGAGGGGGCTCATAATTGGGAGGAGGCGGCTTGATGTGCCACCTTGAGTGCAGGGACCTCGTCAGGGTTGGGTGGGTCTGGGGAGCACAGGGAGGTGGGGGGGGGAGGCTGGAGCACCTTCAGGGTTGGCAGAGTGCAGGGGGAGGGGCCATAGGCATCACTTGGGGAGGGGGCATGGGCATTAGTAGGGGAGGGGGTATGGGCATCACTTGGAGAGGGAGCAGAGGCATGGCGGGGGGCAGGTGGATGGGGAGTGGGCATAGCGCGGGAGCAAGAGGCTGGAAGCCAGGAGCAGCAGCCTCAGTCGGGTGTGCCACCATGTGCGATATGACACCACACATGGTGTCACAACACTGCATAAGTTGGTCCCAGGTACACTCCTGCTACTCCAAGTCGGTGTGGACCTTGTACGTCAGGGTCTGGTGTTTGTCCTGAAGGACACTTATATGCTGCCGCATCAGGTCTTCTTGGACCTTCAGCTCCCCCGGGCCCTGGCAGGTGGCTACAGTGGCATGGCTCGGCCCTCAGTCCCGGCTGGTCCGGTTATGGAGAATACACAGAGGGAGAGGCAGTCAGTCATCCCTGCAGACACTGTCCCTGAGGCCATTCCCTCCACTGTGAGCAGCGACCAACAGTCTGTGGCCCAGAGGAGGGGGATGTCCTGGCTGCAAGGCCATGTGTGGCCTGCACAGCAGTCCCTGTCTCACGGGGGCCCCGACATGCCCAGAGGACGGTGCTGCTTGCTTCCTGCCCCCTCCCCCTGGCCCACAGACAAGCAGCCAAGGGTACCATGGCAATCCCTCATGGGCAGCAGAGGAGCCAGGAGCAGCCTGGACCTCCCTGGGATACGCACACACAGGTACGGGTCTCTGGGCTGTGTGTGGGAGCAGCTGCTGCCTCATACATGCAGGCATACCTGCGTGCTGTGTGTGGCACTCCTCGGTCTGTGTGGGGTCGTGCCTGCGCCTTTGTGGCTAGCCTGCTTCCAGCCAGGGCAGGCCCCTCTCCCCCCTGGCAGGACATGTGTGACCTCCCTTGAGCCTGGGAACAGGATCCCCAATGTGTTCAGGGAATGCCTGCTGCATCCACATGCCACACAGTAACACAGCACATGGTTGCACGAGCACGGACCACAGCATGACATCCCGCCCAAGCATATCGCGTGACAATCGCTCCCTGCCCCCATGCACCAGCCTCCCCCACCCTGTGTGTGTGACAAAGTGAGACCACTCACCTGAAGATCCCTCCCAGGCATCCGAGGAGGCCTGGGAGATGTCTTGGATCCCTTGCACCGGCTCGAGGGAGAGGGTCACGGTGCACGTCTCCTCTTCCACCTGGCCCTGGCCCTCCTGCTCCTCCTCCAGGGTGACCTCCGGCTGGACAACGATGGGGATCTCGACCCTGGAGTCCACCAGAATGGGTGGGGAAGACGTTTCCCCACCCCCCAGGATCTGATGCAGTTCCCTGTAGTAGGGGCAGGTGTGGGGTCTTACCCCTGAGCGGGAGCTGTGCTCAATGGCCCGCACATAACCCTGGCAGAGGTCCTTCACCTTACTCTGGACTTGTTCCATGGTCTGGGGTGGGTGTCCACGCTCTGCCAGGAATGCAACCATCCAGCCATAAATGTTACCATTCCTCCGCTTGGCCCGGGGATCCTGCAACATCTCCTCCTCGCCTCACAGCTTGAGGAGGGAATGAATCTCTGGGCCTGACTAGGAGAGTGCACGCCTTTTGGTCCCCTAGGGTGGGTCCTGGGATCTCTGGGGCTGCTTCCTGTGAGAGCCAGGGGGATCGCAGGGGGCTTCAGGGATGGACATGCCTTGCAATGCCTGTGGCAGGGAGAGCCGCGCAGTCAGGGTGTTGTTCTGTGGCCGGCTTCCTGCCACAAGGTTTGTCCAGGGTGCCTGCAGCTTTAAGAGGGGCCGAGAGACAGGAATTATAGAGTTGTCATTAGTTTGTAAGGAGTGGCCACCAGGGCATCTGTGCTTTTTCCTGGAGGCCTCTTCTTCTGCAAAAAAAATCCTTTTCTCCGTCCACACACGCCTTTTTGCGAAAGAGCTCTTTCACAAAAAGGCTTCTTCCTGTAGAATGAGGATTACCAATACTGCAAAAACCTCTCTGTTCTTTCAATTTACTTGCGAAAGAACGCGATTGCAGTGTGGATGTTCTGCAAGTTTTGTCAGAAAAATGGTTGTTTTTCTGAAAAAATTCTGTGGTGTAGACATACCCTTACTCACCTTATATTTTAGGAAGTCATAATTCAGTTTAATTCAGATTTCAGTAGGAATATATTTCTCAAGAAGCCCAATGGAAATCCAGTATGCCTCCTGGGAGAATAAGGTATTTTGCAATGATGGCAGAAGCTGGCCATATGTTTGCAGGATCAAATGTTTGTGAATAACCAAAATTATATCGTCCAAAATAATTTCATCTTCACTTTGTTGGATTAAAGTACATAAAGATATGAGTCAGATATGTAGAAGACATTTAGATTCATGATATTTCTCTAATTCTCTTGGAATGAAATCACACAAACCCTTATACCAGTATATAAAGCAACATATATAAGGAATTATTTGTGAGACAGTGGACATGATTTTGCTTCTGCTGAAGTTACTGGAGGATTCGTCATTGAAATCCACACAGCAGAGCCATGAACAGACCCCAGGCAACCAGACACAGCCAAGTCCTGTGTTCTGGCCACTGGATCACAGCACTTCTTGTCTTTGTGTGTCTTTCTGTGTGACCTTGGGCAGACACTTTGACTCATGCATATTTAATATCCTGTTGATGCCATTTCTTATGGTGACTGCCCAGCTTTGTTTTTTGTTTTTGTTTTGTTTATCAAACCTTTTATTAACACATAGCTAAATCTCTGTCTGACCAGGTTTGTTGAGCTAATGATCAAATTGTGTCTAATGGAATGCCTGCTTCAGGAAATTGTGGCTGTATTGTAGAGCATGTGGACAAAAGATTGTCTGGTGTTTGTGTGTGTGTGCAAATTTTATGGCTCTAGCTATGTTCTTTCTTTGGCTTTTGTAGGTTATTAGAAGAGACAGTCTCTTTGATTTTTAAGCTTCTCATGCTACTGTGCAAACAAATCTCTAGCTTTTTTTTTTTTTTTTTTAAGCTTGACACTTTTGTGATTATGTCATCTGAACCATTACCTATTGAAATCAATGGAAAGTCATGCATTGACTTAATAAGCCTAGTCCATAGTCTATTGGACTAGGAGCATCCAGGAGCAAGCCTCTCAGCCTAGGCTCACAGCAGGCTTTATTCTAGTGCTCTAAAGAGATAGCTGTGTAGACAGTGCTTGATACAGCCTAAGATTCAACCCAGCTTGCAATGCCAAAGCATCATCGACACAGCTATTTTAAAAGTGTTAGTGTGAACCCTACTGGCACAGGTCTGTGGACCTTAACTAGAAGGCTACCATCTGGATGCAATGCAGACATGCCCTTAAAGTGTAATAGGGTTCTAGTTCATGCTGTAGCGCTAGTTCTACCATCTTTGTTTATCTTTTTTAATTCATTGTGGCTAGGTCTACACTACACTCTTATCGGAAAAAGCTATGCAAAATGTGGTCCGCATTTTGCGTAACTTTTTCCAATTCTTTTGTCAGAAGAGGCTTTTCCAACATTTGGCCCATCTAGTTGGGCCAAATGTTGGAAAAGCTCCTTCTTTCGGAAGTCCCCTTATTCCTTGTGGGAGGAGGAATAGAGGGTCTCCCGAAAGAGCGTGTTTGCACTTCTGCAAAAAAAAGCGGAAATGCAAACGCGTTGCTTGGACGCGGCCTGAAAAAGCCCGCAGTCTAACCGTAGCCTGTGATTGGAAGGATTGTTTTTTATGTGGCAGTTATAATCTTTGTGCTCACATGGTGAATGGAAGTACCTTAATGGATCTAAAGATTATAATCAGGCTCAGCAAATGCTAAAATATGTATCTAGAATCTACAGTGACTGAAATATAGATATCTGGCAGCAAACACCTTGAAGAACATATTTTGTGTTTAATTACAGGAGCAGAGTAGATTGAATGATTTAATCAGTCTTTTGTTTACTGATCATTAGGGATTTTTAACAAACCAATGACTGTAACTGACAACCTCATGAGGTCTAATAACATGAAGGTATTAAATTATACATAATCCAGATGAATGTGGATGTAGCTAAAAGTGATTGTTTGAGAAAAATGGAACTACTTCTTGACACAATCTGTTGGATTCTTGTCTACCTTTTATTTTCATCTGTAAATGCATGGGGGAAATTAAAAACTATGGTATAGGTCCATTAATAATATAGTTATAGTTTATTATATAATAGAACTTCATAAAGATTGTGTCATTTTGCAGTAATATATTTTTAGGCATTGACTTTGCCTAATGAATTCAATTGCAAGACTAATAGTGCTCCTCTTTACAATTCACACCATACTACAAAGGTCTAGGGTTATCTGGAAAGTTGGTATATGCATGAATACAAGTGCAGTGGGTGAAAATGTATTTTACCCACACTAAACTCAGGTGGAGGGTGGGTGGTGAAAGTTCCCCATTTTGCAAACCAGGTCTAGAGCATATCCCCTCACTGCAGTTATTAATCTTGCTTGGCTGAAGCTGCTTGCATAAGGTGCAAGACTTCTGGATCTTTGTATATGTGGATTGGCAGAAGTGTTCCATGCCCACAAAGTGGCTTTCTGTTGAGGCTGGTGTGGATACCAGTTCTGCAGTGCAAAGGAGAAACTGGCTGCTCAGTCATCTTGCTCCCCTGTGTATCTCCCATCTAGTGCGCTGGTGAGCCTTTGGCTGGCCCTTAGCTCCAGTGGGGAGTTTAATCTATTGTGAACACTTCTATGCTTACAGAGATTTAAACTCCAATCAATAAAGCTTGCAAATTACCAACATATATTGCTCATCAGCCACAGGGAAAGTGATGTTATTCAAATTAAACAAAAATAATTAAAGTTAATATATGTCAGGAAAAAACATGAATTCCTCAGAGGACAGATTCATTAATGCATATAGAATCCCTTAGCTCTATTCTCCTCCGGACACACCATATGAGCATAATAAGGCAAAATATCTAAAATATTTTATTGCAAAATATTTTATTACCGAAGGGAGGGCTGAGCCTTGCCTAAAGTTTTGGTTAGAGTGGGTCATTTAAGGATAACCTTTAATTGTGTGAACTGTATTGCCTGTCTAATTGAGAGTGTTAGGTCATGGAGCTAGGGCCAGGATCACAGTATTGAGCACACTAATAGTGTTAGTTAAATAATTACAACAGTCCTACCGCAAAAGTCCTCGGTTGATCAAAACAGCAGATTGTTTCCTTGTTCCACTATAAAGTTGTTAATATTTTGTAGCTGTCTGACTTCCTTAACCAGACAGGCTGATCTGAGTATGCTGGCTGTGAGATCAGTTGCTGACCCCTTGCTCACCTCCCAACTCATAGGATCACACAGACTCTCAAACAACATGAGCATCTCTTACCCATTCAGAATCAACCAGGCTACATCTACACTACAAGGTTTTTGTGCAAAAACCCGTGGAGCATCCACACCTCAAATGTACTTTTGCACAAGGAAATCAAGAGTAAAATGGCAAAACAGAGGGCTTTTTCCACCATAGGTAAACCTCCTTTTACGAGGCATAACTCCCTTTTGCACAAGAGTTCTTGCGCAAAAAGGCAAGTGTGGACACACAGGTGCTCTAAAGGCCATTCTGTGAATGGCCATCAGCGCTTTCTTGTGCAAGAGCATCCGCAGTGTGGACACTCTCTTGCACAAAAGCACATCGCTTTTGCAATGTGCTTTGAGGTGGGGACGTGCTCTTTCGCAAGAAGTTTTTGAGCAAAAACTCTTGCATAAAAGGCTTCTTGCGCAAGAAGCATGTAGTGTAGACGTAGCCCCAGAGTATAGTTGAAGCTTAGTATTATTCTGGGAACCCTGGATTTTACAGCCGATCATGCCATATGATGCAAAGGCCTAAACTCACAACTTAGGTGCTTAAGGTTAGGTAATTAAAATCTTGTCCTGTTACCTAAATAAAATGTATCTGATTTTCACAGGTGCTAAACACCCACTGTTCTATTTCCACTAATGGGGGTGATAGGCCATATTTTTTTTAGGTGATTAAATGTTGCCAACTACTAATGGAAAGGTCAAGGGTAATCCTGCAAATAACCACTTTATATCCTTGGATATCTGCATCCATGTATGTGGATGCAGTTGTATTGTTTACCATCTTTGCCGACCGTAGATTGTATGTAGATCCAAATGTTTGTATCTGTGCTGAACTCCAACAGTGAAACAGGGTGCTGATATGGACACAAATACACATAAAAGGTAATGTGCAGATCACAGGTGGGATAAAATTAATTATTGAGGATTGTGATGGGGCGAGGCAGCCCTGCACTGAATCCGCAGGGCCCAGCCAGGGTCATGTAAATTAGACTACCTGACATAGTCAATGAAGCCGGGATTTAAATATCCCCAGCTTCATTAAAATAAAAATGGCCGCCATGCTGTGCTGGCTCAGCTGATCGTCGGCACAGCGCGCGAGTCATGACGCAGATTGGTCGACAAGGGAAGCCTTTGTCGACCGCTCCTGTAAAACTTGTTTCACCAGGCATAAGTGAGCGGTCGACAAAGGCTTCCCTTGTCGACCGATCTGCGTCTTGACTCACTCGCTGTGCCAATGATCAGCTGAGCAGGCACAGCGTGGTGGCCATTTTTATTTTAATGAAGCTGTGGATATTTAAATCCCAACTTCATTGACTATGTCAGGTTGTCTAATTTACATGCCTCTGTCGCCAGAGGAATGTAGTCTAGACATATCCAGACTGGGCTGGCAGCTGGAGGAAGAAGACCTACGGAGGGAGCTCCTGACCCGCAGTGACCGGCAACCTCAGTAGAAGCCAAGGCCAGTGGGGACATTGCAGAGGCCGCCTGCCAAGGAGATGTCGCCACTGTGAAGGCAGAGAGCCAGGCAAGTACGGGGGAAGTGACCCCAGCAAACCAGGTAGGAAGTGGCCCAGGGCAGGAGTGGGAGCTGCCTCTCCCATCCCATGAACCTCTGCGCATTTTGGCAGGACTTCCCCGCCGAGGGCGTGGCACGCCGTCCTGCCACTCACAGGGCCCTGGGCTGGGACCTGGTGGAGTAGGGTGGGCCCGGGTCCCCCTACCAGGGGCACAGCCCCACTATAACCCTGACCTGTCAGGACATGCCTGGCCTTGAAGGGTTATACTGAACTGTGTATATTGACTTGGGCAGAGGGCCTAGCCTTAAAGGGCCATACTGAACTGTATATATTGACACGGGCAGAGGGCCTAGCCTTAAAGGGCTATACTGAACTGTATATATTGAACTGCGCACATTGAGGCAGCACTCATCGAGGCAGGGTCTCCCGCTGTCCACCAGAGGGGCCAGGAGGGAGCTCCCCGCCACAAGGATGCAGATCCAAATTTTTGTATCCATGCAGGGTTGGAGCTGTGAGGCAGTGAAGTATAACGGACTTGTATTTATTTAATAAACACAAAGCCCAGGGTGTGTACAAATTGCACATGTTATGGTTGTATTCTTCTCCCTCATCCTTTGTATGTCATTCTTGCTTTTTATTGCAAGCTTTCTGTGGTAGGAGGTCTATCTTCCTGTACTGAGGACAGGGCCTTTAGCATTGTGGGGACTACTGGAATATAAATAAATAACCACAGTCTAGCCAAACTTGACACAACTGCCTAGTTAACATCTATGAGACCTTACATTAACACATAATTTCAATGGATGAGACTGACAGGACTTTGACAATTTCTAGCAGAGGGGTGATTTTAAAGAAATTGAAATTAAGTTCTCCTGATAGACAGCTGATGGCAGCGAACGGCTTCACTTTGAGAAATACTGTTTCATGCAAGCTGACCTGGCAGCTCCATAGAACTCTTGCAAAAACAAAAGGGAAAACTATGCAGCACTTTAAAGACTAACAAGATGGTTTAATAGGCGATGAGCTTTCGTGGGCCAGACCCACTTCCTCAGATAATATCTGGAAGAGAATTGGCATGACCGTATATATACCAAAGGAATACAATGAAAAAAGTGAACACATTATTAAACTGACAAATCAGATTTAGTACAGAAGGTGGGGTGAGGGAGAAGGAGGGAGGGAAGAGCTATTTATGAGTCAATGAATGGCTAATCAGGGGCGATAAGTGGGGAAGCTATCTTTGTAATGGTTAAGGTAATTAGCATCTTTGTTAAGGCCCATTTGTAAAGTGTCAAATTTAAGCATGAAAGTCCCCAAATTGGAAATAATTTTGGGTGAGAACAAAGTTACATAGGTCTGCTACCAGATTGGCTGTGGTATCCTCTGGGATAGTGTTTCTAATGGCTTGTAATCCATCTTCATGTGGAATATTGGTGTAGAGAGCTTCTACATCCATGGTGGCAACCACCTAACCTCAGGAGGATTCTTACCAGCAACCACAATTTATGCCATCATGTGCCAATAGTGTCCTTCTGCTATGTATATTGGACAGACTTCTCAGACACTTCGCCAAAGAATTAATGCCCACAAATCAGACATCAGACATCTTTACAAGGAAAAAACCAATAGCTTTTCATTTCAACTTACCTGGACATAATCTTAACGACCTTACTACATGCATCTTACTGCAAAGAGACTTTAACACCAGATTACAGAGGGAAACTTCAGAACTTTCTTTCATGCTTAAATTTAACACTTTACAAATGGGCCTTAACAAAGTTGCTAATTACATTAACCATTATGAAGATAGCTTCCCCACTTATCACCACTGATTAGCCAGTGTGCTTCAGCAGGGGACCAGCGGCGGATATAGGGCAGAGCAAGCGGGGAGGCTGCCCCGGGCCCTGCGCTGCAATAGGCCCCACGCCGAGCCACCGCATGGGGCCCAAACGGCCGCTTGAGCAACTTGCTCCCACGCGGCAGCCTAGCTGAGTGGCGCAGAACTCAGCCAAGTGCCACGGCAGGAAGTGAAGAGGGGCCGGGCGGTGATGTACGTGGCCAGGGAGCGGGAGGCGAAGGGCGTGACAGAGGCTCCAGGTCCCGCCCCCTGGCCATGTACATCACCACCCTGCCCCCCTTCGCCTCCCGCCGGGGTGCTCGGTTGAGTTCTGCGCCGCTCAGCTGGGATGCCGCGTGGTGCCCAAATGGCCGTTTGGGCTCCGCGAGTGAGAGGCAGGAGGGGGAGGACTAAGGAGAAGAGAAAGAGAGAGTGAGGAAGGAGGAGAAGAAAGAGAGAGTGAGGCAGGAGGAGGAGGAGAAGAGAAAGAGAGAGAGTGAGGCAGGAGGAGGAGGAGGAGAAGAGAAAGAGAGAGAGGAAGCAGGAGAGGGAGAAGAAGAGAAAGAGAGAGTGAGAGGCAGGAGGAGGAGGAGAAAAAGAGAGAGTGAGGCAGGAGGAGAAGAGAAAGAGAGAGAGGCAGGAGGGGGGGAGGAGAAGAGAAAGAGAGAGTGAGGCAGGAGGAGAAGAAAGAGAGACTGAGGCAGGAGGAGAAGAGAAAGAGAAAGTGAGGCAGGAGGAGAAGAAAGAGAGAGTGAGGCAGGAGGAGGAGGAGGAGGAGGAGAGAAAGAGAGAGAGTGAGGCAGGAGGGGGAGGAGAAGAGAAAGAGAGATAAAGAGAGATATTCCAAAATAAAGCCCTAAATCGAATTAGCTGGTAAACCTCATTGCAGGAGGAATACCAGCTAATTCGATTTAGGGCTTTATTTCAGAATCCCGTTTCACTGTCACGTGTAGACACGGGCAGTTACTTCGGGCTAGTCAATTTCTAAAATGGTGACCAGCCTGGAACATGCAAATCAAGCGCGGGATATTTAAATCCCGCGCTTCATTTGCAATTTCATTCGCCCTCATTAGCCTCCCTAGATCGATCTAGGGGGCTGGTGTAGACATACTCTGGGGTTTTAACCTGAGATTCTCTCCTGGACCTGAGAAGCCACCTAATGCTCCTACTAATGCATCCAAATCTGCCATTAGCCTTCTTGGCTACAAGGGCACACTGTTTACTGTTGTCCAGCCTATGGCTGTAGCTGGGAGGTGGTGGGGGCGGGGTTGCCTGATGACAACAGAAAATAAAACAGTCAAAGGGTTGATCCTGAGAGGGGCTATATACCATCACATCTTTTTGAGGTCACAAGAAGTTTGAAGGCACTCAATATTTTCTGGGAGGTATTCAGTACTTTTTATGTTTGGCTGTGTGTTTAAAATAGACACCATAACAGTGAAGTTCAGAAACGTCCTTCTGCTGTACATATGGGCAATTTGATTTACCACCGCATTATCTGTGGTGACTGGCAGTTCTCTGTGGGATACTGCTCCCATCATCTATGCTTCACACACCAACTTAGTCTGATAGTCTGCAGTAATGTTGTAAGGAGGTGCACAACTGGACAAATATTTTCATTGGAATTTGCAAAGGGACAGGAAACAGTGAAACTGACATGGCCATATGAAAATCCATAGCTAGACTTTGCAAACAAAAAAAGCCAGCTTATTACTATATGAACATAATTCCTTATGGTTCACTGTGCCTGTCAAACAGGGTAATGTGCTTGTAAACTTCTCTCGACAGAAAGTTCACATCACATATATCACAGCATCAGCAGCACTAGAAAATGACAAGACAATCAAATTATAGAAAAGTGCCTGTCAAACACCTTCAACAGCTTTCAGAGACAGCACCAAGAAAATGCAAGAAAAATGAAGCCAGTCTGGCAGAAAACCCAAAGAAGTCCCAGAGCAAAACAGCCTGCATTATTCCCAGGCCAAAGAAACAAGCACCCTAGAGTGAACAGAGAGGAAAAAGATGCATTGCTTAGTACACATGGATCACTCCTTCCCAATACTACATGTCAGACTCATTGGATAATTTGATTGAGCTCTATGTAGGTCAGAGAGCTGGTTTTAAGGCAGTACAGCCAGAAGAATGATAATCTGCCTTTACAGATTCTCAAATACACCTTAAGACTCTTTTTTTTCTTTTGGAAAATGTAGATGAAGTCAATATAATTTGTTATTTTTTCTCCCAGCCACTGTTCTCATACACCTTGTAATTCTGTATCACTTTCATTTTCCAAATAAACCATTTATAGAACAGCCATGTGTGGGTTTTTTCATACAACTTCACTTGAAGTTAAATATAAATTGAGCAGACAAAAAAAAAAAATCACCATTAGCAGCCAGCCAAGCATGTGTAGCAGGTCCACAAATGTCAAACACACCTTGCACAGAATTAACTTGCAAAAAGCAGGCTGCAAACAAAGGGTCAGATTGTCAATCCCTTTACTTATCTGGAGTAACTGCTCTCCAGTATAAGTAATTCCACTAACTTGAATATGTAACTGGTTACCAGTGAGGTGTTCACATACAGCTCCTTCTACTATTACTAAGTGTTGTGATCTCTTTACACAGGATCAAAACAAAATCCAGCCCAGGAGTTTACAAGAAATAAAATTCTATAAGCCATCATGATTGGTTCTTAAATCAGTTGTGAGTGATTTGAGAACAAGTAATAAATAGCTACTACTCACAACTGCAGGAGCAATAAATGTCATTGAGGAGATACATATACATTTCATCCAAATTGAATGGATGGCAGCTACAACCACTACTGCCAGTTGTTATGCATTGGGTAAGAGTCCATATGAAACCGCCATCAAGCCTGTGGCTTATTTATTACTGATCTCTCTGTTCAGACACAGCCCTTGAACTTTCTTTCTTCAAAACAATACTATTATCCAACTAGGCAGTCATTTAAACGCCAGAAAGATTGCTCTCTGTGCCCATTATGAGGCACCCAGGGCCAAATTTTCTCACTAACATAATTTATGCCTTTGTCTTTGGTGAATCAACTCATGTGAGGAAGGATAGTTGGATTTAAGCTAAAGCAAGCAGAAAAGTTGGAGAGGTGGCGTACTCTAATGGATCTGGGACTTGCGTGACCTTTGTTCTGTTCTTAGCTCTGTTGTGTGACCATGGGCAAGTACCAGTAATTTTGCCTCTCTGTCCCTCAGTTTACCTATCTATAAAATGGGGATAATGATACTGGTCTCTTTTGTAAAGTGCTATGAGATTATAAGAGTAAGGTATTATTGCTGTTGCTTAACATTACTGAGCTCCAAGTGACCTTATCCAAGTCTTTTTACATCTTTTCCCCCTCCCATCCTTTGTCTATCTGATCTACATAGACTGTATCCTTTTGGGGGCAGAGATTCTCTCCTCCTATGCAAGTGACAGTGCCTTGCATAATGGGCCCCCAATATCAGTTGGGACTTTTAGAACTGCCTTTATATTCAATAATAATAAAGCAAGAAATAACTCTTCAAACACCTGAATCATCATAACAACCTAGCAAAGAACTCTCCAGCCAGAGCACAAGATACGCATGATTTCTGTTCTAACACGCAGCCTATTTTGTATAGATCTGACTATAGCTGGTCCCTTTGTAAGTGAGAAAAAAGGGAAAAGTGTGGTGCCAATGTATATTTTAAGGCATTTGTTGAGGGAATGGATTGAAGGTTACAGGATAGATCAAAGGAGATGGCAGCAGGTTGAGCTGTCTAGCAGAATGTCATTGTGACTGAAGGCCATGGAGTGAATTGTGGTTTTGATTAATTATGTGTTTTTAAAATGAGACATTCAAAAACATCCAGCATTCCTGTAGCTCTGCTTCCGTTGAAATCAATAGTAAAACTGTAAGCCTGCCCCGGGGAAAGCTATTAGATCAATTTGGAGCATGTTTTGAAAATCCCATCCTGAATAAATGTATGTAAATTAGAGCTGGTATGATTAAATACTTTTGGTCAGAAAATGCTGATTTGTCAAAATCAAAAGTTTTGAGGGAAAGGGCTGAGTTCAGGGACTATTTCCACTTGAAACGTTTTTGAAAATTTTTTTGGAATGAAATGTCTCACTGACTTCAGAACATGGACCACTTGTGCAAATAAGGGTTACTTGTGTGTATGGAGAGAAAGAGGGTCAGGACATGGTCTCATGGTGATGATCAATACAGTGATGTTGCCCTCCAGTCCTTAGGCAGTATAAATGGTAACAGCTCATAGAGCGCAAGTTGCTATATAAGGGTGTGTCTACACTGCAGTGTTTTTCTGGAATAACGACCGTTATCCCTGAAAAACAATACTACACATTACTCCACATTACAATTTCGTTATTTCGACAGAAAGTCAAAATAATGGACGGCTTTTTCCAACAGTAGTAAACCTCATTCCATGAGAAATAAGCCCTTTTCCAAAAAAGCTTTTTAGGAAAAGGGTGTGTGTGGATGCAGAATAGGGAGTTTTATCAAAAAAAGAGGAGTCCAGGATATACCACAAGTGCCCTGCTGGCCAGTCCATCCACAATCATCACAACTCTATAGTTCCTGTTCCCCGGCAGCTCTTAAAGCTGCAGACCCAGGGGGACAGGGCTTGTGGCAGGAAGCAGGCCCTCACAGCTTCCAGTGCCAGTGCAGCTGCCAGTGCCACATATCTGGGCACTATGTCTGAGCCACAAGCCCCCAAAGAACTGCCTGCCCGTCCCTGGGAGCCTGCCAGGGACCGCAAAAGGAATAATCCATCCTGGTCCGGGGTGAAGATCCTGACCCTCCTCGAGGGGTGGGGCGATGAGGAGAACCTCCAGGATCTCCGCTTCAGATGGTACAATGTTGACATCTACAGCCAGATGGCCAATGGCCTGGCCACAAAGGGCCACACCAGGACTCTGGAGTAGATCTGGAGAAAAGTAAACAAGCTCTGGCAGGCCTACGCCAGGGCGAGGTAGTGCAGCTCACATTCCAGGGCAGGATCCCACTCCTGCCTCTATTTTGAGGACCTGCACCACATCCTGGGGGGTGGTGCAGCCCATTCCCCACCCCGGTCATGGACTCAGAAACACCCGTCGTCATTCTCCCAGGGGTTGCAGCCCATGAGGAAGAGGAGTGGGAGGAGGACACAGCCAGCACGGTGACCACCATCATCCTGGAGCCAATACTCCACGATACCCCCCAGGCATCCTCCAAGGCCGGGGAGGTATCATCAGGTGAGTGCTCTTCGTTTTTCCCACACACGGAGTGCAGATCTCTCAAGACATCTAGATAGACTTTTGGGTAGTAGTGGGGAGGAACCGGTGGTCGTGGTACACGTAGGTACCAATGACATAGGAAAGGGTAGGAGAGAGATTCTGGATGCTAAATTTAGACTGCTAGGAAAGAAATTGAAATCCAGGACCTCTATGGTAGCGTTCTCTGAAATGCTTCCAGTTCCATGTGCAGAGCCAGGTAGGCAGGCAGAGCTTCAGGGTCTCAATGCGTGGATGAGATGATGGTGTAGAGAGGAAAGGTTTAGATTTATTAGGAACTAGGGAAACTTTTGGGATAGGGGGAGCCTATACAGGAAGGATGGGCTCTACCTAAACCAAAATGGAACCAGACTGCTGGCACTTAACATTAAAAAGGTTGTAGAGCAGTTTTTAAACTAAGGGCTCGGGGAAAGCCGATGGATGCGGAGGCGCACATGGATCGGACAGAGACATCTCTTAGAGGAGAGTCTATTAATAGAGATGCTCTGTGTTCTAGTCAGAAGGAGAGCATGGAAGTATGGGTCAGATGAGAGGAGACACAATCAAATGAAAAAGAGTCAGGAAATGGCAGACATCAGGAAATGGAAGACAGATAAATAGTGACATATTATTAAAGTGCTTATACACAAATGCTAGAATTCTAAATAGTAAAATGGGTAAACTAGAGTGCCTACTTTTAAAGGAGGATATTGATATAATAGGCATCACAGAAACTTGTTGGAATGAGGACAATCAATGGGACACAGTCATACCAGGGTACACAATATATTAGAAGGACAGAACAGGTTGTTCTGGTGGAGGAGTGGCACTATACGTGAAAGAAAATGTAGAATCAAATTAAGTAAAAATCTTAAATGAGCCAAAATGTTCCATAGAATCTCTACGGATAGTAATTCCAAGCTCCAATAATAAGAATATAGCTGTAGGGTTATATTAATGACCACCAGATCAGGACAGTGATAGTGACTATAAAATGCTAAGGGAAATTAGAGAGGCTATCAAATTAAAAAACTCAATAATAGTGGGGGATTTCAACTATCCCACATTGACTGGGTACACGTCACCTCAGAACAGGAGGCAGAGATAAAATTTCTTGATATGTTAAATGACTGCTTCTTACAGCAGCTGGTTCTGGAACCCACAAGGGGAGAGACTATTCTTGATTTAGTCCTATGTGGAGTGCAGGATCTGGTTCAAGAGGTAAATATAACTGGACCACTTGGAAATAGTGACCATAATATCATAAAATGTACTATCCCTGTGGTGGGAAAAACACCTCAGCAGCCCAACACTGTGGCATTTAATTTCAGAAAGCAGAACTACACAAAAATGAGGAAGTTAGTTAAACAGAAATTAAAAGGTACAGTGACAAAAGTAAAATCCCTGCAAGCTGCATGGAAACTTTTGAAAGACACCATAGTAGAGGCCCGACTTGAATATATACCCCAAATTAAAAAATACAGTAAAAGAACTAAAAAAGTGCCACTGTGACTTAACAACCAACTAAAAGAAGCAGTGACCGATAAAAAGACATCTTTTAAAAAAGTGAGGAAAAATCCTAGTGAGGAAAATAGAAAGAAGTATAAACTTCGTCAAATTAAGTGTATAAATATAATAAGAAAAGCCAAAAAGGAGTTTGAAGAACAGCTAGCCAAAAACTCAACAAGTAATAGCAAAATGTTTTTAAGTACATCAGAAGCAAGAAGCTAGATAAATAACCAGTGGCACCCTTGGACGATCGAGATGCTAAAGGAGCACTCAAAGATGCTAAAGTCATTGTGGAGAAGCTAAATGAAGTCTTTGCTTCAGTCTTTACGGCTGAGGATAATCGGGAGATTCCCAAACCTGAGCCATTCTTTTTAGATGACAAATCTGAGGAATTGTCCCAGATTGAGGTGTCACTAGAAGAGGTTTTGGAACAATTTGATAAACTTAACAGTAACAAGTCACCAGGACCAGAAGGCATTCATCCAAGAGTTCTGAAAGAACTCAGAAGGGGAAATTGCAGAATTATTAACAGTGGTTTGTAACCTAGCCTTTAAATCAGCTTCCAAACCAAATGACTGGAAGATAGCTAACGTGACGCAATATTTAAAAAGAACTCTAGAGGTGATCCTGGCAATTACAGACCGGTAAGTCTTAACATCGTGTAGCCAGACAGGTACCCCCGTAACATCCATTTTTGCTTGCCTGGAGCACACAGGGCACACAGAGCAGTAAAATCAGCATAGGCTTTGAAGCCTTGACAGGAGGCCCGGATATGCTAGCTCACAGTGACCTTGGACAACTGTAAGCATAGATATGAGGGTAATCAAGCTAATTGCTGACCAAGAGGCTGCAGAGGAGCGCCCTTGACTGAAACCCATATTGATACGAACACACACTCGTCCGGGGGGGAGGAATCTCCCGCCCAGTAAAGAATGTCCAGTACTCACAATTTAGTTATCTCTCTTGCAAATGTAAATTAAGTTGAAACTGCCTTGTAAGAACTGGCGTCACAAAGATGGACCAACACAATTTGGCATCTTAAATAAGAAAGAGGATACGGGCCCCTATGGGTATGAAAATGGGTCCAGCAGCACACTTACTCTGAGCGTCAATCTACCACCTACCTGCTGGTCGGGTTAGGTGATTGGCCTCCCGAGGTTCCATGGGGACGCCCACCTCATATTTGTCTTTCCTAGGAATTGAGGGACCGGCCCTGGCCTGATACGCTGGAGTCGAGAGGCACAGAAGGGGGTAAAAATTGTACCTGGATGTGTCCTTTGTTTAAGTATATACATAGAATTAGAGCAAAGGGATCATGTGTCCTAGCAGTCAAAGTCTGAGGTGTAATAAGCTCTCCCTGTTAACTCTGGGGCGTCTGTCAGCCTGTTGGCTGCCCGCCGCGAAGGGAACCCGGTCCTAGCTGTCAAAAACACGGACGTAAAACTTTTCGGGGCACCCATCGGCCTCCCCTAAGGCTGCCCGCTGTGACAGGACCTCGTGTCCTAACAGTTGAAGACTCGGGTGTATAACACACACACACACACTGCCCTGACCATCGGCTGACACATCGGTACCAGGCAAATTAGTTGAAACTACAGTAAAGAATAAAATTGTCAAACACATATTTGAACTTAATTTTCTCCCAATTTCTCTTAATTGGGAGAAAGTCAACATGGTTTCTGTAAAGGGAAATTATGCCTTACTAATCTGTTAGGGTATGTCTACACTACAGCACTAATTCGAACTAACTTAATTCGAATTAGTTAATTCGAACTAAGCTAATTCAAATTAGTGCATCTAGACCTAAAAACTAATTCGAATTAGCGTTTTGCTAATTCGAACTAGCATGTCCACATTGAGTGGACCCTGAACCGAAGTTAAGGCTGGCCGGAACCAGTGCCGGCAGGGCATCAGGTTAGGGCTTAGAGTGTGGAGCTGCCACCTCAGGCTAGCCGAGGGCTGTGCTTAAAGGGACCCGACCCCCACCCCGGACAGACAGTTCTCAGGGTTCCCCGCTTGCTTGTCTACCTCGATGAGGGACAGCAAACAGTTGTCTTGGAGTGCCCTGAGTGCCCACACTCGGCACATCACAGCACTCGGCCATCAGCCCGGCTGCACTTGCCGCAGGCTGCCATCCGGGGGGGTCAATCGGGGGACTGTCAGGATCCAGGAGGCCCTGCATGAGAGCTTCCACTCCGAGGAGCCCGCAGAGCCACCCCGGTCCTCCCCATTGGGGGCTCGTGCCCCATTCCTCCCTCACCTCCTTCCACTTACCCCTCCCTACCCCCCCTCCTGATGTAAAAAAATAAAGGACACGTGTGTTCAAAAATAGAAACTCTCTTTATTTAACAAAACTGGGGAGGGGGAATAAAACTGTGGGGAGACGGGGGAAAAGAGGCGGGAGAGGGCAGGAGAGAGGGTGGGAGAGGAGGGGGAAAACTGGGAGGAGGGAGCTGGAAGGGGAAGCAAGGGAAGGAGGGGAGGGAAAACTCAGGGATCACGGGTGGGGTCTCGCCGGGCCAACCGCCTCCCAGCACGGCGAGGGAGGGGGCCTCGGCGTCCCCGGGGTCGGATGGAGGGTGCGGAGGTTGAGGTGGGGGGTGTGGACATTGAGGAGGAAGGTGTGGGGGTTGAGGAGGAAGAGGTGGGAGGGGGCAGGAGTGGGAGGAGGGACAGTTGTTGGGGGGGCAGCAGGCGCAGGACGGGCACGGGGCACCATGCTCTGCAGCAGGGCCTGCAGGGTAGTGTTTCTGGCCCGCTCCTCAGCCAACTGCTCCTGGCGGAGCTGCAGGTCTGCCCGCATCCAGGCCTCCACGGTGCGGTTCAGGGCTCGCAGGGACCCCAGGTGCTGGTCCCAATACTCCTGCTCCGTGGTGGTGGTCCGGAGCAGGCTGCGGGTGCGGGAGCATGTCCCGGGCGGGATGGTGCGCCCTGCACGAGCAGTTGGTGCAGCTATAGAGAAAGAAGAGAAGTGGTCAGTTCTCCCTGGGGACACAGTGGATGATGCCCAGCCCCCCCCCCGCCCCCCCCCGCGACATGAGGGTGACCGTGCCCTGCACCGTCAGAGCCGTTGTGCTTGTACAGAGGCCATGGTCAGGCTGTCTGGCTCTCCCCAGGACTGGGAGCTGCCCCAAGACCGCACCCATGTCCCTGTGCCACGTATAGTGTGGCCGGGGTGGGGGGGGGAGATGTCCCCTGCCTCCGTGTAGAGGGGACGTGTGAAGGGAAAGCATCCTGCTGGGTCCCGCCCCGGGGTCGGGAGCATGTCAGGTCTCTTCACAGACGCATGTGCCTATTGGGCCATGGCCCCTGGGTGTCACGCAGCTGGAGCTGCCTGCCCAAGGGTGGCATGGCACGTGCTCGCACCTGCACAGGTGTCTGCATGATCCGTGGGAGGGCAGGGGACAGTGCTGGCACTTACTGGGTATGGCCTCCCTGGACGACCCTGCCGACTCCGGTGCTGGAACTCCTTGAGGTGGCCCCTCCAGTGCGCCCGGGTCAGGGCCCTCCGGTCCCGGCTCGCTGCCTCCCGGGCTGGCACGGACCACCCCACCCCCCAAGAGTCAGTCGAGGGCGGGGAAGTAGGGGCAGGTGGCAGCCCCTGCTGCGGCGCCGCCCCTGGTGGCCCTGGTGTATGCCTGCCGCAGCTATTTAATTTTCAGGCTCACCTGCTCTTGCGTGCGCCTGTGTCCCTTTCGGGCCATGGCGGCCGCTATGCGGCCGTAGACGGCCGCGTTCCTCCACCTAGTGCGGAGATCATGGAGGTTGGGGGCCTGCCCCCAAACCTCAATGAGGTCCATGAC
Organism: Rafetus swinhoei; assembly: GCA_019425775.1. Classification (NCBI taxonomy): domain Eukaryota; kingdom Metazoa; phylum Chordata; order Testudines; family Trionychidae; genus Rafetus; species Rafetus swinhoei. Next base: position 30,229,957 of record CM033443.1, on the reverse strand, counting down.
CTGCGCACTAGACCAGGAGGGCGCGTGCCATCTACGGCCCCTGGCTGCCCCTGGGTGCTGGGGGACGGCTGGCTGTCGCTGACTGCCTGGCTCATCCTGCGGCCACTGGTTCAGGGCAGAGACTGATGGCAGGGCTGGCTGTGGAAAGTGCTGTCTGGCCAGAGTCTACCCCTTTAAGGGCCCCGGGGCTGGGGGAGAGGAGAGGAGTTTTCCTGGTTTGGCCCAGAGTGGCCACCAGGGGGAACCTGGGAAGGACTAGCCTCCAGCTAGTTCGAATTAAGTGGCTACACAGCCCTTAATTCGAACTACTTAATTCAAACTAGGCGTTAGTCCTTGTAGAATGAGGTTTACCTAGTTCGAATTAAGCGCTCCGCTAGTTCGATTTAAGTTCGAACTAGCGATTTGTATGTATAGACGCTATGAAAGTTAATTCGAACTAACGGCTGTTAGTTCGAATTAACTTTGTAGTGTAGACATGCCCTTAGAGTTCTTTGAGGAGGTCAACAAACACATGGACAAGGGTGATCCAGTGGATATAGTATTTCCAGAAAGCCTTTGACAAGGCCCTTCACCAAAGGTTCTTAAGTAAAGTAAGTTGTCATGGGATAAGAGGGAAGGTCCTTTCATGGATTGATAACTAATTAAAAGACAGGAAACAAAGGAATAAATGGTAAATTTTCAGAGTGGAGAGAGGTAACTAGTAGGGTCCTCCAAGGGTCTGTCCTGGGACAAGTGTTATACAATTTATGTATAAATAATCTGGAGAAAGGGGTAAACTGTGAGGTGGCAAGATTTGCAGATGATACTAAACTGTTCCTTCCACTTAGGAAGGAACAATCAGTTTCACACATACAGAATGGGTATCTAGGAAGGAGTACGGCAGAAAGGGATCTAGGGGTTATAGTGGACCACGAACTGAATATGAGCCAGCAGTGTGATGCTGTGGCAAAAAAAAGCAAATATGATTCTGGGATGCATTAACAGGTGTGTTGTCAGCAAGACATGAGAAGTCATTCTTCTGCTCTACTCTGCACTGGTTAGGCCTCAGTTGGGCTGCGTTTAAAGTTTTTCCGTTAAAAGCATTTGCGGAAAAGAGCATCTAGATTGGCACGGATGCTTTTGCGCAAAAGCATCCGTGGCCAATCTAGATGCGGTTTTGCGCAAAAAAGCCCTGATCGCCATTTTCACCATCGGGGCTTTTTTGCGCAAAACGGTTCTCAGTTGTCTACACTGGCCCTCTTGCGCAAAAGCATTTGCGCAAGAGGGCTTTTTCCCGAGTGGGAGAGTCATTGTATTTGCGCAAGAACACTGACGATCATACATTAGATCGTCAGTGTTCTTGCGCAAATTCAAATGGCCAGTGTAGACAGCTGGCAACTTGCCAGTCTAGACGCAGCCTTGGGAGTATTGTGTCCAATTCTGGGCACTGCATTTCAAGAAAGATGTGGAAAAATTGGAGAGGGTCCAGAGAAGAGCAACAAGAATGATTAAAGGTCTAGAGAACATGACCTAAGAAGGAAGGCTGAAAGAATTGGGTTTGTTTAGTTTAGAAAAGAGAAGATTGAGGGGGGACATGATAGCAGTTTTCAGGTATCTAAAAGGGTGTCATAAGGAGGAGGGAGAAAACTTGTTCATCTTGGCCTCTGAGGATAGAACAAGAAGCAATGGGCTTAAACTGCAGCAAGGGAGGTTTAGGTTGGACATTAGGAAAAAGTTCCTAACTGTCAGGGTAGTCAAACACTGGAATAAATTGCCCAGGGAGGTTGTGGAATCTCCATCTCTGGAGATATTTAAGAGTAGGTTGGATAAATGTCTATCAGGGATGGTCTAGACAGTATTTGGTCTTGCCATGAGGGCAGGGGACTGGACTCGATGACCTCTCGAGGTCCCTTCCAGTCCTAGTATTCTATTATTCTATGATTCTATGCTCAAGATAGTTAAGGCCAAAGCAGACTGTGAAGAGTTTCAAAAATATCTCACCAAACTAAGTGATTGGGGAACAAAATGGCAAATGAAATTTAATGTTGATAAGTGTAAAGTAATGCACATAGAAGAAATAATCCCAATTATACATATAATATGATGGGGACTAATTTGTCTACAACTACTCAAGAGAGAGATCTTGGAGTCATTGTGGATAGTTCTCTGAAAACATCCACTCAGTGTGCAGTGGCAGTCAAAATAGAATATAGAATGTTAGAAAACATTCAAAAAGGGATAGAGAATATCTTATTGCCACTATATAAAACCATGGTATGCCCACATCTTGAATACTGCGTACAGATATGGTTGCCTCATCTCAAAAAAGAAAAATTGGCATTGGAAAAGGTTCAAAAAAGGGCAATAAATATGATTAGGGGTTTGGAACGGGTCCCATATGAAGAGAGATTAAAAAGACTTGGACTTTTCAGCTTAGAAAAGAGGAGACAAAGGGGGGATATGATAGAGGTCTATAAAATCACGACTGGTGTGGAAAAAGTGAATAAGGAAAAGTTATTTACTTACTCCCACAATATAAGAACTAGGGGTCACCAAACGAAATTAATAGGCAGCAGGTTTAAAACAAACAAAAGGAAGTTTTCTGCACTCAGCGCACAGTCAACCTGTGGAACTCCTTGCCAAAGGATGTGGTGAAGGCTAGGACTTTAACAGGGTTCAAAAAAGAGCTAGATAGATTCATGGAGATTATTCAATGGCTATTAGCCAGGATGGGTAGGAATGGTGTCTCTAGCCTCTGTTTTCTGGAAATGAGCGACAAGGGAGGGATCATGTGAGATTACCTGTTGTGTTCCCTCCCTCTGTGGCATCTGGTATTGGCCATTGTCAGCAGACAGGATAGTGGGCTCGATGGACTGTTGGTCTGACTCAGTATGGCCCTTCTTATGTTCTTATGTTCACACAGGGTGGGTGTGGCGGGGCACTGAGGGGATATGGTATGATTGTCACTAAGCTTTCTCAACCTGCCTCTTACGCTGCAGTCCATGCATGTGGATGCACATGCAGCGCCAGTCTGCACCACGCAGCTCCAGGAGGCAGCGCCGGAGCTCCCCTGGGCTCCTGCTCACAAGCTCTGCAGAGGCTTCCCACACTTCTGACCCCCGCAGGGGGGCACACACTCCCACCACCAGGCAGTGCTGGAAGGAGGTTGGGGACAAGGGCACACGCACACATGCACACAAACTCTGGAGTGCCGCACATGGCACACGGGCATGCCTGCACGCTTGAGGCAGAACCCGCTCCCATGGACAGCGCTGCCAGGTGCAGGTGTGTGTGTGGCTCCGCTGAAAACCTGGGCAGCTCTTTCCCAGCCAAAGGATCCCAGTGTGGTCGGCCATTTCCCTTTTCTGCTTGTCCATGGTCCCCTGGGGACCTCTGGGCCGCTGTAAGGCAGGGCCCCCTGTCCAGGTCACATATGGCCTTGCTCCTGGGACATCACCATGCTTTGACCCAGGAACTGTTGCTCTCAGTTCATGGATGAGGGCAAGGCTTCAGGGACAGAGTCTCCAGGGATGACTGACCACCTCTCTTTATTCTCCCCAGTCGGACCAGCCATGACTGTGGGGCGATCGACACCAGCCAAGCCAGCCGCCCAACTCTGAAGGAGCTGCAGGCATCGGAGGGTCCAGGAGGACCTGATGAGGGAGCACGTGTCCATCCTTCTGGACATGCATCAGACACTGGCCCAGAAGGTCCGGGACGATGCGCAGTGGTGGGCCCAGATGTGAACTGAGCTGCTGCAGCAGGGCTACAACATGTGTGCGACCATCTGGGAGCTTCTGACCTACTCGGCAGCAGTTCCAGTCCTTGCTCCAGTCCCTGTTCCCCTTCCCATGCATGACCCCACTCCAGCTCCCGCTCCTGCCTATCACCGTATCCTCCCAGAACCCCACCCCCGAGGTCGCTGAGGTCCCTGCACATGAAGCAAAGGAAGCATCCGAGCCACGTGCCACTCCCAGCCCCAGCCTTGAGCCTCTCCTCCCCTCTCCAAGGTTCTCAGCCCTCCTCTCCCTCCCCATTTCCAGGTTTTCAGGCCCCCTTCTCCCCAATTCCTTCTATTCCAAATAAATAAGCAAACAGTTATTTTTTTCAAAACAAAACATGTGTTTTTATTGGGTTTGCAGGGAAGAGGGCTGGAGGGGGGAAGGGAGCAGTTTTTGGAGAAAGGAAGACAGGGGCAAGGCACAGGCCCCTAGTGGGGAGGCCCTAGGGAGAGTCACTGGGGTCCTTGAGAGAAACTCTCCCTCAGGGCCTCCCAGGTGCATATCCCCACCTTATGGGTCTGGTGGATGGCAGCCATGTGCGGCTGCTCAAAGGCCCGTCACTCCCAGCCAGCCTCTGCCCCCACTCTGAAAGGAAGGCCTCCCTGTTCCTCTCCACAATGTTGTGGAGCACACAACATGCTCACACCACCTGGGGGATTTTGTGCTCCCCCACATCCAGGTGGGACATGAGGCACCAGTAGGCACACTCCACCTGCAGGCGTGCCCTGCCCAGGCAGTCATTGAAGTGGTCCTTGCTCAGGTCCAAGTGGCCGGTGTAGGGCTTCATCAGCCATGGCATTAGGGAGTAGGCCGTGTCCTGCCCCCCAGCGATGCACAGTGGCATCTCAACATCCCCAACCATGATGCTGCACTCGGGGAAAAATGCCAGCCTCCAGCTTCTGGTAGAGGTTAAAGTTGCAGAAGACACGGGCGTTGTGTGCCTTCCCAGGCAAGCTGCCAAAAATGTCCAAAATCTGGCTGTGGTGGTCAATCAGAGCCTTCAGGACCATTGAAAAGGATCCCTTCCAATTAATGTACTGCGCTGCATGGTGGTTGGGGGCACGGATCGGGATATGGGTTCCATCAATAGCCCTCCCACAGTTGTTGGAAGCCCAGGGCGGCAAATCCGGTGACGATGGAGTCCAGGTCACCCAGGCAGATGACACTGAGCAACAGGATGGTGTTAATGGCCCTCACCACCTGCAGAAGGAGACAAATGAAGAAACAAAACAGAGAATCAAAGGGGGTGCCAGTGCCCTTGGGAGGTCCCCAAGCTCCTCCTCCCTTCCCCCCACAAACACCTCACGAGCCACCCCTTATGAAGCCTGCCCCCTCCACCACAGGGATGGGGCTTCCCCCCACCACCTGCACCCCACCACCCACACCCCCTTTCCCTAGAGTCCCCCTTTCCAGTACTCCCCCCTCATGGACTGCAGCCTGAGAGTGCCATACCTGCATGAGGAGGGCCCCAACAGTTGATTTTCCCACACCGATAGCCCACGGACTATCTGGTGTAGCAAGCTTCCAGATGGCGATGGCGACCTGCTTCTCCAAGGGGATGGCAGGTCGCATCTGGATGTCATATTGTTAGAGGGCAGCGGCGAGCCAAGAACACAGCTCCAAAAATGTTTCCATTCTCATGCGGAAGTTTTGGAGCCATTGCTGGTCATCCCACCGCTCCATCACCAGCTGGTCCCACCAGTCAGAATTGGTGTCCAGCCTCCAGAAGTGTCGCTTCACCATGGGGTGCAGTTGCAAGGGCATTGCTTCCAGTCATAGCTAGAGGTTCTCAAAGATGAGTGTGGGGTCGAGCTCATACAGGGGCGTGAAGGCAGCCTGCAGAAACTGCAGCATCGCGTGCCCAGAGGCAGCTCTGGCTCTGTGGTAGGGAGTGCTGTGGTGTCCACATGCAGGACAACCAGAGCACGCAGAGGAAATGCTTTACTGTCCCTTAGAGAGGTAGGCAAGCAAGCAGAAGAACCTGAGAACAGCTGTCTGGGGGTGGGGGGGGGTCTCTTTAAGCACACATCTCAGATAGCCTTAGGCAGCAGCTCCCAGAAGCAACTGCTGACCTAATGCCCTGCATGAACTGGTTCCGGGTGACCTTAAATGCGCAATAGCATCCAATCAGTGTGGACGCTATCTTTTGAAATGGCACATCGCTATTGCATTGCAATTTTTGGTACGGATGCTCTATTTTGAAATAATCTTTTCCAGAAGATCTCTTCTGGAAAAGCTTATTCTGAAAAAAGCTTGCAGTGTAGATGTACCCTAAGTAGTGGTCTGAACAGAGTCGGCCCGATCCCTTTTGGTGCTCCGGGCCAGGGCGCGTGGCGCCGCCCCCTGGGCGCACGGAGCAGGCACAGGCCCGCCCCCAGTGATGCACGGCTGGCGCGCAGCCCGGGAACCATAGCCCGGGGCCCGCCCCCAGGACGCACGGCGCATGCGCTGCCCAGCCCGGCCCGGCCACCGCTGCTGGCACGCACGCCAGGCCGTGCAGGGCCCCGCGGCTGTGGGGGAAAGGGCGCTGCTGGCCGGCGCCGCAGGGCTGGCACTGCGGGAACCGGGCATGCGGCGCCTGATGGCAGCTATAAGGGACACCACACGCCCCTTACAGCTGCCATCAGGCGCCCCCCATCGGTTGGTGCCCCGGGCAGCTGCCCAGCTCGCCCACCCCTCAGTCTGGCCCTGGGTCTGAAACAGAAGTGTGTTAGCTTTGGAATAATTTTCACTGCCTATGTTAACCTTTCAGAGAATACTGGAGTCCTCCAAGCTTCCAAAGGCAATCAGAGATAGCTAGACCCTTCATAATAAATACATAAATAAAATCACATCCCACCAGTATGAACTATTCTCAACACTCCTAAGAACAAAACCTCATTTTATACAGAAGACTTGTTTGTTGAATACCAGTCAGGATAACAAAGGGTTTATTTGCCATTTCTGAGTATGATAGGAAGCTGATGTTTGCGAAGATCACAGAAAATACATCTACCTTCTCCCCCAATCACCTAGTAGTACCTTAAACAATTAATACCAACAAGTCATATTTAATTATCTCTCAAGGGAAAATTCTTCATTTCCGTGCATAACCAGTTAGCGTGTGACACTGTTAAATCACTAATAAAGCAGCTGCAGATAAATCATCCAGGTGGCCAACAACTGATATGAAGTTCCATGCTGAAAATGTTGGGCCTCTTTTCAATTCATTGCAGCTGGCAATCACAGTGAAAGCACAGTTATACTACAGGTAGTAATCCTTTCCAAACCAGAGGCAATGGGCATGGCCTGTGCATTCACTGGGCAGCATGTGATCCTTGAAAAGTGAGATGCAAGTGGCATGAGTGGTGAGTATAGTGAGGGGACATTGAAAGAGAGTCAGTAACATGCAGGCATCCTTGGATACATTTTCAGAGCTAAAATTTTAAGGTGCATGATAGAGAGAAATTAAATATGGATAATAACCTGGAGAAATCCGGACACTTTTTCCAATTCTGCTCACTTTTACAAACTCTTTGGTTTCTGAAATCTGATTTCTACTAACTGCTGACATTTCGTTCTTTGAGATTTGTATTTAAGTGTATCAGAGACAGTCCAGAAGAGGCTAAATTAAAAGACAGTTGATGTGGTGCTAATAAATGATTCAGACCCTGGTAACAGAGCTACTGAAGAAGTCATTCAGTGATGGAGAAGTGAGGTTTAACACTCTAATAATGATGAGAAAGATGCTTTTAGCTCCAGGAGGAATTAAACTTGGCTAGGAAAGAAAATATAAGGTTTGCAAAATATTCAGTTGGAAGTGGAGCACTGCTTGAGAAAAGGTGCATCCATGCATTAATAATCCAATATATCAGAACTCTGAGGAATGCTTCCACTCAGAGATATTGAATAAAACAAGCATTTGACATTGAAGCAACCACAAGACACTTCAGTGAAGTGCTATACACCTTGAGACTTTTTAGTTGTAAAACTCTGCAGATATGTGAAAGGAGTTCAGGAACTTGAAAGTTTCAGTGTTTATGCTAGAACTGTTATCTTTGCAAAAGCTCCAATGCAGAAAGGGTGTTTGATCTATTATACAAATTATACTAATTATACAAATCAAGAGGAGGATAATTTGCTGGACTAAATTAACAGAAGGTTGATAATGTGGGAAAATATGCTCAGTGTTGCTGATGTGGGAAAAAGGGTCAACTGTTATGTGGGATCACATTGGATTAAGTCAGTGGCTTGATTAATGGCCGCTTCAGAAAAAGACTAAAATTACACCCATGCCTTTTAGTTGGGGAATCCAGTTTTTTACTCACCATTGTTTCTTGGTTGAGATAAATCTATTGTTTGACCTCCAACAGAGTTATTTAAGATTCATATCAGAGTGAGTAAAATCAGACTGAGCCAGATTATGTAGCAAAGATATAGCCGTACCCTGCCTCAAGAACAGGAAGCTAAAGCAGATTCCTGGGTGCATTAACAAAATGATCTCATGGCTTTGCTAGTTTTCTGCTATTCACTACATAGATTATTCTCCAGCAGGAGCCCTATAACAGGGTATGTGAGTCCTTTAAGACTGATGAAAGAAATTTCACTGTCAATGTTACCAAATTTCAAGAGTTGCACAGCAGTAAAGAGAGTCCTGTGAAATCAGGAAAATAGGCACTGTGAGAGGAAGTGGTCTCATGGAGGCAGTGAAGGAAGCTGGAAAAAAAGCTAGACAGCTGTCTCTATTCAAGGTTAAGATTTCTTGGTGCAGTGCAGGCAGAAGAGGAGAATACACTCCATTTTCAGCCCAGAGGGATAGCCACTGTAGACCAGACACAGGAATTAGAATGTACACCCAACACGCTCCTCACACGCACCCTCACACACTATCCTTCAGTGGTGTTCATGCAATCCAATAACCAGTCAAATTATTGTTTAAAATCTTACTTTTGAATTGAGTTTCTGAAACTTTCTGGGTCAAGGATCTGAAACCAAGTCCTGTTCACCTCACTTAAGTGGGGCTCAACTGTGGCTTTTCCATGAGCCCTGTATTAGGGGCCATGTGCTGTTGTGCAGTCCATGGAGTAGCCTAAGTTTGTAACCTGGAATTCCTGGTTGCGTAAATGCACTTCTGAATGCACTGGGTGACTTGGCTCTGCTCACTAGTTCATAGTAAGACCATAAAGCCTTTAGCCCCTCTTGCAATTGGTGTAGCTTACAGTTAGACAGGTCATGCATGGTTAATCCATGGTGAGTGATCTAGTATGCAATGGAAACCATGCATTCTTATGTGGCCTATAGCACTGTCCATTCAAATTTCATACAATAACTATACGTGCAGATGCACAAAAGTGGAGGAAAGCAAAAGGTTGAATTATTTTAATGATGTGCTTTGTTTTACCTCAGACTCCACTAATACACCATGTCCGTGATCCCTCCAAAGCACATAGACAGTATATTCATTATAATTTTAACTTCTCCTCAAGTTATTTATCTGGAAACTGTATAATAAAAACACCTCTATCTAGACCACTTCCTGCCTCTTCTCTCTAATATAGAAATCTAGGGTCTGATCCTGCAAACACCTGACTCACATAAGGAAAGAGTGAGTTGTGCACCGTCCCTTTCTGCCGGGATTATTCCCTATGCAATGCGCTGTGTCTCTTAAAGAATCATCCCTTCAGGAGTAGCTGGTAAACTGCAGCTTGTTCAAAGGCTGGCAATCAAATGGACTCTGCTTTTAGAAACCAATTTACTAATATTTTCCTGAGAAATATACTAAGGATGTTGAATATTGACTAATTGACTAATCAATTAGTCGATAGGGTGCCTCCACTTTTGAGGTGTAGCAACAGCTCTAAGGTGAAAACGCCATGTGAAGCCCGGGATCAGCTGAAGTGGCGCTGTTGCTTTGAAATGCCACGTGCAGCCTGGGGACATCCCAACTGGCCCTGGGCTGTGCATGGCATTTCAAAGTGGCAGCGCTGCGTGGAGCCCAGGGTCTGGCCCCAGGCTCCATGCAGTGCTGCCTCTTTGAAGTGCCCCCTTCTCTGCCCCCCTCGCTGCCTCCTTCTGATAGAGGCAGCAAGGGAGAGGGGAGAAGCAACTAGTTGACTAGTCCTTCACATCCCTAAAATATACCATCAGTTTGCTTATGAGACCCAAACTATCACACAGCCTACGTGGGCATAAATTACTGCTGCTTCCAGTTGTGCAGTACTATATATGTTGTCTGGTAAAGCCAAATTTTCTCACCCTCATTTTACCATTCATGTTTCCTGGTACAGCAGTACAGAACAGCATGCTTTTTCAGATGCATACCACATCAGTGATGTGCTGTCCAGTCCTGAATTATCTCCATTCACACTGAAGCCTGTGGAAACTTGAGTGCTGAGCACCTCACTGGATCAGCCCCGCTGTTGGTTTATCACAAAGTCAGGAGAGGAAAGGATGTGTCTCAGAATCTCTTCCAAAACAAACCAGGTAAATGATGTCATATATATTAATCATTCTGGCCATAGGCAGCCTTTCTATTATGAAGGGAGAGTGGATACAAATATAAAAAGACAAGCCAATTGAGTGCAAATAGATGTAAAAGAGAATGCAAGGGAATTCCAAAAATAAACATGCAAAATGTTGTTACATCCAGGGGATGGATGGATGGATAGATAGATAGATAAAGTTACCCCTCCTGCTCACTAGCCCAGTGTGAGGTTATTCAGCATAGGGGGAGCCTTGTGAATTCTTACACAACTGTGGGAGGGTAGGCCTGAGACTCCTTGGTGTGCTCTGCATTGTGCATTATGTGTATGCACCTCAGACCAAACCCACTCAGACAAACCACCAGGAACAGGCTTTATTCTGTAAAAAAGCATAGAACAGGATAACAGTTCAGCAGCCCTCTCTCTCTGCATGCAGCCTGCGTGCTGCTTCTCACTCAGTTCCTGCTGAGACTCTGCTGGGGGCAGAGGTTACAGCATACAACACAGTCCCCTTACAACATGTTCTAACTCCCACAGTAACTAAGCCCCACAAAAACCAAGTCCCTTTGTGTCACTTAAACTCCTCTCAAGGTGCTCTATAGCCTTTTTTGGCTCTACCTGTAAAAAAAGAGCATAGAACAGGATCACAGTTCAGCAGCCCCTCCTCTCTACATGCAGCCTTCTCGCTGCTTCTAGATCAGTCCCTGCTGAGACCCTGCTGGGGACAGAGGGGACAGCCTGGCAGGAACCAGAAAGTTCTCCCAAAATGCCGCAGTTTGTAGTCCACAACTTGTAGTTCCCAGGGCTGCTGTTGAAGCACACTGGACCTTGGGCTACAGATAGATTTCAGTAGACACATTTCTCTCTTTTCAAGGGGGATGAGTAAATTATTCAAAGAATGAATATGTTTTGCATTGCCTACTACCCCCACTACCTTGTATCAAACTACATTTCTAATCAAACAACACCATAGGAACAAAATAATGTAGGAGAACAGGGCAGGGAAGACAAATTTGTACATGACAGAGTTATTATCTTTGCTGCTTCAGCTAGCTATTTTCTGTGTGAATAATTATCCCATGTCTCTCTCTGTGTTTTGATTTTTTAAATCACTTGCTATTAGGGTTCCCAGGTGTCCGGTTTTGAACCAGACAGTCCGGTATTTGAAGGTTCTGTCCAGGAAACAAATTGAGAAAATACCGGACATATAAATGTCTGGTATTTTCTAATTAGGTAAGTTTTATTATTATCATGAGTATCAGTACGTAGTTGCGTACTGCCTGGCTGATAGACATGCTCACACTGCATGAGGGGAGGACAGGGGAGGGGGGGGACCGGGGCAGGATGGAATCCCCGGGGCCAGACTCGCTCGTGCTTCGCCGGGACCATGCGCAGAACGGGCAGTGTCCCGGGATCTGTGTGCGCCCGGGTCAGTCCCACTCCCCACCGGCTGGTTCTCCCCCGCTCCTCCCAATCTCCCCCAGCCCCCTCCTGGCCAGCCCTGCTTCCCACCGGTTGGTCCATTCCCCCTGATCTCCCCTATACAACCCCGCTGCCTCCCAACCCTGCCCCCTGGCCAACCCTGCTTCCCGCCAGACGGTTCTCCCCCTCCCCCAATCTCCCCTGGCCAGCTCCACTCCCCTGACCCGCTCCCCACCAGCCCTGCTTCCTGCCTGCCAGACCCCCGATCTTCCTCGGCCATCCCCACTGCCCGACCCTCCCCTGCGAGCCGTGCTTCCCGCCAGTTGGTCCCCGATCTCCCCCAGCCAGCCTCGCTGCCCTGACCCTCCCCTGACCAGCCCTACTTCCTGCCAGGCAGTTTTTCCCACCCCTCGACCTCCCCTGGCCAGGTCTGCTCCCCAACTCCCTCCCTGCCAGCCCTGCTTCCTGCCGGTCAGTCCCCCACCCCCGATCTTCCCTGGCCAGCCCTACTGCCCCGACCCCCCTCCTTCCCTGGCCAGCCCTGCTCCCCTCCCGGCCGGTCCTCCCCCCATCTGAGATCAAGTGTGTCCGGTATTTTTTGTGAAGCCATCTGGTAACCCTACTCGCTATTGTTTAATTACAGCAATAGATGATAGTCATACATCTTCTCTGGAAACTTCCATATTTAATCTTTCTCTGCAGTAGTGTGTCATTTATTCCAGTTGGCCAATGTGTATATAATATCTGCCTCTGTTAAGAGAGGATGGCATTTGTAGGCATCATAATAATTCTTCCCTTTTGAAGAATTGGGGCTGGTTTAGAGTCAGAGGCATTTTAGAATAATAAACCTAAATGGCTCCAGCAAAAACAAATTGATACATCTATCTTTTATTACTAGAATGGAATGAAAGCCATTCTCAGCTGAAGACTACAGCTTATTAAAACCATAATATGACACACTACAATAAATTAATCGCTGACTGGGTGGCTCTTGTGTTTCCAATATGAACAATTCTACAGTCAAAACAGAAGCAAACAACAAATGTCTTGCATTTTTGAGGTCGGACTGATTATTGCTGAATAGGCACTTGGCTGATGAAACGCACTTTCCTTTAATTCCTCTATCGCAGAAGTTATATTTTGGTGTTTTGGTGACTTGTTAGTTAGTGGGTGCCATGTTTGTGTTTGATAAGTGGTCTCATTAGCATTGCATTTGGGAAGGATCTGTAGAGGTTAATTTGCATAAATAAATATAATCACTCTTCAAGACTGATAAAGCATTAAGGAAGCAATTCTCTATGCAGAGGCCCATCATTTAGGCTCTGCTTCAGTCCCCTATAAAGCTCTCGACGTAAAGCTGAAGTGTTTGTGGAGGTCTTGTGCAATGCAGGAAAGATTATCATTGCTTTGTTTATTTACCTACCAAGATCTCCTCTTGTAGAAAGTAAGTTTTGGTAATTATCAATTTCTCTTTGCACTCTAAAACATCAAGCAAGCAAACAAACAAATCAATGAGGGGAAAGTTAAAAATATACCATGCATGTATCAACAACATCTTTTGTCTGTCAGCTCTGCCTGCAAATTAATAAGAAAGATGAAATCTGATTATTTAATATTCTTTTATTTTTGACTCTATAGTGCATCTTGTGCTTCCACTATGAACAATTAAAATAAGTAACAATTTGAACCAGGTAAAGTGGCAGATCTCTTGCATGGGGCTAATTAGTTCTTGTGACAGTTATAAAATAAGAAACATTTTAGGAAATGGTGTCAAGAGGCCCATGCACTTAGATAATTAAGAGCAGGAGAAAGGGCCAGGATAGTAGACAGAAGTGCAATGACTGCCAGCTCAGTCAACACCAGGGCTTGTACTGGGGATCTCCAGAACTCAGAGCATGAGCCTCTAAAAGAGCTTGAGCAAAAAGATCAATTTCCCTGGTGGCGCATTGTTCTGTGATCAGCTAGAGAAGGGGACACTGTTCAAATTGATGAGTGGGTTAGAGAAGCACAGACTGTCATCCTGTGATTGTTAGGTAAATTAAGCATGTACAATACAGACTACTCCAGAAAACTTGAAATTGGGGGTTGAGTGCATGAAGGACTAGCACAGAATTAACAAATGAGAGAGGGTCTCTCCTCCTGCTGTGTAATCTAAGAAGTCTTCCTCACTGAGAGGACTCTGGTGTTAAACTGTGGAGTATAAGACCTAACGGATTCTGCACTTCAGCTATGCAGTCAGAATTATTACACATACCCTATCTCAAGCTGTTGCATATGGGACAGAGAATGGAAGGACAGGGTGGCTGCACAAACATTTGTAAGAGAACTGGTGCCTTTCTATTGATCTCTCTGATGTGAAATACTATGACGTTTTATTACACAAGTCATATCATTGAGTCTGAAAATAGCTGTGTAGAAATACACTGACGAAATTCTGATTTGACAGAATTGCCTAAAGCAGCTGTTTTCAGAGGCAGTGAAGAAACTGATAAAGCTGATTTCATGATCCTTCAGGGCCTCTTGTGATAGATGGAAAAGAATGCGTTACTATATCTGACCGTGACTTTTGCATTCATATTGTGATTACACATGTAGGAAACAAACTGAAACACATTATTATTTGTGGGATGAATGCTTATTGTATTAGGCATCCTTGTTTATAATTTGAAACTTTAATGCAAATGAGAAATAAAAATTAAAATGTGACTGATAGACATCCTTAGTTCATACAGTATATTTAGTTTAAATGGAAGTTTGCAATGATTCTGATCTATTGATCTATCCAATCCTATATAAGGAGACAGAATCACTATTAGGCATTTGACATACATCTTTATCTGTCTGTAAGATGATTACTTAATTGATTAACAGGACAGATTCCTTCTAGAGGTAACTTTACTGGCATTAATCAGAATTACACTTGGGGTGAATTTGACCCGAAGTTTGAGAAAGCTTTCAGATCCCTGCGTGAGGAATGCTAGGTGCAAAGTATTATTATGATTATTGTAGAGATGAGTTTATTGTGTAAAGATGAGATTCACTTCTGCACAGAGCTCATGCACAGGTACTGGGTATACTATTTCAACCCCATTTACACTTTATTTTGAGGATGTGAGTGGGATTAAATTGATGCATGAGCTTTGCACTTTCCCTCTCCACAGGATGAATTTTACCCTAAAAGAATAAGCACGGATAAGCTATCTATGGGACAGTTTTGCACAGGTGTAAAGTTAGGGTTAATTCTATTGACATCCCATGGAGTTATTTGAGATCTACGACAGTGTACATGAAAGCAGAATTTGGTTCTTTTATCAGAAGGCTACTGAAATCCTATCTCCCCAGAAAGGCCAATTCCTCTCAATGTTAGAGATGTCTTTTGCATCTCAACTCCTCTGAAGAAGACTCGGGAAGCTTGATAAGGTAAGGTTGATTCACCTAATTCTTTCACAGAGTTTATGTGCTTTCTCTACCTCACATTCTCCCCAGTGCATTATGAGAATTGTAGTTTCAATGCCACACGAACAAACACAAACTGAGACAGCTATCTGCACCTTCCTAGCTATAGCAATGATCTTAACATCTTTCCTGAATCTGCTACTATCTTTGCACTCTGCTCTTAGGTACTTGATTGGAGCTGGGGCCTGCAAAGCTTGAGGAATTTTCACAGTGCTCTTGTCAATTTTGGCCAAGATCTTCAAGGAATGCTATTGAAGCTTGAATGTCTAATATAAAACATTTCAGAGGAGCAAGATTTTCAGCAGGTGGATGATCCAAGGTTAACAACCAGGAAGTGAAGTGAGGCACCTCAAATCATTTAGTCATTTTAGAAAATCTATTTTCTATTTTAAGTTTTACTGAAGTGTGTACACCATATTTACTGCAGTGTGTATACCACATTTACAGTGTTTATACAGGTTGAACCTCTCTAGTCCATCACTTTCTGGTCCAGCAATATCCATGGTCTAGCATGATGTTGGTTAGCCGGATGTCCACTTCTCATGGGTGTCTCCAAATTTCCCGAGGTGCCATAAAGTTTGTTTACAGCCACCAGTCCTGGCTCTCAGAGTTCTGTGCTGTTATTTAGCTCTAATTTACCCCAAATGTCTTCTAATAGCTCAGTAAACAGTGGAAGTGATGGTAATGCTGATAGACAATATTGACCTCTGGCAGTTTAGCAAATTCTCTGGTTGGCACCGGTCAGGTCCTGAGGGTGCTGGACTAGAGAGGTTCAACCTGTACCATATTTACTACAGTGTATATACCATAGTTGTATGCATCGAATTGCTGTAACACATAGCATTCTGTATAGTAAAATATATATCAATTATGTGGTACAGATAAATCAATTTTTGTTTATAGCATATATTACAAACATAATATATTGTGCTTCTGCATATACAGCATTCTTTACTTGTATGCTAATTTATAATATCAGGGAAAAACAAAAATATCTCTTTTTAAAAAATACTAGGGGGCTGTGCCTCCTTGCTCACTATGTTTGCCAACCCCCCTCTGTCCACCACAGCCAGATCGTGGCCTCCCTTCCTACCCATGCCACAGCAGGATGGGGGGTCACCACCAGCCCTTCCTGTGGCCAGATGGGGACTGGACTGTGGGGCCTGCCCCATGATCAGGGCTGGAGACAGGACGCTGTGGTCAGATGGGGGCTGGGCCCCGACTGGAGCCTTGTTGGCTAGTCTTCATTTTAAATAAAGTAAAATATTATGTCCAACAAAAAAGGTTTCAACGTTGTCTTTATTTATGGCAAGGGTAGGGAACCTTTTTTCGATTGGGAGTCACTGTCCCACAGAAAAATCTGTTGGAGACTACACAAGTGAGAAGGGAAAAAAAGCAACTCCAAAACCTCCCAACCTTCAATGATGCAGCCCCCAAATGAAACTCTTCACTCCTCTGGTGCTCCAGCCTCATGCGGGCAAGGGGCAGGGAGGACTGAGGTTCTAGGCCTCAGACCAGATTAACTTTTCTGGGGTTCCAGGGTTGGCAGATTTTGTGAGCCCCCCTAGGCTCTGGGGTGGGGTCAAAAATGAGGGGTTCAGTGTGTGGGACAGGGCTGCCAGTGAGTGGAATAGGGATGCAGGATCTAGGCGGGAGGTGGGGTGCAGGAGGGTGTGAGTTGCAATGTCTGGGTGGGAGGTAGGGTGCAGGAGCCAGCAGGGGGCAGTGTGTCTAGCTGGGGTGGGAGGGACAGAAGCAGGCTGGGGGCAGGGTGTCTGGTCATGGAGTAGGGGGCAGGAGTGGGCTGGGGGTCTCGGTAGAAGGGGTGAAGGGTTTGGGGTGGGGTCAGGCTTGGACGGCAGAGGGGACCCAGTGTGGTCCCGGAGAGGGGGGCTGTCAGGCTTGGATGGCAAAAGAGACCGGGCATGGTCCAGTGGGGGTGGGGTTGGGCTCAGATGGCAGAGGAGACTTTTTTTCAGCCCAGGGGGAGGATTCAGGCTCAGATGGTGAAGGAAACCTGGTGCGGCCTGGGAGGAAGGGGAGGGCTCAGATGGTGGAGGGGATGTGAGGTGGCCTGGGAAGGTGCAGGGTAGCTTTCGATGTCAGAGGGACCCAGCGTGGTCTGGGGGGGAAGGGTTGGACTCAGATGGTGGAAGGGACCCTGCACAGCCTGGAGAGAGTGCGGGATCAGGTTTGGATAGTGGAGGGAGCCTGGCACTGCCCAGGGAGGGGGGGATTGGGCTCTGATGGTAGAGAGGACCCAGTCCCAGCATCTCCTCCCCAATAGCGCATTCCTCCAGGTGTGAAGCAGGAGCCGGAGCAGCCCATGCCCAGAGGGGATGCGTGGTGGCATCAAATGCATAGTACAAATAATACAATTATTAGAGACTTTCAAAGCAATACATTCTTTTGGGCTTTCTCAAGGTGGCTTTTAAATAATTTTCAATTCAATTGTTTTCTAAAATTAGCCTTGCTATGTAGTATGATTGTCTACTCTGAAGTGAATGAATGGATAAGCCGTTTTGTGAATTTTATATTTGTATCCTTCTTTTCATTATCATGTTTCAAATAAGCATGCAAATATGATACAAATTTTATGCTAACATTAGATCTACTCTATCACTAACCTATGAATTAATATAAAGTAATAGCTTTCAATAGAGGGATGATGTACTATGATGTCTCTTATAAAATATTGGGCTAATGTGGGCTGTGTATCTGCAATGGCAAAGGACTTCTGGCAGCATCTTTTGACCAAACCCTACAGTTCTTAAACAGGCACAACTCTCATTGACTTCATGTGGGAATTTTACAAAAGGACTGTCCCTTTATTTGCTATGAGATTTTTGACATGTTCACATCCTCTGCTCTCTAGATTTTTAAGTATCAGAGGGGTAGCCGTGTTAGTCTGAATCTGCAAAAGCAGCGAGGAGTCCTGTGGCACCTTATAGACTAACCGAAGTGTTGGAGCATAAGCTTTCGTGGGCAAAGACCCACTTCGTCAGATGCATGTAGTGGAAATTTCCAGAGGCAGGTATAAATATGCAGGCCAGAAAACTACAAAAGCAGCTTCTCTTCTCTTGGAATTCACACCTCCAGATCAGCTACTAGAAGTGGGCCTCATCCTCCCTGATTGGATCCACCTCATCATCTCCAGCCTGATTCTGGCCTGCATATTTATACCTGCCTCTGGAAATTTCTACTACATGCATCTGACGAAGTGGGTCTTTGCCCACGAAAGCTTATGCTCCAACACTTCGGTTAGTCTATAAGGTGCCACAGGGCTCCTCGCCGCTTCTCTAGATTTTGTGTGTGTGAGAGAGATTGAGACATGCTGGTATTATTCTCCCTGGCTCACCATGGATCTTGGTTTCTGTCTAGTGCTGGGTTACTTCAGGGTACTTGTGTCTAATACTTGGAAAAGTGCTAGTTTGCTTATGTTTGCAGTGGAAGCTGTAGGCTGTAGATCCTTGGTGCAAGTTCTTTGGAAGGCTTGGTTCGTTGTGTTCCTATCTCAGGACACAGAAACATACTTTTTGCAATTTTGCTGATTTGTTTCTGTGAATAACTTTTTAAAAGCAGAAGAAAGGAGCTTTCTATGCAAATGCAACTGAAATTGGGAGACATTTATTGTTTTGTGACTCACATATCCATTATCTGAGTACAGTGAAACAAGCCAGAACTGACTATTTCCTCCTTGACATTCCTGCCTGTTGAAGTCGATGGGACAACTTACGTAAATAAGGTGATCAGTCTTTAGCTCTTTTTCTATAGTTTCACATTTTGGAAAGTATTTCTTTAGAAACAGAGGATTACATGTGTTTGCAGAAAGGAATTTACTATAAAAATTATCCCTAAATGTCTAGAAAAAACAGTAGAATGAGTCAACTAAGTGTCTTACAACAAATGATACACAATATTATCTTAATTCAATGCACAGAAGCTCAAGTGACAATTGATTTGCAGATCAAATGTGCTGGTTTGTTCAGGCAGAGATGTATCCAGAATACGAAATTGTCTTGAAGCTCACATACACACACATTCACAGTGGCGCCTTCTCGGACGTTGCATATCTGCAGATGGGCTTTGTTAAAGCTATGGATCAAGGAGAGGGAGCAGGCAACAGAAGGCAATAGGAACACACACATTACAAATGAACATGGAGGAGTAGCTCATGTCTCTTCCTTTGCTAGAAGATTAGCCCGTCTGTGGCTTGATCCTACACTTTTTTCAAGCTCTCATTGTCCAGTTAAACACTCAGAAACAGTTGCATTCACTTAACCCCAATTATAGAACAATGTGTATGAAGGTACTATGGTAATATGCTGTTTCATAGATTTTTAGTTAAAACAGGAAGCAACTTCAATGGCAAATTACTAAGCAGATAAATATTAAGTCAAAGCACAAATAACACTCATAAGTTTTTCATTATTTACCACAGTATCTTATTCATTGTTACTGACCTAGCTTTGAAAAATGTCTCCATACCATATATAAAATGTTCTGTTTTAAAGATATGTAATATAAATTTAATGGTCTGAAGAACTCCATAGTATATTAAAGGTCACAACTGGAAACTGAAAATAGATTTTGTACATTTTTTAAAGGTTTGTTGGCCTGGGATTCATAATAAGATACTGGCGCATGGACATCAAGATTTAGTTATCCATAGTATTTAAAATGTTACTTTCCTATGTCACAAGGGTAATATAATAGAAACTGTATCAGTGTGCATACAAAATTATACTCTAAGGCTACGTCTACACTACAAGGTTTTTGCACAAAAACACCTGTTTTTGCGCAAAAACCTGAGGAGTGTCCACGCCTCAAGCGCGTTTTTGCGCAAGAAAATCTACAGTCAATTGACAGAACAGAGGGCTTTTTGCAGTGTAGGTATACCTCCTTCTACAAGGCATAACTCCTTTTTGTGCTACAGCTCTTGTGCAAAAAGGCATGTGTGGACATTCTGCAGGGGTTTCTTGCACAAAAAGAGCCTATCTGAAAAAGCACAGGTGCTCTGATGGCCATTCTGTGAATGGAAATCAGAGGGTTTTTGCGCAAGAGCATTCATGCAGTGTGGACGCTCTCTTGCGCAAAAACGCATCGCAAAAGCAATGTGCTTTGAGGTGTAGACGCACTTTTGTGCAAGAAATTTTTGCGCAAGAACTCTTCTGCAAAAGACTTCTTGTGCAAAAAAGCAAAGGCCCGGCCCAGAAGGTCAAACCTTCCGCTGCCGAGGCCGCCCTGCCCGCTGTGGCCCCGCCATCCACCGCAACCCCTTCTTCCCCTGCCGTTCCCCCCACCAACTCTGGGAGCGATCCACCTGCCGCCCCCAGAGCGTACGCCCAGGTGGCTGCTGCCGCCCCTCCCGCATGCCACCACATCATCGGCCCCAACTGCCTCCTCCAGCTCCATCCCTGGTGGCTGTGGCCCCTTCTCCACCCTGACCAGGAAGCACGGTATCCATTGCCTCCTGGTTGCTGCCTCGCCCCACGCAGAAACATACGTGCAGGCGTTGGTGAGGGTGGTGGGGTCATCAGCCGTGGGGGCGGCCTCCAAAATGTATGGGAAGGTCGTGTTCTTCCTTTCCTCGGAGGTTGCTGCCCAGGAAGCGGTGGAGAGGGGCCTGGCAGTGGGGGGGCATGCATGTGCCCCTCGAGCCACTAGAGGACCTGGGTGTACAGGTGGTCCTCACCTCCATTCCACCCTTCCTCCCCAATGCCACTCTGCTGCCTGCCCTCTGCACCTTGGGGAGGCCAATCTCCACCATAAGCCCTCTCCCACTGGGCTGTAAGGACCCCTCCCTCCATCACGTATTATTCCGCCGGCAGTTACAATTGCAAATGCCACTGATGGCGCACGATGGGGTGGCGCTGGAGGGGTCCTTCCTGGTGCCCTACCAGGGGACCCTCTACCAGTTCCACTATTCCATGGGGGAGACCCGGTGCTTCACCTGGTAGTCCCGCCTCTGTGGCTACCCCTTCTCCAACCGATGGCTCTGCTCGGGCACCAGAGGCAACCCCCCGCCCAAGTACGCCCAAGCGAGCAGGTGGGCCCCACCTCCATAAATCCCAACTTGGTGGGGCCCGAGGAGGAGATGGTGGTGCGGTCGCTGCCAGGCGAGGGAGAGGGGGGAGGTTTCCCTCCTCTCCTCACTCCTTCCCTTGCCTCCCCAAGCCCTCCAAAAAACATCTGTGCCCCCTGGCCTTGCCCCTGCTGACCAGCCCTCCACCTCCACCTTGCAGGGCTGGACACTCGTCTGGGGGAAGCACAGAGCCTGTGGCCCGCGAGCTCGATCTCCCCCCTCTGACGAGGAGGGCAGGAAGGCCCCCCTCCACAAAATACCGAGGGGGACAGCGCTGCTGAGAATGCCCCCAACGAGCACCAGCAGGAGGCGCCAGCCGAGGAAGCCATGGCAGCAAGGGGGGACGGTGCCATCTCCCCTGTGGAGCCCACCCCCAAGGAGGCCTCTGGTGGAGCTCCCCGAACCCCTGTACCATCTGTGCCCCCCGTCATCACCGCCGAGGTAATTGTTGCCTTGGCAGCTGGCGGGGAGGACTTTGGGGCCAAAAAGATGGATTTTGGCTCCATCTTTGAGGAGATCGAGGTCCTGGGTCTGACCCCACTCAGTTAGGGGGAGGATGACCCGCTGCCAAAGGGCCTCGGTCTGGGTGGTGACTCTGTTGCACCACCCCCTCCGCCATCCTCCGCCACTCCCCAGGCAGCCACCTCCGTCCACACCCTCGGGGCGCCTGACCATCTCAGGCACCCCATCTGAGGCTGCCAAGACGCCAGGTCCCAGGCTTGTGGGCGCTCCCTCCTCCACCTTTGAGGCAGAGCGGTCACCTTCCCTTCCTGTTGGGGGCCCAGCATCCACCCTAACTGACACCGTGGCTCCAGACAACAGTTCTGTCCAGGTGTCGGAGCCCAGTGTCGGCACAGACCCCATCCCCACCTCTGTCACCTCCATTCTTGATCCCATTTGGGAGGCGCTCAGACCTAGGGGACCGTTCTTTAACCCCCCCTGCAAGTTTTGGTCCCCTTCTCAGTCCCGACCCATCCCCTGCCCCTGCCCATATTCCCAGACCTGATCCCACCCCTATTCATGGTCCCAGCCCCAATTCTGCCTCCATTCCCATTCCTCATCCCGCTCCCACCATTCCCCCCACTCCCACTCCCTGACCCTATTTCCTCTCCCATTTTCACCACGATGCCCATTTCACTTCCATCCTCCCCCCATCCCACAGTTATTGCCACCCCCATGGGTACCGTCTCATTCCCACTATCTGTAAGCGGCCCTCAGGGGGTGGGCTTTGTGTCCCCCATTCTCAGTTCCCTAGGGGCTGCACTGTTCCCTCCGCCGCCCCCTCCCTTGCCGGGGATGGGGAGCTTTCAGCTCTGCGCAGGGGATCAGAACCCTGCTTGCCCGTCTCCATTGCCCACGAGGTCCATCTGGGGGCCCAGTCAGAGGAGAACCCCTCTAGCCCGACACCCTCGGCCCTGGGGGCTGAGCCGCACCAGTTCCTCGCAGATACCCGCGGGGCTAAGGGCAAGTTGCAGCTTACCCTTCAGCACTGGGGAGACTTTCACTCAATCCTCCAAGCCATTAGAGCCCTCTTGCAGGAGGGGAGAAGGACCAAAAGGCAGGACATTGTGGCCTACCGCCAGAAGTGCAAATTTCGTGATGCTCTCCTGACCTTCGGGTTAGGGAACGGTCTGTTGAGGGAACGGTCCATCTAGCATGAGGGGCCTGCAGAAGGCTGACTATTACTCTGCTCGTGAGGATCCACCCCAGCCCTCACCATGAAATACACAACCATCACAACATTCAACACCCAGGGCTGTAGGGCAAATCTCCGCAGGAGCCGGGTACTCCTTTCCTTTGGGAGGGGGGGTACTTGGTGGTTTTCCTGCAGGAGACCCACAAGACTCCAGCCGTTGAGGCTGGCTGGTGGCTGGAGTGGGGGGTTGGGGTGTATTTTAGCCATCTCAACACCAATGCAGTTAGGGTGGTCACCCTGTTCTCCTGTGCCCTACGGCCCAAGGTGCTGGGGGTTGCCAAGGTCATCCCTGGCTGCCTGTAGCACATCCAGGCCCACATAGAGGGGCTGACATTGAACTTTGTCAATGTCTACACCCTGAATGTGGGCCCAGACCGGGTGACCTTTTATCAGCAGGCGGCCACCTTCCTCATCACCCTGGATTCTCGTGAATGCCTGGTCCTGGGCAGGGACTTCAACGCCACCCTCAAGGACCAGGACCATGCAGGAGTCGAGAACTGCCAGGCCGCAGCAGGTGTCCTCAGGGAGATCGTGGCCCATCACTCCCTGGTGGACATCTGGCACGACCACCACCTGGACGACAACACCACCTTCACATACGTCCGGGTGGGGGACGATCGGTTGAGCCACTCCTGGTTGGACCACATTTATCTATCTCGCTTCCATCTAGCATGAGCCCACTCCTTCGGTGTCCGGCCGGCCCCATTCACGGACCACCACTTGGTGGCCGTGAAAGCCTCTCTCAGGGTATGTCTACACTAGCCCCCAGTTCGAACTAGGGAGGCTAATGTAGGCATTCGAAGTTGCAAATCAAGCCTGGGATTTAAATATCTTGCGCTTGATTTGCATCTTTCGTCACCATTTTTGAAATTTACAGGTCAGACTAACTGCCCGGCGTCTACGCCAGGGACCAGTATTTGAATAAAGCCTAAATCGAACTACCTGTTAAACCTCCTTTCAGGAGGAATACCTCCTTGCAGGAGGCATAACAGGTAGTTTGATTTAGGGCTTTAATTTGAAATACGGGTCCCCTGCCGCGTAGACGCGGGCAGTTAGTCCGACTTATAAATTTCAAAAATGGCGATCGTTGGAAGATGCAAATCAAGCGTGGGATATTTAAATCCTGGGCTTCCAGAGGCTAGTGTGTGCTACCCTCTCTCTTGAGAGGCTGGGGCCAGCCTATTGGCACTTTAACAATAGCGTTAAAGTGGGCTATTGTTTAGGATGTGGGCTTCGTGGCATCCTTCCGGGAGTTCTGGCTGGCCTGGGGGGGGCAGCGGCCCACCTTTCCCTCGGCACAGTGATGGTGGGATGTGGGGAAGATGTGCACCCAGCTCTTCAGCTGTGACTACTCCCGGGGTGCCAACTGGCAGAGGGATGTGGCGATAGAGCAGTTGGAGCGGGAGGTCTTGAAATTTGAGAGGCACCTGGTGTCCAACCCCGAAGATCCACCCCTCCGCAAGGCGTTCCAGGAGAAGCGGGAGGAACTCTGGGCCCTCGAGGACCACTGGGCCCGGGATACCTTTGGTCGATCCCACGTCTATCTCCTTCAGGAGATGGATCGCGGCTCCCGCTTCTTCTACGCCCTGGAGAGAAAGAGGGGGGCCAAAAGGCATGTCACCTGCCTTTTGGCAGAGGACGGCACCCCCCTCACAGATCCAGAGGAGATGCGTGGAAGGGCCAGGGCCTTCTATGCCAGTTTGTTCTCCCTGGATCCGACCGACGCCGAGGCCTGCAAGGCACTCTGGACCAAGCTCCCGATTGTCAGCGCGAGCAACTGAGACCGGCTAGAGCTGCCTCTCACTCTGGCCAAGTTCTCGGAAGCCCTCCGTCTCATGCCCACTGTTACAGTTCGTTACTGCCCCCTCTCCAGGGGGGCCGGGCTTTCCTCCCTGAGAGTTGCTCTCCACCCATGCACCCTTGGTCTCTCCGTGCTTCCCCCCCCATTTCGTTGTAGTCCTTTCTGCTAGTCCACAGATACCTGTGCCTCGAGAGGGAAAGGAGACCTGGGCCCTCCCTCACTCCAGGTCTCAGCCCAGGACCCTAAGAACAGGCTCGACAGCCACAATTTTGGCTGGTGGGGGCCGTACTGCAACTCACCGGCCCGCGGGCATTATTCTGCCCTATCCTGGGCTGCTTCCTTCCCTCTTGCTCGACTCACTGCCTCCACCGCTGCTCTTGCCGTTGGTCTCGTTTTCTCCTCCTTCTCGCCGGCGCTCCTCTTCCCCTCGCCTGCAACGACCTCCTCTGCCCAGTTCGCCTCTCCTCCCCTTCTCCTGCGTCGGTGCCTCCCTTTTCAAAGCCGGCGCCCGCTGTTCCGGGCACCAGCGCCTGCGCTCTCCCCTCACCTGGCCCAGCGGCACTGGGGATCTCCACGCATGCGCAGGCCATGGCGTCCAAGTAAGCCCGGCATAGCCGCTTGTCCCCCACGACGCTGGGGCAAAGCGCCCGTTCAGTGTGGGTAGCGGGGTCTTCTCCCTCAAACCCCGCCACCTCGTCACCCCCCCTTACGTCTCTTGTCTCCTCCTCACCAGCTGCCGTCTCTTCTGACTCCTCCAATCTTGAAAGGAAGTCCGCGTTCTTATGCTTACTCCCCGGTCTGTGCACTACTTCAAACCTGTAAGGTTGCAACGCTAGATACCATCTAGTTACCGGAGGATTTACTTCTTCCATAGACTGCAACCACTTCAGTGGGACGTGGTCTGTCACTAACGTAAAATAACTCCCCAATAGGTAATGCCATAGGGACTCTATTGCCCACTTTACAGCCAATGCTTCCTTCTCTATCGTGACATAGGTCCACTCCCTGGGACACAACTTCCAACTTAAATATAGTATAGGGTGTTCTTCCCCCTCTACTTCCTGTGCCAGGACTGCCCCCAGCCCTACCTTGGAGGCATTGGTCTGTACCACAAAGTCTTTGGAGAAGTCAGGTTGAGTTAACACTGATGCTTCCATTAAACACTTCTAAAGCTCGAGGAAGGCCTTTTCCCCTTGTTCTGACCAGGTAACCCTTTTTGGCTGGGATGTCTTCGTTAAGCCCGTAAGGGATGCTGCTATGGTCGCAAAGTTTGGTATAAACCTGCGATAATACCCCGCTAAGCCCAAAAACTGCTGAACATGTTTCTTAGTTGTAGGGAACCTGTATTTGGCTAATGCCTGCACTTTGCTAACCAGGGGCCTCAGTTTCCCCCTCCCTACTGTGTATCCCAAGAACGTCACTTCCCGCTGGCCTATATGACATTTTGCAGGGTTGGCTGTTAACCCGGCTTCTTCTAGCGACTGTAACACTGCCTTTATGTGCTGTAGGTGTTCCCCCCATTTACCACTATAGATCACAATATCGTCAATGTAGGTGGATGCGTAGCCCCAGTGCTCCCGCAGCACTTGGTCCATTAACCTTTGGAAGGTCGCCGAGGCCCCATGGAGTCCAAAAGGCATGGTTTTGAACTGGAACAGCCTGAAAAGGGTGGAGAATGCTGTTTTTTCCTTGGAAGCCGGTGTTAAGGTGATCTGCCAGTACCCTTTTGTCAGGTCGAGGGTCATTATGTACTGGGCCTCCCCCAATCTCTTTAATAACTCATCAACCCAGGGCATAGGGTAGGCATCAAACCTGGAAATAGCATTCACTTTTTTAAAGTCTACACAAACCGTATCGATCCACCCGGTTTGGGCACCAGGACTATAGAGCTTCTCCACTCGCTTTGTGACTCTTCGATAATGCCAAGCCTTAGCATATCTTGCACTTCCTTCCTCACTGTGTCCCACATTTTCCGGGGCAAGGGTCTTACTGGGTCACATACCTTGCAGCCTGGGGTCATGGCGATATGGTGGCATACGGCCCTGGTGCACCCTGGCACTGTGGATAGGACTGTGGCAAAAGACCGGGTGATTCTCGCCATGTCTTCACGTTGGGTCTGCGTCAGTTCGTCTCCTACTTGTACCGTCGTACGCTCACCTACCTCTCCTGCCCAGGGGTCCAGTTCGGGTTCTCCTATTGCTGGTGCTATCATGACAGCTTCTCGGGGTTTCCATTTCTTTAGCAAATTCACATGATAAATCTGTGCCCCTTTCCTTTTTCCCTTTAGCCACACTTCATAGTCTACCTTCCCTACTCTTCTGATTATTTCAAAGGGGCCCTGCCACCTCACTAAAAGCTTTGACTCTTTTATGGGTAACAACAGGAGTACCCTGTCCCCTGGTTTAAACTCCCTCAATTTAGTGCCCTTATTATAATAATAGACTTGGCGGTCCTGTGCTTGCCCCAGGTTCCATTTTGCAAATTGCCCTAGCTTCTGCAATCGTTCCCGTAATTTTAAGATGTAATTTACTGAACCCTGTACCAAGGCCTCCTGGTCCTCCCAGGTCTCTCTGACCAGACCCAGGATCCCCCGGAGCTACCTCCCATACAAGAGCTCGAACGGGGAGAATCCCGTTGAGGCTTGGGGTACTTCTCTCATGGAGAAGAGAAGGGCCGGTAATGCCTTATCTCAGTCACGGGGATCCTCCTCTGAAAATCGTCTTAACATATCCTTGAGGGTTGGGTTGAATCATTCTACTAATCCATCTGTTTGGGGGTGGTATACGGAGGTCCTTAATGTTTTGATTTTTAACAACTTACACAATTCCCCCATGAGTCTAGAAGAGACATTAGTCCCCTGATCTGTAAGGATCTCTTTAGGGATCCCTACCCGGGCGAAAATCTTAACCAACTCCTCGGCGATCATCGGAGCTGTAATGTTTTTTAATGGAACAGCCTCCGGGTACCTAGTTGCATAGTCTAGCAAGACCAAAATATATTGGAAGCCAGACTTGGAGCGTTCCAAGGGCCCTACTAGATCTAGAGCAACCCTGTCAAATGGGACCCCCACGACAGGAAGGGGGGTCAAGGGGACCTTAGGGCCCAACTGCAACCTGCCTGCCAGCGTACACGCATCACAAAAATCCTGCATGGCCTTATATATCCCTGGCCAAAAAAATCGCTGAGTGAGTCACTAGAGGGTTTTCTCCCTCCCTAGATGCCCAGCCCACAGGTTGGCATGTGCTAGCTCTAGGACCTTATTCCTATAGCAGGCAGGAACTAACAACTGCCGTATACATCCTCTTCCCTCCATTTCCTGTGTAACCCTGTATAAACGATCCCCTTGTAGCTCAAAATAAGGTCCTGGCCAACCTTGTGGTGGACGGACGCTTTCTTCTCCTGCCTGCTCCCAGGCCCGTGTTAAGGATGGGTCTTCTCTTTGCTCTTGAAGAAAATCCCGGTCAGTGACCCAAACCAGCTCGGTTCCCTCCTTTTGGATCACGAGGCTTTCCGGGCTGGCCCCTGTGGTGACTAGTACATCCTCTTCTGATCCTCCCCCTGTTTTCTGGAGACACCTTTGGCTCCACGCTTTCAGCACTCGTGGAAGCCCGGGCCAGTCTCGGCCCAATAACACTGGATATGCTAGCCCTGGGGCTAGTGCAACTTGGCACACTGCCTCCTCAACCTCATCATGTATCTTTACCCAGGCAGTCGGGTACGGTTGTATCTTTCCATGTACGCATTTGACCCAAACTGTTGAGCCAGCCAGCTCAGGATTCGGGACCAAATTGGCTCAAACCATGGTTTGTCTGCCCTTGGAGTCCACTAAAGCTGACACCAGCACTCCCTCCACTTTCACTTGGGTGGTTACTGTTGCTCCCTCCTGAAGAGGAGCGTGGCCACCCAGGGACACCTCCTGCCCATAGGAGCAGTCCATGAAGGGACAATCTCTCCTGAAATGCCCCTCCTGTCCACACTCGAAGCATCGATTCTGAGGGGCCACTTCTCCTCTGGGAGCTAAGCCCCCTGCCCGACTCCAACTCTCTCTTGGGATTTCTGTGGGCCCTTCTTTGATGTCGTCAGGGTTCCTACGCCCCCTTGCCCTACCCAGGTCTATTCGGGGCTCCGTATCCTTCATGCCACGGAACAGGCAGCCCCTCCCAAGGGTCATTCGTTCAGGCCGGGCCTCCTTCCCCTCTTTTCCTACTCCCCCCAGTGCTTCGGCCGCTAAATAGTCCTCCATAAGGGTTACCGCATCTGTCAAGGTCGGGGGGGCGGTGCCTATGCACCCACTGTTGCGCACCCGTCGGCAAGATCTGAAGGAATTGTTCTAAGACACGGTGTCCGCAAACTGCGAACTATCTCGTTTATCCGGCTCAAGCCAGCACCAGCCTAGTTTGCGCAACTTTTGGGCCACTACTTACGGCTGGGCACCAGCAGGGTAAACATGGGTGTGTACCTGGTGCGATTCACCCCAATCCCAGATACCTGCCCCTTTTGTGGTGTGAGGGAAAACCTGGTGCATGCATATCTGGAAGGCACCAGGTTGCAGCCCCTATTCCTGCTCCTCCAGAACTGCTTACTGAGGTTGTGACTGCACTTTTCCCCACACTTTTTTATTTATGCACACCCCATCCATGGCCCCACAAAGTTGAGAGAACTCCTCGTCAACCTCCTGGCCCTGGTGAAAACTGCTATATACAATACGAGGAGGAGGAGGATGGTTGAGGGGGTTCTCTGTGACTGTGGGGCCTGCTTCTGTTCCTCCCTAGTGTCACGTATCAGGGCAGAGTTCCTCTGGGCAGTGTCCACTGTCTCCATTGATAGCTTTGAGAAGGAGTGGGCGCTGTTTGGGGTTCTCTGCTCGGTGTCCCCATCTGGCTCCCTCACTTTAAACCTCTGACCCGCACCCCCTGACCATGTTTTTCATTATTTGTCCCCCAGAATCTGTTGCTACCTAGGTCCAGTTGTCCCTCCCGCAAAGCTGGAGAAGGGGCTTTTAGAAGTGGGTGGGCTGTGTTTCAAATAGTGCTCACTACAGCATCCAACAGTGCTTTGTCTACAATACCTTTCCTAGTCTCAGGGAAATTCTGTATGAAGTGCTAAGCAATAGAAAGAAAATAAAGGATATAAAGAATAAACCATTGTGTGTTTCTGAAAATGCTGCTATATTTTCAAAGGATGCTAACAGTGAAGAAGTGAATTGAGAATATCTTAATCTTTATGCACAAGTGAATGTTTGGTTATAATACTAGAGATGGGCCTAGTGTTGGTTTTCATATCAGGATCCAGGTTAGATGTAGCTTCATGTTTGAGGCCTGGTGAAGGGTACGGTTTGTATTTATACTGGTTGGCCTTGAGTAGTAGAAATGTGTAAGATTTCCTCCATCTCAAACAACCCCTATGCTTTATGAAATGGGCTTATGGACATGAATATACATAATTCAAAGGTGTTTTGAAAGAATTATTTTGGGTAAACCATCAATCTTCATGTCATCATCCACTGGTTCTGTTTATCTTACTTTGATGTATGTATCATTTTTGCGTGTAAAATTAGACATATGGAGTGAGGAATACTATGTGGGTTTCAAATGTGTGAATGAGAGACATGGAGGGTGTTACTGTCAAAGTCTTGATGAGCAACTGTTAAACAATCTCTTTTGTCCTTAAGTCTGAGCAGTAGTTGGTAGGGAGTGGCCTCAATTCTTTAACAAAAAGAATAGGAAAGCAGAGGCCTTGGTCTTTTGGCTGGGCTGTACCTGAAGGAAAGGAGCTGAGGACCCCAGGGTGGGGAGACAGCTCTGGTTTGGAGTGGCAGCTGAAAAAGAGGTTTTAGGGTGAGTTTGAAGAATTTGTACTGAGGTTTCAGTGTAGAATTAGTTAAGCCTTTTTGATTTGTAACCTACTATGCTCTGCCTGTTCTCACTGATTACCACTTAAATCCTACTGCTTCCACTTAATAAAATCATTTTTATTTTCTATCAAAACCAGTGTAAGTAATTGTTACCTGGGGGGGGCAACCAGTTTGCACATTCCCCCTTTTATTGTTAAAGGGGGCTTACCTAATTCTTTGAGGTTTGATCCCATCTGGGGAGTGCTACCTTAGGAGGCTGGGCCCTAAACTGAACTCTCCTTGGACCTGAAGTGTCTGTACTGCTTCTCAGTGGGGACAGGGACCTCAGCTCAGGACCTTGTCTGGGGGAGACCAGCAGAGCTGGCCCAGCAGGACCGGGCAGTGAGGAGCTCCAGAGAGCAGAAAAGCAAGTGGCAGTGGCCATGTCAGCACCCCTGGAGGCACCTCGGAGGGGTTGTCTGTAACTGCACACCATCACACCCATAAACTTCCTACTATCTTGGACTGAAACTTCACAGAAATGACTATTCTTTTGAGACTTTGGTTGCATCCAAACTAGAAATTAAAAGAGGTCTTCTTCTAGTTTTGGATCTGCTCCCAAATCAAAAAAAGGAACAACTCCAACCTGGTGTTTGGATCCAGCCTGCCCCTAAACCTATGAAATTGGAAGGCTTTGAATGTAGTTCTATAGTTGACCCATCTTGCCATATTGTTTCTAGGCATTTAAAAGTAAAAATAAACTAAAATAAATATAACTGCCTCTGGGCCAATAAAACATTATGTCTACTGCACATTATCGCTCTCATCAGACAGTGAAATGTAGCCACTACTTACAGTTTTATATTCCCTCTGATTTAATTATATACTATTGGCTTTCATTTTTTAAATTTCACTCTAATGTCAATCAAAGACATTTAATATCTGAGCCAAATTGGAGGCATTTCTAATAATTTGAACATATTCTGAAGTAATACATGCACTATTTATTTTTAACTATAATCTTCAGCTGAGTGATAAAGTTTAATGTACTGGTTAGAATTTGAGGCTTGCAATACTGGAACAATCACTTAGCTGTAATCTAATGCATAATGAAATAAGTGATACATTTCCTGTGGAGATCCTGTCAAGAGCAGTGCCCATTAGTAGACTAGTGCACATAATACAATTTGCAAACATACAATGGGCAGATTGGGCCAAATTTATTCTGGTGTCACTTTGTTAAATTACCAGGAGTGACTCCAAGGATGTATAAATTCGGCCCAGTGCACTGAGGAGAATTTAAATCTGTGTTTAGGGGAATAGAAAGGCATATCCCATTGGGTGGTATGAGTGTCAATCTCTGTGAAACTGTTGATAAAAACATTTAAACTAGAGCTTTATGGAAAAATAATTATCCATGGGCAAAGCTCTTTTGTTTGCACCAGTACCAGGCAATATTTAAAATTGCTGTAATTGCTTTAGCTTTTTTTACTGTCTCTAAGTATGCAAAAGGTAGCTTATCACAAGTGAAAATAGCTTCTTGTCCATTTTTATTTTTGATTGGAAATATAGCCAGCTCTGGCAAAGATGAAAGCAAGGCCCAATTTTACAGGATCTCTGAAATAGACAGGAGATGAAAGGAGAGTCATTACCAAAAAAACTGTGAGCCACACTCAGTCGTGTTGTAAGCAAGTATGACTCCCTTTGAAGTTGTGTGAAACCATGCCACCGACCTTGTCATTTTAGGGTTTTTTTTAGTGCTCATTGCTATGGAATCTAGTAATGTCTATATGCCTAAAGTGTACTCTTTATCTTCCTTCTAATATCACTGTCATATCTCATCTTGAGTAGAGCAACTGGCATGTAATATTTCCTTAGATGAAGACATACTATATCTATATCAAAATATAGGTGAAATGCCAGTGTACATCTTGAACAGGACAGATTATGAACAGGAGGTGACCAGACAACTCACCAACACCAGATTCTACAAGCTTCTCTCCTCTGATCCCACTAAAGAATACCCAAAAAACCTAAAACAACTGCTCATGAAGCTCCCTAATACAGCTCAGGACCAAATTTACACAACTCTCCCCCACCCCAATCCCCAACCAAGAATTTTCTATCTGCTACCCAAGATACATAAACCTGTAAATCCTGGATGCCCATCATCTCAAGCATTGGCACACTTACAGCATGATTACCTGGCTATAATGACTCTCTCCTCAGACTCTATGCTACCAACACTCCTAGCTATCTTCAAAACACCACCGACTTCCTGAAGAAACTACAAAACATCAATAATCTTCCTAAAAACACCATCCTGACCACCATGATGTAGAAGCTCTTTACACCAATATTCCACATGAAGACAGATTACAGACTATCAGGAACACCATCCCTGATGACACCACTGCACATCTGTGTACAGAACTCTGCGACTTTGTCCACACCCACAACTACTTCCGATTCAGAGACAATTTGTATCTTCAAGTCAGCAGTGCAGCCATGAGCACCCGCATGGCCCCACAATATGCCAACGTCTTTATGGCTGACCTTGAACAACGTTTCCTCAGCTCTTGCCCTCTAGCACTCTTACTCTACTTACGCTACATTGATGACATCTTCATCATATGGACCCATGGGAAAGAGACCCTGGAAGAATTTCACAGTGAATTCAACAACTTCCACCCCACCATCAACCTCAGCCTGGATCAGTCCACATGAGAGATCCACTTCCTTGACACCACAATACAATTACATGATGGAAACCTACTGACCTTCACTTACCTTCATTCCTCTAGCTTCCATTCAAGACACATTTCTCAATCTATTGTTCACAGCCAAGCCCTAAGATACAGCTGGATCTGCTCCAATACCACAGACAGAGATAAACACCTACAGAATCTATTTAGAGCATTCTTAAAACTAAAATACCCACCTGGAGAAGTGAAAAAACAGATCAACAGTGCCAGAAGAGTACCCAGACATGAACTACTTCAAGACAGAGCCAGAAGAGAAAACAACAGAATTCCACTTGTCATGACCGATAGCCCACAATTGAAACCCCTCCAGCACATTATCAACAATCTACAACCTATCCTGGAAAATGACCCCTTACTCTCACGGGCCTTGGGGGAAAGGCCAATCCTCACATACAGACAACACCCTAACCCAGGCCTACTCAACTCTGGAAGCCCCGGGGACCACAATGATACTCACAGCACATACCGATGGCTGCAACTTAAGTGTGGTTGCATATACATGCAAGTATATATGCAAATATATGCAAATAGTTTCTTTCACACAGATGGGCATGAATACAAAGATTAAGCCTTAAGCTGTGGTGCTGGACCCAAATGTGGCCAGTGTGAGCCAGTCAGCACCTCTCAGACTCTGCCCACAAGAAAGGCTAAGCAGCCAACATTTCCCACAATACCCCAGCGCTTCCAGCACCTCCTCCCTGGGGACTAGAAACTCCGACACCCTGTACCTGTCTGTTCCAGCCAGCCCGTCCACTTGTGTCTTTCAGTGCTCAACCCACTTGGGTGAAGCCTCACCCATGTGGAGCGTGTTCCCAGTGGAGGGCATGTTCAAAGGACCCTATCCATGGGCCACATGTTGAGCTGTGCATAAATGTAAACTACACCGTGGGCTGCAAACAAACAGGCTGCAGGCCGCATGTTGAGTAATCCTGCCCTAACCTCAAATTAATTCCTTTCAGTAAGTCCGCAGCACACCTCTACCATAATCATCCAGGAACCCACCCCTGCAATCAGCCCCGATGCCAACTCTGTCCACATATCTACACAAGCGATTTCATCACTGGACCCAACCACATCAGCCACTACATCAGGAGCTCATTTAAAGGCACATCCACTAATGTCATCTATGCCATCAAATGCCATCAATGCCCCTCTGCCATGTATATTGACCAAACTGGACAGTCTCTATGGGAAAGAATTAATGGACACAAATCAGACATCCAAAAATGCAACACACAAAAACTGGTAGGAGAACACTTTAATCTGCACTCATTAATGGATCTCATCATCACCGTATTCTTTCAGGCCAATTCCACAAGCCAAATACACAGGGAAGGGTTGGAACTTAACTTCATTTACAAGTTTAATTCCTATCATAGTGGTATGAAATGGCTGGCTAGCACACTACTTTCCACATCTTAATGACTTAACCAGCTAAACGATGGGTACTTAGAGAAGGTGCAAATTGTTTTATCAGCTTCTTGTAACTTGAACACTCTGATTCACTTTTTTTCTCCCTTCTCCCTTCCCCCCCTTCCCTTATTTATTCTTGGATCTGGACTTTTAATGCTCCATTCAGCTGAAGAAGTGGGTTGTACCCAAGAAAGCTCATGATACCACCTACATGTTGTATTAGTCTCTAAGGTGCTGCTAGACTATTCATTGTTTTTTAAGTTTTTCCAGTTACAGACTAACTCACCTATCCCTCTGAAGCTTTCAAAGTGTATATATTAACCAAAGGCATTGCTGCTTCTACCCTTCACAGTATTTCTGAGTCACTTTAAATATATCTATTATTTCATTATAGCCACATTCATAGCACAAATCTGTTTTTAGCTGGATTAAGAGTGACATAGAGAATATTCAGATGGCCTCTTTTCCCCAAATGATTGCTGTGCATTATTCTCTGTCAGATTGTGATCTTCAGTGGATGAATACAAAGACTAAGATAACGTGAATTTTTGGTAGAATTCAGTGGCATCAACAGTTAAACCCAATTGCATTCAACATCTGCTTCTTTACCTGATAACAATGGGATATAGTGATAGCTGCTGAAGTATAAGTAAGATTGTATCTCTTTAACTAGTTTGGTGGATTATAACCTGTAGAGACTGTAGGACTGGCAAGAATATCACCCATGACTTTCCTCTCTTGAGTGGATTCAGTTTCCATACTTTTTGTGTTTGAAATGAAAAGAGTTTCATTCTAGGCTAGTTCTGTATGCCAATGACCCAGGGTGATCAAACTATGAAGAAGCATAGAACACTGAAAGGAACTGTGAAATTGTGTTGATAAAGACACCTGCACAAACCCCTCCATTTAAACTTGATATATGTGAAAACCAGAACTGAAATTCTGTGAAGACTAATGTGTTTGAATTTCTCTGTTGTCCCCGGGGCAAGACGAAAGGCTACTCTCAGTTGGTGTAAATCAAAACAGCACCAATTAAGTCAGACCTACAGCTAGTTACAGCCAGTGAGAATCTGGCCCTATTGTTGCTATGCTGGAGTACACATGACTGATGTGTAACTTCATGGCTGAGCTACAGTTGGGGTTTCCTTTGAAATCCTGATGGGTTAACAGAGATTTCCACATGGATCCTAATGTCAGCTTCTAATGGCTGACAAACATCTCAATGAAAGTGATGAGCTCCCTGGGTCTTACCCAGTACAAAGAACTCTTACAGGGCCACCATATGCTTAGCATTACATTTTGGGTTGGGTTTGAATATTTCAGGTTACCCTGCTGGGTGCTCTGGCCATTTCCTCATTCATTTACATTCAGGTGCTATTCCATCCCCCCATCAGCACCAGAGCCAGGTTATTTAATTATGGGATTGGCGATAAATGAATCCCATGTTGTTTAGTAATTTCTTCATGGGTGTGAAGCCACAGCTGAGCTCCCTTGGATCCAGGCTATAGACTAACTCATTGAAAAACATTGTTAGATGTGAAATGGATCTGTTCGCTTCCTTGCTTCTCTTCATACCCTGGCATATTTCTGCTGTATGTAGTTTAACTGGGAGCTTCTGGAGTTTTCACAGCTGGGCCATAGTTTGGAATTATAGCAGAGCAATTTATTTTCCCCATAAAAATAAAATGATTTTTTCCATTACTGAAACATTTCTTTGATTTTTTTGTGAGGTGGTGATGGGTTAATTGGAAAAAGGAATCCCCCAATTTTCATAGAATCATAGTGTTGGAAGAGACCAAAGCAGGACCAAACCTAGCTAAAGCATCCCAGCCAAGGCTTTTTCAAGTCAGGATTTAAAAACCTCTTGGGATGGGGATTCTACCACCTCCCTAGATAACCCATTCCAGTACTTCACCAGCATCCTAATGAAATATTTTTCCCTAATATTCAACCTAGCACTCCCCCACTATAACTTGAAACCATTGTTCCTCGTTCTGCCATCTGTCACTATTGAGAACAGTCTCACTCCATCCTCTTTGGAACCTCCCTTCAGGTAGTTGAAGACTGCTATCAAATCCCCCCTCACTCTTCTCTTCTGTAGACAAAACAAACCCAAATCCCTCAGCCTCTCCTCATAAGTCATGTTGCCCTCCACTGGACCCTCTCCAATGCATCCACATCCTTTCTGTAATGGGAGGCCCAGAATTGGATGCAATACTCCATATGTGACCTCACCAGTGCAGAATAAAGGGGAATAATCACTTTTCTAGATCTGCTAGCAATGCTCCTACTAATGCACCATAAATATGCTTTTAGCCTTCTTATCTACAAGGGCACACAGTTGACTCATATCCAGCTTCTCATCCACTGTAATCCCCAGGTCCTTTTCTGCCAAACTGCTGCGTAGCCAGTCGGTCCCCAGCCTGTAACAGTGCTTGGGATTCTTCCGTACCAAGTGCAGGACTCTGCACTTGTCCTTGTTGAACCTCATCAGATTTCCTTTGGCCCAATCTTCCAATTTGTCTAGGTCATCCTGTGCCCTATCCCTACCCTCCAGTGTATCTGCCTTTCCCCCTAGTTTAATGTTTGCAAACTTGGTGAGGGTACAATCCATCCCGTCATCCAGGTCTTTAATAAAGATGTTGAACAAAACTAGCCATAGAACCAACTCTTAGAGCACTCTGCTTTATACCGACTGCAAACCAGCCATTAAGCCATGGATGACTACCTGATGAGCCTGACAATCTAGCCAGCTTTCTATCCATCTCACAGTCCATTTATCCAGTCCATACTTCCTTAACTTGCTGGCAAAAATATTGTGAGAGACCGTATCAAAAGCTTTGCTAAAGTCAAGGTATATCACATCCACTGACTTCCCCATGTCCACAGAACCAGATTAGCTTGTCATCGTAGGCAAGCAGGTAGCTATCATCTTTGGAAAATCATGGGAGACAGGAGAGATTCCAGAAGACTGGAAAAGGGCAAATATAGTACCCATTTATAAAGAGGGAAATAAGAACAACCCAGGAAACTACAGACCAGTTAGTTTAACTTCTGTGTCAGGGGAAGATAATGGAGCAAGTAATTAAGGCAATCATCTGTAAACACTTGGAAAGTGGCAAGGTGATAGGGAACAGCCAGCATGGATTTGTAAAGAACAAATCATGTCAAACCAATCTGATAGCTTTCTTTAATAGGATAACGAGTCTTGTGGATAAGGGAGAAGCGGTGGATGTGGTATACCTAGACTTTAGTAAGGCGTTTGATATGGTCTCGCATGATATTCTTATCAATAAACTAGGTAAATACAACTTAGATGGGGCTACTATAAGGTGGGTGCATAACTGGCTGGATAACCGTACTCAGAGAGTAGTTATTAATGGTTCACAATCCTGCTGGAAAGGCATAACAAGTGGGGTTCCTCAGGGGTCTGTTTTGGGACCGGCTCTGTTCAATATCTTCATCAACGATTTAGATATTGGTATAGAAAGTACGCTTATTAAGTTTGCAGATGATACCAAGCTGGGAGGGGTTGCGACTAATCTGGAGGATAGGGTCATAATTCAAAAATAACTGGACAAATTGGAGAAATGGTCTGAGATAAATAGGATGAAGTTTAATAAAGACAAATGCAAAGTGCTCCACTTAGGGGAGGAACAATCAGTTTCATACATACAGAATGGGAAGCGACTGTCTGGGAAGGAGTATGGAAGAAAGGGATCTAGGGGTTATAGTGGACCACAAGTTGAATATGAGTCAGCAGTGTGATGCTGTTGCAAAGAAAGCAAACATGATTCTGGGATGCATTAACAGGTGTGTTGTGAGCAAGACATGAGAAATCATTCTTCCGCTCTACTCTCATACAATCATAGAATCATAGAACCATAGAGCTGGAAGAGACCTCAGAAGGTCATCAAGTCCAGCCCCCTGCTCTAGGCAGGACCAATCCCAAGTACAGGCAGTCCCCAGGTTACATGGATCCGACTTACATCGGATCCCTACTTA
This sequence comes from Rafetus swinhoei, assembly GCA_019425775.1. Taxonomy (NCBI): domain Eukaryota; kingdom Metazoa; phylum Chordata; order Testudines; family Trionychidae; genus Rafetus; species Rafetus swinhoei. Next base: position 30,191,259 of record CM033443.1, on the reverse strand, counting down.
CAAACGGGGTGAGGCAACCCCGCACTAGCTGCTTCCCCCCAGCAGACCAGGGAGACGCGAAGCTAGCACCCCCCCCCAGCAGACCAGGGAGACGTGGAGCGGCTTTTCTCAGCAGACACCTCAGCTTGAGAATAAAGGACTGACGGAACTGAGGTGTGGGAGAATAAAACTGAGCTCTGGAGAAATGTTTGGCTAGAGTTTCCTACAATATGTACCAGTTCCGACTTACATACAAATTCAACTTAAGAACAAACCTACAGTCCCTATCTTGTACGTAACCCGGGGACTGCCTGTAAATCAACCCAGCCAGGGCTTTGTCAAGCCGAGACTTAAACACCTCCAGGGATGGAGATTCCACTACTTCCCTAGGTAACCCATTCCAGTGCTTCACTACCCTCCTAGTGAAATAGTTTTTCCTAATATCCAACCTGGACCTCTCCCACCACAACTTGAGACCATTGCTCCTTGTTCTGCCATCTGTCACTACTGAGAACAGCCTCTCTCCATCCTCTTTGGAACCTCCTTCAGGAAGTTGAAGGCTGCTATCAAATCCCCCCTCACTCTTCGCTTCTGCAGACTAAACAGAGCCAACTCCCTCAGCCTCTCCCCATAAGTCATATGCTCCAGCCCCCTAATCATTTTGGTTGCCCTCCGCTGGACCCTCTCCAATGCCTTCACATCCTTTTTGTAGTGGGGGGCCCAGAACTGGACACAATACTCCAGATGTGGCCTCACCAGAGCCGAATAAAGGGGAATGATGACATCTCTGGATCTGCTGGCAATGCTCCTCTTAATGCAACCTAATATGCCATTAGCCTTCTTGGCTACAAGGGCACACTGTTGACTCATATCCAGCTTCTCATCCACTGTAACCCCCAGGTCCTTTTCTGCAGAACTACTACCCGCTGGGCCCGGCCTTCTAGCCATAACTCTGCGCTGGTTAGGCCTCAGTTGGAGTATTGTGTCCAGTTCTGGGCACCGCATTTCAAGAAAGATGTGGAGAAATTGGAGAGGGTCCAGAGAAGAGCAACGAGAATGATTAAAGGTCAAGAGAACATGACCTATGAAGGAAGACTGAAAGAATTGGGTTTGTTTAGTTTAGAAAAGAGAAGATTGAGAGAAGACATGATAGCAGTTTTCAGATATCTAAAAGGGTGTCATAAGGAGGAGGGAGAAAACTTGTTCATCTTGGTGTCTGAGGATAGAACAAGAAGCAATGGGCTTAAACTGCAGCAAGGGAGGTTTAGGTTGGACATTAGGAAAAAGTTCCTAACTGTCAGGGTAGTCAAACACTGGAATAAATTGCCCAGGGAGGTTGTGGAATCTCCATCTCTGGAGATATTTAAGAGTAGGTTAGATAAATGTCTATCAGGGATGGTCTAGACAGTATTTGGTCCTGCCATGAGAGCAGGGGACTGGACTCGATGACCTCTCGAGAGTCCCTTCCAGTCCTAGTATTCTAGTATTCTATGATTCTGTGATTAGCCTTCTTGGCTACAAGGGTACACTGTTGACTCATGTCCAGCTTCTCATCCACTGTAATCTTCAGGTCCTTTTCTACAGCACTGCTACTTAGCCAGTTGGTCCCCAGCCTGTAACAATGCTTGCGATTCTTCCGTCCCAAGTGCAGGACTCTACACTTGTCTTTGTTGAACCTCATCAGATTTCTTGTGGCCCAATCCTCCAATTTGTCTAAGTCACTCTGGACTCTATCCCTGCCCTCCAGCGTATCTACCTCGCCCCCTAGCTTAGTGTCATCCGCAAACTTGCTGAGGGTGCAATCCATCCCCTCATCCAGGTCATTAATAAAGATGTTGAGCAAAACCGGTCCCAGAACCAATCCTTGGGGCACTCCCCTAGAAACCGACCGCCATCCTGACATCGAGCCGTTGATCACTACCTGCTGGGCCCGACCTTCCAGCCAGCCTTCTATCCACCTTATCGTCCATTTATCCAATCCACATTCCCTTAACTTGCTGGCAAGAATGTTGTGGGAGACCGTATAAAAAGCCTTGCTAAAGTCAAGGTATTGACTTTCCCTCGTCCACAGAGCCAGTTACCTCATCATAGAAGCTAATCAGATTGGTCAGGCACGACTTACCCTTGGTGAATACATGTTGACTATTCCTGATCTTATTCCCCTCTTCCAAGTGCTTCAAAATGGATTCCTTGAGGATCCCCTCCATGATTTTTTCAGGGACTGAGGTAAGACTGACCGTCCTATAGTTCCCTGGATTGTCCTTCTTCCCTTTCTTAAAGATGGGCACTATATTTGCTTTTTTCCAATCATCCGGGATCTCTCCCGATCAGCACGACTTTTCAAAGATAATGGCCAAAGGCTCCTCAATGACATTTGCCAACTCCCTCAGTACCCTCAGATGTATTAAGTCTGGACCCATGGATTTATGTATGTTTACCTTTTCTAAATAGTTCCTAACCTCTTCTTTCCCCACCATGGGCTGTCCACCTTCGTCCCATATTGCGTCACTTAGAACATTAGTCTGGGAACTGACCTTGTCCATGAAGACAGAGGCAAAGAAAGCATTAAGTACTTCAGCTTTCCCCACATCATCTGTCACTTGGTTATTGCCCTCATCCAGTAGGGGCCCCACACCCTCTCTGATCACCTTCTTCTTGATAACATGCCTGTAGAAACCTTTCTTGTTATCCTTCACATCCCTTGCAAGTTGCAATTCCAATTGTGCTTTCGCCTTCCTGATAACTACCCTGCATTCTCGAGCTATACATTTATACCCCTCCCTAGTCATCTGTCCAAGTTTCCACTTTTTGTAAGCTCCTTTTTTGTGATTAAGTTCACCGATATTTCCCCGGTGAGCCAATGCGGTCTCCTACCATATTTTCTTCTCTTGCTATGCATTGGAATGGTTTCTTTCTGTGCCTTCAGCAAGGCTTCTTTAAAATACTGCCAGCTCTCCTGGGCTCCTTTCCCCTTCATGTTAGCATCCCAGGGGATTCTGCCCATCAGGTCTCTGAGGGAGCCGAAGTCTGCTTTTCTGAAGTTCACGGCACCTGAATTTAGCTGCCTGTGATGGGGCAGGCCGTCTCCACCCCGCGGATGCGGGCATGCCCCACACCGAACCCGCGGTCGCCCTCACGCTCCTGGGCGCGGCCCGGGGCACGCCGGTGGCTTGCAGCCTCTGCACCGCCACCGCCGCTCAGCTGGGAGGCGGGGCCGGAGCTGGGGTGGGGCGCGCTCAGGCATGGCAGCCCAGGATAGGCTGGGGGACGGCGTGCGTGGCGGCGAACGTCACGCCGCAGGGACCCCGGCGCAGGGTTTTTGAGGAGCGGAGGCGGGAGCACAGGGGGGAGGAAGGGCAGCGTAGGCTGGAGCACAGAAGGGAGGAAGGGCAGTGGAGGCCGGGAAGCAGGCGGCGGGGAGGTCCGCCAAGGTGGGGGAACGGTGGCCACCGAGATAGTGGAGGCACCACTGGAAGAGGGAGACCTCGATGACCAAGCGTGCAGGGGGGCCAGCAGCGAGGGGGATAGGAAGTAGTCCAGGGCGGGGCACGGCGCCGGTGAGCCGGTGAGTTTCGGGCGTTGCCCCACCAGCTGGGTAGGTCACAGCCGACCTATCCTTAGGGCCCTGGGCTGGGGTCCGGGAGAGATGGCAGGCCCGGACCCCCCTATCCCCGCAGATCGGGCGTCGCAGAAGCGCCCCACGCCTGTCTTCGGGGTGGAATTGACAAACCGATACAAACTCTACTCGGGACTAGAGGAACACGAGGGGGGGGGTTCCCCACTCGTACACGTGGTGGAGAATGTGGGCAGCACCTGAGACCCCATAGATAGCAGAGCACCAGAAAAAAGAGGGGGGGATATATATAGGTATTTAAAAAAAAAAAAAAAAAAAAAGAGAGAGAGAAACTGGAAAAAAGGAGAAAAAGGAGACTGGCACAGGGCGAGCCAGAGCTGTGGAACGCGAGGCGCACCTGTGGAACGCGAGGCGCAAATGCACCAGGGGATGGAGGCTGCGGAGATGTTTAAGTGGCTGGCGGTAAATCAGCGGCAGCAACAGCAGCAGCAGACAGCCCTCTTGCAGCAACTGGCTGCGCAGCAGCAGGACCAGCAGCAGCAGCTCCTGAAAGACGTGGCGGAACAATACCAGGCCCAACAGGAACGATGGGTGAGACAATGGGGGAACCTGGGACGGGGGCAGCCCCTGATGCATGGCGGGGAAACGGCGGAGGGGGGGCCCCTGGCTCAGTTGCCAGTGAGGCTGGCCAAGATGGGTCCTTCAGACGATCCTGAGGCGTTCCTGACCACTTTTGAAAGGGTGGCCACTGCCGCCAGGTGGCCAGAGCAACACTGGGCCACGCTTCTGGCTCCGTATCTTACGGGCCCAGCCCAGCTGGCCTATCGGAGCTTAGATCAGCGGGACGCCCTACACTACGCCAAAGTAAAGGAGGATATATTAGATCAACTCGGGATCACCCCAGAGACATACCACCAACTGTTTCGGCAGGAAAAATATCCCCCCGGGGTGCGGCCCCGGCTGGTGGCCCAACGGCTACGAGAGGCCGGTTGGTGCTGGCTGGAGCCCGACCAGCAGACAGGGCCCCAGGTGGCAGAGAAAGTGGTGCTGGAACAGTTTGTCCACATCCTGCCCGGAGAGGGGCAGCGTTGGGTCCGGCGGCACCACCCCTCTTGGCTTAGCGAAGCGGTGACCCTGATGGAGGACTACTTAGCGGCCGAGGGGGGCGAGGGCGGGAGTGTCGGCCGGCGGGAGCAGGGGCCTGGAGTAGGAAGGGGGGTCCGCCCGCCCCTACGTCAAGGGGAGGGCCGGGAAGCAGGAGGCCCGCCCAGCCCGGGGAGAGGGGGAGCACGGCGGTTGGCTCCCGTGTGGAGCAGACCTGTGAGAGAAGAGCCCGTGCACTGGCAAACACCCCAAGAGGTCCGGAGGGAGAGCCCACCCCCGCTGCGACCCCCGACGGGAGCATGCTACCAATGCGGCCAGGAGGGACACTTCAAGCGCGACTGCCCGTATATGGACTGCTCATATGGCCAGGTAATGGTCGGGCGATGCGTGCCGGGGTCGCGAGGCGATGGGAAGATACTAAGGGAAGTGGAGGTGGAAGGACGGGTGGTCACCGCCTTAGTATACTTAGAGTGTGGGCAGACGCTGGTGCGGGCCGACCTCGTGAAAGGTGGGGGCCCCCAGGGACCCCTGGTGCTCGTCCAGTGTGTGCACGGACGGGTGGAATCGTACCCCACGCCTGTCTTCGGGGTGGAATTGACAAACCGATACAAACTCTACTCGGGACTAGAGGAACACGAGGGGGGGGGTCCCCCCACTCGTACACTGCCTGCTTACCAGTTTGGGCTGCAACTGCAGAAAAGTTCAATGCTGCTGCCAATGCAGCTTGAAACTGACAAGGCTGAACTTCTGCTCCCAGATGAACTGCAATTCAGTGTGTTGTCAGTCTCAAGGTGTTGCAGAAGCAGCAGAAGCAATGTGTGCCCTGAATCTGTGAAAGGGTGATGTGAAGTTGAAACGCAACCGCTCAGCACGACGGCAGAAGTTACTGGCAACACAACGCAGTTGCGTCCTAGGTGACACTATGGATGACGTGCTGCGTATTTGTGAACATGGCGTAAAACAGACTAACGGCGGCACCTGCTCACACCATGTGACTTTGGACAATGTTCCTGTGGACCACCGAAAAAGTCACCATGGACCACCAGTTGAGAACCACAGCCCTAAACAAACAGAAGAGGTGACAGAGAATACAGGTGGAAAGCAGACTTTAGGGGCTCAGTTATTCTATCCATTGTTCAGCATGACTGACAGGAAACCAGTGATATGACTGTGCTGCTGAGTGGAAGCGCAATGCAGAGAAAGTGAGCATGACCTCAGGAAATGGAGAGGCCAAATGCACCTTTTTCCACATGTGCTTTGCTGGGGCATTAATATGCAAAGCATGTGCAAGCAGATCACAGGCTGTGAAAAATAACATGGCTCCTGCCCTTTCACAATCGCTTCCTCCAATGTGAGCATGCATCTTTTTCACCCCTTGTCTGCATTCCAGTCACCTGTGTGTAGCTGGAGTGCACAGCACACACCACAACAGCTGGGTCAACAGCCTCACCAGGGCCCTGGACAAGACAGGGGGCCCTGCTGTGCACTCCTAGAAGGGGTGGAGCCTCAAGCAGAAGGGGTGGGGCTCAGGCTAGTCAATCCTCACTGCCACCCAGATCACAGTGCACTAGCCCCCCAGCCCTTAGTGCTGCCTGTAGCATGCCAGCCCATGCAACACTCCAGCAGGAATTTAATGGCCCCAGGGCACTAGCTGCTGCTGCTGTTGCAATAGCGGCAGTGGTGGCCAAGAGCTCTGGGCCCTTTTGTATCCCAGAGACCCAGAGCAAATGCCCCCATTCCTCTCCTCCCCCACTGTCTCCCTCTTTTCTTTTCTCCCCACTGCTCACCCTCTTCCAGCTAAATCCCTGAACCCAAATGTAGCAAATGAAATGTGAAACCCCACTCTTCTACAATTTCTTTCTAAAGAAAATGGAGCATCTTTTCTACTGCATGCAAAATTTTGAAGACTGGGCATGCAGAAAGTACCTAATTAAAAGCACTAAATGTGGAAATAAAAATATGTCACTCACACATTTTTTATATACCCTGAAGCTTGAGATTTATTTTCATAAAACTTTATAGTAAGGGCAAGTCGTCTATCCTGCTGAATAATAATTAAATATTATGGAATACATGATGCAGCTCTTCTCTGTTTTACATTTTCTTAATCAGTATTTCTAAGCTGATTTTATATCTTCAATGTATTCTTAAGCCATCCCCACACTAAGCAAGAGAGGATTAAACCAGCCCGGGGGGTTGAGAAGGCTCTATCCTCTGAGCTTTATGGGGCATGTCTGAGCTGCTCTGCTAGAAGAGAGCAGCCCAGCTCAGGCTATGTCTAGACTGCTGCTTTTTATCGCAATTTGCATACCTTTTTCCAATTGTTTTTTCAGAAGAGGCTTTTTTGAAATTTGGCCCGTCTACACTGGGCCAAATTTTGGACAATCTCCTCTTTCAGAAGAGCTCTTCTTCTTCATGAAACGATGAAAACAGGGCTTCCAAAAGAGCGCTTCTGCTCTTCCGCAAAAAATGTTGAAAGAGCAGACATGTTCCCTGGACGTGGCAGTTTATCCCGCAAAAACTCCATAGTCTAGACATAGCCTCAGTTGGGGCTGGTGGCTGGAGGGAGAAGATGTGCCTTGCCAGTTCCAGACAAACCCCAGTGATTGCCCAGCAACTGAGGCGCTAACACACAGGTTGGAGGCCAGACACATCTAGAGACCTCACCAGTGCTGGACACCAGCAGAAGCAGTCAGACCCCAGGCAGAGTATCCATGAACAGAGACATTTGCAGCAGGAAGCAGCCCAGGGATGGTGACAGCTACCGGGTGAGTTAGCCGGTGCTGGAGAGTCAGAGTGCTGTGGTTGGAGTTTTCCCCGCTGACTCAGTGGCTCAGGAAAGCCACTAACAGGGCCCTGGGCTGGGGCCCAGTGAAGTGGGAGGGCCTGGACCCCCGTGCCAGGGAATGTAAACTCTCTCCCTATCTCCCTTCTCTTGAGGGGAGCCCAAGTAGGAGTGAGTTATTAAAAAGGGACTTGTGAACTATCCTGCCCTGTAACCAGGAGCAAAATATAGACTGTGTCCAATGGATCGCATCACACTCCTCCCCGGGGGAGAAGGGTGATTTATTGTCCGGGGCCATTGAAGACATTGTCCCGTGAATACAGACAAACTATAAACTCTGGACATTGAGTCACACTACCCCATGAGAAGGGGTAAGGTGTTGATTGGGACTGTGGAATTGTGTTGCCCAGCAAACTGGGACAAGGTAGACTCTGACCATTGGGTTGCCGTGCCCTGGGGACTAAAGGGATGGGCTATACAGACCTTGGTGGGGGAAGTCAAAGACACGGTCTGGGTAACAAAGGTGGGCAATACAAGACTGAGGGGTGTGAGTTGGACACTCCCACCTGCCTTGAATGGGGTCTTCTCCCCAGCCATGTCACACCATCATAAAGTAATCATTCCAGATTGCTACAAAGTATTATTATTGGTTATTACTATTTAATGAACTGAAACAAAAATTGTTTTGAAATAATCAGTCAGAACAGCTTAGTGAGTTTATAACAATGTTCATAGCTTGTAGACAAAAGCAACACCAATTTAGTTTAAGTGATCTCCATAGCAATGGATATGTTTAAGAAGTTTCACCATAGGTTTGTTAAAAATATATCTCCAAAGATTTTAGGTATAACAAAGGCTTTTATATTTTACTAAGATACTGATTTTGTTGGAGGGTTCTCTTAAAACTAGCTCAGCAAACAGTCAGAAGTATTTGACCAGCTACCTGGAAGAAAAGGGATGCTGTCCTGTAAGAGGAATAAAAGGAGAAGGATTACAGCAGGAAAGGACAGAAAGACCAGGAAGGCTTTGGAAGCAGGTTTTTCATACTACAGTAATTGACATTAAAAAATGTATTTTAGATAAGGGTGCTTCCTGAAGAATTTATTTAGAAAACTGTATGTCTGCAGAGCCAAGCATTTAAGGCTAAAGATGAATACTGAGATTGTGAATCTAAAAATGGATGCAAGAATTTTTTAGAGATGTGTTTTTATAATCTTCAGAATGAAGCGAATGAAATATTTAAAGCATATTTAAAATAAGGGCCTGTAGATTAACAAATTCTAAGTAAATATTTCAGTAATACAGAGCTATGGTTTCATTACCTCGTACTGGCTCTCTTAACAGTTTCAATGTTATGCTAATGGCAAGTTGGAAGGCTTTTCAGTTTTAAGTTACTAGGTCCACTCTGAAGGAAGAATCACTAGGTTGTAACAGCCTGCTATGGGAGCCTGCAGGAAGAGTCAGAATACAGTAGGAAGAAAAGCAGTTGGGCACAAAGACCTAGGGGAGGCAATGCTATCACCTTGTCTCTAATACCCACCACCTATGAGAAGACAATGAATAAATGATTTTCTTCCCTCTCTCAGTAAGGGATTCCAGGAGTTTTTTCTGTCCTTTGTTCAGATCCCACTTCTCCTATGAAAGTAAGGCCCATTTCTTCTTCTTACACATTCTCCCAGATCTTTGTTTTCCTTGAGGCTATACTGTGTACTGTTGAGCGACTACCCAAGCATACAGTAGGTGCCAGTGAGGCAGACATCTGCCATTTTTGCAATTTTCAACATGAAGATCTGTGGACTCATGTCCCAATTATATCCAGTCAAAGGGAAGAGGTCATCTTTCAGGGCACAACAGGGAATAATATATGTACCAGATTCCAGGATTAAATAACAAAATGACTCATTTACCAGGGAGAGCAAACAAAAAACACAATCGGGTTCTATGGGATTTTTTTGGTTTTGGTAAAAAAATGCATCTCTTTTGGGACAAAAATACTGAAAATGTTTAACTGAAATTAGAAATAATTTGGTTTGCAGGTTTTTGGTTTTAAGCTAAAATTATTTTTTGAGGAAAGCAGACACTTTGTGTGAAAAGTTTTGTTCTTTCACAAAATATTTTCATAAAAATATTTCACTGAAAAACTTTGAAATAGCACTAATAACACTAATAGCACTAATGCCAGCATATACTGACCCTTGCTATGTGACAGATGTGTCTGCCTTTGCAACTATGATAAAACATGTGACTGGTCCTAGAACATAAAGTAGCTTAACAGCTTTAGTGTGTTTGGGTATGTCTACACAGCAAAGTTATTTTGAAATAACAGCCGTTATTTCGAAATAACTGTACTAGTGTCTACACAAGCCAACCGCTATTTTGAAATTAATTCGAAATAGCGGAGGGCTTATTTCGAAATTGGTAAACCTCATTGCACGAAGAATAGCGCCTATTTCGAAATTGCTATTTTGAAATAAGCGCTGTGTAGATGCTTATTTCAAAATAGGGGGCCTCCAGCCCTTCCCAGGGTGCCCTGGTGGCCACTCTGGGCACAAACAGGAAAACTCCTCTCCCTCCCCACTCCCAGGGCCCTTAAAGGGGTAGAGTCTGGCTATAGTCTTTTGTGGCTAGCACCAGGCCTGCCAGCCCAGAGCTACTCTGAGCACGAGGTGTAACAGTTAACTAGAACTAAGGGCTTAGTTCGAGTTAACATTTGACTGCCGCGTGTAGCCGCGGGCAGTTAGTTCGGACTAAGGGGATTTAAAAATGGCGTACGGGCGGGAAGATGCAAATAAAGCCCGGGATATTTAAATCCCGGGCTTAATTTGCAACTTCGAATGCCTACATTAGCCTCCCTAGTTCAAACTAGGGGGCTAGTGTAGACATACCCTTATATGGTTACCTAACATTTGTAATCAGTTCCAATTTAGATTTAATATTGTAACTGTTTTGTGTGTTTGGCTCCCTATAAATATAATAAATAACTTTCATTGTTAAGCTCGTTGCTTCTCTCTCTTTCTTTCTCTTTCGCTCACTCTTTCTCAAGGGGTGTTGTTTTGGCTTCCCCATTCACTCTGCAACAACGCTTCTTGTACTCAAGCTAAAGATCCCTGTAGTGCCCAAAGTCCTGTGGGGTTTGCTCATCATGTGGTTTACCAGTGAATGATTGTGGTGTGAAAGTGGGGATAGGGAAGTGCTGAACCTGGGGGCGTATGAGGATGGCAGCTTAAAGTGCTGTTTAATCCAGCCCATTGAGTCCAAAGGCACATGAGGGTGCAGTGTGGCATTGCTGTTAAACCCAGCCAGCTGAGTCCAGGGACATATGAGGGGTCAGCTTGGGAGTGCTGATTACCCAGTCCTCTCAGATGTGCTCTGTTAGTGGGTATGAGTGTCTGTGTGTGTTGCTAAGGTGGTAAGAACCCCATCCTGAGGAACCTAGTTCCTGCAGGAAAGCTCCAGTGGGAGGGGGAATTGGCAGCAGGAAGAATTCAGCTCCATATGAGAGCACAAGTAAGCACAAGCAGCACACTGATAGAATTGTTAACCTTCCCCCAGTCCCATAAGAGTAATCCTAATAAATGAGCATACCCCAGAGTATTGGGCAAATCTGGTAACACCAGGGATAACTGACCACTTCTCTTGTTTCTCCACAGCCACACCAGCTGCAAGTTCAGAGCACACCACCCTGCCCAGGACATCCTCCCGCACCCAGGCACTCAGCAGGCTGACCCATAACTAGGAGGAGTACCAGTAGCAGCACCTGGGGATACTGCAAGGCCTGCACCGCACTTTGGACTACTGGGTGCATGAAGACCTGCAGCTCTGGTGGGAGCTGTTTGCCCACAGCCATGCCATCTGAGACCACCTGCAGACCCTGGTGCAGAGATTGCTGCCTCCTGCCTCTCCAGCCCCTGTTGCCTCCCCAGCTACCACTTCCCCCCTCCCACTCCTGCTCACCCTTCCGCCTCTTCCTCCTCCCTTCCTGCCCTTCCTCCCCTCCCCCCCCACGGGAACGCCGAGGCCCCCGCACCTGCAGTGCTGGGAGACAGGTGGGCTGGCAAGACCCCCAACCCTGAGCCCTGAGCTTCTCCTCTCCCTTCCTCCCCTTGCCTCCCCCTTCCAGCTCCCTCCTTCCAGGTTTACCCCTCCCCTCTCCCACTCTCTCGCCTCCCCTCTCCCACCTTCATTCCCCCCCCCCACACCCCAGTTTTGTTCAATAAAGGGAGTTTGTTTTCTTCAACACATGTGTCTTTATTGTACATCAGGAAGGGGGGTTAGGGAGGAGTAAGTGGAAGGACGTGAGGGTGGAATGAGGCACAAGCCCCCAGTGGGGCACACCAGGGAGACTATAGTCCTCCTCTGGGTGGAAGCTCTTCCGCAGGGCCTCCTGGATATGGACAGCCCCCCGATGGGCCTCTTGGCTGGCAGCCGTGCGGGGCTGCATGTACAAGCGCTCGGCATCTGCCATCAAGACTGGCAGGAAAGCCTCCCCCTTCCTCTTGCACAAATTGTGCAGCACACAGCACACTGCCACCACGTGTGGAATATTCCACTTGGAGAGGTCCAGGCGGGTGAGGAGGCATCTAAAATGGCCTTTAGCAGGCCGAAGGCACCCTCCACCACAATGCGGGCCCTGCCGAGCCTGGCATTAAATGCCTGTCGGGGAGGGTTGAGGTGTCCCATGTAGGGCTTCATGAGTCAGGATTGTAGGGGATAGGCCGCATCCCCCACCAGGCACACAGGCATGTCCACGTCCCCCATCCTGATGTGGCGGTCGGGGAAGAAAGTCCTGGCGTGCAGCCTCTGGCAAATGGAGGAGTTGCGATACACACATGTGTCATGTGCTTTGCCGGACCAGCCCACACTGATGTCCACAAAGTGGCCCTGGTGATCAGACACAGCCTGCAGGATGATGGAAAAATATCCCTTGCGGTTAATATAGAGGGAAGCCTGGTGTTCTGGGGCATGGATGGGGATGTGTGTCCCGTTGATAGCCTTCCCCCAGTTGGGGAAGCCCAGGGCACCAAACCTCTTGATGACCACGTTGACATTGGCAAGGCGGATGACTCTGCGGAGCAGCACTCTATTGATGGCCTTAACCACCTGCAGAGGGACACACAAAACCGAGAGTCACTGAGGTGCCACGGTCACTGAGAGTGCTCCTTCCCCGCCACTGCCCCGCACCCCCACTCCCGAGGAGCAACCCCCCTTCTAATGCTGGCCAGCGCAGGCTGTCCTTAGTGCAGATGGGACAGAACAAACTGTCCCATGGAAGGGACTTGCACCACCTCTCCCCCTTTTCCCTAGGGCAGCCCATCCGCTCCTTGCACCCCCCCCCCTTCCCGGCACAGTGGCCAGAGACTGCCCTACCTGCATGGGCACTGCTCCGATGGTAGATCTCCCCATGTTGAACTGGTTCCCCACGGATCGGTAGCTATCCAGCGTGGAGAGCTTCCAGAGGGTGATGGCCACATGCTTCTGGAGGGGAATGGAGGGCCTCGTGTGTGTCCCGTCGCTGCAGAGCAGGGGCGAGCCACTCACATAGCTCCATGAAGGTGTCCTTCTTCATCCTAAAGTTCTGGGTCCACTGTTGGTCTCCCCAGCGCTCCAGGACGATGTGGTCCCACCAGTTGCTGCTGGCATCCAGGAGCTGCAGCTGCTCTTCCACATACCCCAGGAGGGTCTGGATGATGGCCTAGGGGTTGGGCTGCAGCATATGCTATGAGGCAGCCTCCAGAAAGTGCTGCCAGGCTTGCAGCAATACATCCAAAATGAGCACCAGAGTGCCCAGGGGCAGCTCCAGCTCCATGGTGCAGAGTGCTGTGGTGTCCCGAGTGAGGGCAACCAGACCATGCAGAGAAAAAAATGCTTTACTGTCCCTCAGCGAGGTAGGCAAGCAAGCAGGGAAATCTGAGAACCGGCTGTCCAGGGGGGGTTCCTTTAAGCACAGGCCTCAGATAGCCTCAGGCAGCAGCCACACAAAGTAACTCCTGACCTGATGCCCTGCCAAAACCAGTTTCAGCTGGGCTTAAATGTGATTCAGTGTCCAATCAGTGTGGATGTGCTATTTCGAAATAGCAAAATGCTATTTCGAAATGCATTTTGTGTGTAGATGCGTTATTTCAAAATTAGATATTTCAAAATAACTATTTTGAAATTAGATATTTCAAAATAACTCTGTAGTGTAGACGTATCCTATTAGAGCCTTCCTGTAATGTATATGCATTTGTTTTCCCCCCTAGCAACAGGCCTGTGAAGTTCACATACTAGGCTGGGCCTAGAACAAAACTAACCAGACTCCTGAGACATCAGGGGAGTGAGGTCTGGGAGAAAAGAAGAGAAATTAACATTTTAACTGCTGTGGTGTCCTCTAGAGCAGTGTTTCTGAAAGTGTTCCATGGAATCACTCTCAGAAACACATTAACTGGCCACCCCTGTTTGTTTATTTACCGGCGTCGCAGTCACGGAGCCTCACGGCTCCCATTGGCTCCGTTTCGTCCTTTGCAGCCAAGGGGAGCCGCGAGCTGCAAAGGATGAAATGGAGCCAATGGGAGCCACGAGGCTCCGTGGCCATGGTACCGGAAAATAAACAAACCAGGGTGGCCAGTTAATGTGTTTCTGAGAGTGATTCCGAGGAACACTTTCAGAACCACTGCTCTACAGGGATCACTGGTTTTAGAAGTTTTCTTTTGTATATCATTCATTGTTCAAATCATTACAATTATATAACTTAAAGAAAACTTTTTGGGAAGAGAGAGAAACTTGTTTCCTTTCAAAACTCTTAAAACTTCTTCCTGGAAATCATGTTGTTCACAAAGGCACTGCATAATGCAATGGGAGTTGCTCTGCCATTTGTTTATTGTTTTATATTTATAAAAATTCCACTCTAAGAGAATTCCACTTAAGAGACTTCTCTTAAGTCTCTAAAACTAAGTAGGAGCTTGAGAAAGAGTGGAAACATAAGCCCCATTTGAGGGAGAAGAGCTTAATTTTAACCTCTTGCTACTAGAGCTTCAGAGAGAAATAAAATCTAATGTGACTATCCTGAAGAAGGTGGGGCAAAATTTATCTTTGGTGAAACTGTTGCAGTTAGCACTGGAAACACAAATATTCAGGGCAACTTTGCTTTGATATGTTTTAATTGTTTCACATCTTCTTTACATGTTTAATTATTGGCGTTTAAACTACGTATAAACATGATTTGTCTATAAACATGATCATTTGCTATTCTGGCTTGTATAGATTAGAGATCCAATCCTCTGAGTACCTGAGCACTGTCAAAACAGTAGTGGGAGCTGAGTATACACAGTAGCTCAACACATTACAGGATTTGACCTTTTGGAAACCTCATTGTTTTGTTTGCCTAACATTAATATCCCTACATAATGGTACATAAGATCAAACATGTTGATAACTCATTGATGAAGCCCCAAAGAATACTTGTTCTTTGAGCCCCCTTGTGTTTCATTCAGTTTGAATGTCATATAAACAGGCTGACTTGCTTCATTTCTAATTACTGTATCTGTATATAATTATATAATCATAAAATACAAACTGCTGGGATTTCCCATTAACTACACAATCATCTGCTGTAGCCAGCTGTTCTGCCACCCACTTGGGACTTTGTGAATTTGATCAGGGTCAAGAGGTGAGGAAGATTAAAGAATGAACCTGCTAAGCTAATAAAAAGGCCATTTTTCTATCAGAACATCTTCACATTAGCTTAATTACATCTACAGAGTCAGTTAATGGAGATGCCAAGGAAGAGCCTGTGGACCCGTAATTTATGCTTTTGTAATCTCCAAAATAGACATAGAACTGACCATTGAAATATCCCTGTATTGAATTGTGTGTACATATATATATACAACATAAAATATAAAAAAATATACCAAACAAATCCAATTACAGATGTCACATAAAAATCCGTCATCTGCGAATGTCGTGTACTCTTCTTGGATTCTATGATTTTCTAGTAATAGCTGAATATGTTGACTGTTGTTTGAGGGCCTGTCCAATAGTTTGCCTCCAGAATAATCTGTCCTGAGCTATGATTTCCAGGTGACCGAGAGATATGCTACATGACTTCACATTGACCTTTTAAGATATTTTTATGATGTTTATACTGATTACTAATAGAGTGCTTTTTGTGAACAACCTGGCCATAGAACACCATGCATCATCTAGCCTCATAACATAACCAGTCCAGTGAAACCATTCATAAGCATTGCTTCCATGACCGTGATACCACGCAGCTTAAGGACCTCCATTTTTGGAATTTTGTCTCACCAAGTCAATTGTTTTCACCAGGGGCAGCACATATGGAACTGATCAAGTTTCAAAATGTGGCAGTGATATATGGTCCATTACTTTGAACCACACAGCTTGATAAATTGCCTGATTGACTTATTTTCATATGAAGTTTAGCACCATGGTCATTCCATAAGCATTTGGCCAGTCTTCCAAAGGCAGTGCTGGCTTTGGGATTTTTTTAGGAGAAACTACAATATGCCATGTTTATTGGGAATATAAAGTAAAAAGCATTTGCAGTCTCTCTCTCTGTCTTACACACACATACACACAGAGGGTATGTCTACACTAGCTCGTTAATTCGAGCTAGGTAGGCAAATGAGGCGACCGGAATTGCAAATGAAGCCCGGGATTTAAATATCCCGGGCTTTATTTGCATGGAATGAGGAGTAACAGTTAATTCGAACTAAGGACTTAGTTCGAATTAACGTTTCACTGCCATGTATAGCCGCGCGGCAGTGAGTTCGGGCTAGTGAAATTTCAAAATGGCGACCGGACGGGAACATGCAAATAAAGCTCGGGATATTTAAATCCGGGGTTCATTTGCAACTCCGGTCATTTGCCTACCTAGCTCGAATTAACGAGCTAGTGTAGACATACCCAGACAGACTAGTCCTGCCATCATTGTTATAGTTACCAGTTTGTTGCTCACCTTAACTTACTTGTTGTCAGATGCCACCACCGGTGTGGTGCTCTGGCATCTGTTCTGCTCCCTTCAGTGTTGATAACCGTTCGGCTGCATACAGTGCATGTGCTCTCTCCGAATACTTGTGCTGTCTCCGAATGCTGTGCAGGCTCTGCACTGGTAGCCAACACCACAGACTTCTAAGAGCCCCCAATGGCCACAAATCAGACAAGGTGTATGCAACAATGTAGGAAGCGCGCACTGCATTGCTTGTCTTATTGTAGAATGCACTTGTTGAGTCGAGGCACTGCCGTTTCAGACCTGATAACTGCCGCTCAAAATAATCTTCATCCTTTTGCAACAAGTTGTGGTGACACTTTTCAAGATGGAGTTTCAGCTTAGCCAGCTTCATTGAGTCATTCCCCAAGACTTTGAAACAAATAACACATTGTGGCAAATCCACGCCTTCTTTTTCTTGACAAGTGAAGCTGAATTTGATGTAGTCCTCTGAATACTTGCGCTTGACATTTCTTCCTGTCATTGCCATTATAAACAAACTACACCACACCTGTAAAACAGCACATGTAGCACAGGACGAACAACACAGCAACCGCTCAGCACGATGGCGCCAGCTACACTGACGCTCAGAGCCTCCGACAGAAGTTACTGGCAACACAACGCGGTTGCATCCTTGGTGACGTTATGGATGACGCGCTGCGTGCTTGTGAACACGGCGTAAAACAGACTAACAGCGGCACCTGCTCACACTGTGTGACTTTGGACTGTTTTGCGCAAAAAAGCCCCGATGGCGAAAATGGCCACCGGAGCTTTCTTGCACAAAATCGCATCTAGACTGGCCACGGATGCTTTTGCGCAAAAGAACTTTTTGCGCAAAAGCATCCGTGCCAATCTAGATGCGCTTTTGCGGAAATACTTTTAACGGAAAAACTTTTCCGTTAAAAGTATTTCCACAAAATCATGCCAGTCTAGACGTAGCCGTCATGTATTTGCTTTCGTTCCTGTTCACCAGCACAAAAGCATTAGGTACATAGTATAAAATGAAGTAGATTCCATACGTTAAAACCAAATTGTAGCATTTGTCTTCCCCCCACAATGGAATTTAGGCAATTATTTCATAATTAAAAAGCAACTTATTTAAAGAGGATTAGATTTTGCTACCCTTATTCATGTGGAATAGTACCTTTTCCTGTTCATAGCTTAGTAGAATCCAGCCTAAAAAGTACACCAAACATTAAGGCAGCAAATACCTCATTTAATCAACCTGTTTGCATACAGGGACTGTATAATGAGTCTGCCTTCTCTACACATGAGTAATAATATGAGGAAACCACCTGGACAGATTGAGATTTCAAATAAGCCTGTTTCCTAGCTACTGTGTACAAATACAAAGCCTAGTTACATATATATGCTACTAGTCTGTTAGATTCTGCTGACTTCTTCAATAAGAAGATATACAGGCAGATAGAGAGCTCCCAAACAATTGAAAATAATGCTATCCATTTCCTCTACAGCATAGCGGGCTTTATTTTTCCCCCAAAGTCATTGCGAATTCGGTTAATCTAACTAAATTGTTGACTATGTATAATCTTTAATCACTAGAGATCCACACTATGTTAAAGCTCATGTGGTTTGTTTACTTCTGTCAAACTTGGTTCCCGTACATGATGTAATGTGTTGTGATGTGATTGACACAAATTGGCATGAAGTGTCACAACAAAATGTGCCAGCCTGGACATTCCAAAAGACAGCTTTCCCTACACCACCAAGTTGGAAGTGCTGAGCATGTAAATGAGCTGCCAAAGTGTCTCCCAAATAAAGTAAATGTTTCTCATTGCCCATAAGTAAAAGAGTCACCTCCTGTATATCTTTGATAAACTTAAAAAACAACAAATAGTCTGGTAGCACTTTAAAGACTAACAAAACATGTAGATGGTATCATACGCTTTCATGGGTACAGCCCACTTCTTCAGATGACTGGCTGTGCCCACAAAAGCCCATGATACCATCTACATGTTTTGTTAGTCTTTAAAGTGCTACCAGACCATTTGTGGTTTTTTTAAGTTTATCCTGTATAGACTAACTCGGTTACCCCTCTGAAGCTTTTGTATATCTTTGGTTAAACTTTCTTTTACTATGCCAAAGGCCAGATCCTGCAGGCTTTTCATATTCAGCCTTATCTCTAAATCCATATCAAGAGCCATTCACTGTGTATCCAAAACAGTTCCCTTACATGCAAGCACCACATCTTGTATAGCTTGTTCCAGATCCAATACTGACCACAGACCCTCAACTAGCAATTGTGTTCAGACCGATCAATGTTCCTTTAGAGGCAGTTCGCAGGGAGACAAATGCAGAGTCTTCCATGTTTGGCTTTTGACTGCTGCTGTTCACCATGGTTCTGCAGAAAGTACATGCTTTGACCTGCAGGTTGCAGGTGTGTCTTGTCTGGGTGGCATAATCTGGAGTAACTGCTAAGACTATTATTCTACATGAACAGCCGCTTAGAGGGAGTGGGAGATATCAGTGGGAGTCAAGAAATATTTGTTTCTCTAATGATCACCCATCCTGAAAATCTTAGTTTTGGGCAAGATGATTTAGAAGATTTTAACTCAGGCAACTCAGCAATATCCAAAGACCTTAGGTATCTTTTACACCAGTTGGATCCCTTTTAGGCCTGAGTATAGTAGACACTCAGGCCTGCCAACAGGGAGAAAAAGGAGGCAACTGCCCAAGGCCCAGTGATTCAAAAGGGCCTGCAACTTCTGGCCGCTGTCACTGATACTGTGTTAGTGGTGGTGTCTGGAGCTTCAGGCCCTTTAAATTGCCACCAGAGCACCATGGGGCACAGTTCCAGTCCCATCCCTTCCACCTGAGGCTCTGTCCCTTCAGGGAGCACAAAGCTGGCAGCCCAGGTGCCGACTTTGCCCAGGAGCCTGGCACATCTGTTGGGCCCACTGTAGACACTGCATTGTTAGCAAACTCTTCTTGGCAATGCTATGCCATACACTAAACAGCTTCCACATAAATTGCATTTTCAGGACAGATTAGTGATTGTTTCTAACCTGCCTCTGAAGTCTCCCTTTGGCTATACATCCTTGGCTGGCTAACAATGTAAGGAAAAGAATGTCTGAGTTGCAGTATTTGCTATAAATTTAGCTCTATTTCCTGTTCACAAATAATTTGAAAACAAGCATCAACTGAGTCTATTTTCTAAATTTGTTATTTTTAGTATACATTAAAGAGTTGGGATGAGCAGAACTCATGAACTCATTAGTCTGGTGATTCACTATTCATTATTAGTGCTGCAGGATTGACCAACAAAAATAGCATGAAGGAACCACACAGGGCTGGTACAATCCAAATATCAATGTTTACTAACTATATACAACATGAAAGGGCTATTTATGAACATAAACTACTGCTCTGGATAGGTTCTGAAGGCTTCTGGAAAATAGAAGACAGTGCTAATGTCACAGTTTTTGTTTCCTGATTGGATGACTGGCACTTGTAAGACCAGGACAATAACAAACAGAGAGCAAGAAGTGATGCCTGACACATTTCCAGTGATAATTTTTTCACATAATAGAGAATCATAGAACCATAGAATCCTAGGGCTTGAAGAGACCTCAGGAGGTCATCAAGTCCATACATATGAATATATGTGTTCATGCTAAAATTGATTGATGAAGCTAATTGGAAATTTGAAAATTTTCATGAAAAATGATTCCCCTCCCTCTCTTCTTTTGTGGAGAAGGGTTTAATTTTTTCCAACCAGTTCTATGGCTGTGTCTCTGGTCACTTGACTGGTACCCACTCTTGGTTACTTTGGGGATTAGCTCTCAAGGCCAATGTCCTTTCCCACAATTGCATGCCATTGGTCTGTCACCAAGAACTGTTGTCCTCTTCAAATACCCGAAAAGGGGAATGCTGAGCAGTCCTAGGCAGTCTTCCCAGGCCTACTTTGACACTTGGTTGTAATTTAGGGACTGCCAACTTAGCAGTTCTGGGCTTTACTCTCCCAGCCCTCACTGTTCCTTCCTTGGAGTGCTTCCTTCTGACACTCCTGGTCCCCTCCCCACCTTTTCTCTGGCAGTACCAGCTCCAAAACCTCCTCACTCTTCCTAGGGTCTAATTGCTGCTCTGCACCAGCAGCAGCCCCTATTTTGTGTCAGCTTCCTGGCTTTATAGGCTTCCTCCTATTCCTGCTCAGCATAATCTTCTTGTCATCAATTCCCTGCATCTTGGCTCTCCCTGCAGGTGCAGCCTGGGGAGGTAAAAGGCCTGGCTACATTAATCCCTTCTGCTATGTTTACACAGCAGCATTATTTCAGAATAACTGACGTTATTCCAAAATAACATAGTTCGCATCTACACGACAAGCCTTTATTTCGACATAATTAATGTTGAGCTGGAGGACTTCTTACTTCTACTCCTTTAATCCTCATTGTACAAGGAGTAAGGGAAGTCAGAGGAAGAGTGCTCTTTCTCATACTTCCTGCTGTGTAGACAGTGCCAAAAGCTGAAATAAGCTATTTCAACTTAAGCTACGCAATTGACATAGGTCAAATTGCATAGCTTATTTCGGCTTTAACCCTGCTGTGTAGATGTGCCCTTCCAGTCTTAAGTAGGGTGGACACCCCATCACATGAGGCTGGGGTTGAAAAAGATATTTTTGCAAAAACATTTGCAAAATTTTATCATATTTTGTTTAATTTACAATCAAAATTCAGAAAATTTCCACCAGGTCTGCTCTTAAATATTTTTGCAGACAACAGGAAGTGATCTGAATACATGAAAAATAACAAAAACATAACAAATCAACTATCTTGTGAATAATAGAAAATCAGACTTTGCAATTTAATTTTTGTAAAACATTTTTAAAAGATATTCAGCCAGCCATTTGTAGTGGGATTAAGGAAACCTGCAAGGAAGATTTTTCTTTTTGGTTTTTTGGTGTATGTGTGTGTTCAATTCTCAACTCTTTTTAGAATTACAGTAAGTAATTTTGGTTGTTAGAACCCCAAAACCTGAGAGTCTAACTATGACAGAGCTGAAGGAAACAAATGCAATACAAGCATACCTAAGAGTAAAATAAAACTCTGATACTCCCTTTTTCTAAAGCTCCATCAGGACTTTATTAAGTTTCGGGGTCACAGGATCAAATATGTATGTGTTTCAGCACATGAGAGAACCCAGGGCTTGGCAGCAAGGAACTCCTCTAGTCCTGCCTTGCTCCCTCTGGTGCCTTTGTCATAGTATGTACTGCTGGGCCATGATCACCATCTGCATTGTTCTCTGAAGCTTCAGCTAGTTCTTGTTCTCCTGGAGGGTTGTGTACCTTCTTCCATAGGGCATATTTCTCATCCCAGAGGACTTCTACCATGTCCCAAAGAGCTCCTTTTTCCTCTTGTAGCTCCTGATCATTCTCCCTGAAAGCCATGTACTCTTCCCAGAGGGCCATTTTATCCCTCGAGATGGCAATATCCTCCTCCCAGAAGACCTTGTCCTTTTTCCAGAAAGCTTTGTATTCCTTCCAGAAAGTATTGTTCTTTTCCTGGGCAACTTCATTCTTTTCTTGAAAGGCTTTGTTTTTCTCACGCAGAGCCTTATTTTTTTCTTGAAAGATCTTGTTTTTTCTCTGGAAATCTCTGATTGTTTCCCGGAAAGCCTCATTTCTTTCCTCAAAGGCTGCAATCTCCTCTTCTGAGACCTTGATCTTCTCTTGGAAAGTGTCAATCTTTTCTTGAATAGTATTAACCTGTTCCTGGAAAGCTTTCTTTTTCAGTTGGAAGGCCTTGATCTCTTCCAAGAAGGCTTTGTTTTCCTCCAGAAATGCCTTGATTTCTTCCATGAAGTTCCTGTTCTTTTCTCGAAAGGCCTTGATCTCCAATCTCAAAGCCTTGGATTTCTTCTCTTCTTGAAATACCTTGATCTGTTCATGGAAATCTTGGTTCTCCTCCCAGAAGACCTTGATCTCTTCTTGTAAGGCCCTTTTCTCCTCTTTTTGATTCTTGCTAAGGTGCTTCTTGCGGATGTTAGTGAAGGGTGCCAGACGGTTCTTGGTCTCCTGCTTCGTGCTAGGGAAGACAGTTACCTCATTATTTATCCTGACTTGCAAGGTGCCATGGTCTAACCCTCGTTCTGGTTTTTGCTTCTTCTGGTCCATGAGTCACTTCTGGATTTTAAAATGAATGGGTAAAACAAAGAACACAAATTTGCTGCTGTACTGAATGCTGGCTGGTAGCCTTTGGGAGGTGCAGAGCAGGAAGGTGTTTGTGAAAAGGCTCATTCAGGACCACTAAAATGGGAAGTAAAGAAATAGAAATAAAACAATAGCTGTGAGGTTCATAGGACAGAATTGAGCTACATTAGAGAAAGAAGTTAGCAAGTAAGACAAAATGGATTATTTAACAAATATAGTATATGCTGAGTTATTTAAAATCAGTGACTAAGATTTCCAAAAGTGACTAGTGATTTATGTTCCTCCATTTTGGGGTATTCTACTGGAGACTCCTTAAGCGATCCTGTTTTTAAAAAGATGCTGAACAGCCCCTCTCTGAAAATATGGACCCTTTAAAATGTTTCAAATTTGGCACCCAAAAATGAAGAAACCCCAAATCACTAGTCCCTTTTGAAAAACTTGGCCTGTATACATAACACAACTACTCCATATTCTATTTTTTCTTACCATCCCTTTATAAAGTAAAAGTCCTTACATTACTGGCCTTTAAACATGCCCAGCGTACATTTAAGTAGTAAGATTTGGTAAAATATTGTTGATCAAGTCATACCTCAATTTTTAAAGGAAATTATAACTCTAGCAAATATTTTATAGATATATTATTGGCACTTGCCATCCTGGTGTTTTATGTTTTGTTAAGTATTGGAAAAGTAGTCTGGTAGGTTCCGATGAAATGGTGCAAGGAAAAATTCTTCTTACAGTCTGTGTTGTACTGAATAATGAATTTAGATTGCGATCTTACAATGCTTACTTAATTTGAATTGTATGTATCTTAATCTGCAAGTAGGACAGTTAAGAAATTCTGCAACTATTCCCAGAATAAGAAATAAGTGCAAAAAGCAGATTTGCTTTATAACTTCTATGTGCATCAGAAATGAAGGTATGTCTACATTGCCACCCTAGTTCGAACTAGGGTGGCTAATGTAGGCATTCGAACTCGCAAATGAAGCCCGGGATTTAAATATCCTGGGCTTTATTTACATGTTCCCAGCCGCCATTTTTAAATGCCCCGTAGTTCAAACTACCTGCCCGCGGCTACACGCGGCATGGACTAGGTAGTTCGAATTAAAGCTCCTAATTCGAACTACCATTAAACCTCCTTGCAGGAGGAATAACGGTAATTCGAATTAGGAGCTTTAATTCGAACTACCTAGTCCGTGCCACGTGTAGCCGCGGGCAGGTAGTTTGAACTACGGGGCATTTAAAAATGGCGGCGCATAAATGCTCTAAATAAAGCCCAGGATATTTAAATCCCGGGCTTCATTTGCGAGTTCGAATGCCTACATTAGCCACACTAGTTCAAATTAGGGTGACAGTGTAGACATACCCTGAGCTAGTAATACCCAGATTGGTGCTTGAGAGGATTATGAATTCATTAGTGTTTTGGTGTATGTTGAGTTTGTTAGGATGAATGTGCTGTTCAAAGGTGAAGAATAATTATTAATACAAGTTTTATTTATTTAAAAATTGTGAAATTACAATTTAAGATGTAACCAATTTGTAATTTACATGCCATAACTAATTTCTGCATTTCACATTTTAAAAAAATACCACAATGTTCAATAATGTCCTGTTATATGTAGGTGATGAGAAAAAACAACTAGGAATAAGGTGAATGCAAATATTCTTGTAACTGCCCTGGAAAAAATAAGAAATCATCAATGTCATTGAGGTACAACAAATATATCTTGAATTATTGAAATGTAGGAAGAAATTTACTCTTGTGAAGACAGCAAGTCCCAGGAAAATGCACTGCTTAGATCTGACCAGGCCCACAAAAGAGTGATAAAGACCTTGATCTTGCAATGTGTAGTGTGTAGACTCTTGTCTATCTGGATAGCGCTCCCTTGAATTCAGTGGGGACATTTTGCAGAATCAGTGATACCAAAGCAGTGCATATACCTTGTGCTAACTCTTTTCTCAGACTTAAATTTTACTTGTAAAAAGCAATGTATAAACAGGGATTTTGTTTCAATATTGTCTGCCAAAGGAAAAACTCCCCTGTTCCTCCACTTTTTATGCCCTTTCAAATGAGTAGAGTGATTCCAATGTTTAGTGGAGAGATTTCATTTCAAAGTTCACTCTATTACGAACATAATCAGAAATGCCTTCCCAAGATGGACTGAGTGATGATCAGAAGATTGTTTGTTTGTCCAATTGTCTACTAGCAGCCCTACGTGGTGCTACCTTTCCATGATTAGCTTGGGGGGAAAAAGGCTCAAAAGAGGCTTTGAGGTCTTCTTGCTGAAAAAAATTGACCTTTTTATTGACTTTCTTTCTTTACCTCTCAGACTGAATTCTAGACTAAAATTTCCATTCCTGACATTGAATCATGACTAAGTTTATTTATATTGAATGGACCTGCTCTTCTTCTCTGTGCAGATGAATTCTCTTGGGTTAGAGCTGATATGACCAGGGCAATTAGTGCTTGAACCTTCAAGATGAGAATGTTCTAGAAGATCCAGAATCCTTAAATTATTTGGTATGTATGGAGTGATTGTGAAGTCACCTGATACTTGTTTTGCTCTCTGCTTCAATAACTGAGTAAATTTCCCTACAGTTTGGATGAATGATATGATCATACTTACTAAAACATGCAAGATGCATGTACATTTCCACAAGACACCTGGCAAGTGGTCCAAATACTCCAAGTAAGGACTCCAGTGTGACCACACTACCTATGTAGAACTGTGAATTCAAAGAATAGCTTTGCAAAAGTATCCACAAATTATTTTCCCCCATTTGACTCATTCTTATTAGGGGAATGGGAAGTGAAAGAGGGGTGCTCTGGCTTTCAGTAATTCTCCAACGGCCAAACCCTGAAAGTTGGAATAGTGGCCAGCTACCCTGGGCTCTGAGCAGAAGAAATATCAAGGAGATGGGAACTGGGAGGAGCAGAAGAGGAATCCTAGAATGGAGGGCTGGAAGGGACATCTTGAACTCATTTAGTCCAGCCCACTGTACTGAGGCAGGATTAATTATTTGTTTAATCTGTATTTAGAAATCTCGAAGTAGATGATACTTATTCAACCTCCAGCACATTTGCTGCAATAAAGTCTTTTGCATTCTAAAATAAAATTAGCAAGTAATATTCATCACTTATATGATGTAAGACAATAATGGATATTGTAAATAGTCCTGTTTAATTGTATTAAGATGAAGAAGAATTTGGTGATTAGACATTCTTCCTCTTGAGAATTAAGCTCTAGTAGATCCCACTAACTCTTTTTACACGGGAAAGGATCAGCAACTAGATTGGTGAGTAGTGTCTGTTTGACACTGACCCTCACACAAGAGAGCAGAAATGGAAACAATGAAATGAAATGAATGCAATACAAACAAATATTGATGTAAAATACTCTGGTGCTTGAGATGCTGAAACACAGTTGATACTTTATTAGGGTCCCTAACTCAAGAAGACAGGCATTATTGTACACACATAAAACCACAGTTCTGGGTTGCTAGACCAATACAGTAGTTTACAATGGCTCTTTCCTGCTCTCTGTGGCCATTCTTATTCTGCAGTGAATCCCAGTTCCTCCTCCCAGAGATCTAATTCCTTCTTCCAAAGCTCCAGCTCATTTTTCCATTGGTCTAGATCCTCTCCCCAAAGTTCAATCTCATCCATTAACAGAGTCTTGACATTTTCCCAGAGGTTCATAGTCTTTGTCCAGAGGGTCATGTTCTTTTCCCAAAAGGACTTGTTTCTCTCCTGGAAGGCCATGATCATATCCTCATTCTTTTCCCATAATGCTTTGTGATTTTCTCTTACGATATTGTTGTGGTCCTGAGAAGTCTGGATTGCCTCTGCTAAGGTCACCACCTTCCCTTGCAGGTCTCTGATAACATGACCCACCATATCCTGCAAACAATCCGTTAGGTTGGAAGCCAAGTGGAGAGATGATCTAGCAAACTGGGAAACCTCTGGGTACCAACTTGCAAAAGAAATATGCTCCATAGTCCATCAACAGTCCTGTTAGACAAAGCAATATTCTGATACAGCAACTACAGCTTCAAATTATAGAACAAAATAATAATTAAAGGAGAATTAGTTATGAAGTTTGAAAACTAGAAAGAAGTTAAATAAGATTAAGAAATATTATCAAAGTATTTTTTATTATCATCCAAGCTCCATATTTTAATTTATGAGCACAAATAATAAGTAACAGAGTATTTACACATCCAAACTCACTAATGGAATTGCTGATGAACTCAACCTCCAATTCTTTTACTTAAAAAATAGTTGGTGTGAATTTACGGCCTGATCTTCCTGACCCTGTAGGAAAAAAAGTTTTCTCGAGTGAAGAAAGTGTGGTGACCATGCAATTTTTCTAAACTGCCTCATTATCATGCATATCTGAAGAAAACACCCCACAGTGATATGATTGTTCTCTTTGTGGTGGTAATTAGCCTCCTTTCTGAGCTTGTCCATTGTGGTGGCTGTCTTTGTGATGAGAAAAGTCTAATTTATAAGGGAATCATAATTTATGCAAGTGTAGTTCTAGAGAGTCTTGGAATTCCTGGGTAAAATTTGATAGCTTGTGTTGTGCCCAAGGCTAGACTAGCTTATCATAATGGTCCTTTCTGATCTTAAAATCTATGAAGTTGCCACAATTCATTAGCAAATTAATAAATATGAGTTTCATTTGCAGCAAACACCAACAGTGTAATGTGGGGCTGTATTCCAAATGTATGGGGCAAATAATATGGCTTAGTATCAAGTCTTTTTATCTACAAATACATAGCACGATAAATTGGTCGATTGGTAAGAGTAAAATATTTTCCTATTCAAATTCAGCAGTTAACTTCTTTCCCTCCCAGAGTTTAGCCTCAATGTGCATTTTAGATCTGTCTTTTCCAAATAG
The DNA here is from genome assembly GCA_019425775.1 of Rafetus swinhoei. NCBI lineage: Eukaryota > Metazoa > Chordata > Testudines > Trionychidae > Rafetus > Rafetus swinhoei. Next base: position 30,163,758 of record CM033443.1, on the reverse strand, counting down.
AGCTGAGTGCGTAATTGATTTTTTTCATTCAGTGGCCGAAAACAAAAACAAAATCTGGGGTTTAATGAACTCTGCAGGGCCCTGAGTAGGGGTGAAGAACCGGGAACGCCAGTGCAGTCTAAGAGGAGTAGAAGAACTGTTTGTTTGAGTGTTTATTTGGATTTTCAGTTAGATTTTCCTTATGCTGGAGGGGGATTAAGTTTGAAATGTGACCTGGCCAGAAGGCTGGGCTGGGAGATCCAGACTGCTGCAGAACCAGATTGGCTAACAACAGGAGGTGCTAGTTCTGGCAGGCCTGTAAACAACTCTCCTCCTCCCTCTCAGCCCCCCCAAGTACTCCCAATATAATAATAAAATGTAGCTTACCTATGGACTGCTCTTCAGTCAGCTGGCTCTGGTGACATGCACTCTGGTGACAGGCCATAATTATCTGTTGTGTCACCTCCTCTGTGGTGATGTCATGTCTGTGTGCTTTGTAACACTACTGTCATAGGACTGAGTGATGTGTCCTATCCCCCTGGTAGCCAGGAGGTGAGGATGAAAGTGTACGAGAGACAAGGACACCAATGTAGGTTTGGGTATCTTGATTGTTACTCACCAGGATGAGGCAGACGGTTGTGGCAGGCTGTGTTTCCTGATTCCAGTCTGCCTGTCTGTTACAGGTGGAAGCTCCTAACTAGGAGTTGTTTTATTATGTGGGCAATGAAAACTGCACTCTAGACTAGAGATAAGTTGAAAACCCTGGATTGTAAAAGGGACTTTTTGGGATGATTGAAAATCTGGCTCATGTTGAAAATAACCCTTATCATGCTTCTTTCTGAATAGTGAACTGCACAGAACACTGGCAGACCAATTAAATGTGATGTTGTCCCTGGATATTCCTTATTTTAGTGGCTGGTTGGGAAACAAGAAGGAAAATGGTGGGGTAGGGGGCTGACAATTGCTGGGCTCCAGGTAAAGTTGGGGCAGCAGCTCCATGCTCCTGGACGGAATGGAGCCTTGGGCAGAAGGGGCTAGGTTGAGGAGCATGCCCCATGGTGCTACAGTAGTTACTTAAAGGGTCTGGGGTGCCTGCTGCCACTACAGATATGGTCTCTTTGGCCCATCCCCATGTTGATGGGCCTGGGTGGGGTTGAGACATTCAATCTCCTACAAGCCTGGGGTGAAATGCTGGCCCCATTGAAGTCTATAGGAGTTTCATCACTGACTGCAGTGGGCCAGGATTTCACATTAAATCAATGGGGCAATGTGGATTTACTGCAGGTGGGAATTTACTTGCCTTTGTCTCCTACTGCTGCTGCTGACTTTCTAAATGCACTATGTGCAGCGAAGCTAAGCAAGAGCCTTCAGCTTTTCTTTTCTTTTTTATGGCTCCTGAAATCTGACAAATAATCAGCTGATAAAAGAAATCATTCAATGCAAGAGGTCTTGGGTCCTATTCCTGACTTTGCCACTAGTCTGCTGGGTGATCCTGGGCAAGTCACTTCCCCCTCTCTGTGCCTCAGTTTCTGTAGTTATAAAATTGGGAATAATAAGACTGAGCTCCTTTAAAAATCCTTTGAGAGCTAATGATAGTGCTTTATAAGAGCTAAGTATTATTATTATTTTGCATACGTAAAATACAGCATCAGGACTTAACACATGGTGCACTTCCAGATATATATTTTCAAACATCAGTTAGAGATGCTGTGCAGGGTAATATATTCTTATAGCAAAGCAAATATTTGAGATAGGTACCTGAATCGGTGTTTTGCTGCAACTCTTTTAACATTTGCTCCCAACCTTTTCCATGTTAGAACTATATACTAGGTGCTTTGGGGTTCGTGTTCTTCTTCAATGACTTGCTCATGACGATTCAAATAGGTGTAAGTGCACACCACATGCACGGGTACCAGAACATTTTCCCTCAGTGCCACAACATGCTGCACCATAAAGGGTGCCACCACGCCCCTCCCTCAGGTCCTTCTTGCTGCCAGTGAAGATGACTGGAACTGCTTGCTCTAGCCTCTAGCTATAGACAGTCAAGTGTTAATAGTTTCTGTCAATTGTAAATAGTTTCCCTCTGTTTGTTAGTTGTAGAAGTAGTTAATCCCCTTAGTAGGGACTTAGCTGGGGGATGGGGCATGCCCCATTTTCCTGGTCTTAAAGCATGTTCTAACTGCAGCAGACCTATGCCAGTTAACAACATAGTTTCTGTAAAGGGAAATCATGCCTTACTAATCTGCTAGAGTTCTTTGAGGGGGTCAACAAACATGTGGACAAGGGGGATCCAGTGGATATAGTATACTTAGATTTCCAGAAAGCCTTTGACAAGGTCCCTCACCAAAGGCTCTTAAGCAAAGTAAGTTGTCATGGGATAAGAGGGAAGGTCCTTTCGTGGATTGATAACTGGTTAAAAGACAGGAAACAAAGGGTAGCAATAAATGATAAGTTTTCCAAATAGAGAGAGGTAATTAGTGGGGCTCCCCAAGGTTCTATCCTGGGACCCATCCTATTCAACTTATTTATAAATGATCTAGAGAAAGGGGTAAACAGTGAAGTGATGAAATTTGTAGATGATACCAAACTGCTCAAGATAGTTAAGACCAAAGCAGACTGTGAAGAGCTTAAAAAAGATCTCACCAAACTAAGGCTATGTCTACACTACTGGGTTTTTTTCGGGATACTGGAGGTATCCCAGGAAAATTCCGCCGCATCCATGGAATGCGTCTGCTCTTCCACTTTTTTTTGTGGAAGAGCAGACGTGCTCTTTCAGAAGCCCTGTCTTCCTCCTTCCATGAGGAAGAAGGGTTCTTCCAAAAGAGAAGGCTTTTCTGAAATGTGGCCCAGTGCAATTTGCGTACCTTTTTCCAATAGATCATTATTGTGCAGACATAGCCTAAATGATTGGGCAATAAAGTGGCAAATGAAATGTAATATTGATAAATGTAAAGTAATGCACATTGGAAAAATAATCCCAACTACACGTACAATATGATAGGGACTAATTTAGCTACAACTGCTCAAGAGAGAGATCTTGGAGTCATTGTGAAAGTTCTCTGAAAATACCCACTTAGCGGTAGTGGCAGTGGAAAAAACAAATAGAACGTTAGGAATCATTAAAAAAGGGATAGAGAATAAGACAGAAAATATCTTATTGCCTTTATATAAAACCATGGTACACTCACATCTTGAATACTGCATACAGATGTGGTTGCCTCATCTCAAAAAAGATATATTGGCATTGAAAAAGGTTCAGAAAAGGGCAACAAAATGATTAGTGGTTTAGGACGGGTCATAAGAACATAAGAACATAAGAATGGCCGTACTGGGTCAGACCAAAGGTCCATTTAGCCCAGTAGCCTGTCTGCCGACAGTGGCCAGCACCAGGTGCCCCAGAGAGGGTGGACCGAAGACAATGATCAAGTGATTTGTCTCCTGCCATCCCTCTCCAGCCTCTGACAAACAGGGGGTCCCATATGAAGAGAGATTAAAAAGACTTGGACTTTTAGGCTTAGAAAAGAGGAGACAAAGGGGGGATATGATAGAGGTCTATAAAATCATGACTGGTCTGGAAAAAGTAAATAAGGAAAAGTTATTTACGTATTCTCACAATACAAGAACTAGGGGTCACCAAATGAAATTAATAGGAAGCAGATTTAAAACAAACAAAAGAAAGTTTTTCTTCACTCAGCGCACAGTCAACCTGTGGAACTCCTTGACAGAGGATGTGGTGAAGGCCAGGACTTTAACAGGGCTCAAAAAAGAGCTAGATAGATTCATGGAGGTTAGGTCCATCAATGGCTATTAGCCAGGATGGGTAGAAATGGTGTCCTTAGCCTCTGTTTCTCTGGAGGTGGGTGACAGATGAGGGATCATGTGAGGATTACCTGTTGTGTTCCCTCCTTCTGGGGCATCTGGTATTGGCCACTGTCAGCAGACAGGATACTGGGCTAGATGGACCATTGGTCTGACCCAGTATGCCCGTTCTTATGATCTTGTGTCCTTATGTTCTAACAACTCCCATGTGGACTGCCTTTGCTGCCTCGGAGAGTCTCACATCAGTGAGAAGTGTCAACTTTGCAGATCCTTCTGGCCTAGAACTATCAAAAATAGGCTTATTTGCTAAAAAAAAAAAAAAAGCACTCTTAATGGAGTCTGCCTTGGCTCCCCAAGAAATCAACCACATTAGATTTCTCGTAGTGTAGACATGCCATTAATGTTTTCAAGGGAACCTGTCTAATGCAGTGAAACATTGTGGATAATATGTCTGACTCACTAGTTGGGCCAAATCACTCTCTAGTCAGTTCTGTTTCACTTTAGAAATAGTTTTACTTGTTCTTTGGAGATCTGATAAATATTGTATGCTGGGACTTACTCCCCACACTAGCCCTGCAAGAGTTGAATTAGGTCAGGTGGGACCAGCTAATTAGTCTGTAAATGGGGGAACTTCAGGCTGGAGGCAGCTAGTGTGAGAGGAGCTCATCTGTGAGGGACATTCAGGAGCACCACAAAAGCCAGAAGGCTGGCAACACAAGGGGTAGCTCAGCTGGGAAAAGTGGCAGTTACTCTCTGGGGAGAGAAGAAGGTTACGACACTGCAGAGACACTTTGCCTAAAGTCTCTCTCTCCCTGAGAAAGAAAAATGGCAACGAGTGGGGAAGCCAGGAGTATGGAAGTGGCACAGAGCAAAGCAGCAAGATGCAGGAAATGGACCTTGGCCACTGTATGTTTCCAGAGCCCAAACAAGGAAGAGAGGTTGGACCTGGGTTCTCTTGTCAGTCACTGCTGGTGTGGCCCTGTGAGGTGGTGAAGCAGAAGACTGCTTCATGAACCTTGAAGTGCTCTCCCTGGAAGGGGAAACGTCACTGGAGGATGCTGTCTGAAAGGTTCTTGCTCAGGAAGGAAGAGAAGCCCTGTGTAACCATCCCCTCATGCCAGGTCTCTACTGGAAGTAGGAAGAAAACATTGGGGGCAACTGGACTCCTGGTAGGGAGCTGCACGGAGCTTAAATCTCAGCCTCTCTCCTTTATCCCCACCAGTCTTCAGTTGTTGGAAGTGCTCCTGGTAGTATGAACATCAGCCATTGCACTTAGTAATTAGCATGGTGGCTAAAATTTGACCTAACATAGTTTGACTTGTAGTGTGGACATGCCCTTTGAGGGCAAATGAAAGTATATCATAGTTTGCCTTCTGATTTGGGGACCATAGGAGTGATCCTTTCCTGATGTAGATGTTGCGAGGTAACAAGTTTTAAGGTAACTTTAGATTAAGTCCAGCCAGTTTCCAGCATGCACATTCCTGTCTCATCCTGTGCAGTACTTGTCTGTTCAGTTCTCCTTCTTGTATGCAGAATGTGTATAAAAGGATCTTGATCCCTAAAGGAAAAAATGAGTGAGTCCTTCAGAGTCAAGCCTAGTTCTCTGCAGGGGCCTTTGCCAGAGTGCCTTTCCAAGACATGGGTATAGAAGGGAAGATTAAGGGAAGGAGGACTTCTAATACTAGAAGAAAAAGTCTCTTTTTGGGGAGATCGTAAAAGGAGTCTAACAAAGGTAGCTGGGTCAAGAGTGGTGTAGGAGAAAGATACTGAATGGCAGATGATGTATAGCGAATGGGAGATGCTGATGTGTTGTGTGGAATGAAGAAGTTTTGTGTATTTGAGCCTCATTTAATTTTAAAAGCATCCTCTTCACAGATATACCCATCTTACGTGCTCCATGGCTCTGGGTACCTGATTATTTAGCCTCTCATGATCAGTAATGACTATAACAAGCTCATATGAAAGTCATCAAGATTTTGAGCATGAGCATGGCAACTACATTGAATAAAACTAGTCAGAAATGTATCCCATTCCCACAAACTAATCCCCAAACTGCTGACAAACCAGAACAATTCTAATACTTTAATCTCCTCTAATGTGCTTTTTCACTGTTAGGATACAATTAAAATATCAAAAGAGAACATGTTAAGATTCTAACCTTTTCCATTCATATTTCAAATACATGGAAATACAAATATACAGTTTTAAAATAGAACAAACCCCTTCTTATGCTTCTCTGCCCAGTCTTCAGTACTATCCCAACTCCATGTGCAATAGGACTGTGTGTTGAATGCATTCATATGCAGCTTCTCTTGAGATGCCTTTTTTTAGGCTGCCTAGCACAAAACCATTAGCTCACAATAAAATCAGCAAAGCCAGCTACCGTGGAACCCCTTTTTATTCCCATGGAACAACTTCCTTCTGAGCAGTTGTACTCGAGTGAATGCCATGATTTGTGCACTACAGTCAATCAGTGCAGTTCTGGACTGATTGGGCCAGCTGCTCTGCTGGTATATGTTAACTGAGTTTCATCAATTTAATATAACTTGCCAATTAACAATGAAGTGTCACAAGAAGTGAAAATCAATGTTACTAAAATACTTTAACTCAGATTTTCCTCTAATTTTTAGGAGCCCAACTTTAGAGACCAGATTTTCAGTGAAAGTCACTGAGGGCAGGGTTTGCTAAGCACCTGTAACACTCAGGCCATTAGACATCAGGTTTGAAAAATTTAGCCCATGCATTAGATATGCGCCATGATGCACTCATAATTTAAAGTGTCAGAGGGGTAGCCGTGTTAGTCTGTAATAGAAAAAACATAAAAAACAATTAATAGGCCTGCAGCATCTTAGAGACTAATGAAAATGTAGCTGGTATCATGAGTTTTTGTGGGTACAACCCACTTCTTCAGTACCCACAGAAGCTCATGATACCATCTACGTTTTTTGTTAGTCTCTCAGGTACTGCAAGACTATTAATTGTTTTTTAAGTTTTTTGATAATTAAAGGACACTTCTGATAATATGGACACAAATAACTCAAACCTCTCCTCTTCCCACTAAATCTTCTCACACTTTATGATCTAAACACAGACTAAAAGGTTTCTGAAATGGAGATGTGTTTAAGTAAAGGCCTCCCTTCCCACACTTTTAGTTTCAAGCAGACAGATTTTTGTGGCAACATATTGTTCCAAGAGATTTGGTGGTAGTGACATGCTCACCAAGAGGTATCTGATGTCGAATTAACATTTAATTTATTCTGAAATATTTAACTCATTACCACTGATCATCTCCAGGCCATGGTATCTAATTAAAGAGATGCTGTCAAGGTGATTGGCCATAAAATTAACTTAGATTTGACAGGTGTCTCATTTGGTAGGTCTTGTATCTTGAGTATTCCAGTTTTGTTTCCTGGATTCTTAATGCACTGCAAAATTGAAATGCAAAAGCAAATGACAATAGAGATCTGTGCAGGGTGGCTGAAAACAATCACATCTGCTTTAGGATAAGACAACAGTCTGATGAGAGGCTCATGCTGAGATTTTTGTCTGCCTTGTGTTCTTTGCTTGCTACCCACTCCTCAGCCATAAGTGAATGTGGCAGTGCTGTTGTCTGCATGGGGGTGTGTTCTAATGGTCAGATCACAAGGCTAGGAGCCAGAGGCTGCTCCTGAATTCTAAATCTGACTGCAGATTCCCTCTCTGACTTTTGGCAAGTCATTTAGGCTGAAATTTGCAGATTGGGTGCTGAAAGGCAGCGCTTGCGTCCATGCTTGTCATCATGGTAGTGGACATCTTAATAACCTGCTTGAGAGTACCTAGGGTAAAGCCATCCGGTGAAACTTCCCAGTACCCTGCTTTGCCTATCCTTTCTATGACAATAACCTGAAGTGGCACCATTCCCTCTCTGTCTTCAGGGCTGTTTGAGACTAATCACCACTTAACAAAGGCTCTATGTTGATGATTATTATGTAATTATTTCTCCATCCCCTGTGCCTCACTTAATAATTAAAGCCCTAGCGACAGGCAGGCTGGGGCAGTAGTGGCTGCTCAGAGGAAGTCTCCTTAAAGGCAGCTGTGGAAGTGGCTTGGGGGAGCCTCACTCTGGAGGTATAATCACCCACTGGTAAAGGTTGGAGGAAAACCCCAGTAGAGATAACAGTGGGAGGCAGATAGCAAGATCAAGGGAGAGGGAATGGGAGGTGGGACATGGGCAGCAACCAAGGACACTACTGCCCCCTCCTAATCTTCCTTTACCTTCATATCTGCTCTAGGGGAGAGGGTTTTCCCAATGCCGTGGACCTGTGTACACTCAATCAAAATGGTGGACTTGGAAGGGTGGAGTGAAGAGCTGCCCCAATCATGCACAGGATAGTCTCTTCCTCTCTTTCCATTGGGCAATGCCCCTTCCAAACTCAGGACCTCTTGCACTGGCAGAGTCTGCATTCTAGTCTCTGGTCAGGCAAGAGAGACTTTCCCCCATGTTGCATTCCTCTGTTTAGCAGAGGGTTGGACTCGACAACCTCCTGAGGTCTCTTCCGACCCTGGCAGTGCTCCCAGCAAGAGAAGCTGGCCAGTGCACAAACACAGACAACTGGAATGTGTATTCCGCCTGCCCTACATGAAACAAACACTGTTTGTTCCACTTGAACCACCTGAGCTTCCTTGGTAGGTGTCATGGTCATGAGGGATGGCCAGAAGCCTGAGGACTAAGGGTTTAACTGTACCTAGCCAGGTAGCAGTCAGCCAATAGAAATGCAGATAGGGATTTCAAACTGAGACAAAGGAATTTTCGGGTTTTCCCTCCTTTGTCTCTAGTCAGTTTACTCTAGATACCTAGGGAGACAGAGGACATGATGGTCTCCAAGAAAAAGACTCTTCAAAATGTGGAGGTAGGGTAAAGTTTAGATAAATCTGTTAGGTTTTATTGTTTTCTCTTGTGGGACTTTGGATCTGATGTCTGTGCTGTTAGAAATGGGTTTTCCTCCCTTTTGTAACTAAGTTTTGGCCCATGGGAGTCCCCATGAGTATATTAATTGGTGACTTTTTCCATCTAGTCATTATGCTTGCAACAGGAATATTGTTTTGATAATAAAAGTTCTTTCTTTTTTATTAACCTGGTATTGGTTCAGTTCTGTGTCCTGGAAAATCTGTCTGTGGGATCTGCCTGCCTCTGACTAGGGGATAGCAGCCACAGACTGCAATTTGTATTTTCTCTTTTCTTTTTCAAGCTCTTTAGGGAAAAGAGCTTGGGGTGCCCCGGGGTTGGTTTCAAGTGTCCACCCCTGTTGGTGGGTTCAAAAGCACTTGATGGTGGCAGCGGATTTTTATCCCTAAAATCTAGGTTTTTAGGATTTTGGGGGGAAGTTTTAGACCAAAGCCTGGAAAAATAAGGCTTTGGGATACTTTTGCGGGCCCCCTCTTCTGCATTCATCGTGCCAGAGTGGGGAGTTAGCTTTAACAGTAGGTTTGCCTCTCTCTAGTCTCTATTAGCTAAAGCAGAGCTACTCAACATGTGGCCTGTAGGCCGCAAGCGGCCTGCGGCCTGTTCGTTTGCGGCCCACGGTGTCATTTGCATTTATGCGGGGCTCAACGCATGGCCCATGGGTGGGATCCTTTGAACATTGCCTCCACTGGGAACATGCTCCACATCGGCAAGGCTTCTCCCAGGTGGGTTGAGCACTGAAAGACACAAGTGGACAGGCTGGCTGGAACAGACAAGTACTGGGTATCGGAGTTTCTAGCCCCCAGGGAGGAGGAGCAGGGAGCACCGGGGTATTGTGGGAAATGCTGGCTGCTTAGTCTTCCTTGTGGGCAGAGCCTTAGTGATGTTGACTGGCTCACACTGGCAGCGTTTGGGTCCAACACCACAGCTTACAGCTTAATCTTTGTATTCATGCCTGTCTGTGTGAAAGAAGCTATTTGCGTACATTTGCATATATATTTGCATGTATATGCAACCACGCTAAAGTTGAGGCCCTCGGCATATGCTGTGAGTATCATTGTGGCCCCCGGGGCTTCCAGAATTGAGTAGCTCTAGGTTAGGGTGTTGTCTGTAGGCGAGGATTGGCTTTTCCCCCAAGGCCTGTGAGAGTGAGGGGTCATTTTCCCGGATAGTTTGTAGATTGTTGATAATGCATTGGCGGGGTTTCAGTTGTGGGCTATAGATGATGACAAGTGGATTTCTGTTGTTTTCTCTTCTGGGCCTGTCTTGAAGTGGTTCATGTCTGGGTACTCTTCTGGCTCTGTCGATCTGTTTTTTCACTTCGCCGGGTGGGTATTTCAGTTATAAGAATGCTCTGTATAGATCCTGTAGGTGTTTAATCTCTGTCTGTGGTATGGGAGCAGATCCAGTTGTATCTTAGGGCTTGGCTGTAAACAATAGATTGAGAAATGTTTCTTGGATGGAAGCTAGAGGAATGAAGGTAATCCAAGAAAGGACCTTCCCTCTTATCCCATGGCCATGTAATTTACACAAGAGCCTTTGGTGAGGGACCTTGTCAAAGGCTTTCTGGAAATCTAAGTATACTATATCTACTGGATCCCCCTTGTCCGCATGTTTGTTAACCCCTTCAAAGAACTCTAATAGATTAGTAAGACAGGATTTCCCTTATAGGAAATAGGGAGGAACTTGGTGGGATAATGCACATTATTGGAATGTTTGTATGGAAGGGTACAGCTTACTCAGGAAAGATAGACAGGGAAAAAAGGGAGGAGGTGTTGCCTTATACATTAAAAATGAACACACTTGGAGTGAGGTGGAGATGGACATAGGAGACAGAAGTGTTGAGAGTCTCTGGGTTAGGCTAAAAGGGATTAAAAACAAAGGTGATGTCATGCTAGGAGTCTACTACAGGCCACCTACCCAGGTGGAAGAAGTGGATGAGGCTTTTTTCAAACAACTAACAAAATCATCCAAAGCCCAAGATTTGGTGGTGATGGGGACTTCAACTATCCAGATATATGTTGGGAAAATAACACTGCAGGGCACAGACTATCCAATAAGTTCTTGGACTGCATTGGAGACAACTTTTTATTTCAGAAGGTTGAAAAAGCTACCAGGGGAAGCTGTTCTAGATTTGATCCTAACAAATAGGAGGAACTGGTTGAGAATTTGAAAGTGGAAGGCAGCTTGGGTGAAAGTGATCATGAAATCATAGAGTTCACAATTCTAAGGAAGGGTAGAAGGGAGAACAGCAAAATAGAGACAATGGATTTCAGGAAGGCGGATTTTGGTAAGCTCAGAGAGCTGATAGGTAAGGTCCCATGGGAATCGAGACTGAGGGAAAAACAACCGAGGAGAGTTGGCAGTTTTCAAAGGGACATTGTTAAGGGCCCAAAAGCAAGCTATTCCGATGTGTCGAAAAGATAGAAAATACGGCAAAAGACCGCCTTGGCTTAACCACGAGATCTTGCGTGATCTAAAAATAAAAAAGGAATCATATAAAAAATGGAAAGTAGGACAAATTACAAAGGATGAATATAGGCAAACAGCACAGGAATGCAGGGGCAAGATTAGAAAGGCAAAGGCACAGAATGAGTTCAAACTAGCTACGGGAATAAAGGGAAACAAGAAGACTTTTTATAAATACATTAGAAACAAGAGGAAGACCAAGGAGAGGGTAGGCCCACTGGTCAGTGAGGAGGGAGAAACAGTAACAGGAAACTTGGAAATGGCAGAGATGCTCAATGACTTCTTTGTTTCGGTCTTCACCGAGAAGTCTGTAGGAATGCCTAACATAGTAAATGCTAGTGGGAAGGAGTAGTTTTAGAAGGTAAAATAAAAAGAACAAGTCAAAAATCACCTGGAAAAGTTAGATGCCTGCAAGTCACCAGGGCCTGATGAAATGCATCCTAGAATACTCAAGGAGCTGATAGACAAGGTATCTGAGCCTCTAGCTATCATCTTTGGAAAATCGTGGGAGACAGGGGAGATTCCAGAAGACTGGAAAAGGGCAAATATAGTGCCCATTTATAAAAGGAAATAAGAACAACCCAGGAAACTACAGACCAGTTAGTTTAACTTCTGTGCCAGGAAGATAATGGAGCAAGTAATTAAGGAAATCATCTGTAAACACTTGGAATGTGGCAAGGTGATAGGAACAGCCAGCATGGATTTGTAAAGAACAAATCGTGTCAAACCAATCTGATAGCTTTCTTTAATAGGATAACGAGTCTTGTGGATAAGGGAGAAGCGGTGGATGTGGTATACCTAGACTTTAGTAAGGCGTTTGATACGGTCTCGCATGATATTCTTATCAATAAACTAAGTAAATACAACTTAGATGGGGCTACTATAAGGTGGGTACATAACTGGCTGGATAACCGTACTCAGAGAGTAGTTATTAATGGTTCACAATCCTGCTGGAAAGGCATAACAAGTGGGGTTCCTCAGGGGTCTGTTTTGGGACCGGCTCTGTTCAATATCTTCATCAACGATTTAGATATTGGTGTAGAAAATGCGCTTATTAAGTTTGCAGATGATACCAAGCTGGGAGGGTTGCGACTAATCTGGAGGATAGGGTAATAATTCAAAATGACCTGGACAAATTGGAGAAATGGTCTGAGGTAAATAGGATGAAGTTTAATAAAGACAAATGCAAAGTGCTCCACTTAGGAAGGAACAATCAGTTTCATACATACAGAATGGGAAGCGACTGTCTGGGAAGGAGTACGGCAGAAAGGGATCTAGAGGTTATAGTGGACCACAAGTTGAATATGAGTCAGCAGCGTGATGCTGTTGCAAAGAAAGCAAACATGATTCTGGGATGCATTAACAGGTGTGTTGTGAGCAAGACACGAGAAGTCATTCTTCCGCTCTACTCTGCGCTGGTTAGGCCTCAGTTGGAGTATTGTGTCCCGTTCTGGGCACCGCATTTCAAGAAAGATGTGGAGAAATTGGAGAGGGTCCAGAGAAGAGCAATGAGAATGATTAAAGGTCTAGAGAACATGACCTATGAGGGAAGGCTGAAGGAATTGGGTTTGTTTAGTTTAGAAAAGAGAAGATTGAGGGGACATGATAGCAGTTTTAGATATCTAAAGGGTGTCATAAGGAGGAGGAGAAAACTTGTTCATCTTGGCCTCTGAGGATAGAACAAGAAGCAATGGGCTTAAACTGCAGCAAGGGAGGTTTAGCTTGGACATTAGGAAAAAGTTCCTAACTGTCAGGGTAGTCAGACACTGGAATAAATTGCCCAGGGAGGTTGTGGAATCTCCATCTCTGGAGATATTTAAGAGTAGGTTAGATAAATGTCTATCAGGGATGGTCTAGACAGTATTTGGTCCTGCCATGAGGGCAGGGGACTGGACTCGATGATCTCTCGAGGTCCCTTCCAGTCCTAGTATTCTATGATTCTATGATTCTATGGTATTCCTGATAACCTGTAATCTGTCTTTATGTGGAATGTTGGTATAAAGAGCTTCTACATCCATGGTGGTCAGGATGGTGTTTTTAGGGAGATTATTGATGTTTTGTAGTTTCCTTGTGAAGTCGGTGGTATCTCAAAGATAGCTAGGAGTGTTGGTAGCATAGGGTCTGAGGAGAGAGTCAATATAGCCAGAGAATCCTGTTGTAAGTGTGCCAATGCTTGAGATGATGCATCATCCAGGATTTCCAGGTTTATGTGTCTTGGGTATCAGATAGAAAACTTCTGGTTGGGGTTTGGGGGGGGAAGGAAGGGAGTTGTGTAAATTTGGTCCTAAGCCGTATCAGGGAGCTTCATGAGCAGTTGTTTTAGGTATTTTTGGTATTCTTTAGTGGGATCAGAGGAGAGAAGCTTGTAGAATTTGGTTTTGGTGAGTTGTCTGATAGCCTCCTGTTTATAATCTGTCCTGTTCATGATGTACACTTTGGTTTGCTTGGTAGCACTCTCTGCTAGTAGGTGGAAGACTCTTATCCCAAAGTCAATGAGGGTATGTCTACACTAGCTCGTTAGTTCGAGCTAGGTAGGCAAATGAGGGGAACCGGAGTTGCAAATGAAGCCCGGGATTTAAATATCCCGGGCTTCATTTGCATGTTCCCGGGCGCCACCATTTTTAAATCCCCCTTAGTCCGAACTAACTGCCCGCGGCTAGATGCGGCAGTTAAACGTTAATTCGAACTAAGGAGTTAGTTCGAATTAACTGTCACTCCTCATTCCACTACAAAAATCCTAAGATGACAAGGTAGGTGGCATGGTTTCATACAATTTCAAAGGGAACCTCGTCTGAGGCTGGGGCAGGTACATCATGTGAGTGCCATCACTTTCCTTTCATACAGGTGATCGGGGGGATGGCCGGGGCAGGGGGGAGCTGGGCGCTCTATGCTTGGCCCTTGCTGGCCGTGGATCACACAGCAGCCTGTGCACATGGGAGCATGTGCTGTGCCACTCCTGGTCACGCAGCCCCAGGAGGCTACCGCAAAAGACCGTTGGGCTATTGGCCACAGGGTGTCTAGAGAGGCCTGCCATGCTCCTGACCCCGGGGTGGGACCCTCAAGAAGGAGGCAGGGGTCATGCACAGGTGCACACTCAGCAGTCCCACAAACGGCACATGGGCATGCTCACAGTCTCGGGGCAGCACCCACTCCCATGGACATGTGGGCCCACTGGCCAGAGCACACTTGGGCTTGCTCCAAGCACATAGCCTATGACAGAGCTGAGAACTGTCGCTCTCGGCACACAGATGGGGGCTAGGTTTCGGGTAATGTCTCCTGGGATGACTGACCATGTCTCTTTATTCTCCACAGCTAAAGCAGCTGCAAGGCGGGGGGGAGGGATTAACAGCACCTGAGACAGCCTCCCGGACTTGAGGCTTCCACAGGCACCATTGTCCCAATCACAAGTTCCAGATGCAGCACCTGGCGGCACTCTGAACCCTGCAGCACACCATCCAGGGCCGGGTCCAGGTGGATCTGCAGCTGCATCAGGAGAGCTGGCGGTAGCTACTTGTGCAGTGCTGCTCCCTGTGTGCTGATGTGAACTCCCTTGTGCAGAGCATAATGCCTCCTCCCGCTCCAGCCTCTGCTTCATCTCCTGCTGTCGCCCCTCCTGCTGTCGCCCCTTCCCCCCTCCACATGGACACCAAGGCCACCACATCCATGGTAGTGGGATCCACAGAGCCCAGCACCACTCCTAGCCCCAACCCTGAGCCTCTCCTCCCCCTTTCTATGCCTTACAGCTCCCTCCTCCCTCCTTCAAGGTTCTCAACACCCCATCTTCTTCCTTACTCTCTCGTTCCCCTCTCCCAGGTTCTTTCCCTACTCTCTCCCCAGTTTCTTTGATACAACAGTTAAAATACAGAGTGTTTAGGGTTTTTTTTCTTTAAAAGTGTCTTTATTTTTTCTTCAGTAAAGGGGGAAACAGGGAAAGGGAGGGGTAAGTGAAGGGACGGCAGTAAGGAATGAAGCAGAAGCCCCCAGTGGGTTGGCCTAGGGGTGAGTGTTACTGGTCCCCTGGGGAGAAGGTCTCTCTCAGGGCCTCCCAGATATGCATGGCCCCCTGATGGGCCTGCCAGGTGGCATCTGTGTCCAGCTGCTCTTAGGCCCTGCCTATGCAGTCAGCCTCAACCCCCCCCCACCCTGGTAGGAATGCCTCCTCCTTCCGTTCACACCCATGCAGAACACAGCATGCATGTGGGATGTTGTGCTGCCCAAGGTCCAGGTGGATTAGTAGGCATCTGAACCACGCCTTTAAATGACCGAAGGCATCCTCAATTACCATGAAGACCCTGCTCTGCCTGGTATTAAATACCTTTTTGGGGGGGGGAGGTTTGAGGTGGCCTGTGTAGGGCTTCATGAGCCACAGCTTCAGGGGATAGGCCACATCCCCCACCAGGCAGATGGGCATGTCCATGTCCCCAACCCTGATGTTGTGGTCGGGGAATAAAATTCCAGTGTGTAGCTTCTGGACCATGCTCGTGATCCTAAATATACATGTGTCGTGTGCCTTCCCTGACCACCTCACATATATGTCTGTGAATTGGCCCTGGTGGTCAGTCATGGCCTGCAGGACCACCAAAAAGTATCCCTTGCAGTTAATGTATGTTGATGTCCAGTGGTCTGGGGCATGGATAGGGATGTGTGTCCCATCGATAGCCCCCTCGCAGTTGGGGAAGCCAGGGCGCCAAATCTGGCAATGATGGCGTCCACATCTGCAAGGCGAATGACTCTGCTGATTGCTCTGACCACCTGCAGAAGGAGACAAACAAACGGAGAATCACGGGATGCCAGGGCACCTGCGAATTCCCCTCTCCCTCCTTCTAGTCCCCACCCCTGCTCTTACCAGGAGCAACCCCTCCAATTACCCCCAACCCCTGGCGGGGCTTTGTGAGGGCAGGACTAACCAAACCCTTGCACCAACCCCCCACTCCCTTTCCCTAGGGAAGCCCATTCCATCCTTCCACCCCCCTCCTGGTACAATATCCCAAGAATGCCATATCTGCATGACTAGGGCCCCAATGGTCGATCTCCCCATGCTGAACTGGTTCCCCACAGGTAGGTAGCTATCTGGCATGGAAAGCTTCCACACAACGATGGTGACACGCTTCTGGAGGGGGGTTGGCGGACCTCACATGTGTGTCCCATTGCTTCAGGGCAGGGGCGAGCCACTCACAGAGCTCCAGGAAAGTGTCCTTCATTCAAAAATTCTGGAGCCATTGTTGGTCTCTCCAGTGCTCAAGAACGATGTGATCCCACCAGTCTGCACTGGTGTCCAGACACCAGATACGGTGGGGCACTCCGCCCAGCGCAGGGCGGGCAGCCTTCAGCTGCTGGAGCATGCCCTCACAAAACTGAGGAGGGTCTTCCACAAGGGCTGAGGGTTGGGTTCCTGCAGAGCCTGGGAGGCTGATGCTGAAACTGCTGCATGACTTGCAGCAAAAGCTGCAAGAGCTGAAAACTGCCCAGAGGCAGCTCCTGCTCCATAGCAGAGTGTGCTGTGGTGTACTGAAGCAGGGCAACCAGAGCAAGAAGAGAAAATGCTTTGCTGTCCCTCAGGATATGTCTACACTTGCAGCCTATTTCGGAATAGGGCTGCAAATGTAGGTATTCAGAATTGCAAATCAAGCCCGGGATTTAAATATCCCACGCTTGATTTGCAACTTCCCTGCCGGGCGCCATTTTTGAAATTTTCAAGCCTGGAATAACTGCCCACGTCTACACGCGGCAGTGAAATGGGCATTCAAAATAAAGCCCTGTTTCAAACTACCTGTTAAACTTCATTGCAGGAGGAATAACATGTAGTTTGAAATAGGGCTTTATTTCGAACGCCTGTTTCACTGCCGCGTGTACGAGCAGTTATTCCAGGCTTGTAAATTTCAAAAAATGGCGCCCGGTCAGAAGATGCAAATCAAGCATGGGATATTTAAATCCCGGCTTGATTTAATTCGAATGCCTACATTTGCAGCCCTATTCCGAAATAGGCTGCAAGTGTAGACATACCCTCAGAGAGGTAGGCAAGCAAGCAGGGGAACCTGAGAAATGGCTGTCTAGGGGCGCTCCTTTTAAGCAGGAGCCTCAGATAGCCTCAAGCAGCAGCCACATGAAGTAACTACTGACTTGATGCCTGGCCTGAACTGGTTCCAAGTGGCCATTTAATTCGATTCAGCATCCAATCAGTGTGAATGCACTATTTTGAAATGTCAAAGTGCTATTTCCAAACGCATTTTGCATGTAGACGCGCTATTTTGAAATAAGCTATTCCGGAAAATCTCTTCCAGAATAGTTTATTTCGAAATAACGCTGTTGTGTAGACATAGACTAAAAGTGCTGTCCTATGGGTGGAAATCAGGTTAATACTGCATTTTATTAATATCAGCAGATCTGACTTAAATGGGGCCTGTGTGTGTTGTGTAGTCTTGCCTTAATCTTTGTATTCATGCCTGTCAGTGTGAAAGAAATTATTTGCATATATTTACATACATATTTGCCTGTATATGCAACCACACTTAAGCCGAGGCCCTTGGTATGTGCTATGAGTATCACTGTGGCCCCCAGGGCTTACAAAGTTGAGTAGCCCGGAGCTAAAGCATGTGACAAACACACCATTACTCTTCTCAGCAAATATTCTGGACCATCTACTAGGGATTCAGGGCCCCTCGCTTCACAGGCAGGCAAACACAAAGCCTATTTATACTTTGTTTATTATGTAAGTCTTTAAAACTAGCCTTTGCATATCACCCTCACAGTATTCTCACTGTTGTCCTCGATGGAAGGGGACAAAAAGTAGATGTATCAGAGACATAAATCACTGACCAGGTCAAAACAGGGGGACTGCTTAGAGCACATGAGATACACCTCCCTAAACCAGGACTCTCTGGTCCGCTGGGTTACACCAGGTTACACCTCCCTAAACCAGGACTCTCTGGTCCGCTGGACCACGAATGTTCCTGGGCCAGAGAGCTCCAGTGGCCAGGAGTGAGGCAGCAGGAGGGCTGACTGCTAGGAGCCCTTGGGAACCCGGCAGGGATATCAGCAGCCCAGCAGTG
The DNA here is from genome assembly GCA_019425775.1 of Rafetus swinhoei. Taxonomy (NCBI): domain Eukaryota; kingdom Metazoa; phylum Chordata; order Testudines; family Trionychidae; genus Rafetus; species Rafetus swinhoei. The sequence continues at coordinate 30,145,500 of CM033443.1, read as the reverse complement.
GAGCCAGCAGGGGAGTTGGGGCTGGGGTCAAGTGGCAGTCCAGCAGAGAAGACAGGGTCATGTGGCAGCCTGGCTGAGGGGGGGGGGACTGGGAAGCCAGGGTCACACGGCAGCCTGGCAGGGAGCTGGAGCTGAGCATGTTAGGGGGTTTGGGCCATGCAGCAGTCCAATAGGGGAGCTGGATTCAGGGCCACGACACTGCAGCAGGGGGACCAGGCTGTGGCAGCCTGGTGAGGGTGGGGGTGATGTGGGGAAGGATGTGGCAGAGGAGCTGGGCTGGGTTGCACAGCAGCTCACTGAGCTGGGACCATAGGTAAGCAGCCCGGCTGGGGCCAGAACCGAAAGTGGAACCAGCAGCAGACTAGAAAGCAGGCAGCAGGGACCTCCCCTGGTCCGGCAAATTGGTCCTGAGGGTTCTGGACCAGGGAGGTCCAATCTGTATTCAGATGCTGATAGTTCTCCATTTCAGGGATCCATTTCAGTGATTGAAAAGCTGCCCAATAATTTATTGCTTGCTCTCCTGTTAATGGTGACTATGACAAGACTCATAGGTGACACTGAACTAAAACTTTCCCATTATGGTTTTGTTGCAGATTATTACCCTGTGCTGCTACTGGAGTGACATTGGAAAGTCCTTCATGGCTCCTATTGCTATCATTTTGTAAGTTCTCCCTACTGCAGGAGAAATCACATGGAGCCAAAAGCCAGCATTGTTCAAGTTAGGTTTAGTTTTCTTCTTTGCAAATGCAGCAGAGTGACGCCTTTATCTTCACAGGATAAATTGTTTGAATTAAGTGACGTTTTGAAGCAAATAAAAATGCTGGATCTCATGCAAGTCATTAATTCATAACGGGGCTATATTTCCTCCCTCACTCAGGAGCTAAGAGCAGATCTAGCCTGATCTGCTGGATCAGGCTAGATAATGGCTGGATTTTTGTTCCATCTGTAAATGGTTGACAATAGAGCCCCTTGGTTTCTAGGGTCTCACATATCCTAGTGATTGCTATATAGCTAGACAACACCATGCCCCACCTTAAACATAAGAGCCCCTCTTAATTCAGCTGATAAACTCAAAAGGCTTTCTACCAAGAAAAGCAACTGTTTACTCACTGTGCAACCTATGTGCAAATTCTTTTGTCTCTTGACTCACAATTAGCTCTCTGCCTTTTCCTGTACTTTAAAAATGTGTAATCATAACTCTAATCCATGAAATCACAGAGCACACAATGAAGTTTCAGTATTTCTTCTTAGAACTGGGATGCACTGACTGAGTTTTGGTAAAATTAATTTTTTTTAATTTGAATTACTAAATTTAATTACTAAATGTAATTACTAAAAGAGTAATTTTTTAGACAAAAATGCACTGTGAAGCAATATGTTCAGCATGTACCATCCAATCACAGCACATTTTCCATACATCACGTAAGCCCAAGTTACAAACAAATGAAAGGTGTTTGTGTTGGACAGTGTGTGACACCTCCATTTCGGGAGGCTGTACATTCCCAGACCACAGTCCTGCCACAAGGCTCACCCCCTACTCAATCACATCTGCCTGAAGCCCTGTCCATGTTCCAACCCTAGACAAACTTGGCACTCTCTCTGAGCACCTCCTCCCCCAGCTGCCCTTTTCATTCCTCCCATCTGCATCCATAAGTGAGAATAATGACACCGACTTCAATTGTAAAGTGTTCTACAAGTGAAAATTGTTATATAAGAACTAGGCATTATCACTCCATAGGAAAGCTTGTTCTTGCAGTATTTTCAGTGTAGGATTTGAGGCTTTTAAGATAGTGTCCAAACTTTTGGGTGCTCAGCTGAAATGAACCTGTGAAATATAAAAGCCAGCCCCAATGAGGTTATAATCATAAGACCGGTCCCCAAATGAATGACATTTTTAAACCAATCATATTTTTTTTTAAAGTTTGTTTTCTTTGCCTTCTGGTTTCTGAGGGTATGTCTAGACTGCAGGCTTCTTTCGGAAGAAGCTTTTCCAGAAGAGATCTTCCAAAAAAACTTCTTCCGAAAGAGAGCATCCTCACTGCCGAAGCTCATCGAAAAATCTATCTGCTTTTTCAAAAGATAGGATCCACACTGAGTGGATCAGTGTAGATGGGTCCGTTTTGCACAAAAAAACCCCCTTTTGCGCAAGATCCTTATGCCTCAAAAAAGGAGGTATAAGGATCTTGCGCCTAAGAGGTTTTCTGCGCAAAACAGATCATCTACATTGCTTATTTTTGCGCAAAAACCTCTTGCGCAAAAAGCATCGGCAGAGAATATGCAAATGACAACATGTCAAATGCTCATGAGCACTTCATTAGCATACTCTCTGCTGGAAAAAGCCTGCAGTGTAGACATAGCCAGAGAGACTGCACGCCAAGCACTCGGTCTTTGTCACTCCAGTACCTTTATCTGGCATACAGCAGTTTTCTGGTAAATTGATTAGACTCAAAAGCAGGGGGATGCATGCAAGGTACATGACAGATCCAGAGTTACACAGAAACTTTCTCCTTTTTTATACATTTCATTGCATTTACATGTCACATCAACAAAAGCCTGCAGTGTAGTCTCAGTTTCTCCTCTGTAGAAGATGGATAATAGTATTGCTGTTCCTTACAGGGGATGTTATGAGGATAGATACCTTTGGCACATCTACACAGCAGGGCTAAAGTCAAATTAAGATACACAACTTCAGCTACATCAATTGTGTAGCTGAAGTCAAAATACCTTAATTTGGCTTTTGGCACTGTCCACACAGCAGGAAGTCAAAGGAAGAACACTCTTCCTTCGATTTCCTTTACTCCTCATAAAATGAGGGTTACAAGGAGTCAGAGTAAGAAGTCCTCCAGCTCAGGCCCGGCCAAAGGGTTTGTGGGGCCCAAGGCAGCATGTTGTGGTTGGTCTGTACCGCGTGGCCAGGTGGCTCCCAGCCAGGGCAGTGAGCAAGCAGACAGGCAGGTGGGGGCAGGCTGGTGCCGGGCAGCATGGGGCCCTGAAGGCGCGGTGTCCAAGGCAACCACCTTGCTCACCTTGCCCTAAGGTCAGGCCTGCTTCAACTCTCCATTATTTAGAAATAATGGCTTGTGTATAGATGCACACTATGTTATTTCAAAATAACGTCAGTTATTCAAAAATAACGCTGCTGTGTAATCATACCCTTAATGTTTGAGTGGTGCTCAGACGCTATGAGCATAACCGGGACATATTTCCTTTTAAAGAAAGGTATAATATGGGCTACTGTCTAAGCTTCCTTAACTAATCAATGTGGCACTCAAATCTGTTTTAGAAGGCAGCTTTTAAGAATTTAAGTTTTGAAATGTTGATCTTTAGTTAGTTGCAAACTTTAATTTGTTCATCTAGTTTTAATTTCAAATATACCAGATAGCTATTTATCTAAATTAGTGCTGGGAATGCACTAGCTCTGTTGCATTGTCCTTCTCTGAAGTCTGAATCATTTGTAATATCCTCTCCAAATATTTTGCTTCCTTGGCTTACCAGCTGGCTGGGTGAGTGCTGGGGATTGTTAAGCATAGGGCCATCTCTGCCCAAGCAATGGGCTACTGATGAACTTTTTACTTTTTCTTTTGGAACCATAATTTCTTCTACTGCTGATTCCACTTACTTAGTATACTTCCCAAAAGGCCTGCTCTGCTTTACCTCCTTTAACAAGGGAAGACTATGTTGAGGACACTTGGGAAGGGAGAGATGGGATGAATGAGTTGTCACTTGTCAATTATTTTATATCATAAAATGTTTTAATAAACTGAGGCAAGGGCCTTGTCTACACTGGCAAGTTACAGCACCGTAAATCAGGTCCCAGTGCTGTAACTCCTGAGGTGTCCACCCTGGCAAGGCACTCAGTGCACACTAACTCTCCAGTTGCTGCGCCCCAGGCAAACCACCTCGACAAGAGGTGTAGAGCTCATTGCACATTGGCTACAGCACTGGGATGCCAGCACTGTGACAGGCCTCTGGTATCCATCCCACAATGCCTCTCATCCATTTGAACTGTACTGCTCGGCCCTCAGGTGACCAACCTTCAGACCTGCTCTTTCCATTCCTTTGCAATTTTGAAAGTTCTCTTCCTGTTTGCTCAGTGATGCATGGAACGCTCTCAGTGTATCTTTCCAGCTGACCATTGCACAAGACAATCCCCCACTTGGAGCCATGCCGAAGTGCTGGACCTCATCAGCATTTGGGGAGAGGAGGCAGTCCAGTCCCAGCAGATATTAAAATGCATGGCCAATAGGGGCCATGAGCAGAATACACTGCAGTACAGAGTTGAAGGGAAGGAGCTGCAAAACACCTACCACGTGGCATGGGAAGCAAACCACCACTCTGGATGAGATGCTTGGAGGTGACCCCACCTCCACTCTGAAGAGTGCTATGGATACTTCAGGGTCTCTGGAGTAAACCAGGAGGAGGAAATTGTGGGAGAGGGTGCTGAAAAGGAGGGGGACTGAGACCCAGAGGGCAACTAGGCATCCATGCAGTCAGGAGCTCTTTTCTACCCTTGATGAGCCAGTTGCTGAAGTCAGAAATTGGGGATTACAAACAGCAGCCCTGGTAAGTGGCTTTGATGTCTGGAAACGCTGAAGTGAGTTGCTAGGAGCAAGAGGCTTTGGTCTGTGGGGCTGCTACTGACACTGGGCTACTTAGATGTGCCACAGGGTGTTGGAATTCTCACTTCACAGATCTCATCTAAAGTGTCATACAGCTGCTTGGCAATCCGTTTTTCCAGATTTCTTGGCAGGGCTGCTGTGTTCACTGTCCCAACTAAAAGGGTAACATTTAGTGTTCCCTGTAAGCTGTGTGCTTGTGTGGGCTGCTCAGGAGAAATTCAAAAGCCATCCAGCTGATTACAGAGTGCCCGCAGATAGGGTTTTTTGTTTCTACTGGTGATGCACACTTGCACATGCCTCGGTGCACATAAAAATTATTCTGCACGTGGATGGAAAAGATTAGAGGAAACATTGGTAACATTCCCTCACCATTGTGAGGACCTTAGCTGCAAAAAGGCAACTCACGTACAAGGCCAGACAGAACCTGTAGTAGATTAAAAGACTCTTCCTTGTTTTACTGCATACTCTAAGCAGCTAAATGTCTAAGTTTGAATACAGCCTGTAGAAAATGAGTGGCCATTACTAATGAAAGAGTCCCTCTTCTAATGATAGAGCTCTCCCCAAGACACATGTGCCCTGCACCCATGAATTCCCATTTGCTGGTGGTTAACTCACCAGTGAATTCCCCTGTCCTGGTGCTTATCTCATTATTTGTGTAAAAAGTCTCGGGGAGGGGGAGTTACTCTGTAACTTTAAAAACAACAAGTAGTGCTGTAATACCTTAGCCCTGGTCTACACTTATTTCAAAATAACGAGCAGTGTGTCCACACTACCAAGCCCGTTATTTCGAAATGAGGAGCTTGTTATTTTGAAATAATTACTCCTGCTTCTCATAAGGAAAAATGTTTATTTCAAAATTATTATTTTGAAATAGCATTAGTGCGGAAATTCAGCTGCTGCTATTTCAAAATAATTAGCCTCCAGAGGACTTTCACAGCTGCCCTTTGAAGCCTATCAAGTTGCTTGCCTATCATGCTAATAATATGATTGTGTTGATTTAGATTAATTCATTCCTAATTCGAACTACCATTAAACCTCCTTGCAGGAGGAATAACGGTAGTTCGAATTAGGAGCTTTAATTTGAACTACCTAGTCTGTGCTGTGTGTAGCCGCGGGCAGGTAGTTCGAACTACGGGCATTTAAAAATGGCGCCCGCCCGGGAACATGCAAACGAAGCCCGGGATATTGAAATCCCGAGCTTCATTTGCAAGTTCGAATGCCTACATTAGCCACACTAGTTCGAACTAGGGTGGCAGTGTAGATACACCCTAATATAGTAATGGGTAAATTTAGTATAGAGGTAATCATTAAGAGCTGTAATGCAAGAGATCTGCTAAAGGCTGTAACAGGCCATTTGCAAAATCAGCAGAAGCTAAGGTTAGCAGATTTCTGTGGTTGAGACACAGATCTCACTCAGACACAGGTCATCGCTTATTTATAGCTTCCCTGGACTGAAAGGGGGAACTTATGTCTGGGACCTTTCCCCCATATAGGATGGTAGGGAAAATACCCTCAGACTCAGCATATATAAAAAGTCCCATAAAAAGTCATTATATAAAAAGTCCCATAATAACTGGTTGAGGCTGAGCTGAGTAATCAGGACACAGTATGTGATAGATGACCACAAAGACACATGGTAACAAATTCACATATATGATAATAAGTTGAGAGCAATGATACATTGACCTATAGGAAAAGGACACTTCAACATTAGAAACATCCCCCAAAGAATATGCATCAAACATGTCAGCGTCACATATTATAAAAGAGGGACCCCAGACTAGAGGCGATGGGGAGAAGAAGATATAGTCCTTGGAAGGCCCAGATTGATGGCCCTTGATGATGATGGGGAAGGTGAAGGTAGAATCATAGAATCATAGAACCATAGAGCTGGAAGAGACCTCAGAAGGTCATCAAGTCCAGCCCCCTGCTCTAGACAGGACCAATCCCAACTAAATCAACCTGGCCAGGGCTTTGTCAAGCCGAGACTTAAACACCTCTAGGGATGGAGACTCCACTACTTCCCTAGGTAACCCATTCCAGTGCTTCACCACTCTCCTAGTGAAATAGTTTTCCTAATATCCAACCTGGAGCTCTCCCATCACAACTTGAGACCATTGCTCCTTGTTCTGCCATCTGTCACTACTGAGAACAACCTTTCTCCATCCTCTTTGGAACCTCCCTTCAGGAAGTTGAAGGCTGCTATCAAATCCCCCCTCACTCATCGCTTCTGCAGACTAAATAGACCCAACTCCCTCAGCCTCTCCTCATAGGTCATATGCTCCAGCCCCCTAATCATTTTGGTTGCCCTCCGCTGGACCCTCTCCAATGCATCCACATACTTTTTGTAGTGGGGGGGGGGCCAGAACTGGACACAATACTCCAGATGTGGCCTCACCAGAGCCAAATAAAGGAGAATAATGACATCTCTGGATCTGCTGGCAATGCTCCTCCTAATGTACCCTAATATGCCATTAGCCTTCTTGGCTACAAGGGCACACTGTTGACTCATATCCAGCGTCTCATCCACTGTAACCCCCAGGTCCTTTTCTGCAGAACTACTACTTAGATGGTTGGTCCCCAGCCTGTAACAATGCTTGGGATTCTTCCGTCCCAAGTTCAGGACTCTGCACTTGTCCTTGTTGAACCTCATCAGATTTCTTGTGGCCCAATCCTCCAATTTGTCTAAGTCACTCTGGACCCTATCTCTGCCCTCAAGTGTATCTACCTCTCCCCCTTGCTTAGTGTCATCTGCAAACTTGCTGAGGGTACAATCCATCCCCTCATCCAGGTCATTAATAAAGATATTGAACAAAAGCGGTCCTAGAACCGAATATTGGGGCACTCCGCTAGAAACCGACTGCCATCCTGACATCGAGCCATTGATCACTACCCGCTGGGCCCGGCCTTCTAGCCAGCTTTCTATCCATCTTACCGTCCATTTATCCAATCCACATTCCCTTAACTTGCTGGCAAGAATATTGTGGGAGACCGTATCAAAAGCCTTCCTAAAGTCAAGGTATATCACATCCACTGACTTTCCCACATCCACAGAACCAGTTACCTCATCATAGAAGCTAATCAGACTGGTCAGGCACGACTTGCCCTTTGTGAATCCATGCTGACTATTCCTGATCGCTATCCTCTCTTCCAAGTGCCTCAAAATGGATTCCTTAAGAATCCCTTCCATGATTTTTCCAGGAACCGAGGTAAGCCTATAGTTTCCTGGATTGTCCTTCTTCCCTTTTTTGAAGATGGGCACTACATTTTCCATTTTCCAATCATCTCTCCCGATCTCCATGACTTTTCAAAGATAATGGCCAAAGGCTCCTGAATGACATTTGCCAACTCCCCTCAGTACCCTTGGATGCATTAAGTCCGGACCCATGGATTTGTGTACATTTAGCTTTTCTAAATAGTTCCTAACCTGTTCTTTCCCCACCAAGGGTTGTCCATCTTCATCCCATCTTGCGTCACTTAGCGCATTAGTCCGAGAGCTGACCTTGTCCGTGAATACAGAGGCAAAGAAAGCATTGAGTACTTCAGCTTTCCCCACATCATCTGTCACTAGGTTACCTCCTTCATCCAGTAGGGGCCCCACACTCTCTCTGATCACCTTCTTCTTGTTAACATGCCTGTAGAAACCTTTCTTGTTATCCTTCACATCCTTTGCCAGTTGCAATTCCAATTGCGCTTTCGCCTTCCTGATAACCCCCCCCGGCATTCTCGAGCTATACATTTAAACCCCTCCCCTGGTCATTAGTCCAAGTTTCCACTTTTTGTAAACTTCCTTTTTGTGCTTAAGTTCACCAAAGATTTCCCCTATAAGCCAATACAGTCTCCTACCATATTTTCTTCTCTTGCTACGCATTGGAATGGTTTCTTTCTGTGCCTTCAAAAAGACTTCTTTAAAATACTGCCAGCTGTCCTGGGCTCCTTTCCCCTTCATGTTAGCATCCCAAGGGATTCTGCCCATCTGGTAATGAGAAAGATGATGGGCTAACACCTAAGATTGTTCTAGAAGGAATGATGTTATGGAAATATGGATGGACATTCCCTATCTTATGAAATTGAGGTGTTCGTGACTGTGCTAACTGTATTAATAAACTATATTTGTAAATATACAAGAGTTTGTATAATGTGCATGTTGCAACTGTGCATATCAGGGTTTCCAACCATAGAATAATTAAATACTGGGCCTGATCCTGGGGCAAAGAACCTGTGAACCCTAAAGGTGGTAATTAAAAATTAACATGTAATCTTAGATCAGGCAACACCTTGTGGCCACTATGGCCACCCCCAGCAACTCCACTGCTCCCCTTCTCCTGTAGATTTTAGAAGGGAAAGGGCTTGTGGCATAACAGAAGCCTTGCTAGCCCTGTGCCACACAAGCACCCTGCATTTGAGGAGCCATGACTGATCCCAGCACTCCCTCTGTGCCCCCCCTTGACTGACAGCAAGCGTGCAGCAACTTCTGATGCCCCTGGCCAGGGAAGAAAGAAGGCATTGGCCTGGACTGGTGCAAAGATTTTGGATTACATCAAGGTCTGTAGGGAGAAGACCAACATCCAGGATCTCTGCACCAAGAGGTGCCATGCAAATGTCTACGGACAGATGGCCACCAGTCTCACTGACAAAGGATATACCAGGACCCTGGAGCAGATCCGAATGAAAATTAATGAGCTCCAGCAGGCCTCCATCAAGGCTAGGGAGCAAAGTTCCTGCTCTGGGGTGGCACTGAACATCCGCCACTTTTATGAGAAGCTGGATGCCATCCTGGGGGGCAAGTGGGAATAGTCACCTCCCATTCATTGTCATAGACTCCGGCCAGGACACACCTGGCATCAGCCTCAACAAGAACAGGGCTGTGGAAGAGGAGAAGGAGGAGGAGGAGGAGGAGGAGAGCAGGCCAGCCTGAACACCATTCCTATCAGCCAGGAGGTCATCATCAACCTGGAGTTGGTACCCTTGCTTCCCAGGATGTCTCCTAGGGCTTGGATGAGCCTGGGGAAGGTATTTCAGGTGAGTTCCATCACTTTCCCTATGCATATGTGGGGGCAGACAGTGGGCCACAAGGGTCTGCATGCTTCTTGCCAGGCCTTCTCGGCCAGGGGCTTGCACAACAGCCCGTGCACATAGGTACACATGGCGTGCCAGTCTGGAAACTCAGCCTCATGACACTCTTATGCAGAAACCTTCTCACAAGGTTCCTAGAGAGGCCTTCCTCACTCTGGACTCTGTGGTGGGACACCTTCCCACAACATGCCACCACTAAGGAAGCTGGGGTCATGGAAACACACAACAGTGCTGCACATGGCACAAGGTCATGCCTAAACGCAGGAATCATCTGCTCCCAGTCAAGTGCAGTAATGCAGAGGAGACCAGTCCCCTGCATGGGAACCTTCTGAGGAAAGAAGAGGACAGGATCCCAGCAGCACACTCTCTGGAAAGTGGCCTCTGCCATTCACACCTACCCCAACACACCCCTCCTCCAGTAGGCAGGAATAGAAGTTCTCTCTCTGTGGGTTCTCTCATTTGTGCCAGACCCAGTATGTGCTGGATACATTAGGAAGCCGAGCCTCCCTGTCCCCACTCCCGCCTGCAGTCTCCTGGCCTGGACAGCACCTTCCCATGCCTGCTTGTCCCCAGGAGGAGGAAGTAGTGAGGCTCCCCTGGGGCATCTGTACCCTTGCAAGAAAGTTTCCAGTGTCTAGGCAACAGGTGGCCTTTCTCAAAGTACAACACCAACAATGGCAGCTCAGAGATTAGGGCTAGCCTTCCTACACAGTGTCTCCTGGGATAACTGCCCTTGTCACTTCTCTTCGCAGCTGGGCCAGCTGTGAGCCTGGCACGTCCACCACCTCCAATGTCATTAGCACGACTCCACAAGAGCCAAAAAAACCCCACGAGGACCTGCTGCAGGAACAGATGGCCAGCTTCTAGTCCCTCATCCGGAGCTTTGATGAGGAGCGCTGGGAGTGGGCTGCAACTGTGAGGAGTGCCAGGCTGACGAGGAGCTAAGGAAGGCCATCTGGGAGCAGATGTCATGCCAGCATGAGGCCATGTGCTCCTCAATAACAGTAGTCATGGAGCTCATGGACACGTGTATGGAGCAGGCCACCAGCCATCTCCTCGCACTTGCTCCCCCACAAGTCCCTGCCCAACTCCCTGCCCTCCCATCTCCCTGCCACTGCCCCCTGGCTTCTCCTCCTAGACCCCCAGGGACCTCCAGAGCTCCCGAACACATGATGGTGGGAATTCTTGAGCAGCCAAAGCCTCCCCTCCCAGGTTCGTTCCCCAGTCCCTCCCCTGTAGTATATCCCCCAAATAAAAAATGACAGTTGTTTTTTCAAAACCAAAAAAATCTTTGCAGGACACTGCCAGTGCCAGTGGTCTGGGGACAGAGAAAAGTGGGAAGGGAGGGCAGAAGAAGGGAGGGATGGGGAAGGAAAGGCACAAAGGGCAATGAAGATGTCCCTTGTGGGGAGGTCCAGGGAAGAGTCTCACAGGTGGTTTTGGCTGAAACTCTCCCTCAAGGTCTCCTGGATGAACACAGCACCCTGCTGTGCTCTCTATATGGTAGCAGTGCTCAGCTGCTCCTATGCTCTGGCCATCCGTTCAACCTCTGCCCTGGAAGGAAAGCCCGTCCCCCTTGCTCTCATATATGTTGTGAAGCACACAGCAGGCCACAACCATGTAGGTAATGTTTCAATCACTGAGGTCCAGGTGGGTGAGGAGGCTTCTGGACCTCCCCGTTAGGCAGCCAAAGGCACACTCAACCACTATGTGGCACCTGCTGATCCTGGCATTGAAATGCTCTTTGGTGGGGTCCAGGCTGCCTATGTAGGGCTTCATGAGCCAGGGAAGCAAGGGGTAGGCTTCATCACCCAGGATGCAAATGGGCATGTCCACGTCCCTGACTCTGATGGTGTGGTCAGGGAAAAAAGTGTCAGCATGCATCCTCTGGAACAGGATTGAGTTCTGGAATATGGAACATGCACCTGCCCCAATCTTCCAATGTAAATGTCCGTGAACTGGCCCTTATGGTCCATGAGGGCCTGCAGGGCATCAAGAAATACCCCTTTCTGTTGATGAAGTCCAAGGCACAGTGGTCAGAGGCAGGATGGGGATGTCTATGCCCCCCACAGTTGGGGAAGCCCATGGCGGCAAAGCCAGCGATGTCAATATTTCCCAAGGTGATGACCAACTATAGCAGGATGGTGTTGATGGTCCTGACCATCTATAGAATCATAGAAACATAGACTCATAGGGTTGGAAGAGATCTCAGGAGGTCACCTAGTCCAACCCAAACAGGGCCAACCCTAACTAAATCCTCCCAGACAGGGCTTTGTCAAGCTGGGACTTAAAAACCTCTAGGGATGGAGATTCTACCACCTCCCTGGGGAACCCATTCCAGTGCTTCACCAGTCTCGTAGTAAAATTGTAAAACCTGCATGAGAATGGCCCTGACCATGGATTTTCCTATGCCAAAATGGCTCCCCATGGAGCAGTAGCTGCCTGGCATAGCGAGCTTCCATAGGGTGATGGTGATGCACTTCTTCAGGGGGATGGTGGGTCTCATCCAGGTGTCCTGTCACCTGAGGTCAGGGGCAAGCCATTCACAGAGCTCCAGGACAGTGGCCTTCTGCATGCAGAAGTTCTGGAGCCACTGCTGGTTGTCCCATTGCTGCAGGACGATGCAGTCCCACCAGTTGGAACTGGTATCCCTCTGTCAGAAGAGGCATTCTGTGGTGTGCAGGATCACGGTGTAGAGGATCATTTGCTGCATCAGGAGTGCCAGGGCCTGGGTGAAGAGGTCACCCAATCTGGGCTGCTCGTCGTTGTCCTGAATTGCCACATGGGCAGTGTGGATCAACTGTACTATGAGGTGCAGTACGAGGCCTGTGAGCCTAGCTCTGCTTTGCATCAGCTCCATTTTGGAAGTGCTGTGGCATCCACAAGGGCAACGAGAGCACCAACATGAGTTTGGTGCCGTACGAGGGGGTAGACAGTGGAGAAATAGTGTGTCAGACGTGGTTGTAGAGAGGAGCCCCTTTAAGTACAAGTCTCAGCTTTCCTTAGCAAGCAGCTACAGGAAGTGTCTGCTCTCCTGGTGACCTCTCCATCGTGTTTCTGGGAGATTTTAAATGTAATGCAGGCTCCAATCAGTGTGGTTGTGCAATTTTGAAATAATTCTGCACTATTTCAATGGTGCCTTGTAGTGTGGATGCACTATTTTGAAATAGTTATTTCGGGAGTTATTATTTTGAAATAATTTCCTAATGTAGACATCCCTTAGAGGCTAACAAATACAGCCCACGAAAGCATATATATATATATATATTTGTTAGGGTATGTCTACACTAGCTCGTTAATTCAAGCTAGGTAGGCAAATGAGGCAACCGGGAGTTGCAAATGAAGCCCGGGATTTAATTATCCCGGGCTTTATTTGCATGTTCCCGTCCGGTCGCCATTTTGAAATTTCACTAGCCCGAACTCACTACTGCGCGGCTACACGTGGCAGTGAAACATTAATTCGAACTAAGTCCTTAGTTCAAATTACCTGTTACTCCTCATTCCATGAGGAGTAACAGTTAATTCAAACTAAGGACTTAATTCCATGAGGATTCCATGAGGAGTAACAGTTAATTCAAACTAAGGACCTAATTCGAATTAACGTTTCACTGCCACATGTAGCCGCGCGGCAGTGAGTTCAGGCTAGTGAAATTTCAAAATGGTGACCGGACGGGAACATGCAAATAAAGCCCGGGATATTTAAATCCCGGGCTTCATTTGCAACTCCGGTCGCCTCATTTGTCTACCTAGCTCGAATTAACGAGCTAGTGTAGACATACCCTTAGTCTCTGGTACCACAGGACTACTCGTTGCTTCACTAGTCATGTGCTCATCCTGGGACAGCCAGTCAGTGCTAAATATATGAACAGTGCTTGTGTATAAAATGAATCCTGGCAGCGCTCTATCTAGTTTTAACAATATTCCCCTCTGTAAAATGTTGAATTTTGTCTTCACAGATTGGGATGCCAGCCCACCTTGCAGTTGTCGGCTGAGAGACTGAGCAGAGTAAGGAAGCAGCCTCATAAAAGTCAAAGACTTTTTGCATTATGTTGTGATTCAGGCTACTGCTGAAAAGAAAGAATTAAACAAGTGAAGGGACAGGCAGGAACAGAAGGAACACGGAGCATCTCTTAAGCATTATGGCGTGCCAAGCGGACATACTCCAGGGACATGCTACTACTTCAGATAAAGCAGCTGTGCAACTGCCTCCTACCTTCATAGTCAGTATCCAAAAATTGTTTTCAAATACACTCTCCTGTCACCGCCAACACAATTTGGCAACCACCCTGTTTCCAATAGTTACCCACCAGATTCCACACCTTGCCTTCTCACTGGCCATCCCTACAGACTCCAATAGAAATCCAATGCACGCAACTCTCATCACCATGCTGTTTAGCTCTGATGAACTGCTGCTTCTATTTTACAGCACATAAGATGGCAGGGCTGCATATGATACGTGGACATATACAAATCTGTAAACATCTCAGGGCCTCACCTCTTCTCTTCCCCCCTTCCTCCCATAAAGTGCAGCTGTGTCATGCTGAGTGTATATTTTATGTTTGTTGTTTTTAATAAAGAAATTGTGCTTCGTCAAATAGAATCATAGGGTTGGAAGAGACCTCAGGAGGTCAAGTCCAACCACATGCTAAAAGCTGGACCAATCGCAACAAAATCATCCCAGGCAGGACTTTGTCAAAAACCTTGAGGGATGGAGATTCCACTGCCTCCCTAAGCAACCTATTCTAGTGCTTCACCAACACCTTGGTTGAAATAGATTTTCCTAATATCCATTCTAGACCTCTCCCAAAGCAATGTTTATTCCATTGCATGAAAGCAACCAACCAAGCAAGCATAACCCAGCAAAGCAACAGTCACTTTAGCATGAAGTGCATCATATAGACCAATCACAGTAACCCCTTGTTGGGATTTTTGTGGTACCCAATAGCAACCATATGAGTCAGGTGTTTGGCAGAATCAAGAGTCTTCGAAGCGCCGTTCAATTTGAAGCTTTATTCGATGTGCACAAAGGGAGAGCACCCCAGTACAAAACCAGCCAGGCTCTCTTGGAGGGGCAAGTCCCCTCCTCAGTATTTTATAGCATAGAGTGGTTGCTCCACGTGAACCTTTGTCCAGTCTTGTCACATTCTTTACACTCAGCATAACCGATCATGTTTAACATTCTCATATATAAACCTGTTTACCACATACTTATGACCCTACAGATAAACCTGTTTACCACAAAACTGTACCTTGACCCCTCCATCTGCTGAGCTCACCCTCCCCTTGGGCACTCTCTGAGAACAAAGAGAAGATGTTCCAGAAATTGATTAACTACCCGAGGGGGAAGGGGGAGAGCTCGGCAGGTTTCTCTGCACATATGTACCTGTTAAATTATCCTTTGCATAAAACGCATACATTCCTAAGCAAGGCACAATATACAATACCCTTCATCTCCCCCTTTTTGTATTTGGGGCTGTAACCCTTCGGCCGGGTAGGCCCGGCAGCAACCAGGGCCAGGTTCTATATCTAGGGGTCCATCTCACACAGAACCGGCTTGATCCCCCACCCAGTAGCCTGGGAAATTCACACACCCATGGGCACCTCTGAGAGGCAATGCTTCCCCACTCGCAAGCACAGAGTCTGAGTGTAGAAAGAAACATTTAACGAAACAGAGAGAGAAGTCACATGGCATTAACTTGGGAAAATACCACAAACAGAGTTCATAGCCCAAACCATGAGCAAAGTCCAACACTCCAAGAGTCTCTGGAGTCCAACAGCCCAAAAATCTCCCAGAGTCCTACACCCCAAAAGTCTCTGTCCCTGGTCAGTGCCGCCCAGAGTTCAAAAGTTCACCTGCAGGGTTCTACCTCCCAACCTGGGCAGAAAGGGGGGGCAGGGGGGCTGATAGGGGCACCTTACGTGGTCCAAGGCCGACGGTGCCACTTCTCTGTACAATTCTGCTGCAGCCTTTACCACGAGCCACTCCGTCATGCTCCAACAGCTGTCTTGTTCCACTCCACTGGCTGCTCCGCTGGTCACCTGCCGCTGCTCCTACTGGCCACCCGCCGGTCATTCCCACCAGCTGCTCCGCTGGCTGCAATGGGTCTGGCTCCCGGCCAAACCAGTGATTTCAGCTCTTAGTGATTTCAACTCTTTAGCCATCACCTAGACTGGCAAAAGATTCCAGCTTCCACTGGACTAGCAACAAAAAGACTCCTCATGGAGTCTACTTCAGGTCTGTCCTTAAAACAAAAGGGGGAAAGTGGCAGGTTGGGCCAGTCTTACAGCTTACACCTGGCAGACATGAAGCAGGTTGACTCAAGCCCTTTAGCCCTTCTCCCCCCCCCCCCCAACTCCATTCACTCAACTCTGGAAGGGGGGAGGCTTGTTCGTCGGAGACCTCTTACAGTGATGGTGTCGCTACTGCAAGCACTGGTGTCATGCTTTACAGTTCCCACATTTAGGGGTAGCATGATTTGTGACCCCCCACAACCAGGGCCGTCCTTAGCCATAGCAGAATAGGCAGTTGCCTAGGGCACCAGTATTTCTGGGGCACCAATACTGTAAGCTTATTTTTGTGTTGCTAAGAGCAAGTCAGGCATAAAGTCAGGCATAGGGCACCAGTTTAATAATCCCACCTAGGGCACCATAAATCCTAAGGACGGCCCTGCCCACAACAGCCCCAAATTATTTACAATATACCACATTCCATTTCAACACTGATCCTCCATCAGCCCTGGCTGAGTTGGATTTACATAACCACACCTCAGATTCCTTCCCCCTCCTGGCATGAGCTGTATTTACATATCAACAGTTAACAGTTAATTATCTTGCAGAGCTAAATAATTGGAGTGAGCACACCCACCCCCAGAGCAGCACCTTCCTTTTAGCTGTCTGATAACAAGCAGTAGGTCAGCCCCTGCTTACAGGGCTAAAAGCAGTTCTTAGACTCCACTAGTGCCTCTCCCTCATATGTTTTAGGAGCAATAATTGACATAATCAATGCCTGATTAACTGCAGCTTTGGTAGCAGATTTAAGCAATTCATTCAGCTTCGATACATGGTAACAGCAATAAAAGCAATAATACTAAGTCCCCACACGCATTGATAAAACACAACCCAAATATAACCCCACGGAAGCCCTGTTCCCACAATAGCAGACCCTTTTATCCACTGAATCACTGTAGTTACCTTATCACTTTCTTCATGATATTTTTCGTCAGCTTGGAGAGTTTCGTTCTCCAATTGTTTTGTAGCAATATAAGCATACAGAATTTTAGCTCCCAATTCTAATACCATTTGCTCTATCCTTTCCCTAATTGCTTTCAGACCATTTACAAAGGAATAGTCTCGATCTATCTCCCACTCTGGGTGAGGAGGAAGAGAAGTCTGAACTGTGAAGTTGGGAGCAATCAGGATAGACCCAATAGAGATAGCAATATCATTAGGCATAACACAGTAGGAAGAACGAGGTGTTAAGTAAGGCTTGCCTGCAAGAGTTAATGGCCCAAACCCACACCAGGTGGTGGAGTTCTTCCTCAGTGCTGCAGCACCTGTCAATTTAGACATTACATGTACTGTTAGGTCGGGTCCCAGCGTTTGAGATAGGGCTTGCCCTGACTCCAGGTCTCCCATACACAAACCCCATCCTCCCAGGATGGAACATTGGTCCCATGAGAAAGCTGTATAGTTCTCTCCGGCCTTTATCACATACCTGATGTTCTGATGCTGCACAAGTCTCCTTGACATGGGAATGGGAGCAGGTGGACAGGCTGAGCCTCCAATTCAGGGATGCAACTTCCATGTTGAATGCTATGCTGGCATGATACCACATTTCTTCCACATGGTCTGGTAGCACTTAATAGACTAACAAAACATGTAGATGGTATTATGAGCTTTCGTGGGCACAGCCCACTTCTTCAGCTGACAGGAATTTTGGCTACGTCTACACTGCAGGCTTTTTGCACAAGAACGGCTGTTCTTGTGCAAAAACTTGCAGAGCGTCTATACTGCATGCACATTCTTGTGCAAGTAAATTTACAGTACGGCGTCGGAAAACAGGGCTTCTTCCGGAAATGTTATTCCTCTTCCCACGAGGAATAAGCCCTCTTGCGCAAGAGCTCTTCCACAAGAAGGCAGTGTAGACAGGGAATATGAATTTCTTGTGCAAGACACCCCTGTGGCTAAAATGGCCATCAGACCTTTCTTGCGCAAGAGAGCGTCCACACTGCCATGGACACTCTTGCGCAAAAGCACATGGCAGTGTGGACGCGCTCTTGTGGAAGAGCTTTTGCACAAGAACTCTTGCGCAAAACAGTTCTTGCACAAGAAGCCTGCAGTGTAGACATAGACCCTGAGTTTAGGATGTGCAAACCCAAAATAAATAGGGGAGAAGGGAGAGGAGGGAAGGGAAAAAATGGAAGGGGGCGGGAAATAAGGAGCAGAGAGTAAGAAAATATCAAAGGGAAAACCAAAGAGGCAGAACTGGTAATCAGTAAGCACCTAAAGATTGGATAGTTAAAAGAAGCAGATAAGGATCAAAGGATAGCAATTAGATAGGAAGGGTACTAATGCAAGAATCTACACAGACAAAGAGTAAACCCTCTATCTGTTGAGCTTACCCTCCACTCGGGCACTTTCCAAGAACAAAGAGAAGATATTCCAGGAAACTGACTAACTACCCAAGGGGTGGGAGGGAAGGAATGAGCTTGGCAGGTTTCTCTGCAAGTATGCACCTGCTAAATTATCCTTTGCATAAAACACGTGCATTCCTAAGCACAGGCACAATATACAATACCCTTCACCCTTTAACACTGCAGGCACTGCACTCCCCTTCATGGCAACAAATATTACAGACTGTCAGCATCAAATTGCTGCCTCACAGCATCCCTAATATTTATGGCCCTGTGCTGTGCTCCTCCAATAACCTTTGTCATAGGCTGTTCAAACTTAGTGGTTCAGTCCTATGTAAAGCTTTCACCCTTTCCTTCACAATTATTATGGAGGGTATAACATGTGGCTATAACCATAAGGATGTTATAATCAGCCAGGTCCAGCTGCCTATACAGACATCACCAACAGGCCTTTAAATAGCCAAAAGAACATTCCACAGTCAATCTGTGCCTGCTCAGCCTGTAACTGAACTGCTCCTTGCTACTGTCAAGGCTACCAATGTCTGTATGGCTTCCATGAGCAATGACATTAAGGGGTAGGCAGGGTCTCTTGGGATCACAATGGGCATTTTCACTTTGCCCATGATGATCTTCTAGCCTGGGAAGAAAGTCCCTGCTTGCAGCTTCTTAAACAGGCCAGTGTTCTGAAAGATGCATATGCTATGCACTTTTCCAGATCAGGTTGCATTAATGTCTGTGCAACACCTATGGTGATCCACAAACATCTGGAGAACCATGGAGAAATACCCCATCTAATTAATGTACTTAAAGGCTAAATGATCCGGGGCCAGCACTGAAATATGTGAGGCATCAATTGCCTCTCTTCAGTTAGGGAAGCCCATCTGTGCAAAGCCATCCACCATTTCATGCACGGTTCCCAGACCTGATTTTTCTACCTCATGTCTTTGTGTGACTCATTCTTGCCAGCTACTGAGCCCTTAGGCCCAGATCCAGTAAAGCACTTAAGCAGATGCTTAACTTAAAGCACTGAGTACACTTTTGGAGCAGGATGCAATTGATGGCCCTGCACACTTCCATCAACATGAGTCCAATGGTCGACTTTCTCACACTAAACTGATTAGCAACCAATCAGTAGGGCTTCTCTACTGGCTGGGCAGGTCTCACTTTCATGTCCTTACACTGCAAGGTGGGGAGGAGCTCATCATACAGGGCCAAGAAAGTTGTTATTCTCATTCAGAAGTTCTGCGCATCATCCCAGAATTGAATGATGATTTGATCCTGAGCCCAAAAGCAGCATTCCACTTTGGTCAGCACCTCCATGAATTCAGCAAGAAATCTTGTGTCATAGCTGCTATGCCTGGCAAGATCAGTGCCATCATCACTTTGTAGCCCAAGGAACAACGTGACTGCCATTCGTGACATGTTAGTGAGATCTGTCAGCATTTTCTTCAACAGTTCAGGATCAAATCCCATGCTCCGAGGAGACAGTGTGCAGTACAAAAGCCATGGAAAGATGACATCAAATGCACAGGGGACACTGGGATGTGAAGCAGTGCACCACAAGGCATTGGGAGAGGAGCCAGAATGTCCCATAATCCCACCTAGCTTTCCTACAAACCTCAGAAGCAGAATAGGAAGAGGTGCTCTGTGAGGCGAGGTCTACACTGCACCGTAGCTCAAAATAAGATACACAAGTTGAGCTATGCAAATTGCCTATCTTATTTTGATCTTATTTTGAAATAGTTTATTTCATACTTTGGGGCTGTATACACAGCACTTATTTTGAAATAAATCGCTATTCTGAAACACCCCTTACTCCTCGTGGAATGAGGTTTAGAGGGACGTTGGAATGGCGAGCCCATTATATTTTGAAATAATGGGCTTGCTGTGAAGATGCGGGATAGTATCCCAAAATAGTGCTGCAGTGTAGACATAGCCTGAGATGGCTGCCCAAAGTGCATCACTCCAAATGTCACTGCAAGTGTAGCCATGCTACTGCCTTGGCAACTGACAGTGTGAACATACAACAGCAGTTTCACTGCTGCACTCTGTGAGCAGCTCCATAACTGCCAGTGTAGACATAGCTATAGTCAAGGAAACTAGAGGAGAAAATGCCAAAATGTGGTCAAGTAAATGAATCCGATTGCTTTAATCCACATGTTTTATACCACCATTTGCCCACCACCTCAAATAAATACCAAACATTCCACAAAGCAAACTGAAAATACCAAGAGTAGTAGAATAACGAGAACAATGCACAAATAATAACTGTCCCCTCACATATCAGAGGGGTAGCCATGTTAGTCTGAATCTGCAAAAGTGGCGAGGAGTCCTGTGGCACCTTATAGACTAACCGAAGTGTTGGAGCATAAGCTTTCGTGGGCAAAGACCCACTGTCAGATGCATGTAGTGGAAATTTCCAGAGGCAGGTATAAATATGCAGGCCAGAATCAGGCTGGAGATGACGAGGTGGATCCAATCAGGAGGATGAGGCCCACTTCTAGTAGCTGATCTGGAGGTGTGAATTCCAAGAGAGGAGAAGCTGCTTTTGTAGTTAGCTAGCCATTCACAGTCTTTGTTTAATCCTGAGTTGATTGTGTCAAACTTGAAGATGAACTGTAGCTCAGCAGTTTCTCTTTGAAGTCTGGTCCTGAAGTTTTTGCTGCAGGATGGCTACCTTTAGATCTGCAATTGTGTCCAGGAGATTGAAGTGTTCCATCACTTCAGGTTTTTGTATGTTGCCATTCCTAATATCTGATTTGTGTCCATTGATTCTTTTACGTAGGGACTGTCCAGTTTGGACACAAATCAATGGACACAAATCAGATATTAGGAATGGCAACATACAAAAACCTGTAGGGGAACACTTCAATCTCCCTGGACACACAATTGCAGATCTAAAGGTAGCCATCCTGCGTCTATTCTTCCACAAAAAAAAGCAAAAGAGCAAATGCATTCCCTGGATGCGGTGGAATTTTTTGGAGATATCTCAGGAATCCCAAAAAAACCCCACAGTCTAGATATACCCAGAGAGAAGCTGATTTTTCTTCCTTATGTCTTGGTGTGGCTCAGTCTTGCTGGCTACGGAGGCCTTTGGCCCAGATCCAGTCAAGCACTTAAGCAGGTGCTTAATTTTAAGCACCAAGTATTCTTATTGTAGTCAATGGGGTTACTTATGCTTAAGAGACCAAGGACAGGATAGGCCTATTGCTCGGTGTGGAGGGAGAAACAGTAACAGAAAACTTGGAAATGGCAGAGAGATGCTTAATGACTTATTTGTTTCGGTCTTCACCAAGAAGTCTGATGAAGGAATGCCTAACATAGTGAATGCTAGTGGGAAGGGAGTAGGTTTAGAAGATAAAATAAAAAAAGAACAAGTTAAAAATCACTTAGAAAAGTTAGATGTCTACAAGTCACCAGGGCCTGATGAAAAGCATCCTAGAATATTCAAGAAGCTGATAAAGGAAGTATCTGAGCCTTTAGCTATCATCTTTGGAAAATCATGGAAGACAGGAGAGATTCCAGAAGATTGGAAAAGGGCAAATATAGTGCCCATCCATAAAAAGGGAAATAAAAACAACCCAGGAAACTACAGACCAGTCAGTTTAACTTCTGTGCCAGGAAAAGTAATGGAGCAAGTAATTAAGGAAATCATCTGCAAACACTTGGAAGATAATAAGGTGATAGGGAACAGCCAGCATGGATTTGTAAAGAACAAATCATGTCAAACCAATCTGATAGCTTTCTTTGATAGAATAACGAGTCTTGTGGATAAGGGAGAAGCGGTGGATGTGGTATACCTAGACTTTAGTAAGGCAGTTGATACTTTCTCACCTGATATTCTTATCAATAAACTAGGCAAATACAACTTAGACGGGGCTACTATAAGGTGGATGCATAACTGGCTGGATAACCATTCCCAGAGAGTAGTTATTAATGGTTCACAATCCTGCTGGAAAGTTATAACAAGTGGGGTTCCACAGGGGTCTGTTTTGGGACCAGTTGTGTTCAATATCTTCATCAACGATTTAGATATCAGCATAGAGAGTACACTTATTAAGTTTGCAGATAATACCAAGCTGGGAGGGATTGCAACTGTTTTGGAGGATAGGGTCATAATTCAAAATGATCTGGACAAATTGGAGAAATGGTCTGAGGTTAAACAGGACAAATGCAAAGTGCTCCACTTAGGAAGGAAAAATCAGTTTCACACATACAGAATGGGAAGCGACTGTCTAGGAAGGAGTATGGCAGAAAGGAATCTAGGGGTTATAGTGGATCACAAGCTAAATATGAGTCAACAGTGTGACGCTGTTGCAAAAAAAGCAAACATGATTCTAGGATGTATTAACAGGTGTGTTGTGAGCAAGACACGAGAAGTCATTCTTCCGCTCTACTCTGCGCTGATTAGGCCTCAGTTGGAGTATTGTGTCCAGTTCTGGGCACCACATTTCAAGAAAGATGTGGAGAAATTGGAGAAGATTCAGAGAAGAGCAACAAGAATGATTAAAGGTCTAGAGAACATAACCTATGAAGGAAGACTGAAAGAACTAGGCTTGTTTAGTTTGGAAAAGAGAAGATTGAGAGGGGACATGATAGCGGTTTTCAGTTATCTAAAAGGGTATCACAAGGAGGAGGGAGAAAATTTGATCTTCCTGGACTCTGAGGATAGAACAAGAAGCAATGGGCTTAAACTGCAGCAAGGGAGGTTTAAGTTGGACATTAGGAAAAAGTTCCTGACTGTCAGGGTGGTTAAACACTGGAATAAATTACCTAGGGAGGTTGTGGAATCTCCATCTTTGGAGATATTTAAGAGTAGGTTAGATAAATGTCTAACAGGGATGGTCTAGACAGTACTGGGTCCTGCCATGAGGGCAGGGGACTAGACTCGATTACCTCTTGAGGTCCCTTCCAGTCCTAGTATCCTATGATTCTATGATTTTAAGAGCTGTTATGCATTTGGGCCTGAGATCTCAGCACATTGGAGGATCAAGTTGTTAGCTCTTTGAGTTCCACATCGTATGCAAAGACATACAGTTCCACTGGTTTCAGAGACACGTGGATAAATATATCATGTAACCAAGAGGCTGTATTTGTGTTTCAGAAGCTGAGATTTTGTAGGGCAAAGTGTTCAATAGGGAAATACAGTCAGTCATCTATGTGGATTTTTTTTCCAATCATCAAATCCATTTTAACCTCTGCATCCTTTCAGATGAATAAAGTTGAGCAAATGATCGAATATATACTGGTCAGCTTTATAGAAGAGCATAAATGTTATTTCTTAGTTACTAGAGTAGAAAAAAACATAAGCTACATCTCAGAAAAACAGTATGCATCTTTACAGTTGACTCAAAGGGATAGGAAAACCCCATTGGTGTATAGAAGACTGTAGAATTCATGAAAACCATCCTTGGCCTCAACTTTATTCCTTGCTATACTAATAACTTGTGTGATTTTAGGGAAGTCATTTCACCTTTGTGCTTCTGTTGCACTTATTTAGGGTATAAGCTTGTCTGGAGAGTCTCTTATTATATATATGTTTGTTCTGTGCACAGTATAGTTCTAATTTAGGTGGAAGCCTCTATTTGTTGTATAATAAGACATGCTGTTAGTATAAATAATGATGATTGCTGATGTATCTTTGTACTTTGTCAGAGAGCCACTTGCTGGTTTGGGCATCCCATGTTTCTGTCTAAATCAGGCTCGTATTAAGGAGTTCCCGTTAGAAACTGTTTCAGAAAAAAAAATCTATGAAAAAATTAAATAATGAGCTATTTTTTCTCTCTTACATCCTCTGAATCCCTGTGGACTTCATTTGGTCCCATTGTCACTACAATTTCCAAGAAAAATTTGAAGTAAAAAGTTTTGTTTTCATTTCCCTTACTTTTCTGCTATCACTGCCGTTTCCTTTTCATTGATAAATCATGCACCAGTTGCCCTCTTGAAGCTGTCCAGCTTTAGAGTTTTTCGATCTCCAAAAGTGATTTCTTTCTGCTCAGCTTTAGGTCATTTTTATGGTACATGATTCTGATTGCTATTTATGGGGATTTGATTTATTGCCTTATTCTCCAAAAATCTGTTCTAGCTATTTATACATTTATCTCTCTCACTCAGAACTGTATTTCCTCACAAAGTAGTTCAACATGATTTTTGCAAAAGAGAATGTTCTTCCATGCTAAAAATCAACATCACGTTTATTCATCAACTATCCCTTCTCCCCCAAAACACTGAGGCTATGTCTACACTCACGGCTTCTTGTGCAAGTACGGCCGTTCTTGCGCAAGAATCTGCAGAGCGTCCACACTGCCCGCCCGCTCTTGCGCAAGTAAAATTACAGTACGGCGTGGTAAGAGAGGGCTCCTTGCGCAAGAGCTACGCTCTTTTTTAACAGGTGTAAGCTCTCTTGCGCAGGGGCTCTTGCGCAAGAGGGCAGTGTGGACGCTTGGCAGGGATTTCTTGCGCAAGAAAGCCCTATGTCTACAATTGCCATCAGAGCTTTCTTGCGCAAGAGAGCATCCACACTGCCATGGGCACTCTTGCGCAAAAGCACAGCTCGCACATGGCAGTGTGGACGTTTTCTTGCGCAAGACTTCTTGCACAAGAACACTTGCGCGAGATGTTCTTGCACAAGAAGCCGCGAGTGTAGACATAGCCTGGTTTGACTACTGAAGAGGGTACATCTTTCCTGTATAATTTTCCCTTGTATGGTTTTAAATGAATTTAGATTATCAAAATTACTCTGATAAGGAGTTTCCTAATTCTAACCCCTTTCCCATTTCATATCCATTCAATTTAACAAGTGATGGTGCAAATAGCAATGGGCCCTACTTTATAAACTGCTCCATATTGTCATGACAAAGAGTTTCAGAGTAATTATCTCCCTGGTTTAATCCTGCTCTCCAGGCCAAACTGCAAGGCTGGAAGTTCATGCATGTCTGCTCTAATTTCTATCACCTAAACAGTAGCCTTAAATCTCAAGATGAAGAGAAGCCCAATATAGTCTTTCTCTATGGGATTGTGAACCCAGGCAATTCCAACCCAGCAGATTTTGCTCAGCTGGTGTGCCACTTGGCCTCCCTTTCTTTAGGGGCCCATGGGAAACACAGTTTTGGGTAGCCCTAGGCTCCAAATACTAGGAGCTGTGGTGCTGGCATGGAGCTGTCTTTCTCTCTGCACTCTGTTTCAGAGCTGAGTGCTTATGAGCTGGGATACAAAATTGAACCCAGTGGGACAAATACTGTAAGTGGCTGCATCTCTGTTGATTCCAGGGAATATATTTGCTCACAGTAGCATTGGATTTGACTAAGTTGTAGCACTAGACTCTGCAAAGTGAAACCAATAGCTATTTTTAAAATACTTAAAAATTTTATATCTGTGTGAAAGTTATTAAGGGGTTGTGTTAGGGATAAAGTAAGGAGGAAGAGATAACATGAACTTTCTTTCCAATGGTACATCTACTTCTTTCGGAATAAAGTGTCTACATGCAAAAAGTGCAATGAAATAGCGATATGCTATTTCAAAAGATAGCATCCACACTGATTGGATGCTATCTCACATTTAAGGGCACTCAGAACCAGTTCAGACAGGGCATTAGGTCAGCAGTTGCTTCCGGGAGCTGCTACCTAAGGCTATCTGAGACGCAAGCTTAAAGGGACCCTTCTGGACAGCAGTTTCTCAGGTTCTTCTGCTTGCTTGCCTACCTCTCTGAAGGACAGTAAAGCATTTCCACTGCCTGCTCTGGTTGCCCTGCTTTTGGACACCACAGCATTCCTTGCCATGGAGCTGGAGAGGTCTCTGGGCACACAATGGCCCCACACTGCCATGCTGCAGTTTCTGTAGTAGTTTCTGCAGGCTGCCTTCATGGCCCTGCATGAGCTTGATTCCGAGCTCATCTTTGAAAACCTCTTCCAGTGTGTGAAAGTGATGCTCTTGCAACCGCACCACATGGTGAAGCAATACTTCTGGAGGCTGGACACCCATTCCGGTGGGACCGGATCATGATGGAGTGGTGAGACGACCAACAGTGGTTCCAAAACTTCCAAATGAGGAAGCAGACATTCTTGCAGCTGTGTGCCTGGCTCGCCCTTGCCCTCTGACAAAGGGACACCCAGATGCAACCTGCCTTCCCCCTGGAGAAGTGGATCATCATCGTCGTCTGGAAGCTGTCCACTCCCAACAGTTACCAGACCATGGGCAACCAGTTCAGTGTGGGGAACTCGACCATCAGGGCCCTCCTCATGCAGATGTGGCACTCTTGGGCTGCAATCCCTGGACTGGGGAGTACTGGAAATGAGGACCCTAGAGAAAGGGGGGTTGGAGATGCGGGGGGTGGGCTGGAGGTAGTGGGGGGAAGCCCCGTCCCCAGGGTTTACTGTGGTCCCACCCTCACACAGCCCTGTGGGAGGGGCCCAGCCCCATAGGGGGTGGCTGCTGGGGTGTTTGTGAAGGGAAGGGACAGAGAGTTCAGGGATCTCCCAAGGGCTCTGGAACTCCCCTTTGATTCTCTGTTTTGTTTCTTTGTTTGTCTCCTTCTGCAGGTGGTGAGGGCCATTTACACAGTTTTGTTGCGCAGTGTCATCTGCCTGGGTGACCTGGACCCTATCGTAGCTGGATTTGCCGCTCTGGGCTTCCCCAACTGTGGGGGGGGGGCTAATAATGGAACCCACATCCCCATCCGGGCCCCAGAACAGCATGCAGTGCAATACATAAACAGAAAGGGGATAATTTGCTATGGTCCTGCAGGCCCTGGTCGACCACCGCAGCCAGTTTACAGACATCTGTGTCGGCTGGTCATGTAAGGTGCATGATGCCAACATCTTCCACAGCTACCAGAAGCTGGAGGCTGCCACTTTCTTCCCCAAACACAATGTCAGGTGTGGGGATGTTGAAATGCCACTGTGCATTGTGGGGGACGTGGCCTACCCCCTCATGCCATGGCTGATGAAACCATACACTGGACACCTGGACCCAAGCAAGGACCAGTTCAATGGCTGCCTCTCCAGGGCCTGCATGCAGGCCAAATACATCTTCAGGCACTTGAAGGTGTGGTTCACATGCCTCCTGACCCACCTGGATGTGGGGGAGCACAACATCCCCCAGGTGATATCTGCATGTTGTGTGCTCCACAACATCATGGAGAGGAAGGTGGAGGCCTTCCTTCCAGGGTGGAGGGCAGAGGACATCCAGGAAGGACGGGCCTTCAAGCAGCCGCACACAGCTGCCAGACCCATCTGGCCTTATGGCATATCCAGGAGGCCATAAGGCAGAGTTTCGCTCAAGGACCCCAGTAACTCTCCCCAGGGCCTCCCCACTACGGGCCTGTGCCTTGTCCCTCTCTGCCTTCCCCACAACAACCCCTTCTTTTCCCCCCTTTCCTGTACAGTCAATAAAAACAACAGTTTTGTTTTGAAAAAAAATTGCTTATTTATTTGGGATAGAAATAACTTGGGAGGAGAGGAGCTGAGAACCTTGGAGGGAGAGGAGAGGCTCAGAGAGGAGGCTGAGAGTTGTGCATGGCTTGGATGCTTCTTCCACCTTGTGTGTGGGGACCTCAGTGACCTTGAGGATGGGGAGGTCCTGGGAGGATAGTGGGTCAGGCATGGGAAGGGAATCAGGGTCAGGCATGGGAGGGGAGGAGTTGGGTCAGGAATGGGAGGGGGAGCAGGGACTGGAGCATGGACTGGAGAAGGGACTGGTGCTACTGGGTAGGTCAGGAGCTCCCGGATGGTCGCACACATGTTGCAGCCCTGCTGCAACAGCTCTGTCCACATTTTGGTCCCCCACTGCAAATCATCCCAGACCTTCTGGGCCAGCATCTGTTACATGTCCAGGAGGATACAGACGTGGTTCCTCATGAGGTCCTTCTGGACCCTCCAATGTTTGCAGCTCCCCCAGGGTCAGGCAGCTAGCTCGGGTGGTGTTGATCCCCCCAAAGCCACAGCTGGTCTTGCTGCGGAGAATAAAGAGAGGTGGTCAGTCATCCCTGGAGACGCTGTCCCTGAGGCCTTGCCCTCATCAGTAAGCTGAGAGCAACAGTTCTCAGGTCAAAGAAAGATGGTGTCCCAGGAGCAAGGCTATGTGTGGTCTGGACACTGGTCCCTGCCTTACAGGGGCCCAGAGGTCTCCAGGGGACCATGCTCCCTGCCCTCCCCCGCCATGTCCAACGGACAAGCAGGCAAGAGAAATGGCCAGCCACAGTGGGATCCAATGGCTGGGAAAGAGGCCTGGGCTTCCATCCAGGCAACAGACATACCTGTGGCTGGCAGCACTGCCCCAGGGAGTGGGTGCTGCCTTGAACAGGCAGGCATGCCCATGTGCCGTGTGTGGCACTCCAGAATCTGTGTGTGTGCATGCTTGTGCCCTTGTCCCCAGACTACTTCCAGCAGTGTCTGGTGGTAGGAGGGTGTCCCCAGGGGTCAGAAGTGTGGGCGGCC
This sequence comes from Rafetus swinhoei, assembly GCA_019425775.1. Taxonomy (NCBI): domain Eukaryota; kingdom Metazoa; phylum Chordata; order Testudines; family Trionychidae; genus Rafetus; species Rafetus swinhoei. The sequence continues at coordinate 30,116,739 of CM033443.1, read as the reverse complement.
TCTCCAGAGCATCTGAGCAGGAGCCCAGGGGTGCTTTGGCACAGACTGGCACTGCATGTACATCCGAGTGATGATCGCACCACAGCCCGTCAGCACCCGCCATCCCTGTCCTGTGAGTGTAAAAAACTAAGAGCACTCACCTGATCCCTCCCTGGCCTTCGGAGGATACCTGGGACACATCCAGGCTGTGGGGTACTGGCTCCAGCATGATGGTAGTCCTCCTCCTCGTCTTCTTCCTCCTTGTCCTCCTCCTCCTGGGCTGGGACCCCCAGGCAGGTGACAACGGACATCTGAAGCCCCGAGCCCACCACCAGGGATAGGGAAGGGGCTGCACCGTGCCCCAAGATGTAGTGCAGGTCATCAAATTAGGGGCAGGAGTGTAATCCTGCCCCAGAGCGTGAGTAGCTCTCCCTCACTCTGGCATTGGCCTGCCAGAGCTCTTTCACTTTGCTCTGGACTTGCTCCAGAGTCCTGGTGTGGCCCTTTGTGGCCAGGCTCTCAGCCATCCGGCAGTATATGTCCTCATTCTGGAGTGGAGATGCTGGAGGTTCTCCTCATTGCACCACATATTGAAAAGCTTTTTCAGAAAACAGCTTATTCCTCGTGGAAAGAGGTTTACTGCTGTCAAAAAAAGCAGCCCGTTATTTCAACTTTGTCAAAATAACACAATTGCAGTGTTAAATAGTATTGTTTTTCCAGAATAACGGCTGAACCCTAAACTGCCTGGTAACAAGATGTGTGTGTGTGTGTGCATATGTATATGTGAGCATTAGGGCAAAATAAGAGCAACCACTTTGCCCAATTATTTCTGACATTTCTGCTCTATTATCTTCTGCCTCTCACTGTGGACCCACTCAGTGGGCATAGTGATGGTTTGATGTCCTAATTAGGTCCTGACAATGACATATTTAGATTATGTCTGAGGAAGGATCTAAAGTGCTTACATATTCCTTTGATACCAGTGTAAAACAGATGTAACTTCATTGACTTCTGGGAAGTTACTCCCTGTGTAAGTAGAAGGAGAATCCATACATTTTATATTTGCTTTGATCCTTAAAGGCCATGCTCAGCATTTCCACTTTATAACAACTTCCACCAAAGTGCACACAGAGAGCTTTCTTTGACTAGACCTGCTTGGTATGGATAAGGCAGTAAGATCTAGTGGTCTGGGCATTGGACCAGGACACAGAACGTGTGGGATTTATTCTTTGGCTCTGCTATTGACATTGGGTGAGCTACTTCACTTGTCCATGTGTCTGTTTCCGTTCCTAAACCCTTTCCCATTTAGATTACAAACTCTTCAGGACAGACTGTCTTCAGGTACCTGTATGTATAGTGTCTAGCATAATGGGGCTCTGGTCATGGCTGGGACTAGGCTGGCACTTCTGTCATATAAAGCATACTGTATGTTAAAACTAGTATCCATTCTCTGGCTTGGGATTTTTCATGTCAAATTACTCTATTTCTGTTCTTCCTCTACTCTTATAGCTATGAAGTAGATTACATAAAGTGGGTGCTGTCTCTGATGGAGGACTATGCTTGGATATAGTTTTGTTTCCTTGTGCCAGACAAAAATGCTTGCTACTCACATTTTGTTCTGTGGGCAGTCGCTCATGTAGTGGTTTCATTCACTCTGGGTAAATCAATTGTGTAGCTTAAGTCAAAATAGTTTAATTCAGCTTTTGGTACTGTCTACACAGCAGGAAGTTGAAGGAAGAACACTCTTTCTTTGACTTCCCTTACTCCTTATGAAATGAGGGTTACTGTGAATCAGAGTAAGAAGTCCTCCAGCTCGCCATCGTTTCAAAATAAAGGCTTGCAGTGTAGATACGCACTATGTTATTTCAGAGTAACATCAGTTATTCCAAAATAATGCTGCTGTGCAGAGTGCACAGCACATTGAGCATTAGAATTTCTCTACCAAAGGAATGGTTGCCTGGCTCCCAATCAAATGGCTGGCTTTTAGAGCTCTAGTGCCAATTTATTTAATATTGTCATATGGGTAATCTTTGATGTTTTCCTATTGTTATAACATCACCATTTCATTAAACTGAATGTTTATTATGTAGTTTTAATTATCTGAGCTATGCCTCTGTGGATTCTCTATCATTTCCATACTGAAGCTAAGAGCTACATTTATATATCTAGCAATTTTACTTGAAAGAGAAGAAATCTCATAACTCTTCAAGGAAATAGGCAGGGGAACTACCACAAGAAACATGCTGGAAAGAAACAAGACATGGGAGTGCACACAATTAGTAGCATTGAGTGAAAACACCATTGTATTTGTTGGTGAGGCTTGAAATGGAGTTGAACTTAATGGCAAACACAGAAAACCTGTAAAAATAGATTGGCCAGATGTCTCCCTAAAAACCTCTGGGTAAACCAACCTGTTTTATGTAAAAAAAAAAAGGGTGGGATGGCTTTTTCAATTACTTTAAAATTGCTGCATGAGATTAGACCAATTGAATTCTTATTTTTGAACATCACTAGCGCAACAAATTAGGGAAGCACTTCAGTAATTTAGACAGTGGAAGCAGGTAATAAGAAGAACGACATTTTAATGTGGACTTTCTTACAGAACTTAAATCTGTTTCGTATCTTATAATCATTCCAGAATGAGGGGAAAGGGCTTTAAAATGAATCCAAAAAGAAACTGAGGTCCAATGTTCAGAGGGATCAGTAGGAGAATGCATGATGACATATTTTGGACTTAAAATGATGACAAAGGAAGAATTAGCAACTGACAGGGAGTTTCTGATGAAATGATGCTTATAAGACAGCAACATTTATAGTTCTACTTTACGAGAGCTAGCTGAAGGACATTCCTTCCCAGTTGTCATGTCATCAGGCAGTTGATTATGTGTCTTTCACAGTCTTCCAGAGTGACAACTTTATCCTGCCCAGCAGACATGCATCTACACAGCAGGGCGTACCTTAAAATAAGCCACACAAATTGAGCTACTTCAATTCATAGCTTATTTCAAAACTGGGAGCATCTGCACAGCACTCATTTCAAAATAGACCACTCTTCCTCCCACTTCCCTTATTCCTTGTACAATGAGTGCTATGAGAGTCAAAGTAAGAAGTCCTCCAGCTTGACAGTATTTCAACATTACATCGAAATAATTGCCTGCTGTGTAGACACAGACTAAGTTATTTCAGAATAACTCTAATTATTTTGAAAAACGTTGCTGTGTAGACATACCCCAACAGGGCAGGTAACAGGGCAACAAGTTGTTTGTTCATGGCTTTGTTCCTGTCCCATTGCTACCAGCCTAAGAGAGTCTGACTTCTGTGTCTTATTCCCAGCAATGAATTCCTGTTTGTTTTCATTTTTCTTTTTCAGGTTAATTCAGATACGGTGTCACTTGGGATTGTGCGTCTGGGGACCATTTGAGCCTTTGTTCCCTTGATCATCTTTGATCAGCTTCTATCAGTCTTGTGATTACCCTCTCCCTGTGTGGTTAATGAGGGGATAGGTCTGACCTAGGAGAAAAGGTCTTAAAAGGCAGAGACTAAATGACCAAAGGACCACAAACAAAGGAGTTTGACAGGGAGTCCTAATATAACCAGTATAGTTTGGAAAGGTTGCATCTCCTGTGCCAACACTGCTCTTATCTCCTCCTTTGACTGAATCCAGACAGAAACTTGACCTGACAAATAACTTGACCAGACAGATAACTGGATGCCTCCACCCACATGCTGGTGTGTTTTTTCAGAGACTTTGGCATGCATTTCCTACTGGCAGAAAAAACAGGATTCCTTGACCATGGGATGCTGTTCCAAGAAGAAGGACCATCAAGTAGAGATGGGGTCCACTTGTTAAGAAAGGGAAAGGGGAAGAGTGCATTTGGATAGAGACTGGCTAAACTAGTGAGGGGAGGTTCAACAGAGGCAGGTTACCAAAGCCCACATGTAAATAAAAAAGATGGAGACTTGGAAGATGGGTTAAAAATTGGGGGAGCAGGCATAAAGGAAAGACAAAGCAGAACTGAGGCAAAATAAAATCAGTATCTTAGTTGTCCGTATACTAACATGAGAAGTATGAGGAATAAGCAGGAAAAACTTGAAATATTAGTAAATACACACAACTGTGTGTGATACAGTTGGCATCACAGTGGCTTGATAATGCACATGACTGGGATACTGGCATAAAAGGGTATAGTTCACTGAGGACGGACAGGCAGAAATAAAAGGGAGGAAGTGTTGCTTTATACATTAAAATGTATACACTTGGATTGAGATTGAGATACAAATAGAACACAGACTTGTTGAGAGTCAGGATGGTTAGCCATTGGAATAAATTGCCTAAGGAGGTTGTAGAATCTCCATCATTGGATATTTTTATGAGCAGGTTAGACAAACATCTGTCAGGGAGGGTGTTACCATGAGTGCTGGGGACTGGACTTAATGACATTTTGAGGTTCCTTCTAGTTCTATAATTCTAAAACAAGACTCATTCTGTACTTAGACCCAAATTGCAAGCACAGAAAATAGTTGAGCTTCTCACTATCCAGTCCTTACCAGTTACTGAACACCTTGTTTTGTCCCCTATACTCTTGATAGCATGGGTCTGTGTTGCAGAACATTCCCTCTCCTCTGATAGACCTCTTCTAAACTCACTTTTGCAAAAAACTTTATCTCCTCACAAATGATATGTCCAAAGATCCCTTGCCTGAACTGATGACACATTAATGAATTAATGGGAAGAGACTTTTATTAGCATTTTGGTAGTGCTTGGGGGCTCCACCCCTACCTCGGGGCCCTATTGTGCTACACTATAAATCCGTAACAAAAAAAATCCAGAGAGCTCAGGGACTGATCTCTTCACGTGCACCAATGACTTGAAAGGTGGTGAGGCATTTAACTCTGATTGAAATTCTGGTACTTACATTGCAGAAAAAAAACAACAAATGGTCTGGTAGCACTTTATAGACTAACAAAACATGTAGATGGTGGTATGAACTTTTGTGGGCACAGCCCACTTCTTCAGATGACTGGAGTTATGAGTTTGGGATGTGAACACTCAAAATAAATAGGGGGGGAGAATAAGGGAGGGGGTGGAAGACAGAGCATCATAAGGGTACTTGAACCTAAGCAGATAGGAATCAAAGTCAATAGATAGATTCCCATGTCAGGAAGGATACTACTCAGAGAGCTGTTAGCATCTCCAATGGCTGTTAAATTGGTAATGTCCTAACCAACCTTCATCATGATTGAGTCCATTAGCATGTGAATTGATTTTGTGGATGAACTGTAATTCCAAGGCTTCCCTGTGGATCTGGCTTGTAGAGCTGGTTTGTAACAAGACAGCTACTTGGAGATCTGTCATAGTATGATTTGGAAGGTTAAAATGTTCACCAATAGGTTTCTGTACGTTTCCTTTACATATATCTGATTTGTGTCTATTGATTCTTTCCTGCAGAGACTGTCCAGTTTGTCCAATATATATAGCAGTGGGGCACTGTTGGCATTTGATGGCATAGATCAAATTACTGGATGTGCAGTCAAATGACCTTTTGATTTTGTGGCTTATGTTGTTTGCTCCAGTGATTAATTCACCAGTATAGATATGTGGGCAGAGTTGGCATCTCTTTTGGTTGCATGGCTGTGTTCCTGGAGGCTTATGATGTGGTTGTGTGGTATGGTTACCAGAAAGAATACGTTTCAGGTTAGGGGGTTGTCTGTAAGCAATAATAGGTTTTTCTCCCAAGGCCTCTGAGAGTGAGGGAACATTTTTCTAGATGAGTTGTAGGTTGTGTATAATGCTTGGAGGGGCCTGAGTTGTGGACTCTAGGTAACAACAAGAGGAGTTCTGTTATTTTCGCTTTTGGGTCTGTATTGAAGTAGTTCATGTCTGAGTACTTTTTTGGCTCTGTCAATTTGTTTTTTCACTTCTCCGGGTGGGTATTTCAGTTTTAGGAATGCTCTGTAGAGATCCTGTAGGTGATTGTCTCTGTCTGTGGGGTCGGAGCAAATCCGGTTGTATCATAGGGCTTGGCTGTAAACAATCGACTGAGAAATGTGTCTGGGATGGAAGCTGGAAGCATGAAGATAAGTGTAGTCTCAGAGGGGTAGCCATGTTAGTCTGTAACTTTAAAAACAATGAGTAGCCCTGTAGCACGTTAGGGCATGTCTATACTAGGAAATTATTTTGAAATAACTTACTTTGAAATAATAACTCCTGAAATGATAATTTCAAACTAGTGTGTCCACAAAATGGGGAAGCATCAAAATTAGTCCGAGGCAGGCTCCCTTAATGTGGATGCTCTACCTCGACTTAGAGCCCCAGGAAGCACTGTGGAGTAGTTAGTTTGAATTACTCTGGGAATAGTTATTTCAAAATAGAAAAACCGGAGTGTCCACAGCCTGGAAAGAAAGGACAAATTGGAGGATTGGGCGAAAACACATCTGATGAGGTTCAACAAGGATAAGTGCAGAGACCTGCATTTAGGACAGAAGAATCCCATGCATTACTATAGGCTGGGGACCGACTGGCTAAGCTGCAAAAGAGGACCTGGGGATTACAGTGGATGAGTAGCTGCATATAAGTGTTCTCTTGTTGATAAGAAGGCTAATGACATGTTGAGCTGCATTAGTAAGAGCATTGCCAGCTGGTCAAGCAGAGCCAGATTAATATTTCGTAGGCCTGGCACCAAACATATTTGTGGACCCCCATGTAGTCATTATCAGCCCCTTCTGAGTGTGGGCCTGGTGTGTCCATGGTATAGTATACTGGGTACTGAATCTCACAGGCATTTTTCATTTTGATTACTCACCTTTGCATGATAGTACGTACTGCCATGTGGGTTTACCAATGTCCATAGTGAGCAGAAATTTCATAGTGATCAGGGGAAACTTGCCACAATCTCCTTCATCCAGACATTCTATAGCCATGTCTCCAGGATCACCCTGTTTCACCAGTCACTGTATGTGGGCTGGGTCTCAGCTCAGTGAAGTTCCACAGCGAGCAAATACCTGATCAGTTCTGACAAATCCCTCCCACAGCACCCTCCTTGCCATTTGAGCAAGCCACTTGCAAAAACCAGGGTGGACCTTGAGACATGAATATAGAATGTTTGAATGAGGAAGGAGATAAGTCTTTGGGAAATTTCTGCTCATTGTGGAAACTGGTAAACCCACATGGGTGTACGTGTCAATGAGAAAAACTGGGGGCTGAGGAAGCTGTGCATGGCAGTACACACATTCTTGCAGAGGTGTGAGCAAAATGAAAAATGCTTCTGAGATTTAGTCCCAGTATGTCACATCAGGCCCAGACTAAGAAGGGGCTGATGACTACTTGAAGGTCCACAAATATATTTGGTGCTGGGTCCATAAAATGTTAAGCTAGCCTGGATATCATCTCTTCTCCTCTCTCTACAGCTTCCAGAATGAGTAAAAATAAAGTGCAGGGAAGAACGTGATGGCAGCATTTCTTTGACACATATCTTAGTATCAATTCTATGTCTCAAAACTATGTCTAAATTTTTTCAAGGATGTTTTAATAAATGATGTGCCTTATCTTCACTAGATTCACTAAATCAAACTCCAGAAGATTGATGGCAGCAGTGGTGATCTTCCGTGTAGTGAAGACAAGCCCAAAGGGTGGGAGAAGAAAGAGATTAAATGCCTTGGCCAAGATCATATAGCAGGTCTGTAACGCGTTGGAGTGCTCCTCAGGGAATGAAGGGTGCTCCCCTCAGGGTCAGTGGGTGGCCACTCCAACCCACTACAAGCCCCTAAGCAGTCAGTAGCCCGGCTCTAATCCCAGGCATGGGCTGCAACAGTCAAGCAGTCTAAGCAAACAATCAGTAGCCCAGCCCTAACACAAGGCAGGGGCTGCACCAGTTAACAGTCAGTAGCCCAGCCCTAGGGCTTCTCCCAGGATAAACCAACCAAGTCACAGTAAGTACACCCAAGTACGTAGTCTGTCTGAAAGAGTGGCAGGGGGTGCGCAGGCCCTCCTTTCACCACCGCGCCCTGGTCCAGGGCCCTAATAGCAGCTGGTAATCAGCTGCCAGGTTAGCTGGGATCCGGGCCAAAACTCACTGACCTGTTGCACCGGGGTCAGTGGGGGATCCACTCCGCAACCCACTGGACCCCAGCCAGACCAAGGTCGGCTATCCCTGAGCCGGCTCCAGTTTTCCCCTCCATCCCGGGTACCTAGTTCCCTGGGAAGTCTTCCGAGCAGCAAGGGGCCTGGCCACAACAGCAGGCCCGCATAGTAATCCCCACGGAGAGGGCCAGGAGGCCCAGGACAGTTGTCCAACTCCGCTGGCTCTGGCTCTGACGCCTCCACTGGCCAGGGCGGGGAGGCTTTTGGCTCCTCAGCTGTCAGGGAGGCGGAAGCCTCTGGCTCCCTTGCTGGCTGGGGAAAGAGTGCCTCTGGCTCTGTCTCTGGCAGGGCCCAGACTGGCCTTGCCGGAAGTTCTTTTATATCCCTGGGACCGCCCCTTGACTTCCTCCCAGGTGAGTCCTCCAGGTGAGCCCAACCTGGCTCAGGGAGGGGCATTTCCTCCTCAGGGTCAGTGGGTGGCTGCTCCAACCCACTACACACCCTCCCCCTCTCCTTAACTCCAGCTCCCGTCGCTTGGGGCTGGATTCTTGATCCTCACCTGCACGGGACAAAGCATCCGCATTAGCATTTTCCACCCCTGCACTGTGTTGTATCGTGAACGAATATGGCTGTAGGGTAAGGTACCACTTCATTATCCTGGCATTTGTGTCCTTCATCTTGTGCAACCATTTAAGTGGTTCATGATCTGTCACAACCACGAATGTATTTCCCAGGAGGTAATACCGCAAAGTGTCAATGGCCCATTTGAAGGCCAGGGCCTCCTTTTCAATGATCGTGTAATGCCACTCCCTTGGGAAAAGTTTTTGACTAATGTACACCACTGGGTGTTCCTCCCCATCTACGTCTTGGGAGAGGTCAGCTCCCAATCCTGTGCTTGAGGCATCAGCCTGCACTATAATGAGACGGTCAAAAACTGGGCTAAACAGCACTGGCTCTCGACAGAGATAATCCTTAAGGGCTGGAATGCCATCTCACACTCTGGGGACCATCGAATTCGCTGTGGGCTGTCCTTGGTTAAGAGGGTCGTGAGAGGTGCAGCAATGGTTGCAAAATGTGGGATGAAACGGCGATAATATCCTATCAACCCCAGGAACTGGCGTACCTTTCGTTTGGTCATGGGCGCAGGATATGCCCGGATTGCATGAACCTTCTCTATAAGAAGGCATGCCAGGCCCCTCCCCAGCCGATATCCTAGGTATGTCATCTCTTGCCATCCAATGCGGCATTTTTTTGGGTTGGCCGTGAGGCCTGCATCACGCAGTGTGCAGAGGACAGCGGCCACTTGGAGAAGGTGGTCTTCCCAATGTTGGCTATGTATAACCACGTCATCCAGGTAAGCAGCAGCATAGCTCATATGAGAACTCAGGAGGTGGTCCATCATTCTTTGAAACGTGGCTGGAGCCCCATGGAGGCTGAAAGGCATTTGGATGAAATGAAAAAGTCCTGATGGGGTGGTAAAGGTTGTCTTTTCTTGGGACTCTGGCTCCAGGGGGATTTTGCCAATACCCCTTAGTTAAGTCCAGGGTTGTAATGTAATTTTCCTAGGAGGTCCAGAAGTTCTTCGATTCGAGGCATCGGATAGGCATCAAACTTTGAGGTGGCATTCACTTTCCTGAAGTCTATGCAAAACTTCACACTCCTGTCCAGTTTGGGCACCAGGACGATGGGGCTTTGCCACTCACTTTTTGATTGTTCGATCATCCCAAGCTCTAACATAGTGCAAACTTATTTTTCTACTGTGTCCCTCATCTTCTGGGGCAGGGGTCGGTTCCCTTCACGGACCACCTGACCTGGAGTTGTCTGGATCACATGTGATACCACAGTGGTCTTCCCCGGGACCGAGGTGAAGGTCTTCCGAAAGGCCTCCAGGAGACATTGGACCTGCTTTTGCTGAGCCTCTGTTAAGGAGTCTTCTAGCAGGGGGCCTTCTTCTGTCCCTAAGTCTGATACCTGGGGTCCCTGAGGGGGATCCAGGGGATCTGGCATTATCATTAGCCCCTCACGTTCTCGCCAGGGCTTTAAGAGATTTATATGGTAAACTTGCTTCTTCACCTTCCGGTTAGGTTGGGATATTTCATAGGTTACCGGGCCTATGCGACGAATCACCTCGTAAGGGCCCTGCCAACGGGCCAGTAATTTGGATTCCTCCAAGGGCAGGAGCAGAAGTACCCGATCCCTGGGTTCAAACACCCTCTCACAGGCATTTTGATAATAGCCCCGCTGCTGGGCCTACTGGGCTGTGTACAGATTCTCTTGTGCTGAGGCCCCCACCTTGGCAAGCCTCTCTTGTAACTGCATAACATATTGAAGGAGCTCTTGGGAAGTCGAAGGAAAGAGCTCTCCCAAGTTTCTCTCATTAGGTCCAGCACTCCCCTTGGTTTCCACCCCTAGAGAAGTTCGAAGGGAGAGAAGCGGGTGGAGGACTGGGGGACTTCTCGCACAGCTAGCAACAAGGGTGGTAGGAGCTGGTCCCACTCCTGCAGGTCCAAAGGGGGAAACTTCTTCAGCATTCCCTTCAGTATCCTATTAAACCGTTCAACAAGACCATCTGTCTGCGGTTGATACACTGAGGTCTGGAGTTTCCAGATCCCCAAGAGAGCGCAGACCTGTCGAAGCAATCAGGAGACAAAATTCGTACCTTGGTCTATGAGTAGTTCCCGAGGAAGTCCTACCCTCGCAAAAACCTTTATTAGCTCAGAGGCAATAGTGCGGACGCTGGTGTTCCGCAAGGGGATTGCTTCGGGAAAACGGGTGGCATAGTCCACAAGAATTAAGATATACCTAAACCCTGCTTTGCTCCTTAGGAGTGGTCCAACCAGATCGAGGGCTACACGTTCAAAGGGGGTCCCGACAATGGGCATAGGTATCAGTGGGGCTTTTGGGACTCTGGGATCGGTGGCCAGCCGACACTCAGGGCACGAGCGGCAGTAGTCCTTGACATCTTGGTATACGCCTGGCCAAAAAAAACGGGAGAGCACTCGTGCCAGAGTTTTTTCTTGGCCCAGGTGGCCAGCAGTTAGAATGTCGTGTGCCAACCAGAGCACTGCCCTCAGATGACATCATGGTACCACCAACTGGGACCAGACTTCTTGAGTCTGGGGGTCCCATTCCATACGATAAAGGCGATCTGCCCGTAAACTCAAAGTGGTACCACAACTTTGCCTGCTGGGGATCTGTCACTACCCCATCAACACGGGCCACTCGATCGTAGGCAAATTTTAAGGTCACATCTTCTCACTGGTCTCAAGGGAAGTCTGCAAGGTCGGGATTTTGTAGACTTGGTGCAGCTGATTCCCCAGCCTGGCCTGGTCCTTTGGAGTTGCTCCGTCCTCCCAGGTCTCCTCCCTCGTCCTCCGCAGGTTTCCCACTACACCATTTCGAGGGTCCTATGTGCACCAGATCTGCTTCACATGCCTCTTGGGCCGGAGGTGTCCCGTAGCTACCTGTCCAGAGCAGGTCCATAAACCATTCTCACCCGAGAATAATGGGGTATGCCAACGTGGTAGCCACCCCCACTACTATTTCCTCAGTTCTCCCATTTATGGTCGGGGTACTCAGGCGCAAAGGTACACCTTTACATCTCCATGCACACACTGGAGGTGCAACTCTCCCTCCACCTCCACTGGGGGCACAATGAAGTCCTTGTGGACTAAAGTCTGTCCACACCCCGAATTTAGGAGGGCAACCACTTCCTGGGGGCCCAGCCTCACTGGCGCTGTTAGCTTGGGTGCTCCTGGGCAACAGGCCCGACGTTCGGCTGTACACACCTGGCCAAAACTACAGTCCATCTCAGGAAAATCTCTCTGCAGAAGTCCCATGTGGCCACATGCAAAACAGGGACCGAGTTCCAGTTGGGCAGGCCGCCGGGGTTCTTCTATTGTCCGGCAGCCTAAATATATAAAAAATATATATTTTTTTCCCAACGGATAGTCACAAGGCCCCTTTCCTCAGAGGTCTGTGGCTGAGTGTCCACATTCTCCACCAATTCTAACCCGTTGGGGTGCTCCCCTCAGGGTCAGTGGGTGGCCACTCCAACCCACTACAAGCCCCTAAGCAGTCAGTAGCCCGGCTCTAATCCCGGGCAGGGGCTGCAGCAATCAACAGGTAATAAGAACACAATCAGTAGCCCAGCCCTAACACATGGCAGGGGCTGCAATAAGCAAGCAGTTTATAAGCAGACAACCAGTAGCCCAGCCCTAACACAAGGCAGGGGCTGCAACAGTTAACAGTCAGTAGCCCAGCCCTAGGGCTTCTCCCAGGATAAACCAACCAAGTCACAGTAAGTACACCCAGGTACGTAGTCTGTCTCCTTACTCAGGAAAGGTTTAGGCCCTTTGCCTGTGGCTGCATGCCGCCGGAGGGTAATCAGCTGCCAGGTCAGCTGGGATCCAGGCCAAAACTCACTGACCTGTTGCACTGGGGTCAGTGGGGGATCCACTCCGCAACCCAATGGCCTGCGGCCAGACCAAGGTCGGCTACCCCTGGGTTGGCTCCAGTTCTCCCCTCCATCCCAGGTACCTGGTTCCCTGGGAAGTCTTCCGGGCGGCAAGGGGCGAGGTCCTCTAGCCACAACAGCAGGCCCGCGTGGAAATCCCCACGGAGAGGGCCAGGAGGCCCAGGACAGTTGTCCAACTCCGCTGGCTCTGGCTCTGATGCCTCCGCCAGCCAGGGCGGGGAGGCTTTTGGCTCCTCAGCTGTCAGGGAGGCGGAGGCCTCTGGCTTCCTTGCTGGCTGGGGAGAGAGTGCCTCTGGCTCAGTCTCCAGCAGGGCCCAGACTGGCCTTGCAGGAAGTCCTTTTATATCTCTGGGCCTGCCCCCTGACTTCCTCCCAGGTGAGTCCTCCAGGTGAGCCCAACCTGGCTCAGGGAAGGGCACTTCCTCCTCAGGGTCAGTGGGTGGCCACTCCAACCTACTACAGAGAAGGAGGAGTAGGGTGCAGATGCTGCTCTCTTCCTCCTCTCTCCCCTGTTCCTGCTGCCTGCACAAGCCGGACTCTTCCCACCCCACCCAGCCACCACCCGCTTGCTGAGGCCTCAACTGCTGGACCTGCTGCCCCTGGATGACGCTGCTGCTGCTGTTGTTGACCACCACCATCACTACCAGCTTCTGCTGCTGCCTGAGGGGAGAGGAGGGGCCTGCCGGCCTACCCCCCCTTTCCCCTGCCCCGCTCCAGAGGAAGATGAACCCACCAGCACCTACCACCCAGAGGCCTTCCCCAACTGGCTGCCATCCGCCCGCTGTAGCTGCTGCTGCTGTACCACCTGCACCCGCCAAGGAGGAATAGAAGAGGAAGACCACCATTTGGACTGTGGAGGGAGTTTGTTTTTTGGAACTGAGCTTTTTCACCTGCTCTTGGGGTGGTGGTGGACTGAGTTGCTAAGAGGGGAGCTGGGGGAGAGGCACAGAGCCCTCCCCCCAGTCCAGCTGCCCCCCCATACCACCACCCTCACAAACCCCTCCACCAACTCCCTTGCACCACCTGGACTGAACCCTTAACAGGGTTAGCTATTCCCTCCCCTTTACTATCTGGGACTGTTTTGCTGCAGCAGCAGGCGAGGACTGGGCCCCCACAGGTGCTCGTGGACGTACTCCCCCCCCACACCTTTTCCCTTTGGACCTGGCTCCCTCCCTCAGCAGTGTTTGGCTGGGGGGGCCCCTTCTCCCTTGTTTTCCCACCTTGCCCCCAACTACAGTAGCTTGCCTGCCCCGCCCTGTTAACCAGCTTTGTTGCCCCCCCTTCCCAGAGTTTGCTGACCTGCCCCACCCGGCCCCAGTTTGTTTGCTGTCTGCTGTAGTGCCTTTCCTGCCTCCCAGCCCTTGCTTTGCCTTGCCCCGGCTTGTTCACCCAGCGTTATCCCTTCCCCCAGCCTCCCAGTAGTCCTGTTTTACCCAGAGTATCTGGTCCCTGCCCTGAGTGCTCGTACTCCTCCCCCCTTTTTTAGTTAGCCCCCCGCGCACATTGCACCCCCCTTCCTTGATGGCCCCATAGTCCCCTTTAGTACCCCAGTGCAGCTGAAGGAGCTGGCCCCCATCCTTCACCCGTTACTTCGCCCCCTGCCTGCCTTGCCAGCATCCTCCTCCTCTGTTTCCAGCCTTGCCAGGAGGAGTGGTTGCTGGCTCCAGACCCGCTTGGTTCCCCACTTACGTCCTATCCCTATTAGCGCCCTTCCTCTCTGCAAACAGTCAAGTGGGAGGGAGTGACTGCTTTCCCTCTCCCCCTCCTTACCTAATCGTGACTCCCCCACCCTCACGTCCTTACCCTACCCTCTAGCGCCCCCCTCCTCTGCAGTATCCCTACGGGGAGGGTGGCTGCTAGTTCCCCTTCCTCAGTTTCCACCCTTACCCTCCCCTCCCCGCCCCTCACTTTGCGCCCTCCTCCTCTACCTTCAGCCAGCAGGGAGGAGTGGCCGCCGCTCCCCTTTCTCAGTTCCTCCCTCCCCACAAGTTTAGTGCCCTCCTCCACAGCCTCCATTCTAGCGGGGAGGAGTGGCTGGCACTTCCCTTTGACCCTCCCCCCTCAGTTGCACACCCTCCTCCCCTGCCTCTATCTTAGGTGGGAGGAGTGGTTGTCTCGCCCTCCCCAGTTCCCGTATTGGTCCTCACCCCTCCCCTGCCAGCTGATTGGTGGGGAGGAGAAGTAGATCCCCTACCCCTTCCCCACAATCTCCACGTCCTCTGACACTGCCCCCCTCCATGATGGAGGAGGTTCCAGCCCCCTCCCCTATCCCCACGGATCCCAAAGGTCCCCTGTTGCCACTGACCCTGCAAAGTGCTGCAGCTGACCTCCCTAACCCCTGACCTGGGTTCCACACCTGCCATGGCCAACGCCCCCCCGATACGGGTGGGCCCCCCACCTCAGCTGCAGAAAGGGCCAGGGGAGGAAGAAGGGCAAGAGCCCAGCCAAAAAAGTCATGCCTTCCGTAGGCAAGACCACCCAGCCCGCTGTGGCCCCGCCATCTGCCGCACCTCCTCCTTCCCCTGCTGTTCCCCCCACCGGCTCTGGGGGTGATCCACCTGTGGCCCCCAGGGCGTACGCCCAGGTGGCCACTGCTGCCCCCAGTTCCGCCATGTCATCTGCCCCAACCGCCACCTCCAGTTCCATCCCGGGTGGCTGGGGCCCCTTCTCCACCCTTACCAGGAGGCATGGCGTCCATTGCCTCCTGGTTGCCGCCTCGCCCCATGTCGAAACTTCCCTGCGGGCATTGGCGAGGGTGGTGGGGGCCTCAGCCATGGTGTCGGCCTCCAAAATGCATGACAAGGTAGTGTTCTTCCTTGCCTCGGAGACCACCGCCCAGGAGGTGGTGGAGAGGGGCCTAACAGTGGGGGGTGTGCACATGCCCCTTGAATCACTGGAGGACCTGGGTGTACAGGTGGCCCTAACCTCTATCCCGCCCTTCCTCCCCAATGTTGCTCTGTTGCCTGCCCTCTCCACCCTGGGGAGTCCAATATCCACTATCAGCCCTCTCCCGCTGGGCTGTAAGGACCCCGCCCTCTGCCACGTCCTGTCCTTCTGCTGGCAGGTACACCTGCAGCTGCTGCCAGCAGCGCATGGCGGGGTGGCGTTAGAGGGGTGCCCTACCACGGGGCCCTCTACCAGGTCCATTATTCGATGGGGGAGACCCAGTGCTTCCTCTGATGGGCGATGGGGCACGTCCGGAGGGACTGCCCCTTGGCCCAGTCGGATGAGGCGTCCGGGCCCCCCGGGGCCCAGGAGGGCGCCGGCCCTAACACCGCTGGCCCCCCTGGCAGTCCGGTCCCTGTGGCTGCCCCTCCTCCAACCGACGGCTCTACTTGGGAGCCGGAGGCACCCCCTCCGGCGTGCCTGGGCGAGCAGGCGGGCCCCGCCTCCGTTCCACCTGTCTCTGCGGGGCCCGAGGAAAAGAGGGTGGCGTGGTCGCTGCCAGGTGAGGGAGAGGACTCCTTCCCAGGAGGAGGATTCCCTAACCCCCTCTCTCCTTCCCTTGCCTCAACGTCCCCCCCGAACAACAACTGCGCCCCCTGGCCTCGCCCCTGCTGACCAGCCCTCCACCTCCACCTCGGAGGGCTGGACACTTGTCCAGGGGAAGTGCAGAGCCCGCAGTCCGCAGGCTCACTCTCCCCCCTCTGACAAGGAAAGTGAGAAGGCCCCACTCCGAAAAATCCCGAGGGGGGCCAGCGCTGCTGAAAACGCCCCCGGCGAGAGTCAGCAGGAGGTGCCGACCGAGGAAGCCATGGCAGTGAGGGGGGACGCCGCCATCCCCCCTGCAAAGCCCATCCATGAGGAGGCCTCAGGTGGAGCTCCCCCAGCCCTGGTGCCATCTGAGCCCCTTGTTGCCACCGCCGAGGTAATTGTTGCCTTGGCAGCTGGCGGGGAGGGCTCTGGGGCTGAGGGGATGGAACTTAGCTCCATTTTTGAGGAGAGGCCCTGGGTCTGACCCCGCTCACTCAGGGGGAGGATGACCCTCCGCCAGCAGGCCTCGGTCTGGCAGGTGACTCTACTGCACTGCACCCTCCTCTCCCCATCCCTATGTCCCAGGTGGCCAACCCCGTCCTCACACTCGGGGCACCCCTATTGTTGCCCATTGGCCCGGCCGACTCGAGCGCCAGAGCTGAAACCTCCGAGCCCTTAGGGGCAACAGCTGGCACCGAGCGGCTGGGTCCCGAGCTCGGGGGTGTCCCCTCTCCCGTAAATGAGGCAGGGCAGCCATCTTCCCTTCCTGTTGGAGGCCCAGCAGAGAACACCCCCCTAGCCGACGCCGTGGTCATAGCTTCTTCTTCTCCACCTGAGCCCAGTGTCGGTGTGGGCCCCTTTCCCACTCCTGCCCCCCCGGTCCCCATTCAGGAGGTGCCGCAGCCCAGTGGGGACGAACCTGGGGGATCTTCCCTCAGACCCTGCCCAAAATTCTGGTCCCCTCCCATGTCCCGATCCACCCCTCACCCCTGTTTCTGCCCTTGGCCCTGATCCCGCCCTCTATGAACCCATTTCCAGCCCCGAGTCCTCCCCTGTCCCTGATCCCTCTCCTACCGTTACCATTCCCTCTCTCTTCACCCTTGACCCACCGTCCAGCTGCGAGCCCACCCCCCTTTCCACCCGTACCGTGCTGCCTGTCCCGCCTTCACCATCCTTCCAAACCACCGTTATTGCCATCCCCATGAGGGCCGTCTCATTCCTGCTACTTGCGGGCGGCTCTCAGGGGGCGGTATTTGTGTCCCCAGTCCCGAGTCCCATAGGGGTGCTATGTTCCCTCCGCCGCTCCCTTCCTCGCCGGGGTTGGGGACGGGCAGCGCGGCGCCGTCGCTATTGGCACCGCACCAGGGATCGGATCCCTGCTTGCCCATCTCCGTGGCCCGTGAGCTCCATCTGGGGGCCCGGACGGAGGAGAACCCCAGTACCCCCTCAGTGCTGAGGGCCGAGCTGCACCAGTTCCTCACAGACAACTGCGGGGCCAAGGGCAAGGTGCAGCTCGCCCTTCAGTGCTGGGAGGATTTTCATTCGATCCTCCGGGCTACTAGAGCCCTTTTGCAGGAGGGGAGAGGGACCAATAGGCAGGACAACACGGCCTACCGCCGGACCCGCAGATTCCGGGACGCGCTCCTGATTTTTGAGGCAGAGAGTGGTCTGCTGCGGGGCCTATGGGGGGCAGACGATCCCCCTGCCCGTTAGGATCCACCCCAGCCCTCACTATGAAATATACCACCATTGCAACATTAAATGCCCAGGGCTGTAGGGCGGGTGTCTGCAGAAGCCGAGTGCTCTCCTTCCTTCGGGAGGGGGGTACTCGGTGATTTTCCTGCAGGAGACCCACACGACTCCGGCCGTCGAGGCTGGCTGGTGGCTGGAGTGGGGGGATGGGATGCATTTTAGCCACCTCGGTGCTCGCTTAGCCGGGGTGGTCACCCTGCTCTCCCCTGCCCTATGGCCCGAGGTGCTGGGGACCGCCGAGGTTGTCCCGGGCTGCCTGATGCATGTCCGGGCCCGTGTGGAGTGGCTGACATTGAACTTGGTCAACGTCTACCAGGTCACCTTTTATCGGCGGTTGGCCACCTTCCTCGGCACCCTGGATCCTCATGAGTGTCTGGTCCTGGGCAGGGATTTCAATACCACCCTTGATGATCGGGACCGTGCAGGACTCGTGAACTGCCAGGCCACAGCGGGCGTCCTCAGAGAGATCGTGGACCTATGACCTGTCACTTCTGTTTTATCGAACTGAGTCACTATGTTCTGTGGCATTACATAACAAATTCAAAGGAACAGGCAATGTGATTTATTAACATAAATTAAAAGACAGTCCCTAACCTTATACATAGCAAATCTTGGTCACAATTAATGTTAGGCCAGTGGGATGGAAATAGGAGAGGTAATAATGTCAAACAAAATAATACTAGGAGAACTTGAACAATGTTCCAGGAGAATTCCAGGAGAATTCCAGGAGAACTTGAACAATGTCAAAGGGAAAAGAGGGAGATAATTATCTAAATGGAACATAAAGATAATTTGTTAAGCACATCTACGTGCATTCTGAGCCTGATCCAAAATCCAGTGAAGACAATGAACTACATGGAGCTGAAAGATAGGGGAGAAACTCTGACACTGGAAGCATAGAGATATTTTCTACCTTGACATTTGCATTGAGCATCAACACCTACAGGCTGAAAAAATGCACTTCAAAGTTGCCCAGTGAGATTTCCAGCAGAATTTTGTCCATCCTTAAAGACTACTTCAAAAAGGCAGCCAAATTTTACTGATCCATTAGGTTAAGACAAATTAGGGGCTTAAGACAAGTTTCACTGAGCTTGATTGTCCTCGTGTTAGCACTGGTTTGATTTATATCAGAACTATAGCTGCTCAAAAACACTCCAACAAAACATTTGTCAGAACTTGCTGATTCATCAAAATAAAAATGTTTTACCTAATCCATTCTATTTTTATCTTCCCTTCCCCCTGAACTTCCCATGGAAATCAGCTTTCATGCTATCTAAATCTACCCAGCTTCTGAGCAGGAGCTGGCATACCAGAGCTTCTCAGCTCCTTTTCAGCCCACCAAGTAGGATATGGAGGACCCAGGGCTTCCACAGAGGAGTGTAGGCTAGAAGCTCTGGCAACTGCTCACTGAAATTCTTGTGTGACTTCTCAGTTTCATGGCTTTACACCATTGAATAGCAGATGAAAAACCATCCAGACTCTTAACTTGACAGCATCCTGTTGGACTGTCAAGTCTATTTTTGCTTAGAAAACCATATTTCAGTATTTCCACAGTATATTGTGAGATTTTCAATAATTTTCATATTTTCTCTGAACATAACAAAAATGTTTCCCAGTTGTGGAACTAGTTTGCCAGGCAGCTTTAGCCAGAAGTAACCCCAACGTAGTCAATGGTGTTAGTCCAGGGTAAAAATGGGTAAAGAAGATGAATCATAGAATCATAGAACCATAGAGCTGGAAGAGACCTTAGAAGGTCATCAGATCCAGCCCCCTACTCTAGGCAGGACCAATCCCAACTAAATCAACCCGGCCAGGGCCTTGTCAAGCCGAGACTTAAACACCTCTAGGGATGGAGACTCCACTACTTCCCTAGGTAACCCATTCCAGTGCTTCACTACCCTCCTAGTGAAACAGTTTTTCCTAATATCCAACCTGGACCTCCCCACCACAACCTTGAGACCATTGCTCCTTGTTCTGCCATCTGTCACTACTGAGAACAGCCTTTCTCCATCCTCTTTGGAACCTCCTTCAGGAAGTTGAAGGCTGCTATCAAATCCCCTCACTCTTCGCTTCTGCAGACTAAACAGACCCAACTCCTCAGCCTCTCCTCATAGGTCATATGCTCCAGCCCCTAATCATTTTGGTTGCCCTCCGCTGACCCTCTCCAATGCGCCCACATCCTTTTTGTAGTGGGGGCCCAGAACTGGACACAATACTCCAGATGTGGCCTCACCAGAGCCGAATAAAGGGGAATAATGACATCTCTGGATCTGCTGGCAATGCTCCTCTTAATGCAACCTAATATGCCATTAGCCTTCTTGGCTACAAGGGCACACTGTTGACTCATATCCAGCGTCTCATCCACTGTAACCCCCAGGTCCTTTCTGCAGAACTACTACTTAGCTGGTTGGTCCCCAGCCTGTAACAATGCTTGGGATTCTTCCGTCCCAAGTTCAGGACTCTGTACTTGTCCTTGTTAAACCTCATCAGATTTCTTGTGGCCCAATCCTCCAATTTGTCTAAGTCACTCTGGACCCTATCTCTGCCCTCAGGCGTATCTACCTCTCCCCCTAGCTTAGTATCATCCTCAGACTTGCTGAGGGTGCAATCAATCCCCTCATCCAGATCATTAATAAAGATATTGAACAAAACCAGACCTAGAACCGAACCTTGGGGCACTCTGCTAGAAACCGACTGCCATCCTGACATCGAGCCGTTGATTACCCGCTGGGCCCGGCCTTCTAGCCAGCTTTCTATCCATCTTACCGTCCATTTATCCAATCCACATTCCCTTAACTTGCTGGCAAGAATATTGTGGGAGACCGTATCAAAAGCCTTGCTAAAGTCAAGGTATATCACATCCACTGACTTTCCCATGTCCCCAGAGCCAGTTACCTCATCATAGAAGCTAATCAGATTGGTCAGGCACGACTTGCCCTTTGTGAATCCATGCTGACTATTCCTAATCACTTTCCTCTCTTCCAAGTGCCTCAAAATGGATTCCTTAAGGATTCCTTCCATGATTTTTCCAGGAACCGAGGTAAGACTGACCGGCCTATAGTTCCCTGGATTGTCCTTCTTCCCTTTTTTGAAGATGGGCACTACATTTGCCCTTTTCCAATCATCCGGGATTTCTCCTGATCTCCACGACTTTTCAAAGATAATGGCCAAAGGCTCCTCAATGACATTTGCCAACTCCCTCAGTACCCTCGGATGCATTAAGTCCAGTCCCATGGATTTGCGTACGTTTAGCTTTTCTAAATAGTTCCTAACCTGTTCTTTACCCACCAAGGGCTGTCCATCTTCATCCCATCTTGCGTCACTTAGTGCATTACTGCGGGAGCCCACCTTGTCCGTGAATACAGAGGCAAAGAAAGTATCGAGTACTTCAGCTTTCCCCACATCATCTGTCACTAGGTTACCTCCTTCATCCAGTAGGGGCCGCACACCCTCTCTGATCACCTTCTTCTTGTTAACATGCCTGTAGAAACCTTTCTTGTTATCCTTCACATCCTTAGCCAGTTGCAATTCCATCTGTGCTTTCGCCTTCCTGATAACCCCGGCATTCTCGAGCTATACATTTAAACCCTCCTGGTCATTTGTCCAAGTTTCCACTTTTGTAAGCTTCCTTTTGTGCTTAAGTTCACCAAGGATTTCCGTAAGCCAATCCGGTCTCCTACCATGTTTGCCTCTCTTGCTACGCATCGGGATGGTTTCTTTCTGTGCCTTCAATAAGGCTTCTTTAAAATACTGCCAGCTGTCCTGACTCCTTTCCCTTCATGTTAGCATCCCAGGATTCTGCCCATCAGATCTCTGAGGAGTCAAAATCTGCTTTTTTGAAGTCCAAGGTGTGTATTTTACTACTCTCTTTTCTTCCTTTGGTCAGGATCCTGAAATCTACCATCTCATGATCACTGCTTCCCAGGTTGTCACCCACCTCTACTTCCCTATTAGTTCCTCCCTGTTTGTGAGCAGAAGGTCAAGCTGCGACGGCCCCTGGTCGGATCCTTCAGCACTTGTACCAAGAAGTTATCCTCAACATTCTCCAAAAATTTCCTGGATTGCCTGTGTACTGCCGTATTGGTTTCCCAACAGATGTCAGGGTGATTAAAGTCCCCCACGAGAACCAGGGCCTGCGATCCGGAAGCTTCGCTCAGTTGTCCGAAGAAAGCCTCATCTACCTCATCCACCTGATTCGGTGGCCTATAGCAGACACCAACCACAACATCACTGCTGTTTGCTCCTTTAAACTTAACCCATAGACTCTCAACAGGTTTTTCTCCCCTCTTTATACTGGAGTTCAGAGCAATCATAGTGTTCTCTTACCTATAGTGCAACTCCTCCTCCTTTTCTCCCCTGCCTATTCTTCCTGAACAGTCTATACCCTTCCATGACAGTGCTCCAGTCATGCGAGTCATCCCACCAAGTCTCTGTTATCCCAATTAGATCATATTTCTTGGACTAGGCCAGGGCCTCCAGTTCTTCCTGTTTGTTGCCTAGGCTTCTCGCATTAGTGTACAAACACCTCAGATAACCAGTTGATCACCCTATCTTCTCCATTCGAATCAGGGGTCCTCCTTTGTTGCTCGTTCCTCTTTGCATTTCTTCCTGGTATCCAACTTTCCCACTCCCCTCAGGGTTTTGGTCACCATCCCCGACGAACCTAGTTTAAAGCCCTCCTCACTAGGTTTGCAAGCCTGCCCGCGAAGATGCTCCTTCCTTTCTTGGTTAGGTGGATCCCATCTCTTCCTAACAATCCTTGTGCCCGAACAGAGTCCCATGG
The DNA here is from genome assembly GCA_019425775.1 of Rafetus swinhoei. NCBI lineage: Eukaryota > Metazoa > Chordata > Testudines > Trionychidae > Rafetus > Rafetus swinhoei. The sequence continues at coordinate 30,094,194 of CM033443.1, read as the reverse complement.
TCGAAGAAACCAAAGCCCTCTCTGCGACACCACCTGCGCAACCACGCATTGACTTCCTCAATTCGACGATCCCTGCCCAGTCCTTTCCCTTCAACAAGAAGGATGGACGAGAACACCACTTGCGCTCCGAATTCTTGGATCCTTCTTCCCAGCGCTACATAATCCGCAGTAACCCGCTCAAGGTCATTCTTGGCCGTATCATTAGTTCCCACATGGAAAAGCAGGAAGGAGTAGTGATCCGAAGGTTTGACCAGTTTGGTAAGCCTCTCGGTCACATCCTGAATGAGAGCTCCCGGTAAGCAGCATACCTCTCGAGATTCCAGGTCAGGTCGGCAGATGGATGGCTCAGTCCTCTTAGGAGGGAGTCCCACCACCACCACCCGCTGCTTTCTTTGGGGTGGTGGCCGTGGAACCCCCATCTCTAGGACTACGCATCCCATGCCTTCCAGTAGATGGTGTTCCCTTCCGGTTTCTTCCTTGTGAGGTCCCGTCCAAAGCATTCAACACTGCAGAGCCTGCGGAGAGAGCCTGAAAGCGATTGCTTACCTCTATAGCTTTGGGGAATTCCCGTGCTGGCCTTTTTCCCCTTCTAGAAGTTACATGCTGCCAGTTCTCTTCCTGGTCCCGTACTGCCCTCTCTGGCTTTTCCACCTGCTGTGCGTGAAGGATTAAACGCTGCCTTCTATCGAGGAAGTCTTCGTCCTCTCTGATCGAGCTCAGGGTTGATACTTGGGCCTCCAGTCCTCTAATTTTTTCTTCCAAAATGGCGACCAGCTTGCACTTCGTGCAGATGAAATCCGTTCTTTCTTCCGGGAGGAAGACAAACATGGCACACTCCGTGCAGGTAACAACAGAAGACCTATCACCATCCATCGCTGCTGTCCTGGAGAAGGGATTTAAAAAGAAAGGCAAGAGAACCTCGCCCCCTTCCCAACTCCCTCTCTAAACTTCCTGTGAGCACTCACCTGTTCGCAAGCTCCCTGGTCGCTTGCCCACTGCCTTATAAAGCCCTGGAGTGCCTGAAAGTCCCTCCCGCTACCAAGGCTCAGCCAATCAGCAGAGGCTTCTAGAATTCAAACTTTAATTAGAAGCCAACAGTTTCCACCTGCCAATCACAGCACACACTCCATGAAGGGGAAGGGGAGGGGAGGGCAAAAGGGAAGTGAAAAAAAAAAGCCTCACTCACAAACACAGGGGAAAAAATAAACAAAAACAAAAAAAGAACACACACCAACCCTCACTCACAGACACAAGCTCAGCACACAGCAAGAAAGCCCCAAAGACAACACACACTTCCCTCAAGAGTATCTGCTTCTCCTCTACCTGAAGAACTCCCTCTCTAAAGCCTCACTCACAAACACAGAGAGAGAGAAAAAAACAACACACCCACCACACACCAAACCTCACTCACAAACACAAGCTAAGCACACAGTAAGAAAGCTCCAACAACAGCACACACTTCCCTCAAGAGTCCTGTATCTGCTTCTCCTTTACCCGGAGAACTCCCTCTCTAAACTCCCTGTTAGCACTCACCTGTTCGCAAGCTCCCTGGTCGCTTGCCCACTGCCTTATAAAGCCCTGGAGTGCCTGAAAGTCCCTCCCCCTACCAAGGCTCAGCCAATCAGCAGAGGCTTCTAGAATTCAAACTTTAATTAGAAGCCAACAGTTTCCACCTGCCAATCACAGCACACACTGTTCGCAAGCTGAGAATGAGAATGGAGACTAATATGCTAACATAAGGAGATATGGGGAATATGATCCTCTGATGAGGTACATCTTGCAAAGGTTCCTTGACTTTAGAGCAACTACACATTTGCACCAGCTGGCCCATGGTATTTTAGGTTGGGATATTTACAAAGCTCAAATAAAAGAGTCAATCACGTCTGAGAAAAAAAAAAACAAGCCAATAACAGGACTGTGTCACTAAACATCTCCAACTACTTGCACTGTGCGTTTTTCCACCCTAGACAGCTATCTAGTTCAAACTGCTTTCCATTTTAGAAAGACAACAGTTTTAGCAACATTTATAGAAGGAACAATTGATCTATGGGGAAAAAATCCATTTTGAAATATTTCTAATTACATGCAACCCTGTTGTGTTGGTAAATGAGGCTCACTGCTGCTTTATGAATTATATGAAGAACTCATCGTAAGTAAATTATATCTGAAACTGGGAATAGGCTCTGGACTGCAATGCAGCAGTTTTTTCCTTGCCTCCTGCTTCCTCATAATACAGATTATTTCTTACCACGACAAGTTACAAGTATACACAAAGCCAAAGAAGTATAATGTGAAAAACAATATTTGATTTCCCACCCGATTTGTGATTTATGCTTCAAACAATATAGGTTGTTGAACTAGCAAAAATGAAGACTCTTTCCAATTAGTGAAATCCTTCCCCGCCCCACCCAGCAATATAGTTTTGTCTACAGAGAGCTGTAAACTGTAATGGCAAAGTATCTTAAATGTTTTCTAGTTTTATGTTATAAAGTGCCAAAATAGTTCTCTCCTACTGAATAAAAATCCCACTTACAGCATATCCAAGCCTTTAGGGTGTAATCTAAGGCTCAACTGGATCATAGGGTATGTCTACACTACAAAGTTAATTCGAACTAACAGCTGTTAGTTCGAATTAACTTTAATAGTGGCTATACATGCCACTATTTAATTCGAAATAGCGGAGCGCTTAATTTGAACTAGGTAAACCTCATTCTACGAGGAGTAACGCCAAGTTCGAATTAAGTAGTTCGAATTAAGGGCTGTATAGCCACTTAATTCGAACTAGCTGGAGGCTAGCCCTTCCCAGGTTGCCCTGGTGGCCACTCTGGGCCAAACCAGGGAAACTCTTCTGCCCCCCTCCCGGCCCCGGAACCCTTAAAGGGCCACGGTCTGCCCAAGGTGCCTGTGCCAGTTGCAAGCTTGCCAGCATCCAGCCAGCAGACCCTGCACCTGGCACAGGATGAGCCAGCCACCCGCTCCCACCCAGCGCTCCACCTCTTCCCAGGACCAGGCTGGCGGCTCCCAGGAGCCTGCCCAGGGCCGCAAAAGACGGGCGCCCGCCTGGTCTAGTGCAGAGATCGAGGACCTCATCGAGGTTTGGGGGGAGGCCTCCAATGTCCACGATCTCCGCACTAGGCACAGGAATGCGGCCATCTACAGCCGCATGGCTGCCAGCCTGGCCACCAGAGGCCACCTGCACAGCCAGGAGCACCTGCGGCTACTGGAGCAGCAGCTCCACACCCAGGAGCACTGGGTACGCGAGGACCTGCGGCTGCGTCAGCGGAGCTTGCAGGCACTGGAGGATCAGGGCCGTGCCCTCCGAGGTCACCTCCAGACCCTGGTGGACAGGTTCCTGCCTCCTCCTGCTCCAGCCCCTGCGGCCGCCCCAGCTCTCGCTCTTCCTCCCATCCCTGCTCCCCCTCCCACTTCCTCTGCCCCCGTCCCTCCTGCCCCACCCTCCACACCCACTCCCCGATGCCCCCACACCCGCAGTGCTGCGAGACGGGAGAGCCAGCAGGACCCCGAACCCTGAGCTTTCACTTCCCTTCCTCCTCTTCCTCCCCTTTCCAGCTCCCTCCTCCCAGGTTTCCTCCTCCCCTCTCCCACCCTCTCTCCTGCCCTCTCCCACCTCCTTTCCCCCGTCTCCCCACAGTTTCATTCCCCCTCCCCAGTTGTGTTAAATAAAGAGAGTTATTATTTTTGAAAATACGTGTCTTTTATTTGACATCAGGAAGGGGGGGGCTAGGGAAGGGTAAGTGGAAGGACGAGAAGGAGGAACGGGGCACAAGCCCCCTGTGGGGCAGACCGGGGAGACTGTTAGCGCTCCTCAGGGTGGAAGCTCTCCCGCAGGGCCCCTTGGATCCTGACATCCCCTCGATGGTCCTCCCGGATGGCAGCCTGCAGACAGTGCAGCCAGGCTGCCAGCAACGTGTCCACGAGACGCAGCAGAGTCCCCGGGGGCAGGTCTGGTTCCACGTTGCAGAGTGCCATGATGTCCTGAGTGAGGGCAAGCAGAGCACTCTGAGACACAAATGCTTTGCTGTCCCTCAACAAGCAGAGAAACCTGAGAACTGTCTGTCCGAGATGTGGGGTGGGGTCCCTTTAAGCACAGCCCTCGGCTAGCCTGAGGAAGCAGCCCCACACACTAAGTCCGACCCTGATACCCTGCTGGCACTGGTTCCGGCCAGCTTTACCTTCGATTCAGGGTGCACTCAATGTGGACGTGCTATTTCGAATTAGCAAAACGCTAATTCGAATTAGTTTTTAGGTCTAGATGCACTAATTCAAATTAGCTTATTTCGAATTAACTAATTCGAATTAAGTTAGTTCGAATTAGCGCTGTAGTGTAGAAATACCCATAGAGAGTACGTCTACATTTGCTCCCTAGTTCGGACTAGGGATGCAAATGCAGACGAGCGAAGTAGCTAATGAAGCCGGGATTTAAATATCCCGCGCTCCATTAGCATGATCTCGCCGGCGCGCTAGTTCGAATCACAGCTGATTCGAACCAGGAAGTGCACCGGGGCGCGTTAGTTTGAACCAAAGCCCTTGGTTCGAACTAACGCTACTCCTCATTTGAGTTACTCATTTGGAGTATGTCTACACTTGCAGCCTATTTCGGAATAGGGCTGCAAATGTAGGCATTCGGAATTGCAAATCAAGCCCGGGATTTAAATGTCCCGCGCTTGATTTGCATCTTCCCAGCTGGGTGCCATTTTTGAAATTTACAAGCCCGGAATAACTGCCTGCATCTACACGTGGCAGTGAAACGGGCATTCGAAATAAAGCCCTATTTCGAACTACCTGTTATTCCTCCTGCAATGAGGTTTAACAGGTAGTTTGAAATAGGGCTCACGCCCACGATGGAAGCGCGATCCAACTGGGAGTGGCTTGACTGATGGTCTCCCACCCGGACATAAGTAAAGATGGTGTTGTCGTCCGGGTGGTGGTCTCGCTGTGGATAGTTTGCTGCACTCTTATGCTATATTCAGCATCTCCCTTTGCAGTGAATTTTATCCCTCCTACATCCTTTCGAAATGTTATCTGGTCTATTACATATTTTCAAGTTGTAGAATGGGGAAAGGAAACAGAATAAGACTAAATGAGTGTATTAGGCATAGAGGAAATTAGCTAAGAGCTAAATCTTCATCAGATGTAAATCGGCATGATTCAATTTAACTTCCATGGGATCTTCAGTTGGGATAAGTTCTCTAAGTGGAAAGAATAGTGTAAAAAGTTGCTGTGTGGGATGAGGCTTCCTTATCTGCATGACTCTGCAGAGTCTGTTCAATAAAAGATGAATGCATACTAGAACATCTGGAATATATGCAGCTCAATTTCTGTTTGTGAGGTACTGTAATGGCCTTTTAAAGAGTCACACTCATAAATACAAAAGCCCAGATGTATTTTTTTCAGATTGACCTTTCTCCCAGTAGAAATGCATTTTGGGAAAATTAGAAAACTAAAGGCTTGCTGTTTCCAGTCCAAACTGCTTGAATTTCAATGGATGGATGCCTGAAGGCTTGTAAAGCCCCAGGCCTTTAACTGGCTGCATATAGTGGAGCCCTAAATCCACATAGCTCTCCAATGTTATCTTTATTTGTTTCATCATAGACCAGGACCCCATTGCTCTAGGGCTACATCTACATTGGCATGATCTTGGGCAAATACTCTTTAATACAAGAGTTCTTGCGTTTAAGTATTTGCACAAGAGAGCGTCTACACTGGCATGTGCCTTTGCGCAAGAGATGTGCTTTTGCGCAAGAGCATCCGTGCCAGTGTAGACGCTCTCTTGCGCAAGAAAGCTGCAACGGCCATTTTAACCATTGGGCTTTCTTGCACAAGAAATTCATGTTGCCTGTCTACACTGGCCTCTTGCGCAAGAATAGTTGCGCAAGAGGGCTTATTCCTGAGCGGGAGCATCATAGTTCTTGCACAAGAAGCACTGATTTTACACATTAGAACGTCAGTGTTCTTGCGCAAGAACTCCCCGCCAGTGTAGACAGGCAGCATGTTTTTGCACAAAAGCGGCCGCTTTGGCGCAAGATCGCGCCAATGTAGACACATCCTAGGAGTTGTACAAACACAGAACAAAGACAGTTCCTGCCCGAAAAGGCTTACATTGTAAGTATAAGAGAAGAGTTGACAGCTGGATGCAGGCAGACCAAATGGTAAGCACAATGAAAGAAAGACAATGTTGGTCAGCATGATACTCAGCACATCAACAGCTTAATCATCATAAAGCTTTTTTTGTAGGCAATATGTCAAAGGAAACTTTTAATGAGAGATCTGAAGAACAATAAGTTTGTTTTACAGATTTTTTTATGTGGCACTCCATTATTTCAGTGAGGTTTCATATTCTTTATGGAAATATTCCTGTCAATAGGAATATGACAAAACTGGACAATGCTTCATGCAAAATACTTCTTGTAACACATAATTTAAGAAGTTATAATCAGCTGAAGGTACATATTCCATTTATGTGTGTGTGTCATTCCTATGTTTGAAGTTAGAAATATGAAGAATAAACCTGTTTATTAATCTAGCTGTGCTAAGTAAGGGCCATTAGCAGGACTCAAGGAACTTCATTGTCCAGTGTGCAGGACAGTAATCTGTGAATAGTCTTGCTTTTTCTGCAAACCTAGATTATGGCTGGTCCCACCAACACATGTGGCCAGGTCAACTGATGCTAGAACCCATTTTGTATTCTGTACTTCTCCACTGGCAGTGTGAAGTTTAAACTGAACACTGAGGAGTCCCACTTTTGGCTATGGATATATAGAAGTGGGAAACCAAACAATAAAGGATTGCCAGATGCCAGGACATCCCTCGTTTTACAATCTAAGAAAGGGAACCTGTGGCCCCTGGGCCAGATTTGTCCCTTGGTTTGCCTTGATCTGGTCCACGGTGAGGCTCAGAGTTTCCTCCCTATAGCAGGGCAAGCCAGTGCTGGTGCTCCAGCCCCATGGTGAGTCTCCAAGCCTCAGCACCCCTCTGCCCCGCGCGCGCGCGCGCGTGCGCACGCACACACACACACACACACACACAGCTGGAGTGGGAGGCAGGGAACCAATGAGCAGCCAACACTAGAGCCCCTGTGTGGCCAGCTCTGTTTGGTGGGGGAAGGAAATAGCTGTTCATGCTTCTGTTCCCTCTCCCTCCTGACTGGGGAACAGTAGTGTGGGGAAGCTGTGCCTGCACTTGCCTGCAAGCTCCACTCCCTTCACTCCCATTGGCTGGGAATTGTTGCCAATGGAAGTGGTAGGTGGCAGTGCCTACAAACACAATGCAGTGTGGAGCCACCTTTCCCCCCACCAAATGGGAACTGCACCAGGTAAGTGCCCCAATCCCCTGCCCCAGATCCCACAACTTCAGCCTGATCCTGCATCCAATCTCCCACCCAGACTCAGCCCCCTCACTCATACCCTAGCAGTCCCCTCCAACACACTGAACCCCTTATTTTGGCCTTATCCTAAAGCCTAGGGAGGCCCACAAAATCTGCTAGCTCCAGGCCCTCAGAAGAATTAATTAAGCCCTGAAAAGCCCAGAGCCATTGCTCCCCAAATTCTATGAGTGAGATGAGTGTCCCTCTTTTTTGTTTGTTTGTTTGTCTGTTTAGTTGGGTCATGTTTAGCCATGTCAGTGAGGGTTTTTGTTTTGTTTTGTTTTGCTTTTTACTTCCCAGTGACTGAATTTTCTGTGGGTCAGTGGCTCCCGCACCAAAAAAGACTCCCTGCTTATGATCTAAGACATCTGCTGCATACACCTGGAACTGAACATTAAGGATTGGGCCCAGACAGGCCATGTCTACACTACACCCCTCTGTCAGCAGAGGGATGTAAATAAAGCACGTTGAAAGTGCAAATGAAGAGGGGATTTAAATATCCCACGCTTCATTTGCATAATTACGTTCTGGTGCTGTTTTGAACAAGCGCCATTTCAAAACTGAAACCGCGGTTTAGACGCGGTTCTGCCAACAGCGGGGTGATTTTTTGACAGATCCTGTACTCCTCAAAAAACGGTGGAGGGCTGGCTGCCAGTGGCTTGCTGGCTCATGTTTTGGAGCCACTGGGTCAAGGGCCCCGGTGGCCACTGCTGGCTCTGGGCTGGCAGGCTTGGAGCTGGCACAGGCACTGTGGCCAGGGTCTACCCCTTTAATGGCTCCGGGGCTGGGGGAGAGGAGAGTAAGTTTTCCTGGTTGTGCCCAGAGTGGCCACCAGGGCTCCCTGGGAAGGGCTGGAGGCCCCCTATTTCGAATTAAGTGTCTACACAGCACTTAATTCGAAATAGCTATTTCAAATGTGGTGTTACTCCTCGTAGAATGAGGTTTACCAAATTCAAAATAAGGGCTCTACTATTTCGAATTTATTTCAAAATAGCAGTTTGGCTGTGTAGATGCTATTAAAGTTAATTCGAAATAACTGCTGTTATTTTGAATTAACTTTTAGTGTAGACATACCCACAGTGTATTAACCTTAGCTGGTTTGGTTTTTTAATTTTGCTCAGTAACTTACTTTATTCTGCCTGATGTCCACGTAAACTTGAGGCTGTGCACCAGGGTGCTGTGTCAAATTCTTTTGACTGAGCCTTCCCAAGCTGAGCTGATCTCAGTCACTGCTACTCTGCTGTGGGCAGAGAGCCCAACTCTGTGCCATCATTGGAGGTTCTGGCTCAGCAGGACAGGGTGGTGGAGCACCCCAGATGGCAGGTAGGTAGGCTCAGTGGCACAATCAGCCCAATAGGTGACAGTCTGAAGTTGATCTCTGTGATTGAACATGTCACACATGTGTCTGCCCATGTTGATCTGACTGCAAAGTCAGGGCCTCAGAAATTATAGGCCCCACTTTGGCAGCCTGGCTCTATGCAGTAAGGCACTTAAACATATGGTTAACTGTAATGGGCTTTGCACTTAAACATGTGGGTGACAGGGTGTACCAGGCCCTTTGAGACCCCCTGCTGGAGGACTTGTGGTCCTACCACAATCAGAACAAAGCAGACTTCGTTAAAATGAACTGCTGGGCATAAAATTAAGCCATCCATGAAAGCCAGTTTCTGGCAGGGATTAAAAGGGATAAGACAGAAGAATTTCTCTGGCAAACAGGCCTTGGAGAGACCTTGTGCAAACATGGAACAGACAAACTCAAGGATTGTAACCCTAAGTGTACAGGTGAAGCTGATGGGACAGAATGGAAAGCATCCCCGCTCAATTACAGCAATTATAGAAAGGGGCACGTGGCTGCTATTTTTAGGTCCCCAACTTTGGAATCTGTACAAATGAGGAGACCCAGGTCCCTCTCCCCTCCCCCCCCACCCCCCGCCATTGGCAAAGTGGCCAAGCAAAGGGCCATTAGTTGGACTGTGTAATCCTGGACAGGGACTAAAGTAAAAAAGTGACCTGGCTGGAGAGCTGGGAAACCACATAAATGCAAAAGACAAAATATCCAGGGAGAAAGCCCTGGGTCCGCTGCTCTATAACAGAATAGGCACAGACTCAAAGCTAGCCCAGAAGGGGCTGAGAATTGAGCCCAGAGGCAGAAGCACAGATACCAAAAAAAAGGGCTCAGTGACAGTCTCTGTTGGACCTTTGTCACTCCAGGGCTATGTCTACATTGCACGCTTCTTGTGCAAGAACGACCGTTCTTGCGCAAAAACTTGCTGGCTGTCTATACTGCACGTGCGTTCTTGCGCAAGTAAATTTACAGTATAGCATCGGAAAACAGGGCTTCTTGCACTTCTTGCAAAACAGGGCGCTGACGCTCCGTATCAGGAAGAAGCCTTCTTGTGCAAGTGTTCTTGCACAAGAAGCCAGTGTAGACAGGCAGCCAAGAGTTTTTGCCCAAGAACTGGCCTCCCAGGAAAAAAGCCAAGTGGCCGCTTGGACGATCTGTACCCGGACTCACAGCTCCTTACTTCCTGGTTACCAGACCCCCCCCTTAAAGTCACACGCAGCCTACAGAGTCTGCGCGGCAGCAGCCAGCAGCTCCACCACGCAGCTCTGCCCTGCTGCACCCAGGAGCCCGCCAGAAATGTCTGTTCCACAGGCATCCCGAGAGCCTGCACCCTCCTCCCAGCAGCCACACCAGAGCTCCCAGGAGGCCTGGAGAGGCACAAAGCGGTGTGCCCCTTGCTGGTCCCAGGCAGAGGTTGAAGCTCTTCTTGACCTGTGGGCCGAGGAAGAAGCCCTCCACGACCCCCATGCCCATCGACGGAATGCCAACATTTTTCGCCGCATCGCCCAGGCACTCTCCCGGCAGGAACTTCCAGCCCAAACCCTTGAACAGGTCTGGGCTAAGGTGAAGGAGCTGCGCCTGGGCTATGTCCGGGCCACCAAGCACAAGGGGGCAGGAGCCAACACCTTCCCCCACTATGACCGCCTCCACACCATCCTGCGGGACACGGCCATGGAAGGACCCTCGGTGCCCGTCAACACCGGCCTGGCCCCTGTCACCAGGCCAGCCGAGCTGGAGGAGGAGGATGACCTGCCCACTGGGTCCGGGTTGGAGGAGGACGAGGACAACCAGAGCAGCACTGTCACCCTCCACCTGGAGCCAGTGGTGAACAGCCAGGACGTCTCCCGGGCTTCATCTGAGGCCAGTGAAGGTTCCTCCGGTGAGTGTTGCACTTCTCACTCGCAAGGGCAGGGGGAGCCAGGTGCCCGGGGGGAGGGAGAGGGAGCGTCACTGGGGCAGTTTGACCTGCACGCTGCGTAACAGTACACGCAACCTCGTGCAGCCTGACTGTGTGGCATGTGGATGCGGCAGGCAGCTCCAGGGCACGCCTGGGACCCTGCTGCTCGCACACATCCTGCCTGGGGGGAGAGAGGATGCCAGCTGGAAGCTGCCAAGGCCCCAAGAGCTCAGGCCAGACCCCACACCTCCCGAAGGGTGCCACACACAGACAGCATGCAGCCATGCCTGGCCATGAGACACAGCAACTGCTCCTGGGAAAAGCGCAGCGAGCCAGCCCTGTGAGCACGGCCCCCACGGAGCCCCCTCGGCTGCTCCCGGCTCTAGGCTGCCCCCGAGGGAAGCCCCTCATTGCGGCCATGCAGTTCCCTGGGCTCCTTGTGTGAGGGCTAGCGGGAGGCGGAGCGGGGAAGCAGTCAGCCTGGGCCTATGGCCACTTGAGTTTTGCTGCAAGGACGGTACACTTCCCAGTCACCCTGGCTCCTTCTCCGAGGACATCAGTTGACAGGGGTCCGAGACCCCAGACCCTATCTGCCATACTTGCTCCCATGCAATGTGGGGATGTGTACGCAAACATGACTACAGCATCACTGGTGTGTTGCTCACAAACAGTGACAACAGTTGAAGCCATGTGCTCTACCTTGGGGAAGGAGTGTACACAATGCAATGCAGACACACATAAGAACACAAGAACATAAGAATGGCCAGACTGGGTCAGACCCAAGGTCCATCTAGCCCAGTATCCTCTCAACAGGGGCCAGGGGTGGACCGAAGACAATGATCAAGTGATTTGTCTCCTGCCATCTATCTCTGGCCTTTCACAAACAGGGGCCAGGGACACCATTCCTTACCCCCTAACAGCCTGTTATGGACCTCACCTCCATGAATTTATCTAGCTCCTCTTTAAACTCTGTTATAGTCCTAAGCCTTCACAGCCTCCCCTGGCAAGGAGTTCCAGAGGTTGACACACCACATGCCAAGTGGCCAGGACACAGGTCTTCATTCACAGTGATGTCTCCCAAGGGTTACAATCCATGGAGGATCACTTTACTCCAGGGGAGTCCTGTATGCAACCATACACACAGGGGACCGATTAGGCCCAAGCCACAGTAGAGTGGTGTTACCTGGGCTCAGGGCGGAGGGCATGGGGTGCAGGGACAGTGTGGGAAGGGCTGCCTGACTGCCTCATCATTTTCTCTGTTCTCTGCAGCAGGACCACCCAGGAGCAAGAGACCCTCCAGCCCTGCGGTGGTTGCACCACCAACCATCCAGGCACCAGTCCGGCAGGCCAGGCAGAGGGACCAGCTTCTACGGCAGCACTTGCAGGCCGTCAAACCAGTTGAGGTGGTGGTCAGCCAAAAGATTGAGGCTGACCTGGAGTGGCAGCAGCAGGCATGGGGGCAGTTTCTCCAGAGGTGTGGCCGGATGTGTGACGTAATTACCACCCTGATGTCACACATCGGTCACACCCTACACTATGGCATGGCCTTGCCACATCCTCCTGCACTCCCTGCCATGCCCATGCCCCCTCCTGCTGCCCCTCCAGCCACCCCTCCTGCTGCCCCTCCAGCTGCTCCTCCAGCTGCCCCTCCAGCCACTGCAATGCCCCCACCTGCTGCACCCGATCCTGCCCACATCCCCATCCTGCCTGCCCCGACCCGGCCTGAAGAACGGCAAGGCCTCCGCACTTGCGGAGGAACTGGCAGGAGCCACCCCTCCCAGCAATAGCTCCCCCTCCCAGTTGACAGCCCCTTCCTCCTCGCCCTCCCAGTTGAGAGGCCCCTCCTGCTGCCCACCGTTATTTCCTGTTGTAAATAAAAATAAAAGTTTTCTGGTTTTTGAAGAAAAAAATGGATGTGTTTATTGGGAGGTGAGGCAAGGTGGGGGAAGGAAGGGTTGGCGATGGGAGGTAGATGTAGATGGGAGACAGAAGCGACCCTACTGTGGGGCCTGGGAGAACATGTCCTTTAGGGCCTCCCGGATGTGCACCCCATCATGGTACGCCTGGCGGATGGTGGATGGCGGCTGTTCAAATGCCCAGCCCTCAGCTGCCATCCATGCCAGGAGGAAGGCCTCCCCCTTCCACTCCACGATGTTGTGGAGCATGCAACATGCTGCCACAACTTCAGGAATGTTCTGCTCACCCATCTCGAGATGGGTAAGCAGACAACGGAAGTGCGCCTTCAGCCGGCCAAAGGTGCGCTCGACCTGGTTGCGGGCCCGGTCCAGGTGGTCATTGAAAGGTGCCCGGCCGGGGTCCATCTGTCCTGTGTAGGGCCGCATCAACCAGGGCATGAGGGGGTAGGCATGTGGCCATCCCCAACTGTACATTCCCGCTGGGGGAAGAAAGTGCCCGCCTCCGTCCTGTGATGCAGGCTGGAGTTATGAAGGACACAGGCGTCATGTGCCTTGTTGGACCACCCCACATAAATGTCTGTGAAGCAGCCATGACAGAGAAGTACCCCTTCCGGTTAATAAAATGGGCCGCTCGATGTTCCGGGGCATGGATGGGGATGTGGGTTGCATCCATGGATCCCCCGCAGTTGGGGAACCCCAGAGCAGCGAAGCCAGCCACTGTTGCATCCACGTCCTGAAGGTGGATGACTCTCTGGAGCAGGATGTCATTGATGTCACGGACATCCTGCAGAAGGGCACACAGAAACACAGGGAATGCACTGAATGAGGCAGGGTAGGTGCATGATTCCTTGGGGGGTGCCCACACCCCTGTGATGCCCTCTGATGCCCTCTGTCCCCAAACACCCAGGGGTTTGTGCCATCCCTCCCTCACACAGACCTGCTGGTATGGGGAGGGGGGCTGTGGGGACCAGGGCCCCCTTGCCCCACAGCTCCCCATACCAGCAGGCCTGTGTGAGGGAGGGATGGCACAAACCCCTGGGTGATGGGGCATCCCCCACTCTTCCCACCCCCCTAGCCTGGAGTCTTCCCTTCCCCTGGGTAGGGAGTGCAGCACCCCCCAGGACTTACCTGCATCAAAATAGCACCAACTCTGGACCTGTCCACCCTGAACTGGTGTCCCATTGAGCGGTAGCTGTCCGGGGTGGCCAGCTTCCAGAGGGCAATGGTGACCCTCTTATTGACCGGGATGGCGGGCCGCAGCCAGGTGGTACATCTCTGGAGCGCAGGGGCGAGCCAGGCACACAGCTCCAGAAACATCTGCTTTCGCATTCTGAAGTTCCGGAGCCACTGCTGGTTGTTCCATTGCTCCAGGACCAGCCGGTCCCACCAGTCGGTACTGGTGTCCAGTCTCCAGTAACACCTCTCCACGGTCGGGTGGGAATGCCACAGGGATGCCACCGCATCCATGGAGAGGGAGTCCAGACCAAGGTCGGTCTCGAGCTCCTGCAGGAGTAGCACAGCAGCATGGAGCAGCAGCTGCAGGCACTCCAAAATGGCCTTGTGGGGCCAGAGCAGGCATAGGGCCACCCCTGGTTCCATGGCACAGCAGTGAGAACGCCAAAGGCACAAAAGGCACTAGGGCAGAAGCTGTGGTGTGCAAAGAGGTTGAGGGCAACCACAACTAGTACTGCTACGGCTGTCAGTCCCTATAGGAGGTCCCAAAGCACTCCAGAGAGATCCCTTTAAGCACGTGTCTCAAAGGAGCTCCAGCCCCCGCACTCAGAAAGTCATGGTGCCCTTTTGCCCTCTGCAAAGTAGTTGCACACTGAAGTTTTTGCGCAAGAGCGTCCTGACAGTGTGAACGCTCTTGCACAAAAGCACATGGCTTTTACGATGCACTGTGACCAGTGTGGATGCTCTCTTACACAAGTACTTTTGCCCAAGAACTCTTGCGCAAAACAGTTCTTGTGCAAGAAGCATGCAGTGTAGACGTAGCCCAGGAGTTCATCCATTTTAAGTGGTGTGTTATTTAGCTGGAACATTGAGTGACTGAAGATCTGCCCCATGAGGGCAACAGCCAATAGGGGGCAACTTGAGAAAAGAGAGGGAGTGCAAGTTTGCCTCTGGCTGACAGGAGGCACTGGTGAGAGGTGAGTGCATCTCATTCTAATGTGATTAAGATTTTGCTGAAATAGAGCCAGAAAGGAGTCTGAGAAAAGGAAAGAGAAAGAACAGGGGCAGAAAAGAGGGAAATAGATGAGCAGAAGTATGACTGTCTGGGAAGAGAGGCTACATAGCTAAGCCTAACTATGCCAAGTAAGATTGATGGGCTAGGAAACAATATCTTGTAAGAGCTCCCAGGAGAGAGAGTCCAGCCAGGTTGTTTTCTGAGAGGGTAATCTTTATGAGATGTGCTGAGGAGTACCCTGGTGCCATTCCCTAAGAAAAAATGATAGCCACCATTTAATCTCATCAGAATTAATTGTCCTGTTGTTTTCTTTACAATTGGGATGACTCCTTTTCTCTCTGCACATTTGTAAGTCTTGCTAGGACCAATGCTGCTTTGTGGTGACAAGCAACATATGTGTAATCACCCACAGGGATTTAGGAAGACAATGGTATTTTTTAAAATCTGCCTTTTTGCCTACATTCCCTTTTATGGTTATACTCATTGTATACAGCACCTAACTGTTGAAAGTGGGGGGATGCACAAGAAACAAAAATGAAAAATAGTCCGATAACCTTCCATCTTGCTGAGGAAATCAGGTAGAAGAAAATAATCATCCTGAAAACATCATTCTGAATTTGGAAGGGATTAGTCAGGGGGACCAAGTCATTTCTCACTCATAGTTTGATCTTAGTTCCACCTTGTCCCAAAGGAGAAGTAAATTTTGCCAGTCCTTTTCCTGGCAGCAGTCCAATAGGATCCCTGCCCATGCTGGGCCTTGCTATATGAGTTGCCCTTATAGAGGAATAAGGGGGCTCTTTTCACCAATTTGATCCTCCTGATCAGGGCCGGCCGAATCGATCGAATCGGGCCCCGCGCCTAAGGGGGCCCCGCGCCCCTGCACCCAGAAGTGCCGGGCCGCCGGGGCCGGAGTTACAATTCAGAGCCGGTGGCCCTGCTCCACCACTATGTGGAACTGGGTCTCTCCCCCGGCTCTGCCCGGAGCGGGCCCCAGACCCCCCTGCCGGCCCCCCCGCACGTCCTGTGCGCGGCCCTGGGCGGCTTCCCCTCGCCACCTGCTGCTGCCCATGTCGGCGTTGCAGGTGGGCGGGGCCCGGGAGTGACGTCACGTTACGTCACGCCCGGGATTTTCAAAGTGCCCAGAGGCAGGCCGCTTGGCTGCCTCCGGGTTCGGACTGCAGGGCCTGAGTGCAGACTCCGGACCCGCAATGCGGAACGTAGGGAAGGGGCTTGTGCAGCGGCAGAGGGGCTGGGGAAGGGACTTGGGGGCTTGTGCAGTGGTGGAGGGGCTGGGGAAGAGGCTTGGGGGCTTGTGTAGTGGGGAGGGCTGGGGAAGAGGCTTGGGGGGTTGTGTAGTGGGGAGGGGCTGGGGAAGAGGCTTGGGGGTTGTGTGGCTGGGGAAGGGGCTTGTGGGGAGGAGTAGGGAAGAGGGTTTGGGGGCTTGTGCAGTGGGGAGGGGAAGGAGAAGGGGCTTGTGGAGAGGGAAGGGAAGAAAGGGGAAGGCACCAAGAGACAAATGGCAGGGGCCAAGTGCACTGCAGACAATGAGGGAAAGGGCAGGAGGGGAGGTGTCAGTGGGAGGGGACAGGGTGATGCTAGGAGAGGAGAGGGGAAGGGCATTGGGGGCTAGAGAGGGAGGTGCTGGGAGAAGGCTTGAAAGAAGGGGTGGGCATGAGAAAGGTGGGGATGGAGCAAGTCATGTGTGAGGGCACAGAGGGGCAGGAGGGGAATGGGGCAGAGAGTGGTGAGGGGTGGGCCTCAGGGAAAAAGAGGGCAAAGGGGCAGGGGCAGTAAGGGAAGGGGGAGGCACCAGGAGGGTGCAGGGCTAAGGGAAGGTGCAGGTGCCAGGGGATTCTCAGGTGAAGCAGAAGGGCAGACACCTGCAGGGAAGGGACCAGCACCAGAGGAGAGAGGCAGGGCAGGTGTGTAGACGGAGGTGTTGGAAGAGGGGATGAGGAGTCGTAGCTCACTTGATCAGAGTAGGGCTACTGGGGGAGTGGGCACAGGGGGGAGTGAAGGGCTGGTGGAGGGGGGCAGGTTGCAGGAGGGCTGAGGGCAGTGAGAAGGGCAGGAGTCAGGACAGTAGAAGAGGGTGAGGAGTTGGGGGGCAGCAGGCACCAGGGGAGACGATGGAGCAAGGAGAGGAGACATGGCAGCAGAGAGAAAAGGTAAAGGTTTAAAAATATGTATTATTAACATAGTATGCTGCCCACGACCAGTTTGTTTGCGCCCCACGGAGCAGTTTGGGTTTACGTGGGGATCAACACGTGGCCGGTGAGTGGGAGCCAAAACCAAAAAGTAGTCAGTGTAATGATCTTCTGTTGATATGTGTTTTAGTAGTTAAATTCTTGGACTGTCATTGCTCATGAAAAGTGCTGTCACATGGGTAGAAATTGGGTAAATATTGCATTTTATTAATATCAGCAGAACTGACTTAAATGGGGCCTATGTGTTGTGTAGTCTTGCCTTAATCTTTATATTCATGCCTGTCAGTGTGAGAGAAGCTATTTGTATATATTTGCTTGCATATGCAACCACACTTTAGTTGAGGCCCTCAGCATGTTCTGTAAGTATCAGTGTGGCCCTTGGGGCTTCCAAAGTTGAGTTGCCCTAGCTCATCCCTGACAGGTGTCTGTCTCACCTGGTCTTAAATATCTGCAATTTAAGCCCATTCCTTCTCATCTTAACCTCAGAGGCCAAGCAGAACAATTTTTCTTCCTCCTCCTTATGATACTCTTTTAGATACTTGAAAGCTGCTCTCATGTCCCTTTTCGGTCTTCTCTTTTCCAAGGTAAACAAGGCCAATTTCTTCAGCCTTGCCTCATATCTCATGTTCTCTAGACCTTTCATCATTTGTGTTGATCTTCTCTGGAGTTTCTCCACATTTCCTGAAATGTGGCACCCAGAACTGGACATGATACTCCAGCTGGGGCCTAATGTAGATGGCTCATTCCCTGCCTAGGGGACGTGAGACTGGGAGGGTTAATTTCCAAGCCTCCTGTTTATTCTTTTCCTAAGCCAGGAGGACACAGTAGTTCTGATGGGGGCTCTGCAGGAAGGCAGCCCACACTGCCCCCTTCCTGAAAGCTTGTGCAGGTGTTAAACAGCTGTCCAGCCCACCCTAGAGGTGACTGTATTTCAGAGTGCCTGAAGCAACACTGCACCAGCAATGGACAGCAGAATGGCTACCGGGCATGGCTTGCTCATGATTGCTTCAGTCCCGTTGATGGGCCTCAGCCCCTTTCCTTCCACTCCCCAGCTTTGCAATGGGGCTGTAGACTCTGGGGGAGAGAGGTGGGGGCAGGCAGAGGTCTCCCTGCGGCAGATGTAGACACGTCTCTGTATTAATCATTCTCTCATTGAAGTTTTTAGCTTTGTAGTGAGTCCTTTTACATGGAAACTTTGTATTACGTCTTGGTAAAATAGTCCCTAGGACAAGTGAGGCAGAGACTGTCCCTGTGGGGTGAATGAGGTGGGAATGGATAAGGCGGAAGGTGAGCACCTCTGGGCAGTTGGAAAGGTTGGAGAGGGGATGGAAGCCAGATCCAAGATCAATGAGCCCTGGGAAGTGGGCCCATTGAAAGGAGACTGGACCTGTGGATACCTTGGGGGTCTGCAACAAGGGCCTGCTTTGGGAAGCCCCCTCTTTGGAGGTGAATGTGGCAGCATTGAGACACCACCCAAAAGCAGGTGCCACAGACACTAACTGCAGAGTCATGTGACTGCTCTCACAGATCTTGCACATGCATAAGATGATAGATCTGCGGGGGCAGTGGCGTAGACAGTTGCCCCTGGGAGAAAAATAATATAAAATGGATCAAAATTATAGGTGCTTTTTGAATATGCTGACTTGAGAGTGGAAAGATTTCATATTGTCATGTATGATTCCTGGTAACCCATCTCAAATATGAAAAACTAGGTTGATACCTGTTCATATCAGGAGCTGTTGAATTCCGTTCACCATTTGCAGTATCTCATTAGGATGTTTAGTGGAGAAGATGTTGTTGTTGTTGTTGTTGTTTTTATTTATACTGTGGGCGAAGCATGGGCTCACAAGAATTCTTCCATTGTTTTACCATGAGTCTCAAAATATTTGGTGTTTTTCTAAAGGCCTGGAGTCAGTTGATTATGTAGAAATCTCAGCTTTCATTTAAAAAAAGTTCTCTATACTTCTGGGCCTTACAGCTAAGGAGGAAACCTTTAAAACATGAGCCCTAAATACTCAAACAAAAGGCCAATAAAAATCCAACATGTTTTATTTTTAAAATATTGTATGATTTGTAGACCATTCTCATAACTTTGTGTAGGCGTTCCTTGTGATTTTTGGTTTGGCAATACTGCTCTTTGATTGGTGAATTTAGAGAGGTCTCTCCCTTCAGTTTCCCTTTCCACCCTCCTTTTTGTCACAGGTCATCAGAGAATCATAGAGACAATGGAGAGTAGGGTGAGTCCATGACTATGGTTAATGACTGGTCAGGGTGACTAACTATTATCAGCCAGTGGTCTGAATGAGCTATCTACTGCCATCTGTTAATCAACTGTAGGAAAAGGCTTCAGGAGCAGACCTTATTTATATAGACAACTTACTTTGCCACAGAGATCAGTAGACACACTTGCTGTGTCAAGGTGATCAATTTTGGCTCTTTGGGTTGAAATTCACTTAAGACTTGGAGCTGGGAGAATGAAATGTTGTTATCCATATTGTATGATTAAAAGACCTGAACTTAATATGACCTGGCTTAGGGTCTACCATAACGTGAACACTAAGCAGAGGATAGTGAGTCACATCTAAGTGAAAGTCACAGAAGATGGAAACAGGTTTTATTTCTGGTGGTGTAGAGTCTATTTGGGAGTCCTCAATTATATCTGACACTTTACATTCAGGCTACGTCTAGACTGGCATGATTTTCCGAAAATGCTTTTAACGGAAAAGTTTTTCCGTTAAAAGCATTTTGATCTAGATTGGCATGGATGCTAAAAAGCACTTTTTGCGGAAAAGCATCGTGCCAAGAAAGCCCCAATCGCCATTTTCGCCATTGGGGCTTTTTTGCACAAAACAGTTTTTAGCTGTCTACACTGGCCCTCTTATGCAAATACATTTGCGCAAGAGGGCTTTTTCCCGAACGGGAACATCATAGTATTTGCGCAAGAACACTGACAATCTTACATTAGATCGTCAGTGTTCTTGCGCAAATTCAAGCGGCCAGTGTAGACAGCTGGCAAGTTTTTCCGCAAAAGCGCGGAAAAACTTGCCAGTCTAGACGCAGCCATAGTGTTTAAAGGCAGAGCTGACTAGAATCAATTGAGAGTCCTTGTCTTGTCTCAGTGATCGCTTGAGCAAAAATCATTGATAAAATCTTGTCTAGACTGACCTTGGACTCAACATGCAGGCAATGTGTTGAAGGGCAGTGCAAGGAGGCAATGGTGGTGAGGTACTATATTACCTAGTGAAATCATTGGTGCTGAAATCACTAAGGACTGAAATTTGACCACAGAACTGACACTTTCTTAACAAAGACTCCATTTTTGCTATTTAAAAAGTAAATCAATGTAACAGAAAACTGCAACGCTCTCTGGTAACTTTTTAAAAATCAAACTTTAAACTTTATTGAAAAAATTGGATAGTTTGCAATTGAAAATATTTGACCTACACTTAAGGCAACTGATTTAATTTTGTGTAAAATTTTGCATAATAAAGGATGACATTTTTTTTTTAAATGTTCAACTACATTTTGATCAGATCTACTTCTGATGTGATATTTGTGTGTGGTTGTAGTTTGTTGCGTGGGTGCATGTTTTTGTTTTTTTGTTTTGTTTTGGGGTTTTTTTGCTCAACAAAAAATCCTGGGAGGGGCCGCCAAAGTGGTTCAAATTGGGCCCCGCACTTCCTAAAGCCAGCCCTGCTCCTGATGACCATGTAGGCTAATTGAACTAAGAGGTCTAATAAAAGATATGGCCTCATTCATCTTGTGTCTCATAGAAATTAGATCACATATGAGCCCACAGAGAAAAGCAACTGTACAATTCCATGTCATCCCACACTGTGAATCTTGTGCCCTGTTCTGGTCATCACATAAATAATGTTTGAAACATATGAAGGTAATTGATATTACAATAGCCTTCAAATGACTCTAAAATATTTCCAGTAAAAAATATTTCCAGTAAAAAATATTAATCAGATAAAAATAGAAGGACCACAGAAAAGATTCTCAGTGAGAAAGGATATGGCCAAGACAAAGATTCTAATATTGGGGTAACTGAAAATAACACACTTTCCCCGCTTGCATTATCGATAGGTTAAAAGTTATTTCGAAAATATATATGCTCCTGACTGAGTGGATTTGTTTCACTGTCATCTAGGGGATAAAAGCACTAAACTGGGTTGTGGGAGATGGGGAAGGGCATCTGTGCTCAGCTCTGCCACTGGCCTGCAGTGTGGCCTTTGGCAAGTCAATTCTCTTCTTTTCTGTGACTGCAAAATAGAGGTAAGGATACTGATTTCTATTGTCAAGGTGCTTTGGAATTTACTGATGAATAGCACTATGTAACTAAAGGATAGAGAATTATTAAAATTCCAATTAAGTAAAACATGTAAACACATGCTTACAGTCAAAAGGATTAAAACACATGGCAGTGATACTGAAGACAGTGTAACTTAACTAGTCTGATATACTTTCCTGAACAGTGATGGATGGCTGAATTGGAACCAAAATGAACAGAAACAAAAAATAACCATGATAATAGCAGAGTTGAGGGAGCAGAACTCAAATCCACAAACAAGTCCTTGGTGACTTTATTCCTAACCCCAACTGACATTTTCTATATTCTATATATTTGATTGTGACACTATTTATTTGACAAGATTGCTGGGACAAAATAATGGGTCACCGAGGGAACAAAAGTTTGATTTCTTCTTCTGTTAAGCTGTTATTTGATCTGATTCCTGTTTAATTTCTTTTCCTTAATTGTTTTCTTTCTAGCTCCTAGATTCCTTGCTCTTTGGTATTATAGACAGACCCTTAACTTCCTCTCAGTATCAATTTTTTTCAGCTTCATACTTTCAACCTAAGAAATTGCCAGCATTTCAGAATCATTCCGCCTCAGTTAGGGCACATCTACATAGCAGCATTATCCCGGAATAATGGATTTTTCAGCCTCAGCCCATTAGGTATTATTTCATTCCGGAATAATGGATGTTATTCCAAAATAACTATGCGAGCATCTACACAGCAAGCCTGCTATTTCTAAATAATTTTGAAATAATGGACATCTTATTCAGGATTCTGTACCAACTAATTCTATGAGGAATAATGCGTATTCCAAAATAGCTATTTTGGAATAGTGCATGTATGGACAGGGAAGCTAGAGTTATTTCAAAATAAGGGGCCTCCAGGAAATCCCACAGGTGCCCTACTGTCTGTTCTGTCCACACACATCAGAACTCTATAGCTTCCCTTCCCCTGCAGTCCTTCAAGCTTCAGCCTCAGGGGAAACAGTGTGTGACACAACAGGCCCTGACTACCTTGAGCCACACAGCAGCTGTCAGTTCAGCACTTTCTGCTGCCATGAGCAACCCTGTTGCTCCCACTGAGCTCTCCATGGCTGCAAAGGAGCAGGCAGCCTGTTCCCAGAACCCTGCCCAGGGACAGAAGAGCAGTGCGCTCTCCTGGTCTTGTGTGGAGATCCTGGACCTCATTGAGGTATGGGGAAAGGAGACAAACCTCCAGTATCTCCACATCAAATGCAGGAAAGCAGATATCTATGGCTGGATGGCCAATAGCCTGGTCACCAAGAAGCAGGTATGCATGAAAGTTAAAGAACTTATGCAGGCCTATGCCAAGGCCAGGGAGTGCAGCTCCCACTCTGGGGCAGCACTGCAGGCCTGCCCATATTATGCCCAGCTCTACCACACCTTAGGGAGCGGATCAGTCCCTTCCCTCCTGTTGATGTGGACTCAGGGCTAGAGATGCCCATTGTCACCCTCCTGGTGGGCAGAGCCAGTGAGGAAGAGGAGGAAGAGAAGGAGGAGCTGGATGAGGCCAACACCAGTTCCATGCCTGCCAGCCAGGATGTCATGCTCGCACTGCAGCCAGTACCCCCTTCCCAGTATGTCTCCTGGGCATCATCTGAAGGGGAAGGCCCCTCAGGTGAGTGCCATTACATTCCCTAGGCACACACTGGTGAAGGTGGTGGGTGGTGAAAGGCTGCTGCACACTCCTCGCTTAGCCTTCTTGGCCTGGGGATTGCGCAGCAACCTGTGCATATGGGTGCACATGGAGCACCAGTCCAGGGCACACAGTCCCAGAAGGCAGCAACAGAGGACCCTTGTGCTCTGGCTCAGAGGGTGTCTGGGGAGGCTTGCCTTATTCCCAACACCGGGATGGGACACCCTCCCACCACAAGCCAACACTAGAAGGAGTCTAGGACACCCACACACACTCAGGAGTGCTGCACACTCCCGGGGACAGCACAGCAAGACAGAGGAACATCTGCCACTCACACACACCTCCCCCAACACCCTGTCCCCCTCTCCTCCAGCGGGCAGAGATACAAGGCCTCTCCCTGTGGAATGCTGCCACTGCTGGACCCAGTGTGCGCGTGGCATGGAGGGAAGCCCAGCAATCTCATGGCCCCTCTCCCATCCTCAGGCTCCCAGTCTAGCTGGCACCTTCCCATGCCTGCTTGTCCCCAGGATATGGGGGTAGTGAGGCATCCCCCTTGGATATCTGTGTCCCAGCAAGAAAGGGCCAACCATCTAGGCCTCAGGTGGCTTTGCTCGAAGCACATTGCCTTTGTTTGACCCAAGGTCTTTTGGTCTTGGCTCAGAGATGACGGCTAGACTTCATGCATGGTGTCCCCCAGGATGACTGCCCTTCTCTTTGTTCTCCACAGCTGGACCAGCTGCAAGAAGGGAGCAGTTGCCACTTCCTGTGCTATCCTCCCAACCCCACTTGATCCACTGGTGCCGGAGAGCCCACAAGGTCCTCCAGAAGGAGCATATCACTGCCTTGCGAGTCCTGAAGCACTCCATGGACTGGCAGGACCAGAGACTGGAGGAGGACCAGCAGCTGTGCCACAATACTTGGCAGGAGTTGCTGCAGCAGGGCCAATCCATCTGTGCTGCCTTCCACTGAGTCATCGACCACCTGGTGGTTGCTCCTGTGCCAGCTCCCACCCCTCCAGCTTCTCCCCCACCCCCTTCGATGGCCGCTGAGGGCCCAGCACACGAGGAGGTGGCACTACCCGATGCAGGCGCCACTCCCAGCCCCAGCCCTGAGCCTCTCCTCCCCCTTCCTCCCCTTTCCACTCCCTCTTCCCCTCTTCAAGGTTCTTTCCCCAGTACCTCCCCAGTTATGTTTATCTCAAATAAAAAACACAGAGATTCTTGTTCCAAAACAAAAACTGTAGTTTATTGACTGTGCAGAGGAAGGAAGGGTGAGGGGGTGAGGGGAAGGGAAGGGCAGGGGAAGGGAGGGGTATAGAAGGAAAGGCAAAGAGGAGCAATGCACAGGATCCTTGTGGGGAGGCCCAGGGGAGAGTGTCACTGGGGTCCTTGTAAGAAACTCTCCCTTGGGGCCTCCTAAATTTGCACGGGCCCCTGATGGGCCTGCCAGATAGCAACTGTGCACTGCTGCTCAAAGGCCCTTCTGAGCCTATCAGCATCTGCCCCCCACCCTAGCAGGAACATTTTCCCCTTACTTTCATAAAGGTTGTGGAGGACATAGCATGCTACCATGACTTGGGGGACATTCCACTCATCGAGGTTTAGCTGGGTGAGGAGACAATGGAACCTCCCTTTGAGATGCCTGAAGGTGCCCTCCACAACAATACAGACCCTGATGAGCTTGGTGTTATAATGTTCCTTGGTAGAGTCCAGGTATCCAGTGAAGGGCTTCATGAGCTAGAGGAGCAGAAGGTACAATACAGACCAGCATGTCCACATCCCTAACCTTGATGGTGTGGTTGGGGAAAGGGGTGCCAGTGTGTAGCTTCCAGAACAGGCTGGAGTTTTGGAAGACAAAACTTTATGCGCCCTCCCCGACCACCTGATGTAGATGTCGGTGAACTGGGCACAGTGGTCCATGAGGGCCTGAAGGACCCATCAAGAAGTACACTTCTGGTTAATGTACCCAGATGCTTGCTGGTCAGGGGGCCCAGATAAGGATATGGGTGCCATCAATAGCCCCTGCAGTTAGGGAAGCCCATGGCAGCAAAGCTGGGGTCCACATTTCCTAGGTTGATGACCGTGTGCAGCAGGATGGTGTTGACAGCCCTCACTACTTGTATCAGCAGACAAACAGAGAATCATAGGGTTCCCAGAGCCCTCGGGAGTTCCCCTCTCCCCATCCCTTTCTCTTCACACAAGGAGCAACTCCGACTTGCCCCATCCCCTGTCAGGGCTTTGTAAAGGTGGGACTCAAAAACCTCCCAGGAAGGGGACTTCTACCACCCCCACAACCTCCACCACCCTTACCTAGGGAACCCAGCTCCAGCAGTTCAGTTCACCAATCTTCTGGGACAATAGCACGAGAGCGCCATACCTGCATGACCACAGCTCCACATGAACTTGTTCCTGATGAATCAGTAGCTGTCTGGTGTGGCGTGCTTCCAGATGGCAATGGCTACCAGCTTCTGGAGGAGGAGGATGGTTCTCATGTGGGTGTCCCATCATCTGAGGGCAGGGGCAAGCCACTCACAAAGCTCTAGAATGTGTCCTACATACAGAAATTCTGGAGCCACTTCTGGTTGTCCCACCGCTCAAGTCAGATCTAGTGTCCAGTTGCCAGGAGCAGCGGTGCGTAATGTGCACAGGACCGGTGGGGCTGAGCTCTGTGAGCAGGACCCAGAGAGAGGTGATGAATTGTCCCACAATGATCTGGGGGTCTTGTTCCTGCAGGGCCTGGAAGGCAGCCTGCAGAAGCTACAGCAGAAGGTGCACTAACACATATAAGGGCCAGCGACTGCAGGGAGACAGGTCCGGCTCCATGGCTAGAGAGCAGAGGTGTCTGCAAGGGCAACCAGAGCAGGCAGTGAAAAGGCTTTGCTGTCCCTCAATGAGGTAGGCAAATGAGAAGAACCCAAGACACGACTATACAGACTTTAAGCTCGAGCCTCAGATAGTCTCAGTCAGCAGCTCCAGGAAGTGACTGCTGTCCTGTTTCCCTGCCTGAAGTGCTTCTGGAGGAGGGGCCTTAAATGCAATTCAGCGTCCAATGAGTGTGGAGTCTCTATTTTTAAATAGCTCAGAGCTATTTTGATGAGCATTCCCTCCAAAATAGCTTATTCTGAAATAAGTGTGCAGTGTAGACATGCCCTTATAGTGGGAACTATAGAAATGAAGAGGTGTTACGGATGCATAAATAGGGAGAACCTATTTGACCTCTTCAGGTATTTCTCCAACAGTTCCACTTCTTCAGTGTCAAAGTCAAATACCTTTCGGCTGTGTCTAGACTGGCAAGTTTTTGCCAGCTGTCTACACTGGCCGCTTGAATTTGCGCAAAAGCACTGACGTTCTAATGTAAGAAATCAGTGCTTCTTGCGCAAATACTTTGACGCTCCCATTCGGACAAAAGTCCTTTTGCGCAAGAGGGCCAGTGCAGACAGCTCAGGACTGTTTTGCGAAAAAAAGCCCCGATGGCTAAAACGGCGATCGGGGCTTTCTTGCACAAAACCGCATCTAGATTGACACGGACGCTTTTCTGCAAAAAGTGCTTTTGCACAAAAGCGTCCGTGCCAATCTAGACGCTCTTTTCCGCAAATGCTTTTAACGGAAAAACTTTTCTGTTAAAAGCATTTGCGGAAAATCATGCCAGTCTAGACGTAGCCTTCCTGTATTATATTTTTCCAAATCCTATCCAAACCAGGTAATGATTCTTCCTTGCTAAGGATGGGTCATCAAGCCATAGTCCCCTCCCCTACACTATTCCTGCTCAATACTTAAGGCTGAATATCAAACACGCCCAAGCAAAGCAGGAGCAAATTGAATTTACATAGACATACCCAGGGTCTCTCCTCACTTCCAGCTAGCTGTGAGGGACACATTTCCTCAGATTCAGCTTACAGTAGGATGTGTGGGATAAAGCACACGGGGCTTCTCCTCCCTCCAATACACTCTGCTGAATGGCTATTTCAGGGGACTGTAAGGGCTGCTCTCTTCACACACTTCCAGGTCACAAATTACCTGAAAGGGAGTAGAAAAAAGACATGTTTCTCTGCAGAGCTTGTTAGGTGCAGAAAGGTGAGTAGGCTGCACCGTCTTTAGGGGTGTTGCAGTATATGAACTTCCCCTGTACTTTCTGGAGCTCTGGGAGGAATTATGACTCCTTTTCAGAGCTCCACCAGGGGTCAGTGCAAAGCTGCACTGCTCCCTGGTCAGGGTTATGACTAAATACTACTGTGTAGGCTTTCAGTGCTGAGCAAGAGAAGTTACAATCCATAGTGCTATATCAGGTCATTTGTAGCTACGTCTGGCCACATCTTCACTTAAGCTAGCACCATGCATTATTTATGGTAAGAGAGCAAAACTAACAAAGCGTTTAATAACAAAAGCAGCCATAAAACCCACAGTGATATAACTGAGTAATAAATAAGGCAATTTTTGTTCTCCTGGGTTCACACTTTGAGTATATCAGCTTAGTCCCAAGTTTTCTTGGAGCTTGTTTGCTGCCTCAGCGTTCTATATTCAAAAGAAATCACACAACTGTTATAACTTCTCTTACTACCATTTGGGGTTCAAGACATAAATAGATGCATACACAAAGGGTATGTCTAGAATACAGAATTTTTTCAAAAAAAGTGGCCTTTTTTCGAAAAAACTTCCCCTGCATCTAGACTGCTGCCGCGTTCTTTCTAAAGTAAATCAAAAGAACACAGCAGTTTTTTCGACCGCGGAAAACATCGTTTTATGAGGAATAATGCCTTTTTTCTAAAGTGCTCTTTCGAAAAAAGGCGCTATGTAATGCAAACTGTGCTTTTTCGAAAGAGAGCATCCAGTCTGCCTGGGTGCTCTCTTTCGAAAAAGTGGCTTGCTTTTTCAAAAGTATTGGTTGTAGTCTAAATGCTCTTTTTTGAAAGAGGCTTGCAGTCTAGACGTAGCCTAACTGTTATTTGCTCAAAGTTTTTATTTTCAATCAGTATTGAACATACAGCAACTGGATTCAGCTTTGAGTGACTGCTATGTCCGTCTTATTTCCAACATCTCATATCGGTTCACCAAAGTACTAAGGTACATTTGTAAAGCCAGCAGGTGGGATTGAATTTGGGGCATTAGGGATTAAAGCTATGTGCCTCCACTGCATGAGCTAAATGCCGACTGGCTTTTACCTAAGGTTGTCAAGCAGACTTCACTCTCCCTTGTCAGTGGTCTCAGTGCCTCTGAGTTACACATGCTTAGCCATTAACAAGGGGCCTATTCTATTGACAGGCTGTGATGTAAAACTACTTAAGCCCAATGTATTTGCCCGGTAGAATTCTTGCTGCTTTGTTTTATTTTGGACTGATCAAGGTTTATTCTCCTTTGCAGATATATGGAAATTTACAATGACTAATGCTGCCAATTCTGATCAAAGAAGTTAAAATCATAATTTGCCAAAATACTAAGAATGTTTTAGGGAACAGAGTGAATAAATCATTTGTGGACATTTCTATGGCACTCTTATGGAAAGAAAAAGCTTATGAGACTTAGGGTACATCTACACTTCAAGGCATCTTTTGAATGCTCCCACTATTGCGAAATATAGTGAACATGCTATTTCAGCATCCCTGTAAACCTCGTTCTACGAAGGAAAAGGGATGTCTCAAAATAGTGTGTTATTTCGAAATTTGGCACCGTGTAGATGCACCAAATTTTGAAATAGCCTATTTCAAAATAAAATCAAAATAAGGTATGCAGTTTGCATAGCGCAAATTGCGTATCTTATTTCAAGTTTAGGGTGCCGTGTAGACACACCCCCTGTTTCAAACTTCTGTATACTCAGCCTTTAAAAACTGCTTGCTAGCAGTTTCTACAACAGCGGACTTTAGGCTTAGAAGTAATAGGGATGGGCAAACCTCAAAAAGCAGCTGTAGATAAACTGAGAAAAGCATGGGGT
The DNA here is from genome assembly GCA_019425775.1 of Rafetus swinhoei. Classification (NCBI taxonomy): domain Eukaryota; kingdom Metazoa; phylum Chordata; order Testudines; family Trionychidae; genus Rafetus; species Rafetus swinhoei. Next base: position 30,065,374 of record CM033443.1, on the reverse strand, counting down.
ATTAATTGAGACCCATCTAATTATTTCTGGAGTCTTTCTTTTCCCTCTCTCTCTCCCTCATGTGTCTCCAGTCCCAACCATTCTCTTTTCTAACCCACAACACCTTTCCATTCCCCTCAAGTTATTTTGCTGGGGATGTATTGTTGAGTTTATTCATACTGCTTCTTATCCTGGGATTTTTCAGGCCACCGACACATCAGAATGCATTGCTAACCTCTAATCTCAAGAATTCCCCAAATCAATGAGTTTGGAAGACAGCATCTAAACTGGCGGGAAACACTCAAACCTGCTGAGGTTCTAGTTGTGACAAATGTTGGAGTGTGGGCTAATTATGAAGTCCTGACTCAATACCATTGGCTCAAATTCAATCCAGTGAAGACAGAAATGACACTGCTAGAGAGACAGAAACATTCTGAATGGAGCTGATCTAAACAGCTTAAAACACTCTGATGCGATGCGGTCACAGAAGACCCCTTACGGGGACTTCCTGGAAGGGTGATAAACCCACTGACACTCCCCTCCTTGCTTTCTGGGGCTCCTTACCACCCTGTCCTGCTGGGCCACCCCACCTGGTCTGCTTCCAGCCAAGGCACAGAGCTAAGATCACTGCTTCCCCAAGCAGCAATACAGAAAATGAAACACTTCAGGTGTGAGGAAAATGCAGTTTTAGGGACAGCTTCCCGGGATACCACTCCCCATATGAGATCAGAACCCCCAATTAATTATTCAGATAAGCCCTGTTTAACACTGATTGCTCCTCCCAGGTAACAATTATTTACACTGGGCTTGATAGTCAAGAAGTGATTGTATAAAATACAAGCAGTAGGATTTAAGTAGATATAAGCAAAAACAGGCAGAGCAAAGTAGATTACAAATTTAAAATAACAGAAAACATTTAGCTAATTCTAACATTACAAACTTATTACAAACTAACCCTGACACTGTTCTTATTCCAGCTAAGTCCCCCCCAAACAGGGAAGTTTCCTCTTCCTGGGGTCTCTGGTTAATTTTCTTCGGAGTGCCATACCAGCCAAACACCAAGAAACTGCTAGCTTTCCATTGTTTTATAGATTCCACTTTGGGCAGAAATTGTGTTTTTACATTCCACCCTTCCATGGGACGTTACCTGGCCAGCCCTTACTACTTAGGAAGGTCACATGACTACCTAGGACCAACCACTGCTATGACTTAAAGGACAAAAGAGTCATTTACAGATTACCAGACCTTGAAGGATACACCCTTGATGGGTATTATTTGCACTTTTAAAACCATAAAGCATTCCATACTCCATAAATCTAACTTCACACATGAGAATGATACAAACACCAAAATATGACACAGAGACCCAGTGGATGATAACATTATGTTTGATAGGTTACATGAGGCCATTTGTCCCAAGCATTTTTGAATTATGTATATTTGTGTCCATAAGTTCATTTCATGAAGCATGGGGGGGGGTGTCCGTAATAAACACAAATTGAACATTTTTGAAAATATTTCATAGTGAAATGAATTCCAAAATGGAATTGTTAATTGAATTGAAGTTTGAAAAATTGAAATATAAATTTGAAAAATCAACCAGATCTGATTTTGAAGAACTTACTAAGACCTTGACTTCTCTTTGTCATAAGAACATAAGAACATAAGAATGGCCGTACTGGGTCAGACCAAAGGTCCATCCAGCCCAGTATCCTGCCTGCCAACAGTGGCCAATGCCAGGTGTCCCAGATGGAGTGAATCGAACAGGTAATGATCAAGCAATCTCTCTCCTGCCATCCATCTCCACCCTCTCACAAACAGAGGCTAGGGACACCATTCCTTACCCATACTGGCTAATAGCCATTTATGGACTTAACCTCCATGAATTTATCTAGTTCTCGTTTAAACCCTGTTATAGTCCTAGCCTTCACAACCTCCTCAGGCAAGGAGTTCCACAGATTGACTATGCCCTGTGTGAAGAAGAACTTCCTTTTATTTGTTTTAAACCTGCTCCCCATTACTTTCATTTGGTGCCCCCTAGTTCTTATATTATGGGAACAAGTAAATAACTTTTCCTTATTCACTTTCTCCACACCACTCATGATTTTATAGACCTTGATCATATCCCCCCTCAGTCTCCTCTTTTCCAAGCTGAAAACTCCCAGTCTCTTTAATCTTTCCTCATATGGGACCCGTTCCAAACCCCTAATCATTTTAGTTGCCCTTCTCTGAACCTTTTCTAATGCCAGCATATCTTTTTTGAGATGAGGAGACCACATCTGTATGCAGTATTCAAGATGTAGGTGTACCATGGATTTATATAAGGGCAATAAGATATTCTCTGTCTTATTCTCTATCCCTTTTTAATGATTCCTAACATCCTGTTTGCTTTTTTGACTGCCACTGCAGAGTATCTGTATTCTAATGTCAAGGTCGCATTAAGGCATTAATATAGACAGTTCTCACCAACTCCAGCTGCTAGACTACTGGAATAGATGCAGCCTTTATAACTTTTCTTCATGAATTCATCATCTCAACATTGGGCTTCTTCTATTCATGGACTCTCAGTCACAGCCAATCAAAAACTCCAGTTTGTACATCTCATGACAGCCTATCTCTGGAACTGGAGGACTTTTGAAAGCACCATGCACCACTTCTGTTTGACCACCAATAGCTAGCCCAATCCTAGGTCCTAACATTCAGTGTACTCTGTGATTTGAAATGACAGAGTAGGTGGTGTGGGTAGGGGAGTCAGACTACATGGGTATGGCTAGACTGCGAAGGGGGTTCAGGATACCAGAGGTATCCCAAAAAAAACCTCCACCGCATCTGAGGAATGCGTTTGCTCTTCACCTTTTTTTTGCAGAAAAGCAAACATGCTCTTTCAGAAGCCCCTGTATTCCTCATTCCACAAGGAAGAAGTGGGCTTTCAAAAGAGGGTTTTTTCCAAAATTTGGCCCAGTCTAGACGGGCCAAATTTCAGAAAAGCCTCTTCCAACAAAGTATCAGAAAAAGATGCGCAAAATATCGCTTCGCATTTTGCATATCTTTTTCCAATAGATCCTCGGTCTAGACATACCCTCTGTGAAAGAAAGCATACACAGTCAAAAAGAGTAAATAATCTTAAGTGACTCAAACTGTATTACAGAGTCTCCATGAATAGTAGGGATATATTACCAACCACCTGACCAAGATGGTGATTGTGAAATGCTACTTGAGATTAGAGAGGTTATAATTCCCCACATATTGACTGAGTAAATGTCAATTCAGGATGTGATGCAGAGATTCAAATTAAAGGTATTCCCCAAATTTAAAAACATAGTAAGAGGGCCCAAAAATGACACTGTGACTAAACAACGAGAACAGGAAGCAGTTAGAGGCAAAGAAATGTCCTTTAAACTTGGAATCTAAATCGTATGAGAACAATAGAAAGGAGTATAAACTCTGGCAAATCATATGTAAAAGCACAATTAGGCACACTGTTCCCTGTAAACTGAGTGCTCAGGTGGCCACCCAGGAGAGTTGAAATGCCATCCAGCTGATTAGCAGAGCATACACAGCTTCTCACAGCCAACAGCATGTATTTCTACTGGTGGTGCACATCCACACATGCCTGGGTACACATAATAAATTTTACTACACCCATGGATAGAAAAAAAATACAGGGAAAATTAATTAAGTACACTCACACACATACACACAACTAGCCAGAAATGCAAAAACTAACAGCAGGAATCCTGCCAAATAATCGGGTGGGCCACTGGATCATCAAGATGCTAGAGGAGCACTCAAGAATGTGAAGGCCATTGTGAAGAAGCTAAATAAGTTATTTACCCCAATCTTCGCTTCAGAGGATGTGATGGGGATTCCCACACCTGTGCCATTCATCATTAAATCTGAAGAACTGTTCCAGATTAAGGTGTTAGTGTAGAGGACTTTGGAACAAATTGATAAATTAAATGATAATAACTTGTTATCAGGACCACTTGGTATTTACCTAAGAGTTCTGAACAAATGCAAATATGAAATCGCAGAATTACTAACTGTTGTATATAGCATAGCAATTAAATTAGCTTCTGTACCAGATGACTGGAGAGCAGTTAATATGACACCAGTTGTTTTTTTTAATCAAAAAATGATCCTAGCAATTACAGATTAGTAAACCTAACTCCAGTACCAGGTAAATTGGTTGAAACTATAGTAAAGAACAGAATTATCAGTCACATGGATTAACATGATTTGTGGCAGAAGAATCAACATGACTTTTCTAAAGGAAAATGATGCCTCTCCAATCTATTAGGGTGTGTCTACACAGCATCCGAAACTCAAAATAAGATATGCAATTTGTATTACACAAATTGCACCGCTTATTTAAAGTCTATTTCGAAATAGCTTATTTCGTTGCTAATTTTGAAATACAGCGCTATTTCGAGCCATCCCTTATTCCTCATACAATGAGGTTTATAGGGATGGCGAAATAGCACATCAGCAGTATTTCAAAATAGTGGACACATTCAAAAGATGCAGCGTAGCTATTTCAGGATACATCTGGTATCCCCAAATAACTCTGATGTGTAGACATACCCTCAGAATTCTTTGAGGGGGTAAATGAGTGTGGACTACCATGATACAGTGGATATAGTGTACTTGGACTTTAACAAGATTCCTCACCAAAGGCTCATAAGTAAAGTAGCGTTTAGTTAGGTAGGGTCCTCTCATGAATCAATAACTACTTAAAAGGCAGAAACCAAAGGGAAGGAATAAATAATCAGTTTTCACAATGAAGACAGGTAAACAGTAAGGTTCCTCAGGGATCCCCATTGCTTTTTAACATATTCATACATGATTTGCCAAAAGGAGTAAACAGTGAGGTGCCAAAATTTACAGACAATATAAAATTACTCAAGATAGTTAAATCCAAAGCAGACTGCAAAGAGATCTTCCAAAATGAGTGACTGGGCAACAAAATGACAGATGAAATTCAGTGTGGATAAATGCAAAATAATGTACATAGGAAAATATAATCCTAGCTATACACACAAAATGATGGTGTCTAAATTAGTTGTTATCCCTTTCTCTGAAGGAGATCTTGGAGTCATTGTGGATAGTTCTCATAAAACAGCCACTCAATGTGCATCGGTAACAATGAGAAACCATTAGGAAAGGGATGGGTAATAATGCAGAAAATATCATAATGCCACTAAAAATCCATGATACACCCACACCTTAAATGCTTCATGTAGTTCTGTTTACCACATCTTTAAAAAGACATATTAGAATTGAAAAAGGTACAAAGAGAAGAAAAATGATTAAATGTACAGAACAGATTCTGTGTGAAGAGAGGTTAAAAAGACTGGGACTTTTCAGCTTTGAAAAGAGATGACTAAGAAGGGATATGACAGAGGTTTAAATCATGACTGGTATGCAGAAAATGAGTAAGGAAGTGTTATTTACTTCTTCACAAAATGCAAGAATCGGTGTCACCCAATGAATTGACACTTCTCCACACAACTCATAGTCAGCTTGAGGGACTTGTAGCCAGCAGAGCTTGTTAAGGCCAAAACTATAATGGAACTAGATAAGTTCATGGAAGATATTCACCAAAATGATATCCCTTGCCTCTGATTGTTGGAGGCAGAGCTGGATGACAGGGGATGGCTCATTTGATTGCCTGTTCTGTTCATTTCCTCTCAGCCTCTGGCACTGACCACTGTCAGAAGGCACAATACTTGGCTAGGTAGACCATTAGTCTGACCCCAGGATGGTTGTTCTCATGTTCTTATGTCTGAAACCTGCTTACTTCAGAGATTACTTCTCTGATGTGCAACCTATCCAGACAATTGTGCTGACTTTGTATAGAGAAATTAGAAGTGCCTGAGGAAAAATAATTCTGGAAACTGGAGGCTGTGCATTTTTATTGTTAGGTTTTACACTATGGATCACGCTGCTGGAAGAGCTTGGACTATGGTCTGAGCTGTTATGGTACTAACCCATCTGCACCCTTTCCCACAGAAAAAAAAGTGTGAGAAACAAAAAGAATGGAGGAATTAGTTTCATTGTATGAGCCCCAGGATGGCAAGAGAAGAGTCTAATTTAATTGTATGCATATCTTGGAATTCTATTGTGCACTATAATGAGCCCGGGACAGCAACATGGCCGCCCGCTGACCCAGAAGAGAAAGCGCCCTCTATGACTCCTTGGCGGGCGGGCCCAACCACACCTAGCCCTGCCCACAGAGGGCAGGTCTAGGACTATAAGAGCTGCAGGCTCAGTCAGAGCTTGGCAGTCGACCCAAGCAGACACCTAGCACCGGTTCCCGCAGTGAAAGGTGCAGCCGCACTACCCCCGACTGGGTCTGGCCTCCAGGACCCCTGCCAAACCTGGAGCCCTGGCCCGGGCTGCGGAGACTCCAGTTGCCGCCTGAACCCACGCCAAACCCTCTGGGACCCTTGCTGGGCACAGATGACTGGTCCAGCCCAGCTGAACCGCTGCCTGAGCCGGAGCCCATGGACACCCTGCCAGTCCCTCCATCGCCCGTGGACCCCCCGGAGCAGTGCCAGAGTCTGGTAGGCCCTCAGGGGGAACTAGGGAGTGGCCCAGGGATAGCCGACCTCAGGGCAGCTGAGGAGATGGAGGTTGGGTAGGCAGCACGTTGCGGCCTGAACCCCCGCAGACCCTCAACCCAGTCGGCGCATAACGGCCTGGATTCCCACTGACCTAGTGACTGCAAGACCGCCACTATCAGGGCCCTGGGCCGGGACACAGTGGAGAGGGTGGGCCTACGTCCCCCCTGCTACCCCTCCCTTTGGGTGGCAGGTTTCCCCTGTAGGGCCAAACCCCCTGCACTTGTCAGCTTTCCGGGAGTGAGGAGACCCAACCTTTGTTAGGCTGGAACCCGGCCAGAGCTTTAAACTACTGAGCCCCCATTGCCTAGCGCCCTGACCCAGGGCTGTGCCTTAGACTGTGACCCTTGAACTATTTGTGTTCCCCCCTTGCCTGGCGCCCTGACCCCGGGCTGCACCATAGGAGTTGTCGCTTGGCCAACGGACAGGCCGAAGCGTGCCTTACAGACTGGTGGGCACTCTGAGGAGTCAGTGGTGCCTTCCCCCCCGCTGACGAAGGGCCCTTTACATGCACACAAAGGGCATGTCTACACTAGGAAATTATTTCAAAATAACTAAATTCAAAATTATAACTCCCAAAATAACTATTTCAAAACAAGCTTATTCCCTGAGGAAAGCAGGAGTACAGATTTTGAAATAACCAGCCCATTAATTTAGAAATAACAGGTTTGGTAGTTTGGACACTCTGCTTATTATTTCAAAATAAGGGGGGTTATTTCAAAATAACTCCCTGGACTAGGTTGACACTGCAAAGATAAACTGGAAAAAGAAACGCAATTTGCATACTGCAATTTGTGTATCTTTTTCAATTTTACTGTTGAAAGAGGCTTTTCCAAAATTTGGCATATCTACATATCTTTCAAAACAAAGTGCTCTATCGAGACATCCCTTATTCCTCATAAAAGAAGGTTTACAGGGATGGCAAAAGAGTTGGTCCGCTTTTTTGAATTTTCTTCGAAAAAAGCGGACACATTCTTTGGACTCCAGTATCCCGGAAAAAGCAGTGCAGTTTAGACGTAGCCCTAGTGTAGACCAGGGCAAAAGCTCAGGTCCTCAAATGCTTCTTAATGGATACAGCTTGATTTAAGATACTTTTGTGATTGGTACCCTCTAGATATCTAAGGCTATTTCTACACAGCAGCGTTATTTTAGAATAACTGATGTTATTCCGAAATAACAAAGAGCATTATTACACTACAAGCCATTATTTCAAAATAAAGGCAAGCTGGAGGACTTCTTACTCCGACTCTTGGTAACCCATATTTTACGACAAGTAAGGGAAGACTGAGGAAGAGTGTTCTTCCTTCGACTTCCTGCTGCGTAGACAGAGCCAAAAGCCAAGTTAAGCTATTTGGACTTAAGTTACACAATTGACGTAGCTCAAGTTGCATATCTTAATTCGACTTTAGCCCTGCTGTGTAGACGTACCCTAAAAGATTGGGTGCAGCTAGAGACTAGTGGCCTTTCAGAGAAGGGAATATAATATGTCAGCTATCAATCAGGTGGGTTGCTCTGCTGGCTATGGAGTAAGAGAAAGTTGAGTTAAGGAATAACAAAGAGATGGGGCAGTGAGAGGTACCAAGTCCTTCATCTTGAATACCAGTGTATCTGGGGTTGGCCTTGTTTGGTTGTTGGCTTGCATTCCTTTCTCCCCTTTTACATGGATTATCCCAGTGATGATGACTTCCTTTCCCGTAATCTGCCCATTTCTAATCTGACTGCTAAAATGGTCCCATTCAGAATGAGGGGCATGACACAGAGAAGACCACAGTCTATGTCCTTTCATTTCAGGAGCCCTGTAGTCTCCTCTGTGCCTCATCCACAGTGGATAGTCACTTGCTATGATTAATGAGGTTAGTGCTTTAGCTCAAGTGGCAGAGGTCTGGGTTCAAAATGTGCTGTCAACCAACATAGGGTTGTCTCTGTTATTAGGATAAATTCTGCAGCGATGGATAAACTTACTATACAACCATAACAATATTGTGATGGAAGTTTAGTAAGAAAATTAATGTTCAGTTTTTCAGTGTGAAAATGTTGATTGTTTTAAACTTGCAAAGCAGACAGATTTTATAGCAGCTATCCTAACCAAAAGCAATGTGACCTTACCATTTCTGATCATGGCAGTGCTGGACTTCCCAGGGATAGAATATATAAAGGCTTTCACCACTATGTCACCAGTTTTCAGAGTTAACAGAAATGGTTAATTCCCATATTTGTCATCTCAAGCTATTTCATATGATAACCAAACTTTTCAAGTTCTGTCATTATGAATAGTGATAGTGCTAATCGTAATGAATTTATCTGGTATTCATTCATTTATTTTCTATGTATTTCCCTTGGTGCTTAAATGTTCCATTTAAGCTAAATTGGCATTACTTAAGTATTAGGTAAAGGACACTTGAAAGTATAATTTATATATATTTCCGAAGAACCATTTGTGCTATCCATGTTGGGGGAATCCAGTTCATTTACATTACTCAGTGTAATCAGTTGCTTATTGATTCTTCTCATGTGCACAAAAAGTTAAGGAAATAGTCTCATTATATTGATTACATTTTAGAAACATGCAAAGACAGGGGAAAACTTAATTCCTTAAATTTAGCTTGTAAAGGCTCTAAACTGCTTAGCAAGGATGTTCACTTGAAAGTCCAAGGGGTACATCACTTGACCAAGGAGGATAGGGTTGCAGGTTGGAGTCTCCACCCAGAAGCCCAAGCCTCTGCCCACCCTGGGAGCAGCTGATACAGAACCCACCAAAGGTAGGGAGCTAGGGTGGGCTCAGCTCTGGAGTGGCCTAGGGCATAGCACATTCACCTGGAGAGCACAAGGTGGTGGGTTCAAGTCCTGGGAGCAGCTGGACAGCCAACACAGACTGCCCCAGGGATGGACCAGAAAGAGGACTCCCCAAAGACAAGGGGGTCTGGACCTTGGAGTGGCCTAGGGCAGTGCTCCTCAACCCCCAGAGAACTAAAATTTGGAGAAAACTGAATTTTTAAGTTTTACAGCATTTGTACTATTTTTGTACTTTTTGCACCCAAATATTTCATCACCCGCCCAGCTACAATTAATTTGTTTAAACAAACGTGTTACAACGGTGGGAAAAAAATGTGTGTGTGTGAAAACTGTAGGTCCTGGGGGTACTTATATTTTTTTTTTTTTTGAAAAAGGGGTATTTTATTAAAAAAGGTTGAGAAACACTGGCCTACGTGTGACAGGGCAAGTCCATCCCCTCGCATCAGCGCCGCCGCATCTGGGGTGCTGACGTCATCGGCGGCGCCGGGCGGCGCGCTCCGACGCTGCTGCGCATGCTCCGGCAGCCCAGCGGGAAATTTAAATGTGGCGCCGGGCCGTCCAGGGAAGGAGAGGTGTGGAGGAAGAGGAGAGCCGAGCGAGGGGGCAGGAGGGAGAAGGACCTCCATCCCGCTGGGTCTGGAGGAGCGGGGGAAGGCAGCCCAGGAGGGCGATTCCGGGGAGGGGCCACTGGATGTCGGACTGAGGGTGGCACCCCCGGAGGGTGACCCCTCGGCATCAGCAGACCCAGCCCTGGGGTGCCAGGGACCCCGACGCCCGGGAGCTGGGGCGAAGACCCCACTGGGACCGAGGAACGACCGCCGCCACTACAGCGTCTAACCATCGTAGGCAGAAGCCCAGGACGGGGGAATTGCCACGGACAACGAACCCCCGAGAGGGGTGGTGAGTGTGTCGGTGTGACTCACCATTTGGGTACGGCCCGGTAGCCGTACCTTTGGGGGTCCTGGGGCTCGGAGCTCGGGAGCGCGGGTGGGCCCGAGTTCCCCTACCCCACGCTAAGTGGACGGAGGGACTAAGGGGGGGCGAAGGACAGTGCTAGCCCCCGGAACTGACAGGGCTACGGCCCGACTAACCTCCCGTGAGGAGGGGACACAGGTGGAGGGTACTAAGAAGCACGCTGCGGTGAGCAGGCGTGGGACCAGGACTTTTTAAGCCGATTTATATATATATATATATATATATATATATATATATATATGGTAAACGGCTCCCTGGGTAACGGGGTGGGTCCAGATAGGCCCAGCCCCAGGGGCCAGAGAGCTCCACCCGGTGGAAAAGGAGCCCAGAATAAGCCCGGGACGGGACCCTGCTGTTCACGAGGAGGGGAACCCCCATCCCACATACCCCCACGGGGAGGCTGGGATAGGTGACACTAGGGGATAGGGCATTTGCCACACGCCCAAGACTAGAGCCTGCACCCCTACCCCAGACTGGGGAAAGTGAATGAGATTCGGGGAGGAAGGGCAAACAGAGCAAGCAGGGTGGAGGCCTCGGAGAAGGGGTGGAGCAGAGGCAGGGCCCCATGGAAGGGGGAAAGGAAGCCAGGCAAGGGTGTTTGGGTTGGAGGTAGATCTTACATTGCACTTACATTGAAAAAGTGATCTTGTGGTTAAAAAGGTTGGCGACCCCTGCTCTAGAGGACCTGAGAATATGGGTGGTCCGAACATCCATCCTTCTCTTCTTCCCTAATGCCATCCTGTTGCCTGTCCCCTCCACTTTAGGGAAACCCATCTCTACTATCAGACCTCTCCTATTGGGCTGTGAGGACCCTGCCCTCTGCTACATGGTGTCCTTTTACTGGCAGGTACAGCTGCAAATCCCATCAGCAGCGAGAGATGAGGTGACACTTGAGGGGTCCTTCCTGGTGGCCTACTAAGGGACCTTTACCGGGCCCATTACTCCTCGGGGGAAGTCCAATGTTCCCTCTACCGGGCGACCGGGCACGTCTGGAGGGACTGCCTCTAGCCCAGTTGAAGGAGTTGTACAGGACTGCTGGGGGCCGGGAGGGCGCTGGCCCCTACACTGCTGACCCCACTGGTAGTCTGGCCTCCGCAGCTGCCCCTCTTCCTTCTGCCAATGGCGCTGCTTTGGTGCTGGGCTCCATCCTCCAGCGCCCCCAGGAAAGCAGGTGGGCCCCACTTTTGTCTAACCTGATTAGGCGGTGCCCCCTGATTCAGAGTGCGCTCACTTGAGGCACAGTTGCTGCCAGATGAAGGAGAGGCCTCATCCCAGGGGGAGATTTCCCTGCCCCCTGTTGTTCTTCCCTTACTTCCTAGACCCCTCCTCTCATGATTATCTCCTGTGACCCATGCCTGCTAGACCAGCCCTCTGCCTCCTCCTTGGAAGGCTGGATGCTCATCCAGGGGAAGAGGAAGTGACTCACCTCGATAGTAACTGATGTTCTTCGAGATAAGCATCCCTGTGGGTGCTTCACATTAGGTTGGTGCGCTGCCGCCGAGCCTCAGAGCGGAGATTTCATAGTAATGTCCTCTTCTCCCCACGGGAACAGAGGCTGGGGAGGAGGGCATCGAATGGGGGAACTGAGTTGGAGGGGAAACCGAGGGAAAAGTGGGGCAGCAACCATTCCTTTCTGCAAGGTTAGAGGACCCGGAGGAAGGTGCCAGGAGGATGATAGGAGCGGTGCGGGATGCAGCTCAGAAGCTGGGGAAGCAGCCGCCACTCCCTCCCGCCAGACCAGGATTTCCCTACCTATGGGTCGGGACCCAAATATGGGTCACCATTACATTTCAAAAGGGTCACCAAGTGTCTCCCCAGGTGGCACTGCCCCCTCAGTTCCCCCCATTTTTTAATTGCCTTGGGTCACCAAGTCTTCCTGAATTGTCAAAATGGGTTCCCATCTGGAAAAGGTTGGGAACCGCTGCTCTAGACTGAAGGCTGGGGTGGAGGGCAACTTGTGGGAGGGGTAACTGAGAGAAAGAAACCACTCCTCCCTGCTTAGCTGGAGGCAAAGGAGGAGAGCACTGTAGAGAGGGACAGGGACATGGGGGTAGCAGGAGGGGTAAACTAAGGAAAGCAACCACTCTCTCCCACTGGATCGTATGGAGGGAGGGAGGTCGACAATGAGGAGAGGATGTGGGTAAGCCACTGAGGAGAAAGCGGGGCAGAATCCACTCCTCCCTGCTCTCCTGAAGACAGTGGAGGAGGGTGCTGGAAAGAGGGACCAGGACCGTTGGGAAAAGGGGCCACAGCTCCCTGCAAAGATGGAGGCAGGGGAGGAGCGTGCCAAGGAGAGGGCAGGGCTGCAGGGGGAAGGATGAGTGGGGGGAGGAGGGGAAAGCTACCACACCCTCCCATTAGGTTTTATGTGGGTAGGGAGGTTGCCAGTAAAAGAAGGGCATGAATGGGGGGGGAGGCAACCGGAGGCGGGGTGTGGGGGAGAAGGCAACCCCTCCTTCCTGCAAGGCTGTAGGCAGAGAAGGAGGACAATAGTGGGATAGGACAATGGGCAAGGTTACAGGTGCAGAGCAGAGGTGCCGGCTACCCCGGCTCCACTGTCACAGGGGAGGTCAATGGCAACATCATGGGGGAGTGCAGTGAATGGAGGGGCCACTAACTAAGAGGAGAGGGAGGGAACACGAGTTCTTGGGGAGGGGATCAGGGTGAACTATGTGGTAGGCAGGGGTCTAATGGGAGGCTTGGGGGAGGGAGCAAAGAGAAGCGATAGGAGGGTGGGGCTGTTGGAGCACTGGGCAAGGGAACTGGTTAGATGGCAGGGCAGTCAACGCAGCACACTCATCAGGAGTGGGGGAGGGGCATGCAAAGGAGCTGTGTGGAGATCGGGGAGGCAACAAACTAACTCTGAGGGAGGACTGTAGCAGGGAAAGAAGGAAAAACAAATGAGGCTGCTAGGGTGGGGCAGGCAGCAGGGAGGCAAGCTGCTGTGATGGGGGAACGAGGGGGGATAAAACAAGGAATGAGGGAAGCCCCCACGCAAATGCAGCTAAGGGAGGGGTCCAAGTCTAGTGTGGAGGGGAGTGTGTCCACAAGACTTGTGGGTTCAGTCTCGTTGAGCCTGACCAAATACTCCTCCAGTATTGGGGGGGGAGGAGCGTTGGCCATGGCAGCAGCAGAGTCCACGCTGGGGGTTGGGAGGTCTGCCTCAGAGGTCTTTGGCTGACTTTGGGGTCATCGGGGATGGGGTAAGGAGCAGGGGCCTCCTCCAGCATGCGGGAGATGGTGGGGAAGTCGGGGAAGAAGTCAGTCAGTGCTCTCCACCAAGCAGCAGGCAGGGGAGGAGCAACGGAAGTGAAGGATAGACGGGGAAATGGGGCAGGCTAACCACTCCTCCCCATGGGAACAGAAGCAGGGGAGGATGGCACCAAATGCGGGAACTGAGTGGGAGTGGGGCAGCAATCACTCCTCCCCGCTAGCCTGGAGGCTGGGAAAGAGTGCACTGAGTGAGGGGGAACCGAGAGAAAGGGGGGGGCAGCAACCAGTGCTCCCAGCTTAGCTGAAGGCAGAGGAGGAAGGTGCTATAGAGACGGATAGAGGCATGGGAGGTGTCACGAGGGGGAAAGAGAGACAGGACAATGGGTGCCTGAGCACTCACGATTTATGAAAATGAAGGCCTGGTCTTTTGCGCCTGTTAATTGGGGCTCATTAACAATCTACTCTTTGAAGTTACATTGCTCCATATTTGAGGTCCTTGGTTGAAGGATAGCACAATGGGCAAGGTTACAGGTGCAGGGCGGGGGTGCCAGCTCCTCTGGCTCCACTGGGACAGGGGATGTCTACAGCAACATCAAGGGGACTGCAGGGAATGGGGCGGAGCTTTGACATCCTTGGTTGAAAGGAGAAAGCAAGGGAGCCACTCGGGCAGGGCAGGCAGCAGGGAGGCAAGCTGCTGTGGTGGGGAACAAGGAGGAATAAAAGAATGGATGAGAGAGGCCCCTCCCAAACAAATGCAGCTCAGGGAGGAGGGGCCAGGACCAGGGGGGAGGGGAGTGCACCCATGAGACTTGTGGGGTCAGTCTCTCGCCCACTGCTGCACAACAGTCCCTGGTGGAAAAAGGGGGGTGCAGTGGCTACACCCTCAAGGGGCAAAGAGTAGGTCCAGGTGGAGGATTCGGCAGCAGTCGAGGGGTGGGCAGCTGGATGGGGGGAGGCCTCCACACATCTTCCCCGGCGCTCTCACAGCACTATTTGAATGCCTCTCCCCCAGCCTTGCGGGAGGGACCATTGGACCCAGGAATCAACAGATTACGGGGGACAAAGGATGAAAAACAGGGTCAGGGGATACGGTCCAAAGTTTGAAATGAGGCCTGGACTTTAAGGCACTCCAGAAGGGGAACTGAACTGTTGCAGCCCAGCTGGAAAGTTACAGCCTTTCTGGCCACAAGAGGGTGAAGAGTTAGAAGACATTGCCTCCAGAAAAGGACCTTTATTGCCTCAAGACAAACTGTGAGCCCTCCTCCAGGGCTGTTGAGACCAGTCCCCATTGTCACAAACAACCTTCCTACAATCGCATTCAAACTTGTCCAGCTCTCTGTCAAAACTTAGTTTGCCCCTGAAACCAGGAGCGGCCCTAGACGAGCTGCCGGCAACTGGCGCCCTAGGCGAAACGCGCGATCGGCACGCGATCGGTGCCCCTGCCTCCAAAGCTCTCAACATCTGTTTATCTTGGCACCCTAGGCGACCGCCTAGTTCACCTGTATTGACGGGCCGCCACTGCCTGCAACTCCTATTGGGAGATTGTTTCAGAACATCACTCCTCTGGTGGTTCCCTTGGTAAGAAAAGCGACCTCAAATCACTCAGGCCTCTCCACCCCTCATACTTGGAGAGATAAGGCACTTACTTGTGAAACTTGAGTATAAAGTTCCGGTAGCTGTGGTGGGGCTGCAGGGAGAGCTTCTCCACAGGCTGCGGTGGCCAGGGAATCCTCTCCATGAAGTCCACGCCCTGGTAGTCTGCAGAAGAAGGGGAGGCTATTCTTAGAGAAGCAACCCAGTCAACCCACACACACAGGGCCTGCTGTTCCTTCTTCCACCTTCCAGCAGCAAGGAAACCCTCCCCCCCAGATGTGCATACACACACACACACACACAATGGCTCCACTTGCCACAGGAAGAACTAGTCCCCCCAAGATGGAGCAGAGAAGGACCTAAGCTTGCTTTTCAAGCAAGAGCTAAAAACTGGTCTAAGCCAAGCCACCCCTCACATTTTTACAGAGCACATTAACATGGCATCTGTCCCACTGTGCCATGGGTAATCATCACAGTCTGGGTACAATAGACCATGTGTGACGGATTTTGTCCGGGCGCGAGCTCTCACTCCCAGCCGCAGGGATGAGGCCCAGCAAGCCCACCGTCTCGGAGACCTGGGGCACGGCGGCTATACGGGCTTGAGCTCCCAACTCCTCCTTCTGGGCTGAGCGGGGCTCAGCAAGCCCACCGTCCGGGGTACCCCACGGCCCTTCCTCCCTCCCAGGGGGGTCCGTATTCTTTACCCAAGTATCACTGGGGCAGACGCCCCTCCCAAGATTCCTTAGTTTGGTATCAGGTCAGTGTGTAAATGGGAAGCAATGAGGGTGGGGGCTAGGGGGACCCGGGCCCACCCTCTCCACCGGGTCCCAGCCCGGGGCCCTAAGGGTTCGGGTATCACCCTTACCCAGCTGACGGGGTCCCACCCCGTAACACGTCAGCCCACGGGCACCAAAAGCACTCCGCCCCAGGCTGCTTTCTAGCCTCCCTCGGTCTGCGGGTCTCCTGCCCCGGCATCCAGGGACCTACCGCTCCGATGGGGTTCTTGGACTCCTTGTCGCCGCTCTCCAGGGTCTGGTACTCCTGCCACAAGTGTGGGGGAAGGAACCGTTGCCCCACGGTCCTCCTCCTCCTCCTGCTCTCCGGGCGCTTTTTGAAGCGCCCAACCGGGGCTCATTCCGCCCTCCTCTGCCCCTACCCCTATGTCCCAACACACAAAGCGTCGGGTTCCTGGGGATGGGGTTGCATCACGGCGCGCCGAGGGGGATGAGCGGTAGTCCGCCCCTTGCCGTCGGCCAGTGTCCCCTCCCCGCGCTGGTTCGCCCTGCTCGGTGCGGGGATCGGTGGGGCTGGTGCTCCAGCCGCGCGCCTGCCGCGGTGCGCCTCCTCGCCCTCATGCCGGGGCTGGGGCCGGCATCCCGCCGCGTCTAGTGCGGCCCGCAGCTGGCCCGTCACACCATGCCTACTTAAAACATTCCCAGAAATGCCCCTGCCCCTGAGGCCAGGGCAAGGCTCCAGGGAGCTCACCTGCCAATGGAGAGCTCCTCACCATCCCCCACCTTGGATTTAGGCTGAGCAAAGTCTTGGGTGAACTCTCCTTGCAAGGCACCGCTGGAGCTATAAGTCACTGGGGCTCACTTTGTTCCCACTGAGGTGCAGGACAATAGCCTAGGTAGAGAAAGGGCACAGACAGCAAGCCCAGGCTTTGCAAGGCATTGCCGTCTTACCAACAAAACATTCAGCTCTGCCATCTAGCTGATGCCTGCTGCCACCTCTTCAGCTGTCATGCAGCTTGGGCACCACATGACTCTTCAAGCCAGGATGAGTGGATAATAGCCAGCATCAGCTAATGGGACCCACAGAGAGATCCACCTGTGACCTGCTAATCCATAGATAGCCACTTTAAAGGCACAGGTATCTGCACCTGCAGATGCAGGTATTCACAGCTCATTTTGTACCTAGAAGGCAGTTTTCCTTGCAAGAGCCTTTTTCACACAATTTCTTATATTGCCTCAGAAATGCATCAAAAACCTGGCACACGTTCTAGAGAACTCCACAAATCTCTTCATGGACGAGAAGAAACTGTCCACCAGATCCATCCCTTTCAGTAATTCCCCTCAATAGTAAAGAATAAAATTGTCAGACACATACACACATAGAAGAACATAATTTTGGGGGCAAAAGTCAACATGGTTTCTGTAAAGGGAAATCATATCTTACTAATCTAGTAGGCTACGTCTACATTGGCATGATCTTGGGCAAATACTCTTTAACGCAAGAGTTCTTGCGTTTAAGTATTTGCTCAAGAGAGTGTCTACACTGGCATGTGCCTTTGCGCAAGAGATGTGCTTTTGCGCAAGAGCATCCATGCCAGTGTAGACTCTCTCTTGCTCAAGAAAGCTCCGATGGCCATTTTAACCATTGGGCTTTCTTGCGCAAGAAATTCATGTTGCCTGTCTACACTGGCCTCTTGCGCAAGAACAGTTGTGCAAGAGGGCTTATTCCTGAGCGGGAGCATCATAGTTCTTGTGCAAGAAGCCCTGATTTCACACATTAGAACGTCAGTGTTCTTGAGCAAGAACTCCCTGCCAGTGTAGACAAGCAGCATGTTTTTGCGCAAAAGCGGCCATTTTGACGCAAGATCGCGCCAATGTAGACACAGCCGTAGAGTTCTTTGAAGGGGTCAACAAACATGTGAGTGAATCCAGTAGATATAGTGTACTTCAATTTCCAGAAAGCCTTTGACAAGGTCTCTCACCAAAGGCTCTTAAGTAAATTAAGTTGTCATGGGATAAGAGGGAAGATCCTTTCATGGACTGAGAACTGGTTAAAAGACAGGAAACAAATGGTAGGAATAAATGGTAAATTTTCAGAATGGAGAGGGGTAACTAGTGGTGTTCTCCAAGGGTCAGTCCTAGGACCAATCCTATTCAACATATTCATAAATGATCTGGAGAAAGGGGTAAACAGTGAGGTGGCAAAGTTTGCAGACGATACTAAACTGCTCAAGACCAAAGCAGACTGTGAAGAACTTCAAAAAGATCTCACCAAACTAAGTGACTGGGCAACAACATGGCAAATGAAATTTAATGTGGATAAATGTAAAGTAATGCACACTGGAAAAAATAACCCCAACTATACATATAATATGATGGGGGCTAATTTAGCTACAACTAATCAGGAAAGAGACCTTGGAGTCATCGTGGATAGTTCTCTGAAGACGTCCACACAGTGTGCAGCGACAGTCAAAAAAGCAAACAGGATGTTAGGAATCATTAAAAAAGGGATAGAGAATAAGACAGAGAATATCTTATTGCCCTTATATAAATCCATGGTACGCCCACATCTGGAATACTGCGTACAGATTCTCCTCATCTCAAAAAAGATATGCTGGCATTAGAAAAGGTTCAGAGAAGGGCAACTAAAATGATTAGGGGTTTGGAACGGGTCCCATATGAGGAGAGATTAACGAGACTGGGAGTTTTCAGCTTGGAAAAGAGGAGACTAAGGGGGGATATGATAGAGGTATATAAAATCATGAGTGGTGTGGAGAAAGTGAATAAGGAAAAGTTATTTACTTGTTCCCATAATATAAGAACTAGGGGCCACCAAATGAAACTAATGGGCAGCAGGTTTAAAACAAATAAAAGGAAGTTCTTCTTCACACAGGGCATAGTCAATCTGTGGAACTCCTTGCCTGAGGAGGTTGTGAAGGCTAGGACTATAACAGGGTTTAAACGAGAACTAGATAAATTCATGGCGGTTAAGTCCATAAATGGCTATTAGCCAGTATGGGTAAGGAATGGTGTCCCTAGCCTCTGTTTGTGAGAGGGTGGACATGGATGGCAGGATAGAGATTGCTTGATCATTACCTGTTCAATTCACTCCCTCTGGGACACCAAGGTCAAGGGGTTGCGCCTGGGCTATGTCAGGACCACTGAGGGTGGGGGCGCAGGAGCCTTCACCTGCCCCCAGTAATACCGGTTGCATGCCATCCTGGGGAAGACGGCGGTCCAAGGGCCCTCGCCGGCGGTCGATACCAGACTGTGCACCCCGGTTGGCAGGCTGCCTGACCTGGAGGAGGAGGGCGACCTGACCATCTCATCAGAGGATGAGGGGGAGGACCACACTAGCACCATCACTCTCTATCTTGAGTCAGTGGCAAGCAGCCGGGACGTCTCCCAAGTCTCATCTGAGGCCAGCGACAGATCCTCTGGTGAGTATTGTGGTTGTCACCTGTAAGGGCGAGGGAGCTGTGTGCCTGGGGGAGGGGGGATCGTCACTCAGGCAGCTCGAGCTGCATGCCATGCAGCAGTACGCAGCACATGCAACCTCGTGCAGCCTGACTGTGTGGCATGTGGACACGGCAGGCAGCTGCAGGACACACCTTGGACCCTGCTGCTCACACTTGTCCTGCCCGAGGGAAGAAGGGGGAATGCCGGCTGGAAGCAGCCAACCCCAAGGGCACAGGCCACACCTCACAGATCCTGAAGGTGCCGTACACAGACAGCACGCAGCCATGCCTGCCCGTGCCTGGAGGTGCTCCTGGGAAAAGTGCAGCGAGCCACCCCTGTGAGTGCGGCCCCCAAAGAGGCCCCAGGCTGCTCCCCACCCCCTGCTGCCCCCGCAGGAATCCCCCCACTGCGGCCACACACTTCCCTGTGCTACTGGTCCGAGGGCTGGGGGAAGGGGAGTAGGGAAGGGGGCAGCCCGGGCAGAGGCCCACTGAGTCTGCAGGGATGGTACGCCTGTGGTACCACACACCTAGGCTATGTCTACACTGGCACGATCTTGCGCCAGAGAAATGCAAATGAGGCTGAGCGTGGAATATCACCGAGCCTCATTTGCATATCTAATGAGCCGCCATTTTTGCGGAAGAGGCTCTTGCGCCAGAAGGAGCTGCCTACGCTGCCCCTTCTTGTGCAAGAAAAACCCTCTTGCGCAATGCCGCTATGCTGATTATTTTCAGGAATAACGGAATTGCGCAAGAGGGTTTTTCTTGCACAAGAAGGGGCAGTGTAGACAGCTCCTTCTAGCGCAAGAGCCTCTTCCGCAAAAATGTCGGCTCATTAGGTATGCAAATGAGGCTCGGTGATATTCCACGCTTAGCCTTATTTGCATATCTCTGGCGCAAGATCGAGCCAGTGTAGACATAGCCCTAGTGTGGTTACTGAGCAATGCAAGTGGTACCTAGACCACAGCAACAGTTAAGACCAAGAACCCTCTACACCATGGGGTGGGAGCCAGCTGGCTTTTAGCTCAGAGGGTAGAGGCTCCTATACTCTGCTTCAGAGGTCCCAAGTTCAAATCTGCCTGGTGGTGGTTACATAAGGAAAGCAGTTGACTCTCTCATCAACTTCGGAGCAAATTCCATTCCCAATTTATTAATGCCTCAGAAAAGAGCAGTATTTGTGTAATACAAAAAAATTGTAAAGCAAGAATCTATACAATAATGTATCAGGAACACAAGGGCATTTAGAATTAGGACTCAAGAAAATTTCATAAAATTAGTGTTTCCACCACATTGGCAATACGGTGGGGGAGTATCAAGGGGTCACAGAGTTTTTAATCAAGCTGGCTTACTGAGAACACATTTTAAGTGCTATCTTACCAAAGCTGCTACTCCCAGATAGACCACACAAACTTTTTCAAGACACTTTGAGCATTGGACACTAGGTTTTACTTGTAATAAGACCAGCATTGGTTTCAGTTGGTCACTTCTGAGCTTTTTCTAATGCTGGCTAGAGCCAGGAGATGCAGAGCTCTGATGAAGGAATGCCTAACATAGCGAATGCTACATCTTCTTTTGCTTCTTCATTGCTTCGTGAATGGCACCTTTAAATTAAAAGCTGTGTTGAGTAGCTAAATTTAGAGGGTTGGTCCCACTAAAACACCCAGATTCTCAGTGGTTTACTTGTTATGAAAACCGCATTATAGGCCTCAGATTAGTGTAATTAAATTACAAGATATAGGATTTTTTTTCAGCAAAAATAATTGTTTTTTCCAAAATCATTTTCAGCCATTATCAATGTCAGAGAACATGATCCAAAGCCAATGTGATGTTGAAGGCCATATACCACAGTGAGAGTGCTGGTCAATTTTCACTATGCACCCAGACACAAGCTTCTCCTGGAATAGCTAATTCCACCCCAGTGAGAGTCACTAAAGGTCCTCATTTGAGACGTTGCTTGTAGCAGCTAAGATCTGAGATGGTCAGAAGTTTCAATCAGTATCAGTTGCCTCAGTGAGAACCGCACACTAAGACCAATCCTCATTTCAGATATTCTTTATTACAGGCTTCAGGACACGAGTTGCAGTTTGAATTAGGAAAAGCAGCTGCCCTAACTTAAGGCTGTGAAATTACCTTTAAGAAGAGCGTCAGATATCGAAGCACCCACAACTAAGATTTACTCCTGCAGTGTAAGAAACCAAACAGATCCCGCTACACCTTTGAAACATTGTCTCCTCAATGACACCCCATACTCTTTTAATCCAGGCTGAGGAAGTGAGTCCCACCATTTAAGTCACAGAAGACATTTCCACAAAAAGCAGAATCAACCCACAAAGAAATCTCCCCTGACTAATAACCAGACCCTCCCCCCACACTCCTCACTACTTTAAGAAGAGCTTCAGGGGTGCCTATAAAGGTTGCATTCCTGCCACCTGAATCTTGGGCCTGGAGTGGCCCTGTGACAACATGATGATCCACAGGGAACAGCTTCTTCTCAAGTTGTGACACAACCCCCCCCAACATGAACAACTTTCCTAGTCTGGAACAGTGAGGCTTTCACAGGATAGCTGTCTTGCTTTGCCACACAGAAGCCTTTCATCCACCATTACTTTGCCTACTAGCTAGCCCTGTCTCTGGCTCATCCAGTACAAAGAGTTCATGTCTTATTGCAGCATCATTGTAGGAGCTTTTGTTTCCCCATCAAGAGTCTGAGCTTCCTTCTGAGAGCTGAAATCATTTCACATTTCTTTGGTGTGCATTGGAGTCTGTTGCCTGTTTTCAACATTTCAGGCACGACTAAGGTAATAAATAGGCCAGATACCTCACTTCCCTCCAGCTCCTTTGCACCATTATAGGACTGAAAAGCAGCTGGAGGTCACAGAAAGCAACAAATCTGGCTTCTTTGCCCTAGGCCCCATGCAGAGCTAAATATTAGGAGACATTTGAGAAAGGAGGGAGAATGGCAATCTCCCCATGGTCACACTCCAGCAGTCCCTAGATGACATCCAGCCCCCAGCTGAGCCAAGCTGTCATAGATTAGAGTCATCCTCAGAGTCACATTAAAAGAAAGAACAAAAATGCAAAACTCTCTCATATCACCCAGAACACCCAGCAAGCCCAGATAACACAGTAGCAGAGCATATACATAGCTGTTGTTGAGAACAAAAGGATAGCTCTGTCTATGCTCTCCCAAGACAGACAAAACTCACACTGATAAGTGACAGTTAAGTCCCTGGTTTTTTGAAACTCATTTGAAGTGACTAGTACTTGAAAAAGTCCTTTGTTAATGTGTTATCAAAATGGCTGTAACTTTACCTTAAAACATTCATGCAAGGGGAGATTACTATGCAACAAAACAGCTTTTCAAAGCTGTTGTAGAACAAATCTACTAAATAATGAACAAACCAAGGCAGAGTATTGTTCACTTATGGTAATTGTCTTTCCTGCTAATTAGGACGAGCTCTAAGGAAGTTGCATGGCATTGCTCTGCTGTTTCTGTGAATATTGAGTAACAACAGGTCTGAAAACAAAACTCAACTTGGGGAAAGTCTGGATGTGAATTTATCTCATCCCATTTTGTAACATGAAAGGTACTGTTGTCCAGTGGATAGGCATTGGACTAGGCATCAGGAGCCCTGAGTTCCTTTTCTGGCTATGCCACTGTCCTGCTGGGTGAACCTGGGTAAGTCACTTCCCCTCTGTGTATGTTTCTTCCCAACTTGTGTCCCCCTTGCCTATTTGGACTCTAAGCCTTTTTTACAGCAAGGACTCTCTCTTATGGGCTGTGTCTACACTGGCATGATTTTCCGGAAATGCTTAAAACAGAACAGTTTTCCGTTATAAGTATTTCCGGAAAAAGAGCGTCTACATTGGCAGGATGCTTTTCCGGAAAAGCCCTTTTTCCGAAAGCGTCCGTGGCCAATGTAGATCTTTCGCGATCATCATTTTCGCGATCGGGCTTTTTGCGGAAAAGATTGCTGGGCTGTTCACACTGGCCCTTTTCCGAACAGTTTTCCGGAAAAAGGACTTTTGCCCGAGCGGGAGCAGCATAGTTTTCCGAAAAGCAGCTGATTTCTTACAGTAGATCGTCAGTGCTTTTCCGAAATTCAAGGCCAGTGTAGACAGCTCGCAGCTTATTCCGGAAAAGCGGCTGCTTTTCCGGAATAAGTGGCCCAGTGTAGACACAGCCATGATGTGTTTGACTCCTGACCTGTCCTCAGCTGACCGCTGTGGGAGCTACACAAATAGAAATAACAACCCCCTCCCCAAAAAATCACAGGCAAGAGAAAGTGGGTGATTTTTCTATCAAATATTGTGCCACTCAGTCAATCTATATTTAAGAGCAGATGTATGAATACAAATTTTAAAAGATGGATATTACTACATTAGTGACTGTGGGAGTTTTAAAATTTCCATACTAAGGGGTGATTAAGACTGCTGTGTAATCTGTAAACAGGACACATCTGTGATGGAGGAAATCTATTAGGTTGAAAAAGCTCTTGTGTTTGAATGCCATTGTAAGATCCTACCCGACACAACTTGCAATTCATTGGGACATAAATGTAGAATTTAGTACTGAATGAAAAACAAGCACAAATTTTCCCCAGGGTTCTACCCCCCCCCCATCAATTTCACATTTTGCAAAATTTTCAGCTAGCACTAGTTGTTTTGTCTTAAACACATTCTAGTTTTCTTTCTAGACAGAAATCTGGGATTTAAACATTAAGGGTGAGATTCTCTAAAGTGCTTAATGGGGTTGTCCACTACGACTCAGCTCTTCAATGACATTTACATGTCTATCTCCCATTGAAACTAATGAGTGAAAGGCATCAAAATATCAATGAGTGCCCAGCAACCACTGAAAGTCAATGGGAATAGGATGCCTAATTCCTTTATTTTTTGTGTAGAAAACAATCACACTGAAATATTAGTAAAAGGCCAGAGGCAAAGTTTTCTAAAGAGCTGAAGTGACATAACCCACATTCTATATTCAAAGGTGACCAAGACACGTAGGAGCTAAATCCCATTGACTTTCAATAAGACTTAGGCTTCTAAGCCACCTCTGCAAAAATAGGACCTGGACCCTTAAGTCAGGTGCTTATGCAAATTTTTCCATGAACCTAATGAATTACTGTTTGTTTATACACTTTGCAATACTTCCATCACTGCTGACTTTCATACTCCAAAGCATGCACATGGGTGTATGAGGAATAGTGATCATGCCTTGTCATGGGGCATTTCATAGGGTTTCTGAAAATATGCTTATGAATATGAATCACTGGAATATACTTTATGTGAATAGCCCATGTAAGATCTCAATGGAAAAATTATATTCTACTGAATATGACTTTCCCATTTGTGTGCATGTATCATTCCTGTATTTGACATTAGACATATGAAGTATAAACCTGTGTTACTAATGTAGTCATGCAAAGTGAAGGCCAGTAGTAGTACTCACGGAACTTAATGGTCAGTGATCTGGACAGACTTATTTTTACTGTAAGCCTGGGAGGATAGGCTATGGTTTGTCCTACTAAGCCATGTGATCATGTTACCTGATGCTGGGACCCATCATGGATGCTGCACTTTTCCACTGAAATTAAGAAAAAAGTTTAAACTGAAAAGAAGGGTTCCTGTCTTATATAAAACCCATATAAAGGCCAAGGGTGTTGTTTCAGGAGAGCGGGGGGGAGGGAGGGGGGAGAGAGGGGGAGCAGCAGCTGTGCATACTGGGATGTGGCTTGCTGTTCTTCCCATTTATCTGGTGATAAGGGAGAGAGGGAAAGTAATTGGATTCCTTAAATTACTCATCCGTCCCCTCCCCTTCACCATCCAGGAGTGAGAGGCATGCATAGAAGCTGTGTACTTTCCCCTTGCTCCCTTATTGTTAAGAGAACAGGAAGAAAAGCAAGCTGCATCCCAGTATGCACAGCTGCCGCACCCCCCCCTGCTCTCCTAAAATGGCATCCTTGGTAAAGGTGAGTGACCAAATACTAGGCAGCTGCTGGTCATCAGGATACCTCTTCATACCACCCAAGATGACCCCATATGACTGCTGGAAGCATCTAAAATTGTATGTGGTGGGCGGGAGGGGGGGGAGGCGAAGGAAGGACTGAGTCCAGACTGGGGGGTTTTTATAATTTCTGAAAGAAGCTTATCAGAATGTTAGTGGAACCTTTCCAGAGCTGAGCTGATTTCAATGTTTGTATTATACTGCAAATAGCTGTGACCCCATCTCTGACAGTGCTGGAGGAGGCCAGAAGACCTGGCTCAGCATGACCAAGATGAAGGGCACTGAGGAGGGCAGGTAGGTAGCTCAGTAGTATTTCAACACATCAAGTGACAGTCATAAGGGGGGTCTCCGTTATAAGTCCAGGTAACGTTCGTAAATAATGCAACTTATAGCAAAATGACTTATAAAGGGGAATTAATACCCATAAGGAATAATGTAATTAGCTTGCGATACGTTCCCAATACATACAGTTCACACATGTGTATATACATATAATGTACCTATAACTCACAAAAAACAATAAATAGAAATACAGCTGGGGGACGTGCGCTGAGCGGCTGGTGGAGGCTAGAGTGAAAAGAACCCAGCCCCCTGCTCTAATCCAATCCTCTTCTCCTTCCTTCCCCTCCTCCAGAGCCAGGCACCCCCCTGCTCTAATCCAATTCCCCTCCCCTTCCTTCGAGCCAGGCACCCCCAGCCCCCTCCCAACCTAATGCCTGGGTTCCGGAGCCGCCGTAGCTACTGCCACTTGCTGCTCACTCCAGGCGCTGGGGTGCGTGCACTGAGCAGCTGGCCATGAGCACGGACTGGGGTGCTGTGTGCAGAGCAGCCTGGCCATGAGCAGCACCAGCAGGAGCCACATTTTTTAAATTAAACTCACCCGGCCTACATTGCTGGCTTTTGGTCCCTTAAAAAACAATGTAAGTGCGTATCTGTGTGATGTATAATGATTTTAGTTGCCTTAATTAATTGATGACATATATGCAAAATGACAAATATCGAGGTGGCTTATAATGGGGACCTACTGTATTCCAAGATGTCTCATCCATTGTAACATCAACATCTGCCAGTGGAACCAGAGACACTTTTTGGTGATGGCCAAATGATAGCCAAGCCTATCTAATTCTTTCTGAGTAATTGTCCTTATTTGATCAGTAAGGGGGAGGGAATTTCTTTCCTTATTCCTTATTCCTGTGTGTTTCTTTACTGCACCACACACCCTGGAAACAAACGTGAGTGAATATTACATTTACAAATGACTCCTAATTAGTGCCATATTCCTTTGAAAGACTAGAGCATTCAGATGGAGATGAGAGATGAGAGTGTGGTTCAGGGAGAATAACATGAAATTGTAGCCAATCTTTACAAAGATGGCTTCCTTGGATATAGCTATGCTTAAAAAAAAAATACCCTTTCCTTTTGCCCTCCCCTCCCCATCACCCAGCCACTCACTGCAGCAGTAAGTCTCAGAGCCCAGGTCTATGCCATGGACTAAAAGTAGCCATCTGGACATTCTAACTTAGGTTTTCCAAGTCAGAGGAGGCAGGGGGCCTGCAGACCCCAAGCTATAATGTCTTTCCAGCTATTTTTAACATGGATGTGCAAGCCCTGCAAGGTTATTGTTTTGGCAACATAGGCATATTTTGATGCATATTTTAATTGACAAAGGGAAATATGTTTATCATTACATTTTTCCTCTGAACAAGTTGCTTTATGATACAGCAAGCAGCTGGCCTTCTATTTTTAGCTGCAGAAGGGGATGGAGTAGCAGCCTTATTTTCCTGTTCTGAATAAGTCCAGCCAACCATGGGAGTTAAAGAGCAACCCTTCAAATGTACACTCCTCACTAAATGTTGTCTCACTTAACGTTGTTTTGTTATTACATTGCTCATCTACTAGAGCACATGCACATTTAATGTTGTGCAATGCTCCCTTATAACATTGTTTGGCTGCCTGCTATGTCCACTATTTGCAGGATTGTCTGGAAAAGCAGCCTATCCTTGTGGGGGTATGAGCCAGCATCAGCTCTCCTAAGTTCCCTGTAAGGTATCAGCTTGGCACCTGCAGTTCAGCTGCCCCTGCCCTCTGCCTTGGGGCTGCTCCTGGGACTCTCCTGTTTGCTATGAGGGAAGCAGGGAAGGGGAAGATGGGTGCTGATGTCAAAATGACCCCCCACTTCCCTGGTCAAGCCCTCCACTCTGTACCCCATATCCACAGGATATCACATTTACAGAGTCTTGTGTCTGGACTTCCTGCTCTACTTACAAGCACTGTGTACTTGAAGTGGGGGCCAGGGTACTTAATGGGACAATGCACACCTCTGTCTGCCTCTGCCTCTCACTCTCAAACATACACACAGTGTGTGTGTGTCTGCCTCTCCCATGCACTCACCTCTTGGCACTGTGAGGCCACGAATGCACTGTTGGTTCACTCCAGCGGGACAGTATTGGTTCATCATGTTCAGTTTCTGCAGGGACATGTTTGTACCCACTGCTGTGTCTTTCCTTCCTCCTGCCCCATCCATGCTGCCCCTAGAGTTTGAGTTTACATTAACAACACGGTAACCCTTGAGTGCTCAGCCAAGTGCTAGTTCATCATTTAGTAGCAAGACATTCCCTGGGAAATATTCTACCCTCTTGATTCCACCATCTCAACCAAGCTTCACAAGCATCATTGCTGTGTACTGTACTAAATTATTTAAAATTGTTTGTATGTGTATATACTGCCTTTTGTCTGCTGAAAAAAATTCCTGGAACCAAACCCCCTAAACCCCACTTACATTACAGTAGACCCTCACAATTCATGGGGTTTCTCTCATCCTGCCCTGTGGATGGGGTGGGATGGGGACCGGGAGCCATGGGAAATTCAGTGGCATGGCTGAGAGTCATGGGAAACTCCCCACAGCTGCCAGGAGCCAGTGAGTAGTAACTTCCTGTAAGTTTTATGGGGAAATTGGATTTACTTAACATAATTTCACTTAAAGTAGCATTTTTCAGGAACATAATTACAATGTGAAGAGTAATTGTATCAACAAGCAGGTGAATTATCACTGGCAACCTTTTTAATTTGCCTTCTTCTTTGAATACGGATGGAGCAGCTGCTTAGCCCTCAGAGAGGATATTATTGACATTTCTGAGTTTGTAGTTTGACACATCTCCAGTTGTACTGACTTTGATGCATTTGAACATGGTAATGAAGTCTATCTACAGCAATTATACAGCCAGCCCAGATGAACAGATCAATAGGCATCAATAGGCAATATGATGAACCATCATATTTGATGAACCATCAATAGGCAATATGAGCAGAGCAAAACCGTGCCAATTGGACTCTTTCCTTTAACAATTATATGTATGGATATGTCTACACTACGGAGTTTTGTCAGAAAAATGGCCATTTTTTCCAACAAAACTTAAGGAACATCCAGACTGCAAGTGCGTTCTTTCTATAGTAATTTGAAAGAACAGAGGGCTTTTTCTGATGTTGGTAATCTTCATTCTACAAGGAAGAAGCCTTTTTGCGAAAGAGCTCTTTCACAAAAAAGTGTGTATGGACGGGGAGGAGGGTTTTTTTTTTTTTTCTTCAAAAGAACAGGCCTCCAGGAAATAGCACAGGTGCCCTGGTGGCTACTCCATACAAAGTAATCACAACTCTATAGTTCCTGTCTCCTAGACCCTCTTAAAGCTGCAGGCACCCTGGACAAGCCTTGTGGCAGGAAGCTGGCCAGAGAGCAGCTCTTCACTGCACGGCTCTCCCTGCCACAGGCCTGCTCAGTGATGGCCAAGCCTCAAGTCCCATGCAACCCCCTTGGCCCTCACAGGGAGCAGCCCCAGGGGTCCCAGGACCTACCCCAGGGGGACGAAGAGACGTGCCCCATCCTGGTCTAGCGCAGAGATCCAGTCCCTCCTCAAACTGTGGGGTGAGGAGGAGACATTACAGGATCCCCAGGCCAAGGGCAGAAATGTGGACATTTATGGCTGGATGGCTGACTTCCTGGTGGAGCATGGACACCCACCCTGGACCTTGGAACAGGTCCAGAGTAAGGTCAAGGAGCTTCGCCATGGATATGTCTGGGCCAGAGAGCACAACTTGCGCTCAGGGGGAGGATCCCACGTGAGATCCTCGGGGGGTGGGGAAATGTCTTCCCAACCCATTCTCGTGGACTCTGGCCTCGAGACCCCAGTGATCACCCAGCCAGAGAAGGAGCAGGAGGGCCAGGGACAGCTGGCCGTGGTGGAGGAGGAGGAGACGGGCACCATAACCTTCTCCCTTGAGCCAGTGCTTGTGAGCCAGGACATCTCCCAGGTCTCCTTTGACGCCTGGGAGGGATCATCAGGTGAGTGGCCTCACTTTGTCACACATACAGGGTGCACAAGGGGCGGGGGGGTGAGTGTTGCTTGGGCTGCTCGGGCTGGACATCGTGCTGCAGTCCACGCACATGCAACCATGTGCTGTGTTACTGTGTGGAACATGGGTGCAGCAGGCAGCCCCTGAGCATGGGTGGGATCCTGTTCCCTGGCTCACGGGAGGCCAGACATGGGAAGTGCCACAGAAGGTGCCACAGCTGGAAGCAGGCTAGCTACAAGGGCGCAGGCATGACCTCACACAGACTGAGGAGTGCCGCACCTAGCACATGGGCATGGCTGCACATGCAAGGCAGCAGCAGGTCCCTACAGACAGCACTGCAAGCAGGACTGTGTGTGAGGACCCCAGGTCCAGGCTGCTCCCAGCTCCTCTGCTGCCCATGAGGGGAGCCCACTGTGGCCGGACACTTCCATTGTCTGCTTGTCTGTGGGCCAGAGGAGGGGGTGGGGAAGTGGGCCACATGGTCTTCTGGGCACGTTGGGGCCCTGTGAGGCATGGCCCGCTGTGCAGGCCTGGAACCTGGGACATGCCCCTCCTCTAGGCATGGACTGTTGGTTGCTGCTCACAGAGGAGCAGCATGGCCTCGGGGACAATATCTGCAGGGATGACTGACCTCTTGTGTGTTCTCCAGAGCTGGAACAGCCTGGACTGATGGCCAAATCACACCATCGCAGCCACCCACCAGAGCCTGGGGGACCTGAAGGCACGCCAGGGTCCACAAAGATCTAATGCTCCAGCACATCAGTGTCCTTCATGACATCCACCAGACCCTGGCACAGAAGATCCATGTGGACTTGGAGTGGTGGGACCATGCCTGGAACCAGTTGATGCAGCGGTGTGACAAAATACATGCTGTCATGTTCAGCATGATGGCATACCTGCCTGATGCCACTGCTCCTGGCTTCCACTCTCCTGCCCCCATACTATGCCCATTCCCCATCTGCCTGTCCCCCCTGCTATGCCTATGTCCCCTTCCCAAGTGATGCCTTGAGCCCCTCCCTCTGCCCCCAGCCAACCCTGACCCCACTCCAGCCCCCCTCCTCTCCACTCCCTGTGCCCCCTAGACCCACACAACCCCTCACACAAGGTGGCACTTCTAGCCTCCCCCTCCCAGTTATGAGCTCCCCTTCCCCTGCCCACCTTTTCTGAGTCTTTCATTAATACAGACTACTATTTTTTGAAAACCAAACGGTGTGTTTATTGGGAGGTCAGGGAAAGGGCAAAGGGAGGGGTTGTGGTGGGGAAGGGATAGGGCTGCAAGGCAGAGGCCCCTAGGAAGGAGGCCCTGAGGAGAGTCACTGGGGTCCTTGAGGGACCCTATCCCTCAGGGCCTCCCAGATGCGCACCCCGGCCTAATGTGCTTGACAAATGGCAGCTGTCCTCAGCTGCTGGAAGGCTCGCCCTTCGTGGCTGGCATCTGCACCCCACCCCGGGAGAAAGGCCTCCCCCTCCTCTCCACAATGATGTGGAGGACACAACATGACACCACCACCTCGGGGATGTTGTGCTCCCCCAGGTCCAGGTGGGTCTGCAGGCACTGGAAACGTGCCTTGAAGCGGCTAAAGGTGCACTCCACCTGGATCTGGGCCTGGTTCAGGTGGGCATTGAATTGGTCCCTGCTGGGATCCAGATGGCCCGTATAGGGTTTCATAAGCCATGGCATCAGGGGATAGGCCTTATCCCCCACAATGCACAGTGAGTGGCATCTGTACATCCCCAATGGCAAGTTCATGGTGGGGGAAAAATGTGCCCTCCTCTAGCTTGTGGTACAGACTAGAGTTCCTACCCGACCACCCAACAAAAGTGTCTCTGGTGGTCAACCAAGGCCTGCAGCACCATGGAGAAGTAGCCCTTCCTATTAATGTACTGGACCACTCGATGCTCCGGTGCTCGGATTGGGATGTGGGTCCCATCAATGGCTCCGCTACAGTTCAGGAACCCCAGGGCAGCAAATCCAGCCACGATCGTCTCCAGGTCTCCCATACAGATGACCCTCTGCAGCAGGATCGAGTGGATGGCCCTCCCCACCTGCAGAAGGAGACAAAAGAAACACACAAAACAGAGAATGAGAGAGGGGGTGCCTGAGCCCTTGGAAGATGCCCACCCTGATCCTCTCCCCTGCCCCTCACAAACACCCCATGAGCCACTTCCTATGAAGCCGCCCCCGCCAGCAGCAGGGCTGTGTGATGGCTGGATGGCTTCCCCCCACCCCCACTCCACCCCCTCCCGAGCCCGCCTTTCCTGAGGGTTTCCCTTATGCAACACTCTCCCCACCACCCTGCCGGGACTGCAGCCTGAGAGCTCCTTACCTCCATGAGGTGGACCCCCCACACTGAACTGGTTGCCCATCCACCGGTAGCTGTTGGGGGTGGCGAGCTTCCAGAGGGTGATGGCAACTCATTTCTCCAGGGGAATGGTGGGCTGTAGGTGGGTGTTGCATCTCTAGAGGGCGGGGGTAAGCCAGGCACATAGCTCCAAAAAGGCGGCCTTCTGCATGCGGAAGTTTTGGAGCCACTGCTGGTCGTCCCACCGCTCCAGGACCAGTTGGTCCCACCAGTTTGAACTGGTGTTGAGCCTCCAAAAACGCCTCTCCACTTTGGGGTGAGGTTGCCAGAATAGAGCAGCCACAGCCATGGAGAGGGTCCCCAGAATAAGCTCGGGGTCCAGGTTGTGCAGGACCAGGAAGGCAGCTGGCACAAAGTGCTGCAAGAACTGCAGCCTGGTCATGTGGGGCCATCACATGCCCAGGGGAAGCTCTGGCTCCATGGCACAAAGAACAAAGCTGTGGTGTTCAAAAAAGAAGAGGGCATTCACAGCATGCACTGCAAGAGCTTTGCTGTCCCTCGAAGAGGTAGCAAGCGCACAGCAGAAGCAGAGAAACGGCTGTCCAGGGGGGTTCCTTTAAGCACATGTCTCTGCAAGACTGGCACGAGTACTCAGAAGCAACTGGTGACCTAAAGCCCTGCCTGAAGTGGTTCCGGGTGGCCTTTTATGTGAGAGAGCATCCAATGCATCTGGATGCTTTCTTTTGCAAAAGCGCATCACTTTTTCAACGTGCTTTTGTGCGTGGACACGCTCTTTTGCAAGAAATTTTTTCCGAAGATATTTTCCAAAAAAAGCTGCTTGTGCAAGAAGCCTGCAGTCTAGATGTAACCTATGTAAACATGAAGGCTACGTCTAGACTACAAGCCTCTTTTGAAAGACAGCATCTAGACTTCAAGCAGATTTTTTGAAAAAGCAAGCCGCTTTTTTGAAAGAGTCTAGATGCTCTCTTTCGAAAAAGCACAGTTTGCATTCAATAGTGCCTTTTTTTCGAAAGAGTACTTTTGAAAAAAAGGCGTTATTCCTTGTAAAATGAGGTTTACCATGATCGAAAAAACTGCTGCTTTCTTCCGATTTAATTTTGAAAGAATGCGGCTGCAGTCTAGACGCAGGTGAAGTTTTTTTGAGAAAAGGCTACTTTTTTCGAAAAAGCCCTGTAGTCTAGACACACCTGGAAGTGTTGTGTACCAGATTTCTGGTAATGATTGCATTTGTGTAAAAGAGGGAAGAAACAGGTGCATAATGTATAATTTGCTCTTGACTCCTTTGCCATTACAATTTTAAAGAAAAGCCGGAAAAAGAATCACTACACTCTATTCTGAAGCATTATGCTGAGATACAGAACACTCACCATGCAGCACAGACATGTGATTGCTGAATAATGATTACAAAGTGAGTGGCCCTCTTTGTAAGTAAGGGTAGAAATGGGCCTTGTCAAGTTATTATTCAGTTAATTAACAATTTATGGAGAATCTGCCAGTCTGCAGGAGTAGAAAGCATCCTACAAACTGAGAAACCTTACCCAGCAATGTAAGTAAACCAAAGAGATCATTTCACTAGCTACCAAAATGTTGCCCCATCATACAATGTGACTGCTCTTTAGTAAAATACAGTAACAATGACATTACAGGATGTTTAAGGTCCATAACACTTCCAGAAGTACTTTGCCTGCCCCCTTTCCCTCCCTACCATTCTGAGGTATTAGCCCAATATCATCTCATAGACAGGCAAGAGATTTAACAGTAATGAATCATCAACTCCATTTACTTCCCTAGATATTCTTTCTTGGAAAGTCTCTCATCCAAATAATGACAATACTCAGCTCTGCTTAGTGTGTGATAGCCAATAGGATTTTAGCAACAGGTGATTTGTCTGTTGACACCATGACTAACAAACATCAAACTGAAACCATTATGTGCTTCAACAGAGAAAAGCAGAAGAGAAAGCAGATATTGTATCAATACATTCTTTTGGTTAAAAAAAACAACACTTCAGCACCATAAGTAGCAAACTAATCACTCATTATAATAAATTCCCTGCCAAATATTTTCATGAA
Source organism: Rafetus swinhoei (assembly GCA_019425775.1). Lineage (NCBI taxonomy): Eukaryota > Metazoa > Chordata > Testudines > Trionychidae > Rafetus > Rafetus swinhoei. The sequence goes on along the minus strand of CM033443.1, from coordinate 30,031,253 downwards.
AGAAGTTGGATTGTGCATGCTGGAAAATTTGAGCAGCAATAACAGGCTCCTCAGAAATGACACAAACATACTTTAACAGCCAGCTATTTTCAGAACGGGAATTGAAACAACTGACAAAGCAATACTTACTATGCGACAGATTGCTAAGCACCCATGAAAATAGAAAGTTACAGCACTCAGTCACCATTAGACTTCTTTACTGCTTTAAAAGCAGCAGTATAGAAAACAGTTCCCCTGGGAATATGTCTAGCCAACTATTTGAATGTAACTGTGCATTAGGACAATATTTTAAGTTCTTGCACATGTGCATGGTGATATTACTATTTTTGTGTTGTTCAATAAGCCATAATACACTAGCCTGGTTGAGACTTCTGATGATAAGAGGCTTAATTCATAAAGAGGGCTAGTGTTTTCCATGACAATTTGTAAGAAACAGCAGCAGTTATATTGAAGTTGGCAAAAATTGTGGAAATCAACAAAAAGCAAGCAAAAATGTCATTGTGAAGGCAAATCCATGCACCACAAACCCAGCAATACTTTTTTTTGTTCCTACAACTTTGATTTTAAGGATTGTAACTTAAAGCTTTTAATGCAATAAGAAATGTGAGATATCCCTGACCAAAACCGGATAAAATCTCTATCCATATCTTTAAATCCAAATCTATTTTTCCCCTCCAGACTACATTGCAATTGTAAATGATGCTGAATGGATCAAAAGATGTAGATTTCACCATGAGTAATACTGTTCACACAATTCCTCAGGACAACTAGGACTATTATTCTCCCAGTGCTTCAATTCCTCCTGTTGTTTTTAGTGCCCACTGTGAAATGCAGCACCTAGCATGCTCCTAGTCTTATACCTTTGCATCTTGCTATGTAAATAAGGTAGTGAGTATGAGGGTATGACCACACTGCAGCATTTTTTCTGGAAAAATGGCTGTTTTCCCAGAAAAAAAATACTTGCATCCAAACTGCTATTGAGTTTTTCTGAGAGCGGTAAACCTCATTCTACGAGGAAGAAGCCTTTTTCCAAAAAACCTTTTTTGGAAAAAGGCATGTGTGGTCGCAGAAAAGGGAGTTCTTTCGAAAGACGGGGCCCCCAGGAAAAAACAGAGGTGCCCTGCTGGCCACTCCGTCCAAACTAATCACAACTCTATAGTTCCTGTCTCCTGCCAGCTCTTTAAACTGCAAGCACCCGGGTCAAGTCTTGTGGCAGGAAGCCAGTCCTGGGAGCTGCACCTCACCACGTGGCACTGACTGCCACTCACATTTGGCACTATGGCCCAGCCACAAGCCCTCCCAGCATCCCCCTGGCCCTCACAGGGAGCACCACTAGGGCTCCCAGGACCCAGCCAGGGGTGCCAAACATCGTGCGCCATCTTGGTCTGGGGCAGAGATCCTGTTCCTCCTGGATCTCCGCTCCTGGAGGCAAAATACCGACATCTACGGCTGGATGGTCCAGGCTCTGGCCGCTAGGGGCCACCCCTCCACAGCACCCCTCCTTAGAACAGGTCTGGAGCAAGGTGAAAGAGCTCTAGTAGGGCTATGCCAAGGCCAGGGAGTGCAGCTCTTGATCCAGAGCAGGACCCCACTCCTGCCCCTACTATCAGGAGCTCCACCAAATCCTGGGGAGTGGTGAAGCCCCTTCCCCACCCATGGTGGAGGACTCGGGGCTCATCGCCCAAACAGAGCACCCTGCCAAGGAGGAAATGGAGGAGGAGGAGGAGCTGCAGGAGGAAGAAGAGACAGCCAGCACCCTTGAGCTGATACCACAGGCCTAGACATCTCCCAGGCATCCTCTGAGGGTAGGGAGGGATCTTCAGGTGAGTGCTCTCAGTTTGTCACACACAAAGGGCGGGAGAGGCAGGTGCAGAGGCGATGGGGTGTGATTGTCACTTGGCCTGCTTGGCCTGGGCATTGTGCTGCACTCCGTGCACGTGGAAGCAAGTGCTGGGCCAGTCTGCACCATGCGGCCTCAGGAGGCAGCCCCAGAGCACTCCTGGGCACCTGCTAACAGGCTCTAGGGAGGCCACACACACATCTGACCCCTAGGGGGGAATGCCCTCCCACTTCCAGCCACCGCTGGAAGCAGGCAGGGCACAAGGGCGCTTGCACAAGCCCACACAGACTTAGGAGTGCCTCAGGGAGAGCACTGCCAGGCGCAGGTGTGTGTGCATGCCCCATGGAAGGCCAGGTACTTCAGGTCCCTCTCCCACCCTTGGGATCCCAGTGGGGCTGGACACTTCCCTTGCCTGCTTGTCCATGGGACGGGGCTGGGAAGTGGGAAGTGTGGTCCCCTTGGGGCCCCTGTGAGGCAGGGCCAGCTGTGCAAGTTACACATGCTCCTGGGAAATCCCTGTCCTCTTGCCCGAGGACTGTTGCTTATAGCTCAGAGAGGAGGGCACAGCCTCAGGGACAGTGTCTGCATGGATGACTGACCGCCTCTCCCTCTCTATTCTCCACAGACGGACTCAGCTGTTGCTGAGAAGCCGCAAGCACAGGAGGGGCCACGAGGACCTCATGAGGGAGCACGTGGCAGTCCAGCATGACATGCAGCAAACCCTGGCCCAGAAGGTCCAGGATGACGCCCAGTGGTGGACCCGCATGTGGGACCAACTTGTGCGGCAGGGCGACACTTGTGCCACCATCCGAGAAATGACGACACATCTGGCTCCTGTCCCTGATCCTGCCTCCCAACCCTCCCTGCTATGCCTCTGCCCCTTCCCCATGCTATGCCTATGACCCCCCATGCCCCCTGCCATACCTGATCCAGCTCCAGCCCCCCCTCCAGTCCACTCCCCTGTTGTCCCGGCCCCACCCACCTCTGAGGTCACTGAGATCCCCAGACGTGAGGCAGCACTTCCAGTTGCACCATGCACTACTCCCAGCCCTGAGCCCCACTCCTCCCTCCCGCATCCAGGTTCTCAACCCCCCTTCCTCATCCAGATTCTCAGCCCCCCCCACCCCTTCCCAGTTACTTTTCTGAAAAAAAATACAAAGGTTTTGTTTTTTAACCCAAAACTGGTGTGTTTATTGAGAGTACAGGGAAGGGGGGAATTGTGCTGGGAAAGGCATGGGGGGCAAGGCACAGGCCCTTAGTGGGGAGGCCCTGGGGAGACTCACTGGGGTCAGAAACAGTTTTCTCCCCAGGAATTGAAATTGGGGGGGGGGATGATCGAATTTACAGGTGGGGATGTCAGGGCCAATGAGGGGTGAGACGGTGAGGGTGAAGGTGGGCTGTATGGCACCATAGTAAAAAATGAAAAATGTTTCATGACCATTGTATTAGATTTAACTCATGTTTTAAAATCACACAAATTAAAGTTGGCTACTCAAGCCTTCTGTGTTATTTAATCCTTCACATAACACAAGAACTAGCAGTCACCCAATGAAATTAATAGGCAGCAGGTTTTAAAAAAACAAAAGGAAGTACTTCTTCACACAACATGCAGTCAACCCGTGGAACTCTTTTCCAGGGGATGCTGTGAAGACCAAAACTATAACAGGATTAAAAAAAGAACTAGATAAATTCCTGGAGAATAGGTCCATCAGTGGCTATTAGCCAGGATGGGGAGGGGTGCAATACCATGCTCTGAGTGTCCCTAGCCTGTTGCCAGAAGCTGGGAATGGGCAACAGGGGATGGATCACTTGATTACCTGTTCTGTTCATTCCTTCTGAAGCACCTGGCTGTGACCACTGTCAGAAGACAAGATACCGGGCTATATGGACCACTGGTCTGACCCAGTATGACCATTCTTATGTAAAAATTAATTATAATAATAAAAATGTTTAGTACAGAAACTCCCCAACCTAATGACCTCTCAAGATAGCAACAATATGAGATAACAACCTTGGCAAATAATGCATTTTAAAAATCTTGGCCTACTAGGAAACACATTTATATAAGTTTCCATTCCTAGTCACAAATCTAGCATTCTGGAGCAAAGTCACTAAAATATAATCCAACAAACAAATGTTTATTTAACGTGCCCCTCATTTTTCCCTCCACCTCACCCCACTCCATTCACCGGTGTTGTCCTGGTCAGTGGAGACTCAGAGTTCAGAGGTGCTTTCACATAAGTACACCTCCCAGGTGGGGGGGCAAGAAGGCACTTTGCTTGTTCCTCCAGCTGCTCACTGTTCACTCTGGACACTGTTGTTTGTTGTGCCACCATTCACTCCATCGCTCTGTTGCCAATGGTCCTGCGCCGTCACCTTCTGCTGCCACCTGCCACTGTGACCTCTGCAAGTTAGTCTCTTGAGGTTCCACCCAGCTCACAGTGAAAACACTGTACCTACAGGAACACTGTCCCCACAGCAGGACTAAGCACTTAGACCTGATTATCAGTGATTTCAGCTGTAGTAATCACTTAACAAAACAAAAGAGCCTATATATGGAGCCTAATCAGCTCTGTCTTTAAACAGTGCAGAGGGGCAGGTCAAATAGTACTTATGACTCAGACAGACCATCAAGCAAAACACCTGTCCCCACCCTCTCTCTTGATGCCCTCAATCAGTACAGGTTAAGTACATTTCTACTGCCCTTTACTCATACAATAAGAACAACAACATTTCATTCCCTCCCCACCATTCAAGTGATTTGTAACCCAGCCCCAGCCAAAATCTATCACTTGGGCAACACAGCTCTGTTTGCTGGATACCTAGGTAGATTAGGTGTGAATGTAAATACAGTCTGGTCCTGAAGCCTTTCCCCCCAGCCCCCAGCTCATCACTAGCTGTCAAGGAGAGCTCATTTTGACTTTGCTTACAAATCATAATTTGATATTATTAGGTTGGCCAACAACACCAAAAAGAACGCACTGACATTGTCATAAAAAACAACAGCTGTATAAGGAAGCTAGTCTATGTTCATATTTTCAAAACTATTATATTTTTTTCAGATACACATATCTTATCATACACTGCTTTTAAAGTGTGTATTAATGTTTCAATTTCAATTCAAATTTCCAAACAGTCACTAAATTGGCATGTAACTAGTTCACAAAACTGGGAGGGGGTGTTGGGGAAATTCGGGGGGGGGATACACCCCCATAGGGGGGCTGTAGGGAAATCCCTGGTCAGAAACCAACCCACAATGTATGTTGTCACGTTTCTCCTTTTAAATTCCATAAATTACACAGCAGAGAACATCTTTTTCCTGCTATTTCTGGTGCTTGGATAATCAGATTGCAGTGTGAACTGCAGCATGAGAGGGGACATGATAGCAGTTTTCAAGTATCTAAAAGGGAACACACAAGGAGAAGGGAGAAAAATTGTTCTCTTGGCCTCTGAGGATAGGACAAGAAGCAATGGGCTTAAATTGCAGTGAGGGAGGTTTAGATTGGACATTAGGAAAAGCTTCCTAAATTTCAGGATGGTTAAACACTGGAATAAATTGCCTCAGGGGTGGTGGAATCTTCATCACTAGAGATATTTAAGAGCAGGTTAGACAGCAGGCCTGTCAGGGATGATCTAGACAGTGCTTGGTCCTGCTGAGAGGGCAGGGGACTGGACTCAATGACCTCAAGGTCCCTTCCAGTTCTGTGATTCTATGACATACTACACTGTGACATTCCTGTGTGGATGCTGCAGGCATGAACTAAAAGGTACCTAGATCATGTTAATGTCACTCCATTTGAAAGAGGACCATGTCATGCAAACTAGATAGCATTTAGTTCACTCCTGCAGTGTGCACATGGGGGGAATTTCAGCACAGCATGCAATCATTGCTGGAATTTCAGCTGCAGCCTTCGGGTTATTTGAATGTAGTTTTCAGTTAGATATTTAGAGCCCAGTCTTCTAAGATTCAGCACACTCTATGTGGGAGGGATTTGACCCTCTATTGGTTGGGGGGGGGGGGGGGGGGGGGGGGGGAGGGAGAAGGAGAGGAATAGCTCTCTAGTCCCTATTGCCAATTATCTACTCTTAATCCTTCAATTGTGTAAGGATAGAAGAATATGGAAATAAGCAGCATGGTTCATTTTCTAGCAGCCTGTTGTCTATAAAATTGACAGTGGAATCTTGACAACTCACTTCTTCTCTGTGACTCAGTTTCTTATCTGTTACTGGAGCATAATGCCTACAAATTAAAAGGACTGTGTGAGAGCTAATTGTTACAGGTGGGTATTTTCCCAGTTGTGCAAAGGGAGAGCAACCCTGTGTTTGTGAGAACATTTCCCTTCCATTATTTTGTGAAGGTTCCCATTTTTATGATTGAAAATCGAACATTAAATCTCTGAAGATGAACAGTGGCAAGCGTGGCTAAGTGCTTGAAAAGCAGAACATCGTGATTCAGCTATTGTCAGCAAAAGAAGGCCAATCTGAGTTGTCAGGCCGTGAAATCCTGCACACCTATAGCTTTTGCAGCTTTTTTGCTCTGTTAACTTTCAGAAGCAAAGTGAACAGAAGGTATAAAACTATAGTAATGCACAGGCATCTCGTTGAACTGAAATAATGTGTCTGGCAAGCCCTGCTGCAGGACAATCTGAAAAAATATGCAAAACCAGACACAAATAGCTTTTCTGTCATGATCACTATGTCCAGAAAAGATGTTTCAAAGATAAAAGGAACAGATGAATAGCTATTATCCATATCAATAAGAATTAATGCACTTCTATAATAACCAGAGTTATATTTTACTATCCCTTCCACAATCAAGTAAAAAATAGAATCATGGGGTTAATAAACCCTTCCCTATGTATGGGCCAGATCTTCAGCTGGAGTCATGGAACTAGACCAATTTAAACCTTAATAATTTGGCCCAAATGTCCGGATAAGGATGAGAAAAAAAAATACAGATATTCAAATCAATAAACGATGCCTTAATCCAAGCCATCAAATAAATAAATACTGCAATTATTGGTGGAAAAAGAACAGGTTAAGAACTATTTAGAAAAGCTATACATGCACAAATCCATGGGGTCGGATCGAATGCATCTGAGGTTGTGGAGGGAGCTGGCTGATGTGATTGCAGAGCCACTGGCCATTATCCTTGAAAACTTGTAGTGATGAGGGGAGGTCCCGGACGATTGGAAAAAGGCAAATGTAGTGCACATGCTTTATGAGGAGAAGCTGAGGAATTTAGTCTTGTTTTGTCTACAAGAGAAGAATGAGGTGGGATTTGATTTCACTACTTGAAGGGGAGTCCAAAGAGGCTGGAGAAATGCTGTTCTCAGTTGTGACAGATGACAAAACAGGGAAAAATGGTCTCAAATTGCAGTGGGGGAGGTCTACATTGGATATTAGGAAAATCTATCTTACTCCGAGGGTGGTGAAGCACTGGAATGGGTTACCTAGGGAGGTGGTAGAATCTCCTCCCTAGAGGTTTCTAAGTTCCAGTTTGACAAAGCACTGGTTGGGATGATTTAGTTGGGGTTGGTCCTGCTTTGGGCAAGGGGTTGGACTCGATGACCTCTTCCAGCCCTATGATTCTATCTTGAGCTATTTTCTTATTTTCTATTTAATAAGAAAAGTAACTTCGAGACTAATAATAGCATCCAGAATATTCTGGCAGGAAAAGAATGATAAAAGGGATTAAAGTCTATATTGTTTTTAAAGAATCTAAGATTATAGGAGTCTGAGTGCTGGGCACCCTGCAGGCTTTCGGCTTTGGGCCCCATTTTGTGGGTTTTCTCCGGGTGCTGTACACCCTCGCGGAGTGTTTGGTCAGGCTCAACTGGACCCTGACTGAGCCGGTCAGCTTCGGGCGCAGAGTACGTCAGGGTGTCCGCTGTCGGGCCAGCTGTACACTCTGGCATGCTTGCCAGACACATTATTTCACATCACCTGCCTTTTGGCGGAGGACGGCACCCCCCTCACGGATCCGGCAGAGATGTGTGGAAGGGCCAGGGCCTTCTACGCCAGTTTGTTCTCCCCAGATCCGACCGAAGCCAACGCCTGCAAGGTGCTCTGGACCGAGCTCCCAACGGTCAGCGCGGGCGACAGAGACCAGCTGGAGTTCTCACTCTGGCCGAGTTCTCGAAGCCCTCCATCTCATGCCCAACAATAAAACCCCGGGCATAGACGGGCTGACCGTGCAGTTCTACCACGTGTTCTGGGACGTCCTCGGCCCAGACCTCGTCACCATCTGGGCTGAGTCCTTGGAGAGGTGGTCTTCAGGGGGGACGTTGAGGCAGGGGAGGGAGAGAGGGGGGAGAGGGAAACCTCCACCTGGGGGGAGCCCTCTCCCTCACCTGGCAATGAGCGCACCACCCTCTCCTCCTCGTGCCCCGCAGAGACAGACTGAGTAGAGGCGGGGCCCGCCTGCTCGCTCAGGCATGCCAGAGGGGGCACCTCCGGCTCCCGAGTGGAGCCGTTGGTCGGAGGAGGGGCAGCTGTGGAGGCCGGACTACCAGGGGGGCTGGCAATGTTGGGGCCGGTGCCATCCCAGGCCTCAGGGGGCCCGGACGCCTCTCCTGACCAGGCCAAGGGACAGTCCCTCCGGACGTGCCCCATCACCCGGCAGAGGAAGCACCGGGCCTCTCCCATTGAGTAGTGGACCCGGTAGAGGGCCCCCTGGTAGGGCACCATAAAGGACCCCTCTAGCGCCACCCCGCCACATGCCGCCAGCAGCAGCTGCAGCTGTACCTGAAGGACAGGACGTGGCGGAGGGCGGGGTCCTTACAGCCCAATGGGAGAGGGCTGATGGTGGAGATGGGCCACCCCAGGGTGGAGAGGGCAGGCAACAGGGTGGCATTGGGGAGGAAGGGCGGGACGAAGGCAAGGACCACCCGTACGCCCAGGTCCTCCAGCGGTTTGAGGGGCACGTGCATGCCCCCCACCGCCAGGCCCCTCTCCACCGCCTCCTGGGCGGCGGCCTCCGAGACAAGGAAGAACACAACCTTGCCGTACATTTTGGAGGCCGCCACCATGGCCGAGGCCCCCACCACCCTAATGCCTGCACGTAGGTTTCGATGTGGGGCGAGGCGGCGACCAGGAGGTAGCGAACGCCATGCCTCCTGGTCAGGGTGGGAAAGGAGCCCCAGCCACCAAGGATGGAACTGGAGGCAGCAGTCGGGGCAGATGACTTGGCACGTGGGGAGGCGGCAGCAGCCAGCTGGGCATATACTCTGGGGGCCGTGGGCGGATCACCCCCAGAGCCGGTGGGGGGAACAGCAGGGGAAGGAGGGGCTGTGGCAGATGGCTGTGCCTCAGTGGGTGGGGCGGCCTTGACCGCGGGCAGTTAGCCTTCTGGGCCGGGCCTTTGCCCTTCTTCCCTCCCCGGCCCTTCTTGCCGGCTGAGGTAGAGGGCCCGCCCACATCGGGGGGGGGCATCGGCCATAGCAGCGGTGGAGCTCGGGCCAGGGTTCGGGAGGTCAGCCGCAGCATTTTTTTTGGGCCGGTGGCAGTGGGGGGACCGTGGGACCAATAGGGGCAGAGGCCTCCTCCATCGTGGGGAGAGGGTGGAAGGAGGCACGGATAGCAGGGAGGGGGGAGGGGTTAACCGCTCCTCCCCACCAAATGACAGGCAGGGTGTCAATGAAGGGCAGGGGCTGAAAAGAAGGGGAGTGCTGGTTTCAGGGAGGGACAACCTAGGAAGGGGGAGGGTTAGCAGCCACTCCTCCCTGCCAAAGCTGTGGCAGAGGAGGAGGGTGCAAAGCAAGGAGTGGGGGAAGGGGAGGGGAAGGGGAAGGGGCTAGAGGAACAAGAGGAGGGGGAAGCAACCACTCCCTCCCGCTGAGTTGTTGGCAGGGAGGGAGGGTGCTAGCAGAGGGAGGAACAGAACTAGCTAGCAGGGCGCGGTGGCAAGGCTTCTGCAGTGGGGGACAAGGTGGGGAGAGCAGGGGTGAAGGGGCCTCCCAACCAAGCAGTGCTAAGGGAGGGGGGCCGAGTCCAAGGGGGGGGAGCACACCCACGAGCACTTGTGGGGGGCTCAGTCCTCACCCGCTGCTGCAGCGGGACAGTCCAGATGGTAAAAGACGGGGAGTAGCTGGCCCCACCAAGGGGCGAGTCCTGGTGGTGCAAGGGTTGGTGGAGGGGGTTGGGGGGGTGGTATGGGGGGGGTAGCTGGACCAGGGGGAGGGCTCTGCACCTCTCCCCTAGCCCTCCTCTTAGTGACTAAGTCCACCACCACCCCAAGAACAGGTAAAAAAGACTTAAGTCCCAAAAAACAAACCCCCTCCATAGTCCAATTAGCGGTCTTCTTCTCCCTTGGCGGGGTGCAGATGGTAGAGCAGCAGCGGGCGGGTGGAAGCTAACTGGAGAATGCCTCAGGGTGGTGGGTGCCGGTGGGGTCCTCTTCCTCTGGAGCGGGCGAGGGGAGGGGGGGGGCAGGCTGGCAGGCCCCCCCTCTCTCCTCAGGCAGCAGCAGCAGCTGGTGGTGTGGAGCAGGAGCAAAGGCAGCAGCAGCAGTGTCATCCAAGGGGGAGCAGGTCCACCGGTTGAGGCCTCAACAAGCAGGTGGTGGCTGGGTGGGGCGAGGAGAGCTCCCGGCTGGTGCAGGTAGCAGGAGCAGAGCGGAGAGAAGGAAGAGCAGCAGCAGCTGCTGCTGCACCCTACTCCCTCTCCTCCTTCTCTGGAGTGGGGTACTGGTCTGGGTGCCCGTGGAGGCAGAGGAGCCCCTCTGGAAGCAATTTTGGGCAGATCCGAACACCTCCCTGCTAACAGGGAGTTTGGAGAGGGAGTTCTCCAGGTAAAAAAGGAGTAAAAACGGGACCCTTGTGGTAAGTGGCTGTCTGGAGTGTGTGTTTGTGTGTGGGGAGTTATTTGCTGTGTGCTGAGCTTGTGTTTGTCTGTTTGGTTGGTTTGTTTGTTTGCTTGAAGGAGCTTCTAAAAAGGTTTGAAATCTAGAAGCCTCTGTTAATTGGCTGAGCCTCAGTCAGGGGAGGGGCTACCAGAGCTATATAAGCCTGTGACTCAGCGACCAGGAGCTTGTGAACAGGAACAGCTAACAGGAGTTTGGAGAGGGAGTTTAGAGGGGAGGTTAGAGGGCACTAGTGACTTCTGACCTTCTTTAAAACATAACTCTTATAATAATCTATATTCCAGAGGTTTAAAAGAATCCCAGTTTATACTTAAACTTATTCATTAGAAAATGGAGACAGAAGCCCAGCAGCAGAGTGGGGCTATCCTGTTTATTGCATCGAGTGTAACATGTATGATTACCTGCCCTGTGGGCGGGTGGCGATGTGTGCACCTGTTGCAAGGAGCTCCTGACCTCAGAGACCGAGTTCGGGCTTTGGAGGCCAGGGTGGCTGAACTGGAGGAGCTAAGGGAGGTAGAGAGATATGTGGATGAGACTTTCTGGGACACTGTAGTACTGTCCCACCTCCAGTCTGAGAGCCCCAGTGCTCTTAAGGAGGATGAAAGTCTCAAGGAACAGAGCATTCAATGGGAGCAGAGGGAAACCATCCTGTAGTTGGGACCCTCCTCCCAGAGGATGTTGCGTATCCTCTCGCACTGAGGATACCTCTGAGGGGGAGGGAATGCCAGTTCGGAAGAGGCAGGTGTTAGTAGTGGGTGATCTGATCGTTAGAAACATAGATAGTTGGGTTTGTGATGACCGGGAGAACCGTATGGTCACTTGCCTGCCTGGTGCGGTTGCGGATCTCTCGAGGCATCTAGATAGACTTATGTGTAGTGCTGGGGAGGAGCGTGGTCGTGGTACATGTAGGTACCAATGACGTAGGGAAGGGTAGGAGAGATGTCCTGAGGCCAAATTTAGGCTGCTAGAAAGAGACTGAAATCCAGGACCTCTATGGTGGCATTCTCGGAAATGCTTCCAGTTCCACGCACAGGGCCAGGTAGGCAGGCAGAGATTCAGAATCTCAATGCGTGGATGAGACGATGGTGTAGGGAAGAGGGTTTGGATTTATTAGGAACTGGGGACACTTTTGGGAGAGGAGCCTATACAGGAAGGATGGGCTCCACCTAAACCAGGTGGAACCAGACTGCTGGCACTAAACATTAAAAAGGCCGTAGAGCAGTTTTTAAACTGAGAGATGGGGAAAGCCGATTGGTGCGGAGATGCACGTAAATCGGAGGAGAGACTTCTCTTAGAGGAGAATCCATTGATAGAGATTCTCTAAGCTGTAGTCAGAAAGAGAGAGGAGGAGAGAGGGCAAACCATGGGCCAGAGCAGACAAACAACCGCGTACAAAGGAATCCAATGCATCAGGAAGGGCAGACAAATAAGCAGTGGCAAATTTTTAAAGTGCTTCTACACAAATGCTAGAGTCTGACTAATAAGATGGGTGAACTAGAGTACCTAGTATTAAATGAGGAGATTGACATAATAGGCATCACTGAAACCTGGTGGAATGAGGAAAATCTGTAGGACACAATCATACCGGGATATAAAATATATCGAAAGGATAGAGCAGGCCGGGTGGGTGGCGGAGTGGCACTGTATGTGAAAGATAATGTAGAATCAAATGAAATAAAAATATTAAATGAATCAACATGTTCAATAGAATCGCTATGGATAGTAATTCCATGCTCCAAAAATAAGAAATTAGCAGTAGGGATATATTACCGACCACCTGACCAGGACAGGGATACTGACATTGAAATGCTGAGGAGATTAGAGAGGCTACCAAAATAAAGAACTCTATAATAATGGGGATTTTAATTACCCCCATATTGACTGGATACATGTCACCTCAGGAAGAGAAGCGGAGATAAAATTTCTCAATGGCTTAAATGACTGCTTCTTGGAGCAGCTGGTGCAGGAACCCACAAGGGAGAGGCAATTCTCGATTTAGTCCTGAGTGGAGCGCAGGATCAGGTCAGGAAATAACCGTTACAGGACCGCTTGGGAATAGTGACCATAATATAATAACATTCAACATTCCTGTGGTGGGAAGAACACCTCAGCAGACCAGCACCCTGGCATTTAATTTCAAAGAATTACACAAAAATGAGGAGGTTAGTTAAACAGAAATTAAAAGGCACAGTGACTAGAGCCAAATCCTGCAAGCTGCATGGAAACTTTTAAAGACACCATAATAGAGGCCCAACTTAAATGTATACCCCAAATTAAAAAACATAGCAAGAGACCTAAAAAGAGTCACCGTGGCTTAACCACCATGTAAAAGAAGCAGTGAGGACAAAAGGCATCTTTTAAGAAGTGGAAGTCAATCCTAGTGAGATAAATAGAAAGGAACATAAACACTGTCAAATCAAGTGTAAAAATGTAATAAGAAAAGCAAAAAAGATTTTGAGGAACAGCTAGCCAAAAACTCAAAAGAAATAACAAAATGTTTTTAAGTACATTAGAAGCAGGAAGCCTGCTAAAAAACCTGTGGGTCCCCTAGGCATCGAACTATAAAAGGCGCAATCAAGGGCGATAAAGCCATTGCGGAGAAACTAAATGATTTCTTTGCTTCAGTCTTCACGGCTGAGGACGTTGGGAGATTCCCAAATCTGCACCGTCCTTTGTGGGTAATGAATCTGAGGAACTGTCCCGGATTGAAGTGTCATTAGAGGAGGTTTTGGAACAAATAGAAAAACTTAATGTTAACAAATCTCCGGGACGGATGGCATTCATCCAAGGGTTCTAAAAAGAACTCAAATGGGAAATTGCTGAACTATTATCTGTGGTTTGTAACCTATCCCTTAAATCGGCTTCCGTACCTAATGACTGGAAGGTAGCCAACGTGACACCAATATTTAAAAAGGGCTCTAGAGGCGATCCGGGCAATTACAGACCGGTAAGTCTAACTTCAGTACCTGGCAAATTAGTCGAAACAATAGTAAAGAATAAAATTGTGAAGCATGTAGAAGAACATAATTTGTTGGACAAAAGTCAACATGGTTTCTGTAAAGGGAAATCCTGTCTTACTAATCTATTAGAGTTCTTTGAAGGGTTAACAAACATGCGGACAAGGGGATCCAGTAGATATAGTATACTTAGATTTCCAGAAAGCCTTTGACAAGGTCCCTCACCAAAGGCTCTTGTGTAAATTACATGGCCATGGGATAAGAGGAAGGTCCTTTCTTGGATTGAGAACTGGTTAAAAGACAGGAAACAAAGGGTAGGAATAAATGGTAAATTTTCAGAATGGAGAGGGGTAATTAGTGGTGTCCCCCAAGGTCAGTCCTAGGATCAATCCTGTTCAACTTATTCATAAATGATCTGGAGAAAGGGGTAAGCAGTGAGGTGGTAAAGTTTGCAGATGATCCCAAACTGTTTAGGATAGTCAAGACAGAAGCAGACTGTGAGGACTCCAAGAAGATCTCACCAAACTGAGTGATTGGGCAACAAAATGGCAAATGAAATTTAATGTGGATAAGTGTAAAGTAATGCACATCGGGAAAAATAACCCCAACTATACGTACAGTATGATGGGGCTAATTTAGCTACGACAAATCAGGAAAGAGATCTTGGAGTTATCGTGGACAGTTCTCTGAAAACTTCCACACAGTGTGCAGCGGTGGTCAAAAGGCAAATAGGATGCTAGGAATTATTAAGAAAGGGATAGAAAATAAGACCCAGAATATCTTACTGCCCCTGTATAAAACTATGTGCGCCCACATCTTGAATACTGTGTACAGATGTGGTCTCCTCACCTCAAAAAGATATTTTGGCCTTGGAAAGGGTTCAGAAAGGGCAACTAAAATGATTAGGGGTTTGGAACGGGTCCCATATGAGGAGAGGTTAAAGCGACTGGGACTTTTCAGTTTAGAAAAGAGGAGACTGAGGGGATATGATAGAGGTGTATAAAATCATGAGTGGTGTGGAGAGGGCGATAAAGAAAAGTTATTTATTAGTTCCTAAATAGAAGAACTAGAGGACACCAAATGAAATTAATGGGTAGCAGGTTTAAAACTAATAAAAGAAAGTTCTTCTTCACACAGCGTGTAGTCAGCCTGTGGAACTGCTTGCCAGAGGAGGCTGTGAAGGCTGGGACTATAACAGAGTTTAAAGAGAAGCTAGATAATTTCATGGAGGTTAGGTCCATAAAGGCTATTAGCCAGGGGATAAAATGGTGTCCTTGGCCTCTGTTTGTCAGAGGCTGGAGAGGATGGCAGGAGACAAATCGCTTTATCATTGTCTTCGGTCCACCCCCTCTGGGGCACCTGGTGCTGGCCATTGTCGGCAGACAGGATACTGGGCTAGGTGGACCTTTGGTCTGACTCGGTACGGCCGTTCTTATGGTCTTATGTTCTCCCAGTCACCTGGCCAGAAGCCAGGAGGCATGGCCAGGACTATAAAAGCCCAGTCTGAGAGCTCATTCTGGGCCTTGCCTCCAGAGGGACCAGAGATCTGTCTGGCACTTTCTGCCTGGGATTCCAAGGTTTGGCCTGGACCACCAGGTGTGCTTGATGAGAAGGATGGACCTGAACCCCAGAGTTGGCCCACACTTGAGGACTGGCCTGGACCATCAGCCATACCTGACTGGAGGGATTGGTCCAAATGCCTGCACAGGCCTGCACTGAAGGATTGGCTGGGACCATTGGACCCAAGGGGCCAAGGACTTACCTGGACCCCAGCTGGACCTGACAACCCTCAAACCCCCAAGAGACTGGCCTGATGCCCAGGTATGCACTTAATGGGGAAGTTCTGACAACAATTAAGCATGCCCGGGTCAGCATGTTTTGGGATGGAAACCCGCTGACCCATCAGCAGACCATGCTGCTGCTATTAGGGCCCTGGGCTGGGACATGGTGGAGTGGGTGGGCCTGCATCCCCCTGCCACCCACCTACCTGGTGGCAGTCTCCATCTCTGTGCCATCACAGGCAAGTTGTCTGAACCCCTCCTGAACAAGGAGACAAACTATTTGCTAGCATTTACCTGTTTCTGACTGTTTTGTTTGCTGCTGTGCCCTGAGCTAGGGCCAGGGCTCCCTGAACTGTGGGGCTGTGTCTACACTGGTGCAATCTTGCACCGAAGTAGCCGCTCCTGTGCAAAAACTTGCTGCCTGTCTACACTGGCCGTGTGTTCTTGCGCAAGTAAACTGACATTCTACTGTATGAAATCAGGGCTTCTTGTGCAAGAACTATGATGCTCCCGCTCAGGAATAAGCCCTTTTGCACAACTGTTCTTGTGCAAGAGGCCAGTGTAGACCGGCAACATGAATTTCTTGCGCAAGAAAGCCCTATGGTTAAAATGGCCTTCAGAGCTTTCTTGCGCAAGAGAGTGTCTACACTGGCATAGATGCTCTTGCGCAAAAGCACATCTCTTGCGCAAAAGCACCTGCCAGTGTAGATGCTCTCTTGCACAACTACTTTAACGCAAGAACTCTTGTGCTAAAGAGTTTTTGTGCAAGATCATGCCAGTGTAGATGTAGCCTGGGTGCTTACTGCCCTGCCCTGACCTATGGCCAGGGCTCTTTACCTGTATTTATTTGCTGTGCCACCTGAAACAAGGCCTGGGCTACTGAACTCCTGAACTAACTGTATTTGTTTGCTGCCTCACCCTGACCTAAGGCCAGGGCTCTTTGTCTGTGTTTGTTTGTTTGTTGCCCCACCTGAAACAAGGCCCGGGCTCCTGAACTGACTGTGTTTATTTGGTGCCCCGCCTGGTCTAATGAACTACTGTTTATAACTGTCTGTCTTGTTTGTTGCCCTGCCCTGACCTAGGGCCAGGGCTCTTTACTGTGTTTGCTGCTCACCTGAAATAAGGCCTGGGGTTCTGGACTCCTATTTATAACTGTCGTGTTTGCTTGCTGACCTGCCTGAACCTAGGGCCAGGGCTCCGTGAACTGACTGTTTCATTTGCTGGCCCACCCTGACCAGGCCGGGGCTGCTGAATGGACTGGTTGCCTGTCTCCCTGCCTAGAGCAAAGGCTGGGGTCACAGGACTCCTGAGTGGCCTCTTTGCTGTAACCCACCCGAGACCTGGGTTTGGACTATTGACTTGGGGGTTTGTTTTAGTGCCTGCAGTCATGGGGCGGAATGGCCGCGCACTGACCCGGAGGCGCAGGAGCCCCTCCGGGAGGCCTAACTGGCTACATGTTAGGGTAGCATTCCTGCGTAGGAGAGCTCATATTCTATGGAATTGCCCACTGAGGATGAAATTTGACTCAGTATATAATAAATTGTTTCATTCAAACTTCTAATTGGTTAAGCTGTGCATACCAGTGTATTTAATATTTCCTGTTCCTAATTTGATTTTACACGTTCTTCCCTAAGGCACTAATCCTGCATCTGGGTTGACTCTGCACTGAGCCTCATTGAAGTTTAGGACACAGGATGACAAAAGCAGATTACAAGGCCTGGGTCTACAAACACTTTAATAAGTGTATAAATGCTAAACAAACATTTTAAGGAAAATTCATGTTTCAAAGAACATGGAACTCAATAAAACCACATTTGCACTTCCCTCCCCGCCCCGCCCCCCAACCCATGCCCCTTGTCAGAAGGCCCAAGAGTATAATTTCTCTCAGTTCTTTTCAAAGAATAGTCCCGTTCCACTAAGTCTTCCTTCTAGCTATGCTCTTGTGTATAACAATTCTTATGCTTTCAAACATTAATCCCATTTAACCCATGTTCCTTCACCAATTCTGTCTGTAACTGTTCCTCTTTACTTTAGAAAGAAACCACCAGTACTTGCCAAAGACATCAAACTGACAGCACTAGGGAATGAAAGCCTCTGTTTACACATAGCCTAAACACAGGTCAGGGAGCAGCAGTACAAACCTTCCCCATACTGCCCTAAAAATATGAGGTGGAGGACCTGTGCCTTCAAACAGTGTGCCTGGTCATTACATTACCTAGAAATTCAGATCTAAATCACAGTTCATAGAATTGAGGCATTTGGAAATACTGATTTTGTAGGATCTTAGGCTAAAAGATATATTTTGATATCAGTTGGATAATAGGCTACAGTAAAAGCAGTGGCTGTCCCTGCCTTCACCTCATAGGTACTGCAAATACAGTTCCATTCCCCCTAAATTTCTCCTAGTTGAGATGGAAATAGATTCACTTTAACAGCCCAATGGGGAAGAGGCAAAGATGAAACCAACTCACACCATAGCTTGTTTTCTTTTAATAAGGCTGTAGGATGATAAACAGTCCATTAGGTGCTCACCTGAGAACCTTGAGGTACCGCCCAGACTTAGGCTAGATCTGCACTATAAAGAAAAGTCAGAAAAAAAATGTGAATTGAGAACCACAATGTCTTTTTCCGCTTTTCTTCCGAAAGAGGCTTTTCTGACATTTGGCCCATCTACACAGGGCCAAATGTTGCAAAAAAAAAAACCCCTCTTTCAGAACATCCCTTCTTCCTCATAGAATGAGGTTTACATGGATGCTGAAAAAAATGTCTGCTTTTCTGAATTTTTTTTCCGAAAAGTGGACGCATTCCTTGGATGCAGCAGAGTCTAGTCTGTAGTCTAGACGTACCCTTAGGGTGCATCTACACAGCAGGGCTTAACTCGAAATAAGCTACGCAAATTGAGCTACATCAATTGCGTAGCTTATTTCAAAATAGATTATTTCAAAATTGGGAGAGTCTACAGAGCACTTATTTTGAAATAGAGCACTCTTCCTCTGACTTCCCTTACTCCTCATACAATGAGGGTTACAGGAGTCAGAGTAAGTAGTCCTCCAGCTTGACAGTACTTTGACATTATTTCAAAATAACTGCATGTGGTGTAGACACGGACTAAGTTATTTCAAAATAATGCTAGTTATTTTGAAATAATGTTGCTGTGTAGACGTACCCTTAGAGTTAACAAATAAAGTTCCTAGATAGCACAGGCAACTGGTGCCTGGAGGAACATGGGGTGCAGGGAGGACCATCCACAGGAACAGGGATGGGGCATGAGGGGGCACTCCATTTAGCAATTAAATTTTGACCAGGGCGGGGGGTGGGGCATGGAGTCACTTACGCTAGCTAGGGTACTCTCACAGAGTGTGGAAGCCAACATCAAGCATCCATTAGAAACTACAAAGCTTTTACATCCTTCTTTCTTGCTTATCTTCCTCTTTCTGTTAATATATAGCCAAGCCCTAAGGCAGAATGGGGTGGAACTTGTTTAACTATACTCCAGGCTGTCCTCCCTGTTCCAGCTTCTCTCTGGGAACTATACTTCACAATTATATTTTGTTTTAAGGAACATAGTGCTTAGTTACAAGATCGTGTAAATCATCACATACATCAAATATGGCTATTGATAAGATTTTCTGGCATTCTCAAAATAATTGCTATTCACAATTTTTAGTCCTCTAATCTGTAACATTGCCACATAAGCATAATTCTGCAGTTTTGCAGAAGTGGCAACATGCACAAATAAATTAAATTTGAGGAAGGGTATTTCTTTGCCTACCAATGAAAATCAAGAGATAAGGTATTTTCCCATTGCCAAATTTGGTTATTGTCTCATGTTTTTTAGATCATTTAGCTGTGTGGGAAAACACCTGCATTTCTTTCTCTAGCTTTCTGTTTTGACATTGCATGAGGAAGACTCTCTAGGTGACATGTTTCCTCCCAAGTTTGTACTTTCATAAATTGTCATACTTAGATTGTGTTTGTATTTTCATAATTTTTTGTAGTTTGTTGTGCAATTATACAGTGATCTTATAAATACTTCTGTACATGTTTGTTTAACCACATGCCTAAGTAATTTGCTGGCTGAGGAATGTAGACAAATATGAGCAAACCTGGGAAGCATGAATATAATTTTCCTTCTTGTTCCTCCTGAATCTTAATGCAGCTCCACTTTTAAATACAGTCTTGATTTAATTTTTGGCATCCTTTTCTGTAAATAAGTTTAAAAATAATTGCCTATGTGCTGAAAACAATTAATTGGTGTAAGTTAAACTTAATTTGAAAATTGCCTCTCATTCAAGAATCTCCTCATTCAGCATTGCTTTAGCTTAGGAAGTGTCAGTTAGATCAAGTGACATCCAATCCTCTCCAGCCCCATGAGTTGCTATTCTTCTGCTTGATGTGGTCTTCTGGCTAGTCTCTTTGATTTCAAGATAGATATTTCTTCTGTTGGCGTCTATGACCACTCATTTAGAAAGTAATAGATGATTTCAGGGCATTACAACCATTACAGATTACTGCCATTTCAAAGTTCAGGAGAGAAATATTGTTTTATGTCATTATTTATTGCTCTAATAACTGTTGTAGAACAGTTTTGTAAACTAGTCCCATGTCATCTCCATAAGCAGGATACAGCTTGCTTGTTGTTTGTTGTGAGAATAATTAAAAAAGCAATTGCAAGGTAGTATACTATATCAACTATGTGAGTAGTTTTATTACCAATCTGCTGGATGAATAGACTGTCCACACTGTATGCACTTTGACCCTGAAAGGGGTTTTATTTAATAAGTCATATAGTTGAATAGGATAGCCACTTAAACAGTAACAGATTATAGCCATGACCCTGTCATAAGGTGTGCAGATGATTTCCATATTTTTATTTGACCATGTATTGGACAGCAGGATCAAGATATATGTCTCCCTTCCTTAGTGACTCTGACTCCTGTAATATTCCTTAGAGGTGAGGGGAAGATAAATTTATTGTAGGATGGTTTACTCCATAAAACACAATAAATGTATCAGTATCAGCTTTACATTTTGATCTTCTGATTGATTGCTTTGATTTATCACCAGTACTGGTGAATTAATTTTAATCTAAACTTGGCATTTTCTCTGTTTTGTACTCTGTGTAATACTAAAAGGAAACATAAATCATGTTAAAAATGAGAACATCTATTTAGAATAAATGGTGGGTGGAGAATCATTGAGGCAAATTAAAGAATTCAGGACTTTCAAGGACTTGTGCCAGGCAGTTCAATACCAAGGGTAAAATCCTAGAACACTGAAGTATTGACTTCCCATTGACTTCAGCGGGTCAAATTTTCACCCTAACAGTACAGACTCTGGAGTGCCACACATGCCTGAATGCTCGAGGCAGCACCCACTCCTGGTGACAGAACTGCCAGGCACAGGTGTGTGTGTGGCACCGATGGAAGCCCAGGCAGCTCAAGGCCCCTCTCCTGGCCATTGGATCCCAGTGTAGCTGACCATTTCCCTTGCCTGCCTGTCCGTGGGATGTGGGGCAGGGCAGGAAGCATGGTCCCCTGTGCCTGCTGTCCAAGCCACACATGGCCTTGCTCCTGGGACATCACCTTCCTCTGACCCAAGTTCACAGATGAGGGCAAGGCTTCAGGGACAGTGTCTCCAGGGATGACTGACCACCTCTCTTTATTCTCCCCAACTGGACAAGCCATGACTGCAGGGTGATCACCAGCATCCGAGCCAGCCGCCCAACCCCTGGGGAGCCACAGGCGCCAAAGGGTCCAGAAAGGCCTGATGAGGGAGTACATCTCCATCCTGTGGGACATGCAGCAGACGCTGACCCAGAAGGTCCAGGACAATGCACAGTGGGAGACCCAGATGCGGACTGAGCTGCTGCAGCAGGGCCACAACATGTGTGAGACCATCTGCAAGCTCCTGACCTACCTGGCACCAATCCCAGTCCCAGCTCCTGCCCCAGTCCCTGCTCCCCCTCCCATGCCTGACCCCACTCCAGCCCTCGCTCCTGACTATCCCCCTATCATCCCTGGACCTCCCACCCTCAGGTTGCAGAGGTCCCCGCACACGAGGCGGAGGAAGCACCCGAGCCACGTGCCACTCTCAGCCCCAGCCCTGAGCCTCTCCTCCCCCCTCCAAGGTTCTCTGCCCCTCCCCTGCCCATTTTTAGGTTCTCAGCCCTTCTTCTCCCCAGTTACATCTATCCCAATTAAATAAGTAAACCATTATTTTTTTCAAAACAAAACAGTTGTTTTTATTGTGTCCATAGGAAAAAGGGGTCAAGGGGCAAAGGGAGGGGTTATTGTGGGAAACGCAGAGAAGGGCAAGGCACAGGCCCCTAGTAGGGAGGCTTTGAGAGAAACTCTCCCTCAGGAACTCCTGGATGTGCACCCCCACCTGATGGGCCTGGCGGATGGCAGCTGTGAGTGGCTGCTCAAATGCCCATCCCTCCTGACTGGCCTCCCCTACCCCTGAAGGAAGACCCCCCCTTCTTTTTTATGATGTTGTGGAGCACACAACAAGCAGATATCACCTAAGGGATGTTCTGCTCCCCCATATCCAGATGCGTCAGAAGGCACCTGAACTTCTCCTTCAAGCAGCTGTAAGCGCATTTGGTCTGCATGCAGGCCCTGCCCAGGCAGCCATTGAACTGGTCCTTGCTTGGGTTCAGGTGTCCAGTATCTGGCTTCATCAGCCATGGCATGAGGGGGTAGGCTGCATCCCCACAATGCACACTGGCATTTTAATATCTCCAACCCTGATGTATAGTTTGGGGTTGGCCTCCAACTTGGGGTAGAGGCTGGAGTTGAGGAAGACATGGGCGTCATGCACCTTCCCTGATTAGCCTACAAAGATGTCTGTAAACTGGCCAGGCCTGCAGGACCATTGAGAAGTATCCTTTTCGGTTGATGTACTGCACTGCAAAGTGGTTGGGGGCCCTGATGGGGATGAGTGTTCTGTCAATAGCCACCTAGCTTAGGTGTATCGATGGACTACCTCTGGCCTATGAAAAGAAATTCATGTCACTTATGACTTTTCATGTTCTCTTAAAACACTAACTATGTTTTAAGACCAATCCTAGTCCAAAAATAGAAAACAGTGTATGGTGGCAGGACTGGCAGAAGACAGAATCCAGGGTAAATGTAAAATTTAGCCTTTTTTTAAAAAAATAAGTCCTTTCTGCCATGGCTGCAGTCCCTTGCTCCTAAAGAATACACAATGGCAGTGCCTCCACCTGGCTGGCCCTGTACACAGTTCTGGTGTGCCTTGGGAGCCTCCAGTAATAAAATTATTCCAGTAATAATCTGGAATTAACTTCAAGACAACAATTATAAATTAGCTATATCTAATTGATTACATTAGAATTAACACACCTTTACTTAACAACTTAAAGAAACCAGGTTTACCAGATTAAAAATGAACAAAATCAATTAAAAAGTTCACAGAAAGAAAGGAAAATTATCTGTCTGGTATTTGCACTGCTACCACGTATCCACCCCAGAGCATGTACTCATCTGGATTCAGAGTCCCAGACACTTGTGTGCGTGCAGCTGGAGAGGAGAAATCCCTGTGCAGGTTCTGTGTGTGTCAGTCCAGGCAGACGGCCCACTGCTAAATCCCTCTGCCACTGGAGCAGGCCCCACCAAATGCCAGCAACTCTGGTTCACTGGGCAGATCACTCTGGCTCTCACTGGACCCAGAGTCAGTTTATCTTCTGTGCTCTGTCCCAGGTAGCACTTTCCCAAAGAGCCCAGTTACCTCCTGCAAGTTTATGTAGGCTCCTCTCAGCCACAGGCACAGCCAGAGTCTCTCCGCTCTAGGGACAATCAGCAGCCTCTGAAGCAGCCTGCTGGATCCACGCCCCACAGGCTTTCAGTCCTAGGCTCTAGCTGCAACACAACAGCTCCTGGACTGTATAAGGCTCCTCCACAGCAGCCGGGATCCTTACTCCCAAAATGGAGACTCCTAACTGTCTGCATAGCCTGGAAGAGACACCTTTCCCACTTTTTCCCAAGGGCTCATGCGAATTGTAGTCTCTAGGGCTAGATTGCAGCACAAAGGATCCCCCCAGAAAAAGTCAGAGGCCCCTTTAGTAAGGGGACTACATATGCATTTTATAGATGGTAAAACTGAGGCATATATACACTGCTGGCTTAATTCTGTGAAGCACTAAGAGCACAGCATCTCCACTGAAGTCACTTGTGTTAAATCTGGAAGGAATCACTACTTGAAGGGAAAGTGGAATATCTGGAGAGAGCAAAACCCATTACACTACCAGGCTGTGTCTACATTGGCAAGATTTTGCGCAAAAACTTGCCGCCTGTCTACACTGGCCATGAGTATTTGCGCAAGAACACTGACGTTCTAATGTATGCAATCAGTGCTTCTTGCGCAAATACTCTGATGCTCCCGCTCAGGAATAAGCCCTCTTGCACAACTGTTCTTGCGCAAGAGGCCAGTGTAGACAGGCAGCCAAGACATTTTGCGCAAAAGCAGTCTAAACGGAAAAAAGCCCTAGTGGCCGCTTGGACGCTCTGTACCTGCAGGCAGCTCCAGACTTCCTGGTAACCCGAGACCCCTTAAAAGCAGACGCAGCCTGCAGAGGCCACAAGGCAGAAGCCTTTTTTGCTGCCTCTGCCCAGAGCTCTGCCACAGGGCTCTGCTGCTGTCCCCAACAGCCACCAGAGCAAGATGGCCGCTCCAGGGGGGGAACAGCCACCCGCACCCCCAGCACAGGAGGCCCCAAGGGGCCGAAAACGAAGGGCCCCATCCTGGTCCCCAGGGAAGCTGTAGGCCCTCATGGACCTGTGGGAGGAGGAGGAGGCCCTCCACAACACCCGCTCCCGTCGCCACAACGCGGGGATCTTTGACCGCATGGCCCAGGCGCTCTCGCACCAGGGACATCCAGCCCGTACCCTCGAGCAGGTCCGGGTTAAGGTGAAAGAGCTGGGCCTGGGCTATGTCCGGGCCAGCGAGGGCCAGGGGGCAGGAGCCGACAGCTGCCCCCACTACCAGCGGCTCCACCGGATTCTGGGCCAGCCAGCACCCCAGGGACCATCCATCCCTGTGGACACCTGCAGGCTCCCCGCTGTCACCAGGACCAGCGAGGCCAGGAGGAAGATGAGCCAGCCAGAGGGTCGGAGGACGAGGCCAGCAGTGCAACCCTCCAGGTGGAGGCCCTCTCCGGCAGCCCCGATGTCTCCTGTGCGTCCTCGGAGGCTGGGGAAGGATCCACCGGTGAATGTTGCACTTTGCACTCACAAGGGCGGGGGTGAGCCAGGCGCCAGGAGTGGGGAGGGGGAGAGCGCGTCACTCAGGCTGCATGAGCTGCACGCTGTGTAGCGTTAGCAGTATTCAGCACGTGCAACCACGTGCAGCCTGGTGACCGAGTGACACGTGGCCCGCGGCAGGCAGCTCCAGGGCACGCCTGGGACCGTGCTGCTCACACACATCCAGCGGGACCAGGGGGGAAGGGTGGATGCCGGCTGGAACCAACCAGGGCCCCACGGGCTCAGGCCAGAGCCCGCACCTCCGCAAGGGTGCAGCACGCAGAACGGCACACTGTCCCATGCCTGGCTGTGAGGCACAGCCAGCTGCTCCTGGGAAAACCGCAGCGTCACAGCCCTGTGAGCGTGGCCCCCACTGAGCCCCTCACCTGCTCCCGGTGTCTTGGCTGGCCCTCCGAGGGGGAAGTGCCCACTGCGGCCACACATGTGCCGGGGCTACCGTGTGTGAGGGCAAGAGGGAGGGGGAGGGGGGAAGTGCTCGGGCTGGCTCTAGGGCCACCTGAGTTTTGCTGCAAGGATGGTACACTCCCCAGTCACTCTCCTGGTTCTGTCCAGGAGATATCCCACGCAATGGGGATCTGAGAGCCCAGACCACGTCTGCCATATGTGCTCCCAGGCACTGTGTGGGGATTCATTTTGCTCCCTGTCAAACACCATTGATTAGCCCAAAGCCTCACAGCCTCCATCAGCAGGGAGTTCCACAGGTTAACACAACACAAGCACCCTCCCACCCCCCCAAGGGGCCAGGACACAGACCGGTGGTTACAATACATGGAGGAGGACCCTACTCCAGGGGCGGTCCTGTATGCAAACATGCAACACGGGGGGAAGGGGGTAACCAAGTGGGCCCAAGCCATACTACTGTGATGTCACCTGGGCTCAGGGGTGGAGGGCATGGGGTGTGGGGACAGTGGCCGGGCTGCTTGACTGACCCATCCTTTCTTCTGTTCCCTGCAGCAGGACCAAGCAGGAGCGGGGGACCCTCCAGCCCTGCAGCAGTGGCAGCACCCCCAGCCGTCCAACCACCAAGCCGGCGGGTCCGGCAGCGGGACCAGCTCCTTCGGTGGCACGTGCAGGCCGTCGAATGGGTGGAGGCAGCCATCACGCGCCGGGTGGAGGCGGACCTGCAGTGGCGCCAGGAGGCCTGGGGACCCTTCCAGGCCCAGTGTGTGCGCATGGCGGATGCCATCTCCACCCTCACCGCACACATTGGCCAGCCATACATTGTGTCATGGCATTGCCACATGCACCTGCCATCCCTCCCCTAGCACTGCCCGTGCCCCCTCCTGCTCCTGCCCCCGTCATGCCCCCTCCTGCTCCTGCCCCTCCTGCTCCTGTCACGTCCCCTCCTGCTCCTGCCCCTCCTGCTCCTGTCATGCCCCCTCCTGCTCCTGCCCCTCCTGCTCCTGTCATGCCCCCTCCTGCTCCTGTCCCTCCTGCCCACCTCCCCGTGCTGCCTGCCCCGACGCGGCATGACCCCCATGTGCAGGTCCGCCCCCGCAGAAGCAGTCACAGGGGCCACCCCTCCCAGCAATAGCTCCCACATCCCAGTTAAGAGCCTCCTCCCCCTTCCAGTTAAGAGCCTCCTCCCACCCTACATCTCCCCGCTCCCCATTGTAAATAAAAAGTTCAAACATTGTTGTTCCAAAAAAACCTGTGTTGGTTGTTTATTGGGAGGTAAGGGGAGAGGAGGAAGGAAGGGTTGGGGATGGGAGGGAGATGTCAAGGGAGACAGAGGCGACCCTACTATGTGGCCTGGGAGAACATCTCCGTCAGGGCCTCCCGGATGCGCACCCCATCGTGGTGCGCCTGGCGGATGGCAGCTGTTCGGGGCTGTTCGAAGGCCTGGCCCTCGCCTGCCATCCATGCCGGGAAGAAGGCCTCCCCCCTCCACTCCACGAGATTGTGGAGCACGCAGCACGCGGCCACTACCTCCGGGACATTCCGCTCACCCATCTCCAGACGGGTGAGCAAACAATGGAACGGGCTTTCAGATGCCCGAAGGCACACTTGACTTGGTTGCGGGCCCGGTTGAGGTGGTTGTTGAACAACAGGCCGGAGTTGTGTAGGATGCGGGCGTCATGTGCCCTGCCGGACCAGCCCGCGTAAATGTCCAGGAAGCGGCCACGGTGGTCCACGAGGGCCTGGAGTACAATTGAGAAATACCCCTTTTTGTTTATAAAATGGGCGCTCAATGCTCCAGGGCACGGACGGGGATGTGGGTTGCATTCAGGGCACCCCCGCAGTTGAGAAACCCAAGGGCAGCGAAGCCAGCCACCGTAGCCTCCACGTCACGCAGGCGGATGACTCTCTGGAGCAGGACGTCATTGATGGCATGGACGAGCTGCAGAAGGGTGCAGAGAAACACAGGGGAACACATCACATGAGGCAGGGTGAGTGCGTGCTCCCTTGGGCCCCCCCCCCATGATGCCCTCTGTCCTCACACACACACACACACCAGGGCCCCCTCACCCCACGCCCCCCCCACCACCAGCAGGCCTGTGCAAGGGAGGGACAGCACAAACCCCTGGGTGACCCAGCCTGGAGTCTTGCCTGCCCCTGGGCAATGGAGTGCAGCACCCTCCCCTTCGCCCCCCCACTCCCCTGGGACTTACCTGCATGACGACGGCACCGACGGTAGATCTGCCCACCCCGAACTGGTGTGCCACCGATCGGTAGCTGTCCGGGGTGGCCAGCTTCCATAGTGCAATGGCGACCCTCTTCTCGACTGGGATGGGTGCCCACAGCCGGGTGGTGGTTCTCTGGAGCGCAGGGGCGAGCCAGGCACACAGCTCCAGGAACGTCTGCTTTCGCATGCGAAAGTTCCGGAGCCATTGCTGGTCGTCCCATTGCCCCAGGACCAGCCGGTCCCACCAGTCGGTACTGGTGTCCAGTCTCCACAAGGACCTCTGCACGGTGGGGTGGGGATGGCACAGGGACGCCATGGCCTCCCTGGTGAGGGAGTCCAGAGCAACCTGCGCCTCGAGGTCCTGGAGGAGCAGTGCAGCAGCCTGGAGCAGCAGCTGCAGGCACTCCAAAATGGCCGGAAGGGGCCAGAGCAGGCACAAGGCCACCCCTGGCTCCATGGCACAAGAAACAAGGCTGAGATAAAAAAATCCAAAAAGTCCAAAAAGGCAGAGGGCAACCACAAAAACTGCTACGGCTGTCAGTCCCTGCAACAGGTCCTATAGCACGCAGCAGGAGAAAAACGGCTGTCCGGGGAGATCCCTTTAAGCACGTGTCTCAAAGGAGCTCCAGCCTCTGCCCCCGGAAAGGGCTGGTGACCTTTTGCCCTCTTCAAAATGGTTCTGGGCTTCTGCTTTTGCGCAAAAGCGTCCCGCCAATGTAGACACGCTTTTGCGCAAAAGCGCATCGTTCTTACAATGAGTCCTGGACCAATATAGACGCTCTCTTGAGCAAATACTTTTAACGGAAAAACTCTTGCGTTAATAGTATTTGCGCAAAATCATGCCAGTGTAGACGTAGCCCCCCACTGTTAATAAATATCATTGATATATGCATCTGGCCATAACCTGGAGGTGTGGCTTCCCTTCCAGGATATCTTCCTGTCGGTATTGCAGCTTTCTTACTAACAGATTACAGTCAGAAGGTTGTGCTCATACACTCACTGAATAGTACCTCACTCTGCAGATAGTTCTGTTGACATTAATGGGTTTACTCAAGGCATAAAATATGATTCAACTTGGCCCTTAGGGTTTTATCACAATTACCCATATCACAGCTTAGTTGCTGCTGCTGTGATGGTTTCTCTTCCTGTAATTTCACAGTTATCCCTCTTTGCAACTCTGCCCTCTAGCGAGGCCACTATAAAATCCCCCCTTCCAATGTATCAGTGTTTCAGTGGACCAGCAGTCTGGATTACCTCTCCAAAAGTCCTGCTCCATATCCCGCTTGCTGATTGGGGAATACACACCCTCCTGCTACACTGGATTCCAGCCCTATAACTGGCAAACAGGATCTACATAGTTTTCCTCCTTACTTCTACTTCCATGGGTTTCTTCCTATCCTGGCTTCTCAGGCTTTCTTTATTTAGAACTCTTGGTGTTGACCTTTCTTTCAGGGCTAGAATCCCAGAGGTTACTTTCCCACCATGGTTGTTTGTTGTTCTCACCTCACTTCTCCCAGCAAGTGACTGCAGAATCTTCTCTTGTAGCCTCAATACACACTTCCTTTCTTTATTTCCTTGCCTAGCTTGCTGCAAGAGCAATTAGTAATTTATACTAATTACTAGGCCATTTTAACCCCTTCAGGTCTGAAGTAGGGTGACCACCCCATTACCAGCTATTCTAGTTCTACCACTGTATCTGGTAAATTGGTGTCTTTGAATCAATTGTTTTGCAGGCAAGGAGAGATGTGTTCTATTGTATGGGCAATTCCCTGTTGGGGTATCTGTACAATGGAGCTGTGCTTGGCTAAGTTTCCTGATGAACAGAATAATTATATTAAAAATGAAGCTGCAGTGCTATGTGGGTTCTTCATGAAAATTGCAAACTCTAACTATATTATATCAGGGTTGTTTGTATGTGAGCTAGTCCCCCAGTGTCTGAAATTGTAGACAAGAAATCCCTTAAGGCATCTAAAATTAATGCACAGTACTAATCGGGTGCTTTGCCAAATTGAGTGTAGTTCAATAGGAATACTTGTGTAAAAAAAGACTGTGTGAACCAGCCTTTAAGTAAGCTAAGCAATGGAATGCACAAAATTATTTTTGTATATTTTTATATTAGATTAATGATATGTTAATGTTAAACAAGCAGAGATGTTAAGGCTGGTATCTGAGAGAGAGATGAATAGCGTTAGGTATTTATGCATGAAATGTATCAACTCTCCTTGTTTCCACCCATATGTTCCCACTGCATATTGACATCAATGGTTGGGTGGAATTGAGGGGCAAATTTGACCCACTATATTTAAGTAATTTTAGGGTTCCATATGGTTCCAACTTATATTATCCTCAAGAACAGTCGTACTGGGTCCCTAACAGTGACCATTGCCAGATGCTTTAGGCTATGTCTAGACTACATCCCTCTTTCGAAAGAGGGATGTAGTTTAGACATGCCCTTAGAGTAAATGAACTCAACAGGACAATTCCAGAGGATCCATCCCATTATCCAGACTCAGCTCCTAGCAATGGGAGGGTTAGGAACACCCAGATCATTTCAGTGTGTCCCTGACCAATTTGGGGAAAAGCCACTAATGACCCTATCTTCTAGGCATTTACTTAATTTTTTAAAAACCCAGTCATACTTGTGGCCAGTGGTGATAAGTTCCACAGATTGACTGTGCATTATGTGAAGAAGTACGTCATTTGTTTGTTTTAAACCTGCTACCTATTAATTAATTCAGGTGATTCCTAGTTTGTCAGTCATGTGAAGGGGTAAATAACACTTCCCTATTCACTTTCTCCACACTATTCATGATTTTGTTATACCCCCCTTAATGATTTATTTTCTAAGATGAGTAACCTACATCTTTTTATTTTCTTCTCATATAGAAGGTGTTCCATACCCCAATCACTTTTGTTGCTTTTCTCTGCACCTTTTCCAATATAAATGCATATTTTGTTGAGATAAGACAACCAGAACTTCATGAAGTGTTCAAAGTGTAGGTGTACCAAGAATGTATATAGTAGCATTATGATATTTACTGTTTTATTATCTACCCTTTTCCTAATGGTTACTAATATTGTTAGCTTTTTTGACTACCACTGCACACTGAGCTCATGTTTTCAGGGAAATATCCAAAATGACTCCAAGCTCTTTTTGGAGAGGTAGCTGATAATTTAGGCCCCATCATTTCTATGTATAGTTTGGATTATATGTTCCAGAGTGTATTACTTAGCAGTTGCTAACATTGAATTTCATCTGCCCACCTTAGTACATAAAAGCCCAGGTTTGTGAAGTGCTGAGTTAGATATCTTCAACTTTCTTCTGATCTTCACATGGAGGTGCTAGCTACAGGCAAGGGGAAAAGGTCCCAGAGGAGCTGGTTGGGTGCAAATAGGCACACACATTGCATTCCTTGAAAAGGTGTTGGAGCTGCTGCTATATTGTTCCATTGGTGCTGGAACTAGGGGTGCTGCTTGAAATGGTGTCCATTATATACAGGGCTTACAGTTTACTTCAGCGACAGTCAGTAAAATTTCTTTCAGAGCTCCTGTACTGTTCTCACTGACTCTGTCAGAGTTCCTCCTGGAGGATCCTGTTGCTATTTACCATCTCCGGCATGGGCCATGGCTTTAAAAACACAGACTGATTTTAATCTATTACACCCCAACTACTCAAAGAAACCCTGTAGGAAAGTAATGCTTTAACAGATTCTAATGACTGAGAAACACATTGAAAACATGATGGATAATCAAGACAGGCATTTGTCTCTGGTGAGGGCAGGAATGTGTATCTGTCTATGAGTTCGTCCATCTCTCTTTTATGCAATATTTACAGCTCAGGGGTATCTAACTTCCACCAGGCAATAACCAGAGAATTTGCCGAACCACGGGAGGTAAATATTTTCTTAGCAGCATGAAGTATTCAAGCAACACTTCTACTGCTTAGTGTAAAATCATAGAATCATAGAGTTGCAAGAGACTCCCAGAGATCATAGAGTCCAAACCCCTGCTAAAGCAGGACCAATCCCAACTAAATCATCCCAGCCAGGGCTTTGTAAAGTTTGACTTACAAACCTCTAGGAATGGAGATTCTACCCCCTCCCTAGGGAACCCATTTCAGTGCTTCACCACCCTCCTCAGGAAATATCCAACCTAGACCTCCCCATTGCAACTTGTTACCTACCAGCCCTATGCTCTTGGGAAGCCAGGGAGTGACACTCATGGAACACCATCCCCCTCTCCCAGACCTCTGCTAGAATCAAAGACAAAGCAATGAAAAGGCCAGGGAAGACACACCTAAACTGCTTCAGACAAGGGTGATACAATTAAGGAAACACCCCAGCCTCATCTGCATGGAAGATAGCACAGAGAGACATCTCCATTAGTGTACAGAATGGAGACCAGCTCTTCCAAAGCAGGAACCACACTGAACTATGGGATACCGAAAGCCAAGAAGCACTGCCTGATGGGAAATCTCTGCTCCAGATGCTAATGAACCCAGGCCTGCTCACACCCAAATTAGTCATTATCAGACCAATTCTAGTAATGGATCCTATTGACATCCAAAATACTGAAACTGCCTAGTTGCATTGTGAGCTCCTTCAAGGAACATCACCCATAACCAGTTGTGATCACTCTCTATTGTCTCGCTTCTGTTTACCCATAAACAAATCCAGTGTTCTCTTTGAACTATTGTCCTATCCCTATAAAAACTCCTACTCTTGCCCAAGAAAAACTGTTCTGATACCTGGATTTAAACTTCAGTTCCATCGAGACTTCTTCATCTCCTGTCTGATCGTGCTGGGGGCTCTGCTCTGCTTGTCTCCTGCCCCCTGGACCCCCGGCTCCCATCCCCATCTTGGAACCCTGATCAGTGCAAGCTTCACGGGGTGGTGAGGTCTCTCTCTCTCTCTCTCTCTCTCTCTTCCTCCCCCCTTCCCCAACTACCTCTCTAAGCATAGCTTCCTGACTCTGCCCTATGTAAACTGTTAGGGTATGTCTACACTAGCTCGTTAGTTCGAGCTAGGTAGGCAAATGAGGGCAACCGGAGTTGCAAATGAAGCCCGGGATTTTAATATCCTGGGCTTCATTTGCATCTTCCCGAGCGCTGCCATTTTTAAATCCCCCTTAGTCCGAACTCTGTGCCTGCGGCTACATACAGCACGGAGTAGGTAGTTCGAATTAGAGACCCTAATTCAAACTACCATTACTCCTCGTGGAGTAGGGTCTCTAATTCAAACTACCTACTCCGTGCTGCATGTAGCCGCGGGCACGGAGTTCGGACGAAGGGGGATTTAAAAATGGCGGCGCCCGTGAAGATGCAAATGAAGACCGGGATATTTAAATCCCGGGCTTCATTTGCAACTCCGGTTGCCCTCATTTGCCTACCTAGCTCGAACTAACGAGCTAGTGTAGACATACCCTTATATGGTTAGCTAGCCCTAACATTTGTAATCAGTTTCAATTTAGATTTAATATTGTAACTGTTTTGTGTGTTTGGCTCCCTATATATATATATTCATCTGCAACAACGCTTCTTGTACCCAAGCTAAAGATCCCTGTAGTGCCCATCCTCAAGGGGTGTAATTTTGGCTTTCCCATTCGCTCTGCAACAACGCTTCTTGTACCTGCCAAGATCCCTGAATGATTGTGGTGTGAAAGTGGGGCTAGGGGGTGCTGAACCTGGGGGCTTATGAGGATGGCAGCTTAAAGTGCTGTTAAACCCAGCCTGCTAAGTCCTGGGACATATGAGGGGTCAGCATGGGAGTGCTGATTACCCAGTCCTCTCAGATGTGCTCTGTTAGTGGGTGTGAGTGTCTGTGTGTGTTGCTAAGGTGGTAAGACCCCCATTCTGAGGAACCTAGTTCCTGCAGGAGAGCTCCAGTGGGAGGGGGAATTGGCAGCAGGGAGAATTCAGCTCCATATGACAGCACAAGTAAGCACAAGCAGCACACTGATAGAATTGTTAACCTCCCCCCAGCCCCATAAGAGTAACCCTAATAAATTAGCATACCCCAGAGTATTGGGCAAATCTGGTAACAAACTTGAGACCATTGCTCCTCACTTTGTAATCTGTCACCATTGAGAATAGCCTCTCTCCACCCTCTTCTGAACCCCCCTTCAAGTAATTGAAGGCTGTTATAAAATCCCTCCTCACTCTTCTCTTGTATAGATTAAACAAGCCCCAAACCCTCAGCCTCTCCTCATAAGTCATGTGCTCCAGCCCCCTAATCATTTTTGTTGCCTTCTGCTGGACTCTCTGCAATGTGTCCACATCCTTCTGTAATAGGGGGCCCAGAATTGGATGTAATACTCCAGATGTGGCCTAACCAGTGCCAAATAAAGGGGAATAATCACTTCCGTAGATCTGCTGGCATGCTCCTACTTAGTATCATAGGGTGTGTCTAGACTACAGGGTTTTGTTGACAAAAGTGGACTTTTGTCAACAAAACTATACTTGCATCTACACTGCCACTGAGTTCTGTCGACATAATGTTGATAAAACTTGGCAGTTCTGTCGACGCCGGTAAACCTCATTCTACGAGGAATAACGCCTTTGTCAACAGAGTTCTGTCGACAAAAGGTAAGTGTGGACGCAGGGGAGAATTTATGTCGACAGTAAAGGCCTCCAGGAAGAAGCCCTGGTGGACACTCCTGCCACTGCTTTGCACTCTATTGTTCCTGCCTGTAGCCATCTTTAAAAGGCACAGGCCCCCAGATCAGCACTCTGGCAGCAAGCCTGCTACAGAGAGGACCCTGACTGCGCTGCTCTGTTTTTGGTGAGCCTAGTAGGAGCCATGTCACAGGGACAAGCCCACCAACACCCCCCTGGCCCTTCCAGGGACACATCGCCCCAGGAAGCCAGGGCACAAAGCACTGGGCACCCTCCTGGTCAGGGCCCAAAATCAAAGCCCTCCTGGAGCTGTGGGCCGAGGAGGAGGCTCTTCAGCTCCCACAGGCCAGGCACAGGAACGCTGATATGTACGCCAGAATGGCTGATGGCCTGGCCAGGAAAGGCCACCACCCTCGCACGGCACCGCAGGTCAGGGCCAAGGTGAAGGAGCTCAGGCAGGGGTACATCAGGGCCCGTGAGCGCAGCTCCCACTCCGGGGAAAGGCCACACTCCTGTGCCTATTACAAGGAGCTGGACAGGGTCCTGGGGCCAGGGGAACCCTTGCCTCCCGAGAGGCTTGTGGAGTCAGGCATGGAGACCCCTGTGCAGCAGGGGCTGCAACACCAGCCAGACGACCGGGAGCTCCAAGAGGAGGAAGAGGAGGAGGAAGACAGCATCCGGAGCACGCAGGAGCCAGGTGCCGAAGCTCAGGGGGCCTCACAGACCACCTTGGACACCGGGGAGGGAACATCAGGTGAGTGCTGTGAGGGTCCAACACACACAAGGCAGGGCAGGCGGGAGCAAAGTGGATGGTGCAGTGCTGTGACATGTCATGATGATCACAGCTTGGGGGGAAGGAGGGCACACCCATGGCCGCCCTCAGGGAGGGCTGTCGTACCCCTGCACCCATATGGCTGCTAGACACCACCTGCTCCTGTAGGCAGTGAGGCCAGGTGCAGGCAAGGGTTGGGGACGCTGGGATTGCCTCACAGCTGCAGGCCTCTCAGCACTCTGCGGGAACCCCAATTGTGGCCTGACACTTGTCTGTGCTGCTCGGCCATGGGGTGTGGGGGTGTGGGGGGAGGCGGCAGGATGGTGGCCTGCACACCTTCTGGACTCCAGGCCACAGCATGCCTTACTGAGATGCACATGAGTAGCCTCTGACCCTAGGACAGGCACTGCCTGCTGACAAGAAGGAGGGCATGCCCTCTCAGGGAAAGTGTGAGCATGCATGACTGACGACTTTCCCCTCTTGTCCTCCACACCCGGATCAGCTGTCCAGGAGGGGGCGCCACACCTGCCCCACCACCCAGACGGCTGCAGGGAACCCGTCGGCACTGGCGCACCTATGTAGACCTGGTGCGCCAGCACATCTCAGTCCTGCAACGCATGCAGGACTCAATTGACAGGAGGCTGGAGGCAGAGGCCGAGTGGCACCAGTGCTTGCTGGAGGAATTCACCCAGCAGCGCGGAGACATCTGCGCTGTGATCCGGGAGGCCATGGCCTTCCCCGGTCCTGTGCCTGGTTCTGCTCCTCCTCCTCAGCCTACCCCCCCCCTCAGCCCCTGCCATCCCAGACCCAGGTACAGCCCCACCTCCTGCCCAGCACCCTGCACTAAAATTCATACAGACAAGAAAAATTCTTAGATGATTCAGATTAATGAAATATATTTTACTAGAATGGTTATGAACAAGAACTTCATTGAATTTCCAAGGATTGAACCCATATGATGAAGCTGAGTGAACAGAGGAACAGATTCTTGCAAATAAGCTCACTGATTTGCTTTGCTGATATTCATGACCCCTTTCCTCACTCATTTGCAAACATTGCAGTGATGAATCTATGGTATAGCTAAAAAGATAGAGAAAAGCTTTTCAAATGGCTACGGGAGCATTTCTGTTGAGAATACTAATATTTATAAAATGGAATTCACAGAATCATAGAATCCTAGGGCTGGAAGAGACCTGAGGAGGTAATCGAGTCCAGTCCAGCACTGGAATTCATAAATAAAAAATAACCATGAAAACACTCTGGGAGACAGTTCCTTGATTTTATTTGTGTAAATGTTCACAATTTTTAAATTTAATTTGCAATATCATCCCAGCTCTGCCACACAGCACAAAATACCATCTACAGTCTCTTTGAACCGGGTGTGGAGTTTTCTTTCCATATTATTTATTTATTTATATGTATGTTTGCTCATGAATGAATCTCTAATGATATACATTTACCAAGAGCATTTAGACAAAAATCAAGGTGAAAGCAAATAGGAAATGGAACTGATACTCACAAAATAGATATTAAAATTAATTTAATTTTAAAAAGAAAGAATACATGAAATCACGGTATTTTATACAAAGTTGGATTCTGAACAATATGATAACTAAACAAAAGCAATGGCTAAAATATAATCCCAAACAAAAGGCTTTATTGACAAGAGGTCAGCTGTGATGTGTGGAGAAGAGCAGATACAGGCACGTACCTGTCCAATGTTACCAGGTGTCAATGGCG
The DNA here is from genome assembly GCA_019425775.1 of Rafetus swinhoei. Lineage (NCBI taxonomy): Eukaryota > Metazoa > Chordata > Testudines > Trionychidae > Rafetus > Rafetus swinhoei. The sequence continues at coordinate 29,994,780 of CM033443.1, read as the reverse complement.
GGTGGGGGGGATAGAGCCATTATCCCATAAAGTCTACATCTTCTAGAACTAGCAAAAGACCTTCCCTCCATTCAGTCATTATCTTCTTTCAAAACCCTCCTTTTCTGGGAAACCTATAAAAAATTGACAATGGTTAGGCTGACTAATATTGACAATTGACTTATTATGCTGACTAATATTGTCTAATTTCTCTGTATCCTTCTATTGTCTCTTGTTTTTTACTGAAATTATAAACTTGTTGAGATGGGGACATCTTTTTGTTCTGTTTGTACAGTGCCTTGCACAACTGGGTACTGGTCTACGGTTGGGGCCTCTGTGCAGTATGGAAATCTCATGTAGTTTCCACTGCAAAATCACTCATTTTACAGCATAAACTGTTAACGTGTGGCTTCGACCCGCTGGGAGACAGCAGGGGAGAACTTGTTGTATGGATACCCAAGGTTGGTGGCTAATACTATATTGCTGGTAAAATACTGTGACAATACAATGAGAGATGATGGACACAAAAGAATGTACCAACTCCTTTTGTTACAGATTTAAAAACAGCACATGGTCATAATCCAAAACGCTCTAAAGTCACTAGAACACTTTTCATTAATTTCAATGGTCTTTGGATCATGCACTGAAAGAAGAAGGCAGCCTGTATATGCAGGTATACATAACATGGGGACAGCAGCAGCAGAGGAAAAGCTGGACAGATCTCCTGCCATAATCATCACAGCAAGAATTCCTTCCTATTGCTTTTAACATGTAGCAAAACATTATTGAATGTGACCCCTGCAGGCTGAGACTTGCACACAGACTGTGCAAGCTCTGAAAAGCAGGAGTGGAAGATTAATAATACAGTATCACAGCAAATAGCTTCATCAGATGAACCTGCAATACCCACAATGGGGTATCTCAGACATTTTTGCGAATAAAACAAGTGTCAACAAAGCATTCCTCTTTAATATATATGGAAATAAAGAAATGGCAGCCCAAAGGCCCACTCTCCCAACCCTGAAAAAAAATGTAGCTGAACACAATAGTTGCTCAATTACATAGAAACTAGAGATGAAACTAGACAAGGTGATTTTGGTAAGAATTGAGTCATCTTGGGGTACATGTACACTGCAGCATTTTTCTGGAATAAGTGTCCACACTACAATTGCGTTATTTTGACAGAAAGTAGAAATAATGGATGGCTTTTTCTGACAGCAATAAATCTCATTCTACGAGGAATAAGCTTTTTTTAAAAAAACGTGTGTGTGGATGCAAAACAGGGAGTTATTTCGAAGAAAGAGGCCTCCAAGAAATAACACAGGTGCCCTGCTGTCCACTCCATCCACACTCATCACAACTCTATAGTTCTTGTCTCCTGGCAGCTTTTAAAGCTGCAGACACAGGGGACGGGGTTTGTGGCAGGAAGCAGGCCCTGAGAGCTTCCAGACACTGTGCGGCTGCCAGTGACTGAAGTCTGAGCACCGATGTCACAACTACAAGCCCCTCAAGAGCCCACTAGCCCTCCCAAGAATCATGCCCATGGCTCCCAGGAGCCTGCCAGGGGCAGGAAAAGGCATGCACCATCCTGCTCTGGGGTGGAGATTCTGGAGGTATGGGGTAAGGAGGAGAAACGCCAGGATCTCCACTCCAGATGCGCAACACCGACATCTACGGCTGAATGGCCAAGAGCCTGGCCATTAGGGGCCACAACAGAAGCCTCGAGCAGGTCCACAGCAAAGTCAAGGCTCCCTACGCCAGGGCAAGGGAGTGCAGCTCATGCTCCGGGGCGAGACCCCACTCCTGCCCCTATTATAATGAACTCCACCACAACTTGGGGAGCTGTGCAGCCCCTTCGGCACCGTTGGTGGTGGACTTGGGGTTGGAGATGCTGGTTGTCACCTGACCAGGGTCCCAGCCCATGAGGAGGAGGAGGAAGCACAGAAGGAGGAGGAGGAAAGGGCCAGCTTGGTGATCACCACTACCCCTGGAGCTGGTACCCCAGGGCCTGGATGTCATCCGAGCCAGCCACCCGACCCTGGCAGAGCTGCAGGTGTCAGAGGGTCCACGAGAACCTCATGAGGGAGCATGTGTCCTTCCTCTGGGACATGCAGCAGACACTGGCCCAGAGGGTCTGGGATAACACACAGTGGTGGGCCCAGATGTGGACCAAGCTGCTGCAGCAGGGCCGCAAACATGTGTGAGACCATTCGGGAGATGATGGCCTACCTGGCACCAGTACCAGTCCCTGCTCCAGTACCGCTCCCTGTCCCATGCCAGCCCCTGCTCCCCATCCCATGCCTGACCCCCCTCCAGCCCCACCTCCTGCCTATTCCCCTGTTTTTCCAGGCCCTCCCTGTGACAGGGTGGCAGAACTCTGCACTACAGGCGGCGGCACTGTGGCCCTCTGGGGTGAGTGCGCAGGGCCGCCGTGGCTGTGCTATGCATGCTCTCGGGCTGCTGAGGCGAATCCGCCTGGTGCTAGGGCCCAGGGGGAGCGTGGTGCGCTGGGACGCCTGGCGCAAGATACCAAGGGGCGGGTGTAGCCGCGCCTGCTGGCCCCCGAGCTATAAAAGGCCCAGGGCCGGAGCAGCCGGGGAACGGAAGGTCCCAGAGAGGGAGGGGCCTCTGGGACGCTCAGGGGACAGGGCTAGTTCGCCTGCCACTCAGAGAGCGCAACTGGGGCCACAGAGAGAGCGGGGGGGCTTCAATCGGGGGGCCTCAACACCCGGGGTAAGGTCGATTCCCCAGCCCCGATTACCATCCGGGGAAAACCCCGCTGGGCCGGCAGCTTATAGCGAGGGGAGGGGAGAGGGAGAGGAGGAGGTACCAGGCCTAGAGTGGAGACCGGTTTTTCCTTCATCCTGGCCAGACCTTCCCTTGCTGGTAGGTGCCACTGACGCAGAACCCAAGAAGGGCCTCACTGTGGCCCAGACGCCAGCCAGCCAAGGAACCTGAGGGGAGCACGCTGGTACGAATCTAACCCCAACCTCTGGAGGGTCCTTCAACATGAGCACACCCTTCGCACTTTATTTATACCCTTGAGACGCGGAGTCTTCCGACCGAGACCATCTGCAGATAGATAGTCGCGTGGAGGTAGGAAGTGACCCAGGGCAGGGCTGTTAAGCTTGGTTGGAGGTTGGTGTGTTTTGGCACACTACCCCACCAACCCTGACATTGAGTCATTCCCCTGTCTTTAGGGCCCTGGTTTGGGATCCGGTGGAGTGGGAGGGCCTGGGTTCCCCTACCGCACCCGCAGTGCTATATTGCCTACCTCAAGGACTTGTTGTCAGTGGACTTTGGCCACAGAGGCCTCGATCTATTAAGAGAAAGACTGGACTAATCCAGGGCTCCAGGAGAGACTGGAGACTGTGGGACTGTGGGCTCTAGGGGTCGCCATTCGCAGTAGAGAGCACAGTTGGGGTGGTTTGAGGGACTTTTAGAGAGGGATCCGTCACGGTGGCTCGGACCCCTCACACTCCCGAACACCGAAGTCACCGAGGTCCCTGGACACGAGGTGGAACAAGCACCTGAACCATGTGCCAGTCTCAGCCCCAGCTCTGAGCAATTCCTCCCCCATCCAAGGATCTCACCCCCTTCCCATATCCATGTTCTCATGCCCCACTTCCTCCTCCCCATATCCAGGTTCTCACCCCCTTCCCCAGTTACTTTTACCCCAAATGAAAAAACAGAGTTCTTTTTTTGAAAACCAAACTCGTTTTTATTTGGTCTGCAAGGAAAGAGGGTTGTAGGGGGGAAGGGAGGGGTTGTTGTGGAAAAGGCAAAGAGGGACAAGGCACGGGCCCCTAGTGGGGAGGCCCTGGGGAGAGTTATTGGGGTCCTTGAGAGAAACTCTCCTTCAGGGCCTCTCAGATGTGACCCACACCTGATGGGCTTGGCGGATAGCAGCTGTGCACTGATGCTCAAAGGCCCTTCCCTCCCAGCCGGCCTCTGCCCCCCCAAACTCAGAAGGAAGGCTTCCCCTTCCTCTCCACGATGTTGTGGAGAACACAACATGCATATATAATCTGCGGGATGTTGTGTTCCCCCACATCCAGGCCGGTCAGGAGGCACCTGAACCATGCCTTCAAGTGCCCGAAGGTGCATTTGGCCTAGGTGCGGGCCCTGACCAGGTGGCCATTGAAGCAAGGTCCAAGTGGCCGGTGTAGGGCTTCATAAGCCATGGCATTAGGTGGTAGGCCGCATCCCCCACAATGCACAGTGGCATCTCAACGTCCCAGACCATGATGTTGCACTGGGGGAAGAAAGTGCTAGCCTCCAGCTTCTGCCTATGAAAATAGCTGTGAACTGTCTGCAGTGGTCGACAAGGGCCTGCACGATCATCTAAAAATATCCCTTCCGGTTTATGTACTGCTTGGTCCGGTGGTCAGGGGCACAAATGGGGATGTGGGTTCCATCTATAGCCTCCCCACTGGTGGGGAAGCCCAGGGTGGCAAATCTGGCCACGATGGAATCCAGGTCTCCCAGGCGGATAACCCTACACAGCAGGAGGGTGTTAATGGCCCTTGTCACCTGCAGAATGAGACAAAAAAAGACACAAAACAGAGAATCAAAGGGAGTGCCTGAGCCCTTGGGAGGTCCTTGAGCCCTCCCTTCCCCTACAAACAGCCCAGCAGCTACCGCCTATTAAGCCCCCCCACGACAGAGCTGTGTGAGGGCCGAACTGCAGAACCCCCCCCGGATTACCTATCCCACGGTGCTGCAGGGTGCGTCTTTTGCGCAAGCCCACATTTTGGCTGTTTCTTCACCGCACAGAGCTTAAGTGGAAACAACAAAACAGCCCACAGACAGCAAAGAAAAAAATCTGTAGGCAGCTGCCTCCAGGCTATAGAGCTCTCTTACTGCAGAGGGGCCTGGCAGTATTGGGCTATGTCTACACAGCAACATTATTTCAAAATAACTAGTGTTATTCTGAAATAACTTAGTCTTGGTCTATACAGCCAGCAGTTATTTCAACATAATGTCAAAAAACTGTCAGGCTGAAGGACTTCTTACTCCGACTCCTGTATCCCTCATTTTATGAGGTATAAGGGAAGTCAGAGGAAGAGTGCTCTATTTCGAAATAAGTGCTGTGTAGACAGCACCAAAACTCGAAATAGGCTATTTCAAAATAAGCTACACAATTGATGCCAGGGAAGGGGTTCAGCAGACTGCCAGCCCGCTCTTCAGGGCTAGAGGCACTCACAGTGTTCCTTTCTCAGAACTACCCCCAACCCAGCAGAGTTCCCTCCTTTTGACTCCTCCTCTGGCCCTGCCATGATCTGCAGATCCAATCCAAAGCAGCCCCATGTCCCTTTCCATGCTGGGGAAGGTGTGGGGGGTTATATATTTATATGGTCCACCACAAGCAGAAACCAGCTTTCACTATGTATATTGCTTAGCACAACAGGGCTCTAGGCACCACCATAAATCAGAGGGACAATAAACAGTAAGATTCTAGTCAGCAATGAGGCAATGAGCATTATACAATATACATTGATTAAACAAGTATTTATCTTTAGAGTGGGTTTTTGGGATTTCATTCCATGGCAATAAGGGCCTGATCCTGTGATGACATAAGCCAGTGGTGCAAACAGAATTTAACTCTTACTGGTACAGATGACTCATGGAAGAGACATGGGGGGGGGGCATGTGACCTCCCCACATGACTCCTCCCTGCCTTGCCCCCAGCTCAGGGCCACTGCACTCTCCCTGACCCCTCCCCATCCAACGTTACTTGGAGGGGGCCTCTACTTTGTCCTCCCTGCTGTGCTAGATATGATTTCTGAACTGCAGGGCTGTCTGGTACCACAGAATGTGGAACCATTGGGCAACCCCATGCCAGAAGATCCTTCCATGTACCTGTGTCTCCTGTATGGGGTCTATACAGTCCTGCCAGATGACAGGGCAAGAGTGAGACCACCATGCTGGAGGAGCTGTTGGGCAGTCCTTGTTCTTCTCTTTTTGTCACTGTAGTTCTGGAGAGTCCTCCAGTGGCCCCAGCCTCTGGAGGGCTGTACTGATCAGAGACAAGAGATCCGAGATGTAGGTACATGAAAGGACTGGGGGCCATTCTCCTCCTGTATTTTTCTGGCATGGCATGTCGACAATAAACATCTTAATGGCACAGTATAACAGACTGTACTCCCCTGCTTGCATCAACTTAAGCACACACTTAACTTCAAGCATATTACTAGTCCCACTGAAGTCAAATAGGCTCACGTGCTTAAAACTAAACACGCTTAAAATGTAACATGTTCCTTGGTGATCAGGGCCTAAAAGCACAGCTTCAAAGGGATATTTTCAGCTCAGCTTTCCTTGATTTATGTTTTAACATTTAGACTACAATGATCAATCGGAAAACGGTACGCAAATTGTGCTCTGCAATTTGTGTGTCTTTTTCCGATAGTTTTGTTGGAAGAGGCTTTTCCAAAATTTGGCCCATCTACTCTGGGCCAAACTTCAGAAAATCCTTCTCTTTCAGAAGAGCCCTTCTTCCTCATGGAAGGAGGAAGACAGGGCTTCTGAAAGAGTGCATCTGCTCTTCCTCAAAAAAAAAAAAAAAAAAAAGGAAGAGCAGAAAGATAGCGTCCACACTGATTGGATGCTATCTCGCATATAAGGCCACCCAGAACCAATTCAGGCAGAGCTTTAGGTCACCAGTTGCTTCCGAATGCTGTTGCTGAAGCCTAGCTGAGACATGCGCTTAAGGGACCCACCCCCGACAGCTGTTTCTCTGCTTCTACTGCATGCTTGCCTACCTCTTCGAGGGACAGAAAAGCTCTTGCAGTGCCTGCTTTGGTTGCCCAGCTATTTTGGATGCCACAGCATTTTGCTTTGTGCCACGGAGTCAGAGCTGCCCTGGGCATGTGATGTCCCCACATGGTCATGCTGCAGTTTCTGCAGCAGTTTGTGCCGGCTGCCTTCATGGCCCTGCATGAGCTTGACTCTGAACTCATTCTTGAGACCCTCTCCCTGTGTGCAGGAGCAAAACCCGTGCAACCATACACCACAGTGGAGAGGCATTTTTGGAGGCTGGACACCAGTTCCAACTGGTGGGACTGGCTGGTCATGGAGCGGTGGGATAACCAGCAGTAGCTCCAAAACTTCCGCATGTGGAAGGCCACCTTTTTGGAGCTGTGTGCCTGGCTCACCCCTGCCCTCCAACAAGGTGACATCCACCTGCGGTCTATCATCCCCCTGGAGAAGCAGGTCACAATTGCTGTCTGGAAGCTTGCCATCCCTGACAGTTATGGGTCAGTGGGCAACCAATTCAGCATCCACCATTGGGGCCCTCATGAAGGTAAGTCCCTCTCGGGCTGCAGTCCCTGCCATGGGGGGAGTTATGCTTATAAGAAGCACACGGGATCTTTTTCAAGGGGATAAGGCAACACGCTGCATTTATTGATAATATAACAAAATAGCATATGCATTTACACACACAAATCCTGCTGATGGAATAGTTACCAGTCTGTTGCTCGGCCGAATCTATTGGCCAGATAGGTCAGGTGTGAGGTAGGAGCTGGGTTCATGTCAGTCCAGACTGACGCCCCTCCTGGTCTTGATCTTAACAGGACAGAACCCAAAGAACCATACAAGACACTCCATCTTTTATAGGATTTTCCTTCCATGCAAGTCTAAACATTTTGCCTTGTCAGGCCTTAGTCAGTCATTCAGCATCACAATCAATCTTCTTACAACATGTGCTTATTGGGAAGAAGTTGTTCGCACATTCATCTGATATCAGTGTGCTGACGACCCCTCGGGGGTGTTGTCTTTCCGGCAAAAGTTGTGATTGGTTCCCCGTCAAGGGGTGCTTGCCTTTAGCTTCAGGGTTCGTCAGTCTGCCCGGGTAGTCTGTGTCTTCTGAGTTCTTTCACTTAGTTGATAATTATTTGGTGCTTCTGAGTCTTCAGCCCCTCCTCTGACCATCTGAGTATGCACAAACAAATTCACACAAACAATACATTTACAGAAATGCAGCATGGAACAAAGGGGTACGTCTAAGTCACTTTAACAAAGTTACAAAGTCTTTCAACATTAAACTTCTTTCTATCTACTACAAGGCCTTACTAACACTAATATCACTATGTATTACAATATTCCATCCCTTCACTTTAACATGCTAACATCAAATAGAGCTGGGGCTAAGTTAACAAAGCTGCTTGTCTGAGGCCTACATCTTGTATTTAAGTTTAATCCAAACTTTTACTGTAACACATTTATTATAATTGACTTATTAGTTACAAAATTCCATTCCAGCGCTACAGAGGGCATGGGAGGGAGGCGGGCACCTCCCAAGGGCTCAGGAACTCCCTCTCATTCTTGTTTTGTGTGTTTGTTTGTCTTCTTCTGCAGGTTGTGAGGGCCATCAACTCCATCTTGCTGCGCAGGGTCGTTTGCCAGGGAGACCTGGAACCGATCATGGCCGAATTTGCTGCCCTGGGGGTTCCCAAACAGCAGTGGAGCCATAGATGGGACCCACATACCGATCCGCACAACACAACATCGAGTGACCCAGTATATCAACTGCAAGGGCTATTTTTCAATGGTGCTGCAGGCCCTGGTCGACCACTGTGGACATTTTACTGACATTTTCTGGGTGGTCAGGCACGACACCCGCATCTTTTGAAACTCGAGCATCTACAGCAAGCTGGAGGCAAGCACATTCTTCCCCTGCTTTGACTTTGCAGTTAAGGATGTGCAGATGCCACTGTGTATCATGGGGGATGCAGCCTACCCCCTGATGCCATGGCTGATGAAGCTGTACACCGGCCACCGGACCCCAGCAGGGACCAATTTAACTCCCACCTCAACTGGGCGAGGATGCAGGTGGAGTGTGCCTTTGGCTTCCTCAAGGTGCATTTCTGGTGTCTCCTGACCCACCTTGAAGTGGGGGAGCACAATATTCCCAAGGTGGTCGCAGCGTGTTGTGTCCTCCACAACACTGTGGAGAAGAAGGGGGAGGCCTTCCTCCCAGGGTGGGGGACAGAGGCCGGCCATGAAGGGAGACCCTTTGAGCAGTCGTGGACAGCTGCCATCCGCCAAGTCCATCAACTGGGGGTGCGCATCTGGGAGGCCCTGAGGGATAGTTTGTCTCAAGGATCCCAGTAACTCTTCCCAAGGCCTCCCCACTAGGGGCCTCTGTCTTGCTCAAATATCACTTTCCCACCAAAACCCCTACCTTCCCCCCCTTTCCTGAACTCTGAATAAAGACTCCTGTTTGGATTTTAACAGAACAAATTTTGTATTTATCTTTCATTAAAAAAAGCTGGGGAGGAAAAGGGGGCTCATAACCTGTAAGGAGAGTGGGGCTCATAACCTGGAGGGGGAGGGGGACTCATAACCCAGAGGGGGAAGGGGCTCATAACCTGGAGGAAGAGGGGGGCTTATAACCTGGAGGGGGGCTCAGGACTGGGAGTGGCGTGGGGGGTAGCTGGATGTGCCACCTCGGGTGCGGGGACCTCATCAAACTTGGGGTTTGGTGGGTCTTGGGACCACAGGGAGATAGGCAAGAGGGGGTGCTGGAGCGGGGTCAGGGATGGCAGGAGGACGGGGGAAGGGGCATGGCATTGCTCGGGGAGGGAGCAGAGGTATTGCTTGGAGGGCAGGGGGAGGGGGAATGGGCATATCGGGGGGGCAGGAGGATGGTAGGCAGAAGCAGCAACAGCACCGGGTGTGCCATCATTTCCCGCATGAGGGCACACATGTTATTGCCCTGCCACAGGAGCTAGTCCCACATGTGGGTCTGCCACTCTGTGTCCTCCCGGACCTTCTGCACCAGGGTCTGCTGCATGTTGTGCAGGTGGCCCACATGCTGCCTCATCAGCTCTTCATGGACCCTGGAGCGCTTTTGGGTCCCCTGGTTGGGCGGCTGGCTGGGGTGGTGTGGCTTGCCCCTCAGTCCCGGCTGGTGTGGCTGTGGAGAATAAAGAGGGAGACGCAGTCAGTCATCCATTCAGACACTGTCCCTGAGGGCGTGCCCTCCTGTGTGAGCAGCGAGCAACAGTTCTCAGCCCAGAGGACAGGGATGTCCCAGGAGCAAGGCCATGTATGGCCTGCCCAGCAGGCCCTGCCTCACAGGGGCCCCGAGTTGCCCAGGGGACCATGATACCCGCTCCCCCCCAGGGACAAGCAGGCAAGGGAAGTGTCCAGCCACAGTGTGATCCCATGGGTGACAGAGGGGCTTGTAGCAGCTTAGCCCTCCATGGGGCCTGCACACACACCTGTGCCTGGCAGCGCACAGGCAGCTATGCCTGTAGGCTGTGTGCAGCACTCTTCGGTGTGTATGGGGTTGTGCGTGCACCCTTGTGCCCAGCCTGCTTCCAGAGGTGGCTGGTGGTAGGAGGGCGTTACCCCACCAGGGCCAGGCATGTGTGTGACCTCCCCTGAGCCTGGGAGCAGAATCCTAGGTGGGCTCGGTGGCTGCCTGCTGAGTCCACGTGGTGCACATAATGCTGCACGTGGTTCCACATGCATGGACGGCAGCACGATGTCCAGCCCGAGCAGGCCAAGTGAAGCTCGCACCCCACCCCCTCTGCTCCCACCTCCTCTGCCCTGTGTGTGTGACAAACTGACTCACCTGAAGATGCTTGCCCAGTGTCAGACGATGCCTGCGACATGTCCAGGCTCATGGGTACTGGCTCTAGGGACAGCATCATGATGGTCACCGTGTCGTCCGCCTCCTCCTCTACAATCTCCAGCTGGGCAACAAAGGAGGGCATCTCGAGGCCGGAGTCTACAACCGCAGATGGGGAAAGGGCTTCCCCACCTCCCAGAATCTGGTGCAGCTCATCGAAGAAAGGGCTGGTATGGGGTCCTGCCCTGGAGTGTGAACTGTGCTCTCTGACCTTCATATATCCCTGGCAGAGCTCCTTCACCTTACTCTGGACCTTTTCTAAGGTGTGTGGTGGGTGTCCCCACTCTGCCAGGGCCTCAACCATCTGGCCATAAATGTCTGCATTGCGGCATTTAGAGGGTCTCCTGCATTGTAGGGTCTCCTCCTCCTCCCACAGCTCAAGGAGGGACAGGATCTCCGCTCCAGACCACAAGGGTTCCTGCTGCTTGGTATCCCTTGGTGGGTCCTGAAAGCCCTAGTTGTGCTCCCTGCGAGGGCCAGAGAGGAATCGGGGGGCTTGTGGCTATGCTATGGGTTAGCAGGCCTGTGGCAGGGAGAGCCGCGCGATCAGGATGCTGCTCCAGGGCCAGCTTCCTGTCACAAGGCTTGTCCAGGGTGCCTGCATTTTTAAGAGGTGCAAGAAGACAGGAACTATAGAGTTGTGATTACTTTGGATGGAGTGTCCACCAGTGCACCTGTGTTATTTTCTGGAGGCCTCTTCTTTTGAAAAAAACCCTCTTCCCCATCCACATATGCCTTTTCCGAAAGAGCTCTTTCAGAAAAGGCGTTCTTCCTCGTAGAAAGAGGTTTACCACTGTCAGAAAACCCCCTCTGTTCTTTCAATTTTTTTTGGAAAGAACGCGATTGCAGTGTGGATGTAACTGAAGGTTTTTTTGGAAAAACAGCCTGTGGCAGCCTGAGAGCAGGGGGCTGCCAAATCCTGATGGAAGGACTAGGAAGGGAGCTGAGTATGTGGTTTTATGTTCCCTGAATAGGCTGCCAAAGACTGTGGCCCAGCCAGCAGCACCTGAAGCCCATCAGGCATCAGCCTGAAGGGAAGGCTAATTGGAACACCTGCGGCCAGTTAAGGTGGATGAGCACACTATAAAAACCCTCCCCCAGGCAAGGCTAGGGGGGAAGGAGAAAAGGGATAGACTAGAGGAGAGAGGAGAGGAGGAGAGAGCCCAGCCCAGCCCAGCCCAGCGGAAGAGACCCAAGATAGCTGGCGTCAAGGCTTGCTCCATGGTATCAGGGAGGAGGTACTGCAGGAAGGGCTGGGGAAGTGGCCCAGGGAGGGGCTGCTGCTCAGGGGTGCAAGGACCAAGCTTCATGGCCTGCTCAGGGCTGCTCCCACCCATAGGGCCTTGGGCTGGAGCAAGTGGGTCAGACTGGGTTCCCCCCAACTCTCCCCCCTGGCTGAAAGGGCTGGTAGGGAATGGAAAAAGGACACTGGACTGGCCAATGATGAAAAGGGCTCTGGTACCCACACCTTCTTGGCAGCATTAGGGACACCATGAACCTCTGAAAGACCCACCAGGAAGCGCAGGACCCATGGGGCTTAGTCCAGACTTGCCACAAGCTGTTTTTCCAAAAAATCTCTGCAGCATAGACATACCCTTTGGCTATGTCTAGACTGGCATGATTTTCTGCAAATGCTTTTAACGGAAAAGTTTTTCCGTTAAAAGCATTTGCGGAAAAGAGCGTCTAGACTGGCACGGATGCTTTTCCGCAAAAAGCGCTTTTGCGGAAAAACTTGCCAGTATAGACTCAGCCTTGTAGTTTTGAATTTGACAAAAAGGGAGGAACTGGTTGAGCATTTGAAAGTGGAAAGCAGTTTGGGTGAAAGTGATCATGAAATGATAGAGTTCATGCTTCTAAGGAATGATAGGAGGGAAAATAGTGAAATAAAGATACTGGATTTCAAGAAAGGAGACTTTAGCGAACTCAGGAAGTTAGTATGTCAGAGCTCATGGGGAGCAACTCTAAGAAGAAAAACAACACAGACAGTTGGCAGTTTTTCAAATGACAAAGAATTTATTAAGTGCCTCTGAAATAAGTCAGACACTATACTTGCAGTCTAATTTCAGGTATGATGCAACATTTGCATAGTGTCCAGCATTATACGATTCTGGCAGGGTATGAGATATTTAGTAGCTACTGCAATCTGAATCTGAAACAACAATATGGCATCAAAACAGTACAGAAAGTTTGAATAACATGAATACAGGAATAAGATGACATTAATTCAAAGACTACTATACATTATGGTGAAGCAAGTGAGCAAAATTGTAGAGGAAAATACAAAATCATAATTGCTTTCTCAACTGATTTCTGCAGTAGAAGTAGACTTGGTCAAAATTTTTAATTAAAAAGGGGCATTTAAAAAAAATTGTGGAATTTTTTTTAACTTTCCAGTTGTTCACAACACTAAATATTTTAAAATTTTGAATTGTCTACCTTTTCTGCCTCCATTTTCCATTTCTTCTTTATTCCTTTTTGAGACTGAAGGCAAGAGAAAGATGTATGTTTAGGAGTCTTTTAATTTTATTTCATTTTTCCTTTTGGCCCTTTGTGGAAAATGGAACTCATTCTGCCTCTGGAACTTCCCCAAAGTTAGAGAATTCTTAAAATGCTATATAGTAGCAAGAGGAAAGGGGCAGCAGGGAAAACCTAGACATTGTTCATTTTATTGCATGAAGTTACCAAATAAGGGAGTGGAGAGGAAAGAGGGAAATGGAAAAAATCATAAAGAATTGTTAAAACAAAAAGTATTGTTTTGTATTGAACCCTAGGAAATGAAAATAACTTCAAAATAGTCCATGAAATTGGTTTTCCATTATTTGGTCATCTCTAGGTAGAAGTGGAATGAATCATTTCCTGGCAATAGGTAGGGTGATTCCTAGGTGCAACCCTGCAGAATATATGTATCATTATTAATGTAATAATAATAATATTACTATTCCTATAAAAAGTTTTTCCTGAAGGATGCCAGAGTGATGTCATCGCATCACTCCGCATCCCATGGCCCCTCCCCACTCAGCCAGCTGGCCTCCTGTCTCTCCTCCCTGCTGCTGACCTCTTAATGGGGTCGGCAACCTGTGGCTCCCGAGAGATCTAAATATGGTTCTTTGACTCCTCAACAGCAGCACTCACCTTCCTTACACCCCGAAGGTAAGCTGCTGCTGGACTTGTGAGAGACGGGGGGAGACCGTGTGGCAAGTGGGCGGGCTGCGGTGAGGTGGGGGGTACACCCTGGCCCCCTGAACTGCCGCACAGTGGCTGTCTGAAGCACCAGCAGCCATCATGTGGAGGGTGGCTGCCGTTTTTAAAACTGATGACCGGCGGCTGTACCTGCACGGGGGGTTGAGGGGCAGTGGGACCCGCACCATAGGGAGGAAACTGTGGTCGGGAGAGTGGCTGCCGTTTTAAAAACAGCTGATCGGAGCACCAAAGGCAGGATTCACGCAGTGCCGAGACCACGGCAGGACACTCGCGGGTTGGGGGTCTGGACTGGGATACACTCTGGTCCCCTCAGCTGCCTCACAGCATCTGGCTGAAGCTCCAGAAGTCACCACATGGTGGGTGGCTGCCAGTGTTTTAAAAACAGCTGCTCCATTGCGAAGGCGGCAGGACCCGCACGGTGGGGGGTGGGCAGAGAAGAGGAAGGGAGAGGGAGAAGGGACCTGGGCTGGGCGGGACATGGGAAGGGGAAGGGGCCCAGGCTAAAGGGGAGGGGTGAGAGAGAGAGAGGCCCGGGCTGGCACAGTCACAGCCTAGCCCTCCCAGGTGTCCAGTGGGAGAGCTGGGGTTGCCTACCCCCCAAGACTGGGGGGGGGATAATTTCTAGGACCCCATTGTCCTAGATGCTGTAGAAACACAGAGTGGACACTGCTGCAAAGTGCTTACAGTCTAAATAAAAATACAGGTTGAACTTCTGTAGTCTATCTAGTACCCTTGGAACCTGACTGGTTCTGAATGAGAGAATTTTCTGGGCTACAGGATATCAGTATTGTCTAGCAGCATTACCATTACTTCAAATTCTTACTGGGCTGTTAGAGGACATTTAGGGGTAAATTAGAGCTAAATAACAGCACAGAACACAGAGGTAGGACTGATGACTATAAACAAGCTTTATGGGACTGTGGGATACCTGGCCACAATAATGGACATCCAGCTAATGATGAAAATTCTGGACAACTGATGCTTTGGGACCAGAGAGTTCTGGACTAAAGGGGTTCAACCTATACATGAATAAATAAAATAACACATGCATAAATATACACCAAGTGGAATGGGAGTTCTTAGCATCTAAGAATGATAAGAGATTTGGACCAAATTCAACCTTGACATAACTTCATTGGTACAAATCCACTGAGGTTAAATTATGCCAGGCATAATTTTCTTGCATTTTGATTAACTTATTTTTTCTTCTGTACTTTTAGCTACCACATGAAGCATGGGAATGTCTTACAGTACCTTTAGCAGTGACATGGAAAGAACTGGTGTCACTATAATAGTCAAATTTGCCCACTTGTAGTAGAAGCATCATTTTTCTTTCTCTCCCTTCCACAGTAACATTAAACTTATGAGGTCATGATCTTATAAATGACAATTTAGATAAAAAGTCTAATTTATTTTTAAATAGGAAGTTTCAATATTAATAAGAAAAAAATCCATGACAAGATCTTACAGTTGTTAATTGACAAATATTTAATGGATCAATAATTTGTGTTTTGTGTCAAGCAAAGAAATATCATGGGTGGAATGTATTGCTGTGCAAAGATCTATGTACCAATTGCGTCCTAAAAAGTAACACTAATGAAGTATGTAAGCCAAGCATTTGTCCATGGCTTATGAACATATTTCACTTATATAAAAAAAAATGCATAGTTCCTATTTCCTAGTGCACATTTTCCCAGAACCTGATAGTGGGGAAAAGGGCATTCTAATGTCTTTTCTTTAATGATAAAAAATTACATTAAAAGCATAACAGATGTATATCATTTTTAGGAGGGTTAAGTCAATATAAGTTTGCTTTTATACAGGCAATATAATAGCAATCATCACATCAATTTTATTAAGTCTTACCAATTTCTGTCTCTCCTGGAGGACAGATTTTGCCTTTGTAGATATGCAGTCTCCATCTCCAAATAAAGTCATTTGAAATTTCCCCAATCTGCTGAAGGGAGCCTGAATTTATAGAGTAACAAAGACATGCAAACTGAAAAACAGCTAGCACCATCAATCAGCAATTCCCATGAGCATCAGTTGGTGTGGGGGTGATTTCAGGGCAGTGTATTGCTTTAATACAGGACATAGGAAAACAATGTCCCAACAAAACACAGCGTGTCTTCAGTGTCTGTAGATACAGACAGTTAAACCAATCTAATTCCGTTGACTTCAGTCCATTACATAAGAGATGAATTTGGTCCAATGTAATCCAAAATAATCATCATGAATCTTAAAGGCAAAGTCAGGTCTTCATTCACTTAAAAATTGAAAGCTGAGTTTGTTAAACATCCAGTTTTGGAGCAAAGTGCCAGGTTGAAAAGGGACCCTTGCAGCCTCAGTCAGCCTGCCATTAAAAGTCCCATCAGTGGCACAGTGGAGGCCTGGGCCTAAGACAGACTTCCTACCTTTCCTGACTCCATGCAGCCCCCAGAAGATGTTGCATGGTCCCTTGCAGTCCTTAGTTGCAGGGAGACTCTGTCTCCACATTGCCCACTCATCCATCCATAGGAGCCACCTACGCAGCTCCCATTGGTTGGGGTTTTTGGCCAATGAGAGATGCCAGTTGGGTGCAGGGGCAGTGCATAGAGTGCTAGTTCTGTAGCTTCCATTGGCTGGAAACTGTGATCAATGGGAGCTGTGGGGGCAGTGCCTGTGGGCACATTTCAATGGAGCATTCCCACACCTAAAGGCCGCAGGGACCCACCAGTGCTCTACACCACCAACTCCTGCACCAGCTCATAGTCCCCATCTGCACCCAAACGCTCTCTCGAAGCTCATACTTCTTACCCCCACTTCCATACCCAATCACCCTACCCCACCTTAAATTCCCCTCCTGTACCTCAAACCTTTCATTCCAGCCCTACTCCAGAGCTCACATCCCTAGACGGAACCATCATCCCCTCCCAAACCCCAAACTCTTCCCCCAGTCCAGTGAAAGATAGTGAGGATGGAGGTGAATGAATGATGGCAAGAAGAGGGATGGAGTGAGCAGGAGTGGTGCTTTGGAAAAGGGATGGAGCAAGGGTGCAATTAGAAAGTTGGCAATTCTATTGATAGCCAGTGGTTTCCAAAACATCCCAACATAATTGATTTTTGCTGATTTGCCAGCCAGATGAATCATTTTAATTGGATTTAGTTAATTTTCTGAAATGGTCCTCAACTGCTCATTTCTTCTAAATGGTAGAAGATTTGGAAAAATTACTTTAACTGATGATGCACAGAGAGGCCTAAATGGAATAAGAATATCATTA
This sequence comes from Rafetus swinhoei, assembly GCA_019425775.1. Taxonomy (NCBI): domain Eukaryota; kingdom Metazoa; phylum Chordata; order Testudines; family Trionychidae; genus Rafetus; species Rafetus swinhoei. Next base: position 29,977,701 of record CM033443.1, on the reverse strand, counting down.
CTAACAACCCCCTCTGAAAACACTGTTTGCCAGCTGCTTAGCACTCAGAAAAAACATGCTTGTCTTCACTCTGGATTAATACTTAAAGAGGTTCTTATACAAACTAATCAACTATAGACAGGAAAGTGCTCTTATCTGGTAACATTTTTGTTAGATAATTTTCTATCTCCAACCATGTGGATTAAATCTTCTGTACTTGTCATTATGGAGCTTCACACGGCTCTTCAGAGCTAGGTTCATGCACATTTGCCTTTATCTCTCTGTCAAGACAGACATCTGGATTGATCATTCACCAGATGGGCTTCAGGTGTTGCTGGCTGGGCCACAGACCTTAGCAGCCTACTCAGGGAACATAAAGCCACATAACCAGCTCCCTGCGTATCTGTCTTCCATCAGGACTCAGCAGCCCCCTACTCTCAGGCTGCCACACTTCCTCCCCGCCCCCCCACTCAACATGTGGGGGTTGTGCAACTTGGGTCATTAGGCAGTGCATGCGGGATAAGCCATCCACATTCCCATGGTGACTTCCTAACCTGTGTTTCACTCTGAACTGGTAAGGTTGGAGGGATATAAACCAGCGAGTCACCCTGGCATTTTTTTTTCCTTACTCTGCTGCTTCCAATGGAGTGGGGCATGGACTGTCAATAAGACAAACTTGTGTCCTAGTAGATAGTATCATAGTGCCTCCATGGCCCATTTCACGGCCAGACCTAAACCAAGGTGGCTCCAGACTGCTGGCACTAAACATTAAAAAGGTCGTAGAGCAGTTTTTAAACTAAGAGATGGGGGAAAGCCGATTGGTGCAGAGAAGCACGTGGATCGGACGGAGACTTCTCTTAGAGGAAAGTCCATTGAGAGAGATTCTCTAGGTTTTAGTCAGAAAAAGAGAAGGGGAGATGATAAAGTATGGGCCAGATCAGACAAGAAACAATCACATATAAAAGAATCTAATACATCAGGGAAGGGCAGACAAATAAACAGTGGCTATTTTTTAAAGTGCTTCTACACAAATGCTAGAAGTCTAACTAATAAGATGGGTAAACTAGAGTACCTCGTATTAAAGGAGGAGATTGACATAATAGGAATCACAGAAACCTGGTGGAATGAAGACAATCAGTGGGACACAATCATACCGGGATATAAAATATATCGGAAGGACAGACTAGGTCGTGAAAGATAAAGTAGAATCAAATGAAGTAAAAATCTTAAATGAATTTTAAGATCCATGTTCCATAGAATCACTATGAATAGTAATTCTATGCTCTAATAAGAATATAGCAATAGGGATATATTATCGACCACCTGACCAGGACAGTGATAGTGACGTTGAAATGCTAAGGGAGATTAGAGAGACTATCAAAATAAAAAAACTCAATAATAATAGGGGATTTAAATTATCCCCCTATTGATTGGGTACATGTCACCTCAGGACGAGTTGCAGAGATAAAATTTCTCGATGCCTTAAATGACTGCTTCTTGGAGCAGCTGGTACAGGAACCCACAAGGGGAGAGGCAATTCTCGATTTAATACTGAGTGGAACTCAGGATCTGGTCCAGGAGGTAACTATTACAGGACCGCTTGGTTATAGTGACCATAATATAATAACATTTAACATTCCTGTGGTGGGAAGAACACCTCAGCAGTCCACCACTCTGGCATTTAATTTCAAAAAGGGGAATTATGCAAAAATGAGGAGGATAGTTAAACAGAAATTAAAAGGTACAGTGACTAGAGTAAAATCCCTGCAAGCTACATGGAAACTTTTCAAAGACACCATAATAGAGGCCCAACTTAAATGTATACCCCAAATTAAAAAACATAGTAAGAGACCTAAAAAAGAGCCACCTTGGCTTAACAACCATGTAAAGGAAGCAGTGAGAGATAAAAAGGCATCTTTTAAAAAGTGGAAGTCCAATCCTAGTGAGGTAAATAGAAAGGAACATAAACACTGCCAAATTAAGTGTAAAAATGTAATAAGAAAAGCCCAAAAAGATTTTGAGGAATAGCTTGCCAAAAACTCAAGGGCTGTGTCTACACTGGCATGATTTTCCGGAAATGCTTTTAACGGAAAAGTTTTCCGTTAAAAGCATTTTTGGAAAAGAGCGTCTAGATTGGCACGGGCGCTTTTCCGCAAAAGCACTTTTTGCAGAAAAGCGTCCATGCCAATCTGGACGCACTTTTCCGCAAAAATGCCCCGATCGCCATTTTCGCGATCGGGGCTTTTTTATGAAAACAAATCTCAGCTGTCCACACTGGCCCTTTGCGCAAAGTTTTGCGCAAAGGGACTTTTTGCCCGAACGGGAGCAGCATAGTATTTCGCATAAAAGCACTGATTTCTTACAGTAGGAAGTCAGTGCTTTTGGGAAATTCAAGCAACCAGTGTAGACAGCTGGCAAGTTTTTCATAAGCGGCTGATTTTATTGGAAAAACTTGCCAGTCTAGACACAGCCAAGAAGTAATAGCAAAATGTTTTTTAAGTACATTAGAAGCAGGAAGCCTGCTAAAAAACCAGTGGGGCCCCTGAACGATCGAGATACAAAAGGAGCAATCAAGGACGATAAAGCCATTGCGGAGAGACTAAATGATTTCTTTGCTTCAGTCTTCACGACTGAGGATGTTAGGGATATTCCCAAACCTGCACCGTCCTGTGTGGGTGATGAATCTGAGGAACTGTCCTGGATTGAAGTGTCATTAGAGGAGGTTTTGGAACAAATAGAAAAACTTAACAGTAACAAATCACTGGGACCGGATGGCATTCACCCAAGGGTTCTGAAAGAACTCAAATGTGAAATTGCGGGACTATTAACTGTGGTTTGTAACCTATCCTTTAAATCAGCTTCTGTATGCAAGGACAGCTAACATAACACCAATATTTTAAAAGGGATCTAGATGCGACCCTGGCAATTACAGACCGGTAAGTCTAACGTCAGTACCAGGCAAATTAGTTGAAACAATAGTAATGAATAACATTAGACACGTAGAAGAACATAATTTGTTGGGCAAAAGTCAACATGGTATCTGTAAAGAGAAATCATGTCTTACTAATCTATTAGGGTATGTCTACACTACAAAGTTAATTCAAACTAACAGTCGTTAGTTCAAATTAACTTTAATAGGGGCTACACATACAAACCGCTAGTTCGAATTTAAATCGAACTAGGAGAGCGCTTAATTCGAACTAGGTAAACCTCGTTCTACCAGGAGTAATGCCTAGATGGAATTAAGTAGTTCAAATTAAGGGCTGTGTATCCACTTAATTCGAACTAGTTGGAGGCTAGCCCTTCCCAGCTTGCCCTGGTGGCCACTCTGGGCCAAACCAGGGAAACTCTTCTGCCCCCCTCCCGGCCCTGGAGCCCTTAAAGGGGCACAGTCTGGCTACAGTGCTTGTACCAGCTGCAAGCGTACCAGCTGCAAGCCTGCCAGCACCCAGCCAGCAGACCCTGCACCTGGCACGGCATGAGCCAGCCACCCGCTGCCACCCAGCCCTCCGCCTCTTCCCAGGACCAGGCTGGCGGCTCCCAGGAGCTCGCCCGGGCGCCGGTGGCAGGCAGGCGGGCGCCCGCCCGCCCCGCTAGTGCAGAAATCGTGGACCTCATCGAGGTTTGGGGGGAGGCCTCCAACGTCCACGATCTCCGCACTAGGCACAGGAAAGCAGCCGTCTAGGGCAGGATAGCTGCCAGCCTGGCCAAAGGCCACATGTGAACCCAGGAGCAGGTTTGCATGAAAATCAAGTTGGTCCAGTGAGACCCCGACCCTGAGCCCTGAGCTTAGAACATAAGAACATAAGAATGGCCATACTGGGTCAGACCAAAGGTCCATCTAGCCCAGTAGCCTGTCTGCCGACAGAGGCCAGGACCAGGTACCCGGAGGATGGACCGAAGACAATGACCAAGTGATTTGTCGTGCCATCCATCTCAGCCTTCCACAAACAGAGGCCAGGGACCGTTCCTACCCCTGGCTAATAGCACTCCATGGACCCAACCTCCATGAATTTATCTAACTTCTCTTTAAACTCTGTTATAGTCCTAGCCTTCACAGCCTCCTGTGGCAAGGAGTTCCACAGGTTGAAGAAGAACTTTCGCTTATTAGTTTTAAACCTGCTGCCCATTAATTTCATTTGGTGTCCTCTAGTCCTTATATTATGGGAACTAAGGAAGAACTTTTCTTAATTCACCCTCTCCACACCACTCATGATTTTATAGACCTCTATCATATCCCCCCTCAGTATCCTCTTTTCTAAGCTGAAAAGTCCCAGTCTCTTTAGCCTCTCTTCATATGGGACCTGTTCCAAACCCCTAATCATTTTAGTTGCCCTTTTCTGAATCCTTTGCAAGGCCAAAATATCTTTTTTGAGGTGAGGAGACCACATCTGTACACAGTACTGAAGATATGGTGTACCATAGTTTTATACTTCCTCTCCTCCTTCTTCCCTGGCTTCCCCCTTCCAGCTCCCTCCTCCCAGGTTTCCCCCTCCCCTCTCCCACCCTCTCTCTTCCCCTCTCCCACCTCCTTTTCCCAGTCTCCCCAGAGGTTAATCCTCCCCCCAGTTTTGTTAAATAAAGAGAGTTTCTATTTTTGACCACACGTGTCCTTTATTTTTTACATCAGGAAGGGGGGCTAGGGAGGGGTAAGTGGAAGGAGGTGAGGGAGGAATGGGGCACGAGGCCGATGGGGAGGACTGGGGTGGCTCTGCGGGCTCCTCGGGGTGGAAGCTCTCCTGCAGGGCCTCCTGGATCCTGACAGCCCCCTGATTGACCCCCCCGGATGGCAGCCTGCGGCAACTGTAGCCGGGCTGATGGCCGAGTGCTGTGATGTGCCCAGTATGGGCACTCAGGGCACTCCAAGACAGGACTGCTTTGCTGTCCCTCATCGACTTAGACAAGCAAGCAGAGAACTCTCTGTCCGGGGTGCGGGTCGGGTCCCTTTAAGCACAGCCCTCGGCTAGCCTGAGGCAGCAGCTCCACACTCTAAGTCCTAACCTCATGCCCTGCCGTCACCGGTTCTGGCCAGCCTTAACTTCGGTTCAGGGTCCACTCAATGTGGGGATGCTATTTCTAATTAGCAAAACGCTAATTCAAATTAGTTTTTGGGTCTAGATGCACTAATTCGAATTAGCTTATTTCCAATTAACTAATTAGAATTAAATTAGTTCGAATTAGTGCTGTAGTGTAGACATACCCTGAGAGTTCTTTGAAGGGGTTAACAAACGTGTGGACAAGGGGGATCCAGTAGATATAGTATACTTAGATTTCCAGAAAACCTTTGACAAGATCCCTCACCAAAGCTCTTGTGTAAATTAGGTTGTCACGGGATAAGAGGGAAGATTCTTTCATGGATTGAGAACTGATTAAAAGACAGGAAACAAAGGGGAGGAATAAATGGTAAATTTTCAGACTGGAGAGTGGTGTTCCCCGAGGGTCAGTACTAAAACCAATCCTATTCAACTTATTCATAAATGATCTAGAGAAAGGGGAAAGCAGTGAGGTGGCAAAGTTTGCGGACAATACTAAACTGTTCAAAATATTCAAGTAGAAAGCAGACTGTGAAGAACTTCAAAAAGATCTCACCAAACTGAGAGAATGGGCAACAAAATGGCAAATGAAATTTAATGTGGATAAGTGTAAAGTAATGCACATTGGAAAAAAAAAATAACGCCAACTACACATACAATATGATGGGGGCTAATTTAGCTACAACTAATCAGGAAAGAGTTCTTGGAGTTATTGTGGATAGTTCTCTGAAAACATCCAGGCTGTGTCTACATTGGCACCCCTTTCCGGAAAAGGGATGCTAATGAGACACTTCGGAATTGCAGATCCGCGGGGGATTTAAAAATCCCCCACGGCATTTGCATGAATATGGCTGCCGCTTTTTTCCGGCTCGGGTTTTGCGGAAAGCGTCAGTCTAGACGCGATCTTGTGGAAAATAAACCCTTTTCCGGAAGATCTCTTATTCCTACTTGAAAGGAATAAAAGTACTTGAAAGTAGGAATACGAGATCTTACGGAAAAGGGTTTATTTTCCGCAAGATCGCGTCTAGACTAGCGCTTTTCTCCGGCAAAACCCCGAGCCGGAAAAAAGCGGCAGCCATGTTCATGCAAATGCCGCAGGGGATATTTAAATCCCCTGCGGATTTGCAATTCCGAAGTGTCTCATTAGCATCCCTTTTCCGGAAAGGGGTGCCAATGTAGACACAGCCCCACAGTGGCAGCCAAAAAAGCAAATAGGATGTTAGGAATTATTTAAAAAAGGATAGAAAATAAGACAAGGAATATCTTACTGCCCCTATATAAAACTATGGTACGCCCACATCTTGAATACAGATGTGGTCTCCTCACCTCAAAAGAGCTATTTTAGCATTAGAAAAGGTTCAGAAAAGGGCAACTAAAATGATTAGGGGTTTGGAACGGGTCCCATATGAGGAGTGGCTAAAGAGACTGGGACTTTTCAGTTTAGAAAAGAGGAGACTGTGGGGGGGATATGAAAGAGGTATATAAAATCATGAGTGGTGTGGAGAGGGGGTATGTCTACACTACAAAGTTAATTCGAACTAACAGCCGTTAGTTCGAATTAACTTTCATAGCGTCTATACATGAAAACCGCTAGTTCGAACTTAATTCGAACTAGCGGAGCGCTTAATTCAAACTAGGTAAACCTCATTCTACGAGGACTAACGCCTAGTTCGAATTAAGGGCTGTGTAGCCACTTAATTCAAACTAGTTGGAGGCTAGCCCTTCCCAGCTTTCCCTGGTGGCCACTCTGGGCACAACCAGGGAAACTCTTCTGCCCCCCTCCCGGCCCTGGAGCCCTTAAAGGGCCACGGTCTGGCTACGGTGCTTGTGCCAGTTGCAAGCCTGCCAACACCCAGCCAGCAGACCCTGCACCTGGCACGGCATGAGCCAGCCACCCGCTGCCACCCAGCCCTCCGCCTCTTCCCAGGACCAGGCTGGCGGCTCCCAGGAGCCTGCCCGGGGTCGCAAGAGGCGGGCGCCTGCCTGGTCTAGTGCGGAGATCGTGGACCTCATCGAGGTCTGGGGGGAGGCCTCCAACGTCCACGATCTCCGCACTAGCCACAGGAACACGGCCGTCTACAGCCGCATGGCTGACAGCCTGGCCACCAGAGGCCACATGCGGACCCGGGAGCAGGTCTGCTGCAAAATAAAGGACCTGCGGCAGGCCTACTCCAGAGCCTCCCAGCCAGGGGCCGACCCGGAGGAATGCCCCCATTATGAGGCCCTGGACTGCATCCTGGGGGCTCACGCAGTGTATGCCCTCCGGATGGTGATCGACCTCAGGGCAGAGGGACCCATCCTGGACACGGAGGAGGAGGACGCCGAGAGCCAGGAGCCTGCAGGGAGCCTGCCCAGGACCCAGGACCCCCGAGGCACCCCACAGAGCACATCAGCTGTGTCGTCCAAGGCCGGGGAGGGCTCCACATGTGAGTGCCATCGTGCTCCCCCTATGTGTATGGGGGGTGTGGGGGGAGAGGGAGCCCAGGGACTGTGCGCCTGGGCTTTGCCCACCATGGAGCAGCAGCTGGGTGTCATGCAGGGGTCCTGGCCCCTTCCCCACACGCCGACCTTGCCTTGCAGAGGGGGGCTGGGTTTCACCCATCGTGTCCCCAGGGAGAATTGACCACTGCTCTTGTTTCACCACAGCCGCAGCACCTGGGACTGCAGGGCGCACCACCCCACCTGCAACAGCCACCTGCACCCGGGCCAGCAGGCGCACCAGGAACCTGGAGGACTACCAGCGGCTGCACCTGCAGCTACTGGAGCAGCAGCTCCGCATCCAGGAGCACTGGGTCCGGGAGGACCTGCGGCTGCGGAGCTTGGAGGTGCTGGAGGAGCAGAGCCGTGCCCTCAGAGGTCACCTCCAGACCCTGGTGGACAGGTTCCTGCCTTCTCCTGCTCCAGACCCTGTGGCCGCCTCAACTCTCGCTTGTCCTCCCACCCCTGCTCCCCCTCCCGCTCCCTCCGCACCCCCTGTCCCTCCTGCCCCACCCTCCACACCCACTCCTCCCCGATGCCCCCGCACCCGGGAGAGCCAGCAGGACCCCCAACCCTGAGCTTTCCCTTCCCTTCCTCCCCTTCCACCCCTTCCAGCTCCCTCCTCCCAGGTTTCCCCCTCTCCCTCTCCCACCCTCATTCCTCCCTTCCCCACCCCAGTTATGTACAATAAAGAGAGATTTGTGTTGTCAAAACAGGTGTTTTTATTTTACATTAGGAAGGGGGGTTAGGGAGGGGAAAGGGGAAGAAGGGGAGGGTGGAAGAAGGCCCCAGTGGGGCATGCAGGGAGAGTTCAGTCCTCCTCCTCCACCAGGAAGCTCTCCCGCAGGGCTTCCCGGATCTGGACGGCCCCCCACTGGGCCTCCCGGACAGCGGAGGTGTGGGGCTGCATGTACTGGCCAGCCATGCGGTCAGCCTCAGCCATCCAGGCTGGCAGGAAAGCCTCCCCCTTCCGCTCGCACAAATTGTGCAGCACACAACATGCTGCCACCACGGGAGGGATATTGTGTTCGGCGAGGTCGAGGTGGGTGAGGAGGCACCTAAATCTGGCTTTCAGGTGTCCAAAGGCCCCCTCAACCATGATGCGGGCCCTGGTGAGCCTGGCATTGAAGGCCTGGCGGGAGGGGTTGAGGTGCCCCGTGTACAGCTTCATCAGCCAGGGCTGTAGGGGGTAGGCTGCATCCCCCACCAGGCAGACGGGCATGTCCATGTCCCCGACCCTGATGTGGCGGTCGGGGAAGAAGGTCCTGGCCTGCAGCCTCTGGCACACGGAGGATTTGCGGAACACCCTGGTATTGTGTGCCTTGTTGGACCAGCCCACATTAATGACCGTGAACTAGCCCCGGTGGTCACACACGGCCTGCAGGATCACAGAGAAGTACCCCTTCCTGTTGATATACTGGGAGGCCTGGTGTTCTGGCGCACGGATGGGGATGTGCGTCCCGTCAATGGCCCCCCCGCAGTTGGGGAAGACGAGGGCGCCGAACCCCTGGATGACGGCGTCCGGGTCGGCGAGGCGGACCACCCTGCAGAGCAGCACCTGGTTGATGGCCTTGACCACCTGCAGAGGGACACAGCAAACTGCGAATCACTGGGGCGCCCGGGTGGCTGGGAGTGTTCGTTCCCTGACACTGCCCTGTGCCCCACTCCCAGAAGCAACCCCCATGGGCAGCGTGTAGTACGGCCGGAACAGACCAAACCCTCTGGTGCGGGGCAATTTTGCCTCCTCCCCCAACCCCTGTTTTCCCTGGGGCGGCCCATCCCCTCCTTGCAGTCCCCCTCCCCCCGGCCCAGTGGCCGGTGCGTGCCATACCTGCATGAGCACTGCTCCGACGGTGGATCTCCCCACGCCGAACTGGTTCCCGATGGATCGGTAGCTGTCCAGCGTGGAGAGCTTCCAGAGGGCGATGGCCACACGCTTCTGGAATGGTGGGCCTCATGCGAGTGTCCCGCCGCCGCAGAGCAGGGGCGAGCCACTTGCAGAGCTCCAGGAAGGTGTCCTCCTTTATCCTGAAGTTCTGGGTCCACTGTTGGTCTCCCCAGCACTCCAGGACGATGCGGTCCCACCAGTCGCTGCTGGTGTCCAGACGCCAGATGCGGCAGGACACGCTGGCATCCGGGCGCTGGTGCCGCTCCTCCACGACCCCCGGGGAGGCCAGCGGGAGAGGCAGGGGGCTGACGTGCACCAGGTGGTGCAAGGCAGCCTCCACCCATTGCTGGCAGGTTTGCAGCAGCAAGTCCAAAAACTGGAGCAGCATGCCCAGGGTGAGCTCTGGCTCCATGGTGCCAACTGCGGCAGCGTCCCCAATGGGAAGCACCGACACAGGCAGGCGGAGAGAAAAATGCTTTGCTGTCCCTCGGCGAGGTAGGCAAGCAAGCGGAAAAGCTGAGAACCGGCTGTCCAGGGTGGTCCCTTTAAGCACGAGCCTCAGATAGCCTCAGACAGCAGCCACACAAAGCAACTACTGACCTGATGCCCTGCCGGAACCGGTTTCAGCTGCCCTTAAATGCGACCCAGCGTCCAATCAGTGTGGATGCGCTAGTTCGAATTAGCAAAACGCTAATTCGAATTAGTTTTTAAGTCTAGATGCGCTAATTCGAATTAGCTTAACTAATTCGAACTAAGTTAGTTCGAATTAGTGCTGTAGTGTAGACATACCCAGGGTGAATAAAGACAAGTTATTTATTTGTTCCCATAATATGAAAACTAGAGGACACCAAATGAAATTAATTGGTAGCAGGTTTAAAACTAATAAAAGAAAGTTCTTCTTCACATAGAGCACAGTCAACCTGTGGAACTCCTTGCCAGAGGAGGCTGTGAAGGCTAGGACTATAACAGAGTTTAAAAAAGAGCTAGATAAATTCATGGAGGTTAGGTCCATAAAAGGCTATTAGCCAGGGGGTAAGGAATGGTGTCCCTGGCCTCTGTTTGTCAAAGGCTGGAGATGGATGGCAGGAGACAAATTGCTTGATCATTGTCTTTGGTCCATCCCCTCTGGGGCACCCAGCCACTGTCAGCAGACAGGATACTGGGCTAGATGGACCTGTGGTCTGACCCAGTATGGCCATTCTTATGTTCTTATGTTCTTAGACACTCCCTCTCAATGACAGAGTACTTACGTTCTCCAGGTAATAATTTTCTGCTGAGGTATAGCACTAAGTTTGAGTTAACTGTTACACCTCATGGAATTAGCCTTCCCTTCAGGCTGACACGAGATGGGTTTCAGATGTTGCTTGAAGGACTTAGTTCGAGTTAACGTTTGACTGCCGTGTGTAGCCGCGGGCAGTTAGTTCGGGCTAAGGGGATTTAAAAATGGCGCCCGGATGGGAAGATGCAAATAAAGCCCGGGATATTTAAATCCCGGGCTTCATTTGTAACTTCGAATGCCTACATTAGCCTCCCTAGTTCGAACTAGGGGGCTAGTGTAGACATACCCTAAAAGACTAAAGCAGTGGTCACCAAACAATAGATCAGGATCTAGCAGCAGATCTTGGAGCCTCTGACAGGTGATCCTGACTGGTTTGGCCAGGAAGCTGTAAAGGGCTGGCACTTCAGTTTAGGGTTGCCAGATGGTTTAACCAAAAATACTGAACACCTCCTTGCCCCCCCAAAAAAAAAGCATAGCGGGAAAAATTCTGTTAAGGGAGATCAAAGTTGTTGATCAAAAAAAAAAAAAAGGACCCCGAAAGTTATTAAGCATAAATAAATAAATTAAATAAAACAGCATTAAAACAGCATGGCCCCTTTAAGTGCATGCGGAGTCAGAATAGGGATAGGGAGACGTTGAGCACTAAGACCCAGGGAAGGCACTGCTTCCCCTTGCTTGGTGTCTTTGCCTCAGCCATCTTGTTTTCTTGGTCGAGCCAGAAAGCAGCTTCCCTGTGGAACCAGGTAAGCAGGGGGTCCGGCGGCGGGAGTCTGGGGGTCTGTGGGGGGGCTGGGCCCAGTTGCTGAGTGTGTCGTAGGCTTGCCAGGTGTCTGGTATTTTCACCCCAGAAAATACCGGACATTTTAGGTGTCCGGTATTTTCTGAATTTTTTTACTAGACAGGAGGCAAAAATACTGGACTGACCATGTCAATACCAGACACCTGGCAACCCTACTTCAGTTGCCCCTCCACCCACTGTCATGCTGCTCCTGCCCTCTGCCTTGGAGCTGCCCCTCTGGTAGCCTCCTGCTTGCTGTGCAGGGTGTGGGAGGGAGAAGGGGTTGTGCTGAGGTCAGGGTGTCCCTCCTCCCCCCACTACTGTACCCTGTCTCCACACAGAGAGAAGGGGATGGAAGGAGCTTGGCAATGCAAATCTCTGTCATTCTCACACACTAGGGCTGCGTCTAGACTGGCAAGTTTTTCCGCAAAAGCAGCCGCTTTTGCGGAAAAACTTGCCAGATGTCTACACTGGCCGCTTGAATTTGTGCAAGAACACTGACGATCTGATGTAAGATTGTCAGTGTTCTTGCAAATACTATGCTGCTCCGTTCGGAAAAAGCCCTCTTGCGCAAATGTATTTGCGCAAGAGGGCCAGTGTAGACAGCTCAGGACTGTTTTGCGCAAAAAGCCCGATGGCGAAAATGGCTATCGGGGCTTTCTTAAAACTGCGTCTAGATCTACACGGACGCTTTTCCGCAAAAAGTGCTTTTGCGCAAAAGCGTCCGTGCCAATCTAGACGCTCTTTTCTGCAAATGCTTTTAACAGAAAAACTTTTCCGTTAAAAGCATTTGCGGAAAATCATGCCAGTCTAGACGTAGCCTAGGTGTCTGTCATTCTCACAAACACCAGTTGTCCTTCACCCTCATCTCCTGACACAACGTGGGTTGTTGTTACTACTTTTACTGCTTGCAAAGTGTGTTATTTTTGGTTTTGGACTGGTCTGTGCATTTCATAATTTTCATCTCTCTCAAGCTTAAATTTAATTCTTTGAGTTCTAAAATGCCTAACCTGTCGTGGCTGGAGTAATTATCCCTATGGTAATTGCTGCTCCTGGAAGTGGCTGGCATGTCCCTGCAGCCCCTGAGAAAGTCAGAGCAGGGAGTTTCCACATGCTGACCTTGCCCACGGACACCACTTCTGCAGCTCCCACAGATCAATAGCAGGGACCGTGGCCAGTAGAAGCTGTGGAGTCAGTGCCTGTAGACGAGGGACAGCACATGGTGCCATGGAGCCACAGCTCTACATGCCAGCTACTTTCAGGAGTGGTACAGGGCCAAGTCGTCTCAGTTAAGTGGTGCCCAGCCAAAGCATGCATCCTGAATTCCTGTCCCAGTCCTGAACTCCCTTCTGCCCCAGACATGAGTTCCCCTGCATGCAAACTCATTCCTAGAGCTTGCACCCTGAACCCCCTCCTAGATCCCAATTCCCCACCCTGGGCTAAGCCTGGAGCCCCATCCCACACTCCAAATTCCTTGGCCAGAGCTTGCACCCCAACCCTGTACCCCAGCCTGGTGAAAGTGAATGAGGTTCAGGGAGGAAGGGGGAATGGAGCAGGCAGGGTGAGGCCTCGGAGAAGTGATGGAACAGGGGCAGGGCCTCAAAGAAGGGGTGGGAAGGAAGCCAGGCAAGGGTATTTGGGTTTGAGGTAGATCTTACATTGCACTTAAAAAGAGAAAGTGATCTTGTGGTTAAAAAGGTTGGAGACCACTGGACTAAAGGAAGATTAAATAATTGGAAGAGACTTTTACATAATTAGCTCTTCTAAAAAGGTATGGTAATAATTACTTAATTCTAGTAATGATTTTAGCATAGATATTCTGCTTTTAATTAGGAGAAGGAAAATCTGGGATTCCCACACCCATGTTCCTACCGACTGTCTGTGTACAAGCTTGATTATACTATTAAAGCAGTGGTTCTCAAACTTTTAGGCCCGTGGCCCACTAGGCTCAATGCAAACCTTTCTGTGGATCACCAGTTGCTAATGAAAACTCTTAGTTAATTACATAATTATGCCTGAGACATTTTGCTAGTGCTGCAGCTCGGGATAATGGTTTTATTTAAATTATTAAACAGATTAAGTGTTTTAACTTTCTCATGTTAGTTTATCAAACTTTGTTTTAAATAAAGTGAAATATTAATTTATGTGCAATACAAAAGGTTTCCATGTTTTCTTTATTTATGGCAGGGGTGGGGAACCTTTTTTGGGTTGGGGGCCACTGACCCACAGAAAAATCACTTAGGGACCACACAAGTGAGAATCACAAAAAAAAAAGCCCTCCAAACCCCCCCAACCCTCACTGCTGTGGCCCCCAACTGAGACACCTCATTTCCTTTGTGCTCCAGTCCCACTGAGAGAGGAGAAGGGGGAGGGACAGGAAAGACTGAGGTTCAGGGCTTCCCATAGACCATATTAACTCTTCTGGAGTTCTGGGGTTAGTGGATTTTGTGGACTCCCCGGGCTCCGGGTGGGGACAAATGAGCAGTTCAGTGTGTGGAACAGGGCTGCCAGTGATTAGGATGAGGGTGCAGAATCTGGGAAGGAGGTATGGTGCAGAAGCAGGCTGGGAGTAGGGTCTCTGGCCAGGGGGAAGGGTACAGGAGAGGGCTGGGAAAGGGTATCTATCCAAGGGGGAGGATGACTTAGCAGGGTGGAACTAGGATGTCTGGCAAGGGGAGAGTGTGTAGAAGCAGTGGAGAAAGCCTCCAGGCAATGTGTCCTCATGCTGCTGTTCCACCAGCTGGGGTAGGGAGAACATCAGCGCATGGAACCACTTCTTCCCCAGTGAGGCTCAGAGCTTTCTCTCTCCCTCCCCCCAGCAGGAAGCCAGCGCTGGTGCTCCAACCTCATGGGGGGTTGGGGAGAAGAGAACCTGGAGCACCAGCACAGACTCCCCTCTGTATGGGGAAAAAAGGGGTGGGGTTGAGCTCGAGCCATGGACCACCTGCAAGGCATCCACGGACCACTAGTGATACATGGACCCCACTTTATTAAAGGTTTTAGTGATTTCATAGCTCATCCAGAGAAAACAATTACTGGTTCCAGTAGCATTAAAACACATACAGTTCTGTCCTTGACTGACTTCCTAGAGTTTCCATTAACATCTTTGGGAGAAATACACCTGAATTCAAGGTAAGAATTTAACACTGGGCTATAGGAAAGTGAGTGGAAAGACTAAGTCCCAGAGTTTCATCCAGAATCTCCCCTAATGGGAGAATATCTGCAAAGGCAGCAGGAGAATCCATAGGCCAAATTCTGTTATCAGCATGTCTATAGTCATTTTACTGGAATTCTTCCAGACTTACATCAAGGCAAATGACAACTGGAACTGGCCTCATTGGTTGAAAGCTGAATTTTCCTTTCCATTGCAGAAAGGAGGCATAGTTTGCTTCTCTATAGTGAATGGGAAAGAAGTTTGGCCCTTTAAACAGTTGATGCCCACATACCTTGGAACATCAGTAAAGGCCCAGTGTTTTTGCAAAGCTGTTCAGAGGGCAAGACTCCTTAGGGTAACTTGCTGCCCCTGAACAGCAAAGTAGAGGGAATCAGTTTGCTCTAAAAAACCCCAACTGTCCAGGAATACCTGTAGCATTGAGAGGTAATGGTGCTGCATGGAGCACCCCAGTCTGCAGAGCCCTTACTCTGCCATGTACGGTACCATTCAAGGCATGACATCCTTACCACTGAAACTCTTTACTCTTTTAGCTCTTTACTTGTCTTCCATGTATAGCAGTTTTCATGGGACTAGAATCACCTCTGCTCATGTACTAGCAGTAGGGGAGAACATGACCAAGAATGACCAAAACACCTGCTGCTCTGATGGAATAGTCTCCAAAGACTGCTGTTTTCTGAAGAGGCTTTGTGCCATTTTGCGAAGAATGGAGGATTTATGACCTGAGAATGATGATATCCCACAGAATAAGTAATACTTATATGTTTTCTGTGGAGAGATTTCTTAACATCTGGGGGGATTATAAGAGCTTTAGGAGGAGGGAGGAAGCTTTTTCTTCTGACTTTCTCATTCTTTCAGAAATTCTCTTGGGTTTTTTTTAACCCAACCTGATAAGTCAAATTATTTAACTTGCAATCTTATTTCTTTTTCTCTTTATCATGGGGAAATAGTAATACAAGTTCAACATTTAATAGGATTTAGTGACAGCAAGTATTGCAGCCCTTAAACTTGAGACTAAAATCAGTGTGGTTGTCAGCAAAAGAACTGTCAAGTAATCAGTCTTTTCTGCCTAGAGAGAGAATAGGGAAATTGAAGAACATTCTGCCACCATCAGTGTCATCCTGGCCCAGATACTGCTTTACCTGCTTGGGAAGCATCTGTTGCTGTGAATCACACTGCCTGCCCACAGACATGGCAATGACATCATTTAGAACTACATCACTGTAAAATATTCACATGGTATGATCAATGGATTGCAATTTGTTGTGCAAGAAAATGAACATGCTTTAAAAATAGCAAAGGAAAATCCCAGCCAATCAAACCAAGGGAGCAACTGCTAGCAGAGGAGTTTGCAAAGCCCACCACCATGCCCAGGTCATTTCAGTGGTGGATTCCAGCTGTTGATTGAAATCGTGCCACTGTCTCATTTCTGTTGAGCATGAATCCCTGGAGCTCTGGAATCTAAAAGACCATCTTCTGCAGGAAGAACAACGGTTTGCCAGATGCCTAGATTTTCTTAGACAAAATGTTAGGATGAACTGCTCCCCTGCTAAATCATTATGCCATAATTATCAAAACCAAACCTCCTAAATAGCTGCATTAGCAATCTGCTTAACAGAAAATTACTCAGTCAAGAATCAAACTATTTCCTTCCTTTAGCTGCTGCACACACAAGTGGGTAAGTACCCTTAGCTGATATGACACTAAAAAGACAAGACTAAGAAATATGATTGTGTCTTGTCTATCTGCACTTAGTCCTTTTTGTTTGACTGATATAAGTTCATATGCTGCTTGACCATCGTAGATACCAAAAGATAACTGATTCAATTCAGAATTAATTAAAATGATGTTGTAAATTGACTGACTCTATACCACCAGGGGAAAATGGCTAGGCTGAAATAGGAAAGGTACTGAACAGGAGGCTGTATGAAGCTATAAGGAAAAAATAGGAGCAATCTATTTTTTAAAAACAAATAAGCAAGCAAGTAAGCAAACAAACAAACCTTTCTGCTTCTTCTGGTGCCTCTTTGATATACCAGTTATACCAATATACCAAGGTGTAACATAGGCCACTATTCAGGTCAGGTCTGAATTTGGCCCTATTTGTTTAGGTGCAATTACTTCAGAAAATGCCCTTATGTTGGTCCCCTAAGACCAATATGTATGGAAAAGAAATAGCATGAAAGGAACATTTCAGCACAAACAAGCTGAGAAAAGCAACCTAGGGGGAAAAAAGTATCCCTTTAGTATGGTTGCTGCATTACAGTAACAAACCCAAAAGACGTTGTTTATGAGGTGGTGTCTCTTTTCACTGGAATGCAGGACTGTACTAAAATTCTCAAAATGAAAGTCAAATCAAGTGGGGGAGAATGCTAGTATGGTCAGCAAATATCCCATTCGCCTCCAGGGTCCCTGGTCATCCAGGTGGTGAACCAAAGGGAGAGGCAGGGTCAACTGGGCGCTACCCCCAAAAATAGGGATGCAAAGAAAATGGACCTGTTAGGCAGGAAGGCCTACACGTCGGGAAGTCTCCAATTTTGCATAGTGAATCAGCAGGTTCTGCTGTCTCGCTATGCCTATAACCAGGGCTCGACAAATTATGGAAAACCCTACTTGCCAGACAAAAAAGGGACTTGCCACTCTCCCCCCCCCAAAAGTATTTTTTTTAATGGCATAAATTCCTAATAAGAATAAGAACAGTAATTACTAATACGTTCTTAATAAATATCACCCAAGTTATTAATAAATATCTTATAAACTTCTACTTTTTCCCTCTGCTGCCATGTCTCCTCCCTTGCTCCATCAGCTCCCTGGTGCCTGCTGCCCCCAACCCCTCACCCTCCTCTGCTGTCCTGACTCCTTCTCGCTGCCCTCAGCCTTCCTGAGACCTGCCCCCTCCACCAGCCCTTCTCTCCCCTGTGCCCACTCCTCCAGTAGCCCCACTCTGATCAAGTGAGCTACCCTCCTCATCCTCTCTCCTAACACCTCCTCTACACACCTGCCCTGCCTCTCTCCTCTGAGGCTGGTCCTCCTGCAGGTGTCTGCCCTTCTGCTTCACCCCAGAATCTCCTGGCACCTGCACCTCCTGGTTCCTCCCCTTCCCTCACTGCCCCTGCCCCTTTGCCCTTTTTTCCTGATACCCACCCCTCAGCACCCTCTGCCCCCATTCTCCTCATGCCCCTGTGCCCTCACACATGCCTTGCTCCATCCCCACCTTCCTCATGCCCACCCCTTCTTTCAAGCCTTCTCCCAGCACCTCCCCCTCCTCCCTCTAGCCCCCAATGCCCTTACCCTCTCCTCTCCCAGCATCACCCTGTTCCCCTCCCACTGACACCTCCCCTCCTGCCCTTTTCCTCATTGTCTGCACTTGGCCCCCTGGGATTTGTCTCTCCTGCACCCCTGTCCCTTGGTGCCTTCCCCTTTCTTCTTCTTCTTCTCCTGACCTCCTCCCCTCCCTTCAGCACAAGCCCCTTCCCCATTTTTTCCTCCTCCTCCCTCCCACAGCCCAGCCCAGCCACTTCCCTCCCCAGGCCAAGCAAAACATTCCTCCCCCTTTTTGTTGTCTTTTACACGTTTGCATTTTGCAATGGGGTTTTTTGTTTGTTTTCATTTTTGTCCCAGCATTTTAGCCCTATAAATAGCAAATAGCATTTTCATTCATTTTTTTCCATAAAGGCAAAGGCGCTTCAAGTGAACTCCCCCTTTCACTGCTGCTGGGTCACAGCAGCCTTTTCCCTGCCCTGTCCAGCCCCTCCCTATGGGCAAGCACCCCTCACTCCCAACCCACAGGGGAAACAGGGTGCAGGGACAGCACAGAGCCAGAGGGGTGCAGGGAACAGTGGGGGACAGGGGTGGCACGGAGAAAAGGAGGCACAGAGGCAGAGGGACGCAGGGATCAGGGGGAGCAGGGTGCAGTGGAGGCACGGGGAATGGGACGCGGGGAACGGGAGGGGCAGAGGGATAGGGGTCTAGGGGCAGTGCAGGGAACGGGCAGCACAGAGCAGGGGGCAGGGATCGGGGGATCAGGGTGCGGTGGAGGCATGGGGAATGGGACGCGGGGAACGGGAGGGGCAGAGGGATAGGGGTCTAGGGGCAGTGCAGGAACGCACAGCACAGAGCGGGGGGGGGCAGGGATCGGGGGGATCAGGGTGCGTGGTGCAAGGGCGGCGCAGAGCCAGAGGGAGAGCAGGGGATCCGGGGTGCAGGGTGCAGGGGCGGCGTGGTGAATGGGCGGCGGAGCCAGATGGGGTGCGGGGCGGGCGCAGTGAGCCGGATGGTCGGCAGAGAGGGTCTCTCGCCGGCGAGGGGCTGGGGCCGTGGCAGGACTGGAGCCGGTGGGGCGGGGCCTGGTTCCGCCGTGCGCCGCAGCCAGCTGCCGGGGACACGTGGCCAGAGCCGAACTGCCGCGGCCCTTTACAATCGGCGGGGCCACATCACGCCAGCGTCCTGGTGTCTGCCGGCACCCCGCCTGGGGAGGGGCTTTTAGAAAGTGGGCGGGCTTCGCCCACCCACCTTCCCATGTTTCCAAATAGAACCCCGCCTCCTCGCGCCGCAGCTGCACGCGGGCAGCCCGGCGCTGAGACTCACCGCAGTTCCCCCTTCGCGGCAGCGCTCTGCTCCTCCACCGGCTGGCGGATCGGATGGGGCTGTGCCGCCCCTGGTGCGGGCTTCGGCCAGTCCGTTACAATGGCCCACCGGGCCAGTCCGCCCCTGCACTCGCCAGCTGGCAAAATCTACTCGCCACGGGCGAGCACATTTGTCGAGCCCTGCCTATAACACCTGGGCCTCCATAGATAAGTTCACCAAGCTGCTCCCCAGAGACTCTCTGTCCAAGTTTAGAACCCTCTCAGAGAAAGGCAGGGTGATCTCTAGGGCCGCGCTCGAGGCTGCCCTTGATGCAGCTGATGCGGCTGCACATGCCATGGCCAAGGGGCTGGTTATGCGCCACAGCTCCTGGTTGCAGGGGTCCAGGGTGCCTCCTGAACTACAGAACACCAATCAGGACCTCCTCCTTGAGGGCCCTTCCTTAGTCTCTAAGCAGACAGACCAATGTCTGCACGGTCTCAAAGACACACGGGTCACATTAAAGTCCTTGGGTATTCATACCCCGGCTACCCAGCAATGCTCCTTCTCAGGCAGGAATGCCCCTAGGTCTTCCCAGCAGGGTACACACCCCAACTTCCATCACTGCAACAGGAACGGCAATGGGAGGAATGGCAGATGCCGTTCCCGGCCAACCCAGGACCAGAGTCAGGGCCCACTTAGTAAGTCCTCAGGACCATGTCAAGGGTTTTGAGGGTACACCCAAGGACAGCCTACCAGCCTCGCCCCTCCCCTTCCAGGACCATCTATTCCCTTTCCACTGGGCCTGGGAACCTATTACCTCGGACCATTGGGTCCTAGAAACAGTGTGAAGGGGGCATGTCATCCCCTTCTGTTGTCCCCCTCCCTCCCATTCCCCTGCTCTGTCCGTCTTCAGGGACCCCTCTCACGAGCTTCTCCTGTGGGAGGAGGTGCTTCAGCACCTCACCCTGTGGGCCGCAGAGGTGGTTTCCCTAGGGGTTTTGGGCAGGGGCTTCTATTCCTAGTATTTCCTGGTCCCCAAAGCCAAGGGTGGGTTTCGTCCCATCCTGGACCTCCAAGATCTCAACGCCTTCATCATCAAGACGAAATTCAAGATGGTGACTCTGGCATCCATCATTCCTTCCCTAACCCCAGGAGACTGGTACGCTGCCCTCAACCTAAACGATGTGTATTTTCATATTTCTATTGTGCCCCACCACCATCGGTTCCTCCGTTTTATGGTGGGCAGGGACCACTATCAGTTTACGGCCTACCCCTTAAGGCTCTCCAAGGCCCCCTGGGTCTTCACGAAGTGCATGGCCGTCATTGCCGCCACTCTCAGAAAATGAGGAATCCAGGTGTTCCCATACCTGGACAATTGACTCCTACTGGCGTGCTCTGCCAACCTAGTATGGGCCCACATCACCCTGGTTCAAGAACTCTTCCGGGAGCTGGGGATGACGTAGGTTCATGCGGCCATGTGCCCCAAATTGATTCAGGTCTGCTCCTGAATGTGCCCAAATCGACCCTGTTGCCTATCCCAGTAATAGAGTTTGTGGGCGCCAAGCTGGACTTGATGACAGCCAAGGCCTCCCTCCCCAGATCCTGCTTCCTGGTAATCAGGTCGGCTGTCTGGGACATGCAGATGTTCCTGATAACCACAGCCAGGGCCTGTATGCACCTTTGCATGCACCTATGTCATCCAGCAAGCCAGGTTCCACATGCGCCCACTGCAGATGTGGCTGGCGCGTAGTCGCAACCTGTCCTTTCATGTGTGGGACAGAGTGGTGACAGTTCCCCTCAATGTCCTTCTCTCCCTCGCCTGATGGACCCGGGAGGAGGAGGTCCGTGCCGGAGTCCCATTCTCCAGGCTGCTACCGACCCTTTGGTTCATGATGGATGCGTCAGACTCTGGTTGGGGGGCCCATCTTGGAGACATGCAGATGCAAGATATGTGGTCGAGGATGATCTCTCCCTACACATCAATGTAAGGGAGCTGTGAGCGGTCTGCCTCACCTGTGTGGCCTTCCTCCCCTGGCTCAGGGGCAAGTTGGTCCTCATCCTGTCCAACAACATGTCGGCGATTCTCGTACATCAGCATACAGGACGGGGCCTGCTCTTCTCACCTGTGGGATCTCTGAATCAGGGCGGATATCCACCCGATTGCCTCCCATCTCCTGGGCTCCCAGAACACTCTGGCAGACCGGCTGATCAGGTCCTTCTCTGGCCACGAGTGGGCCCTCAGGGGGGGATGTAGCCCTGGACATCTTCCACAGGTGGGGACCTGTCTGGACCTGTTCGCCACGTGCCAGAACAGGAAGTGCTCAGGGTTCTGTTCCCTCATGGGCCTGGGAAGGGGCTTTCTGGGAGATGCATTACTTGTTCTCTTGCTTGGAGGTCTGCTTTATGCGTTCCCACCATTCCCGCTGATCCACCGGGTGCTCCTGCGGGTGCGGGAATTCAGTGCGTCCCTGATCCTCATCGTGCCCACCCTCCTGAGACTGTAGTACGAAAGGCCGGTCACGCTCCCGCTAGTCCCCAACCTGATCATGCAGGACTTTGGCAGACTTCGCTACCCGGATCTGTGGTCCCTGCACCTCATGGCATGGAAGGCGTGTGTCTGACAGCAGCGGAGCTTCAGTGTTCAGCCTGTGTGCAGGAGATATTGCTGGGGAGCAGGAAACCTTCCACTAGGGCTACTTATCTGGCTAAGTGGAAGCGATTTTATATCTGGTCTACCCAGAAGGGGGTGTCTCTTGTGGACACCCCAGTCCCCCTGGTCCTGGACTACCTTCTGGATCTTCAGCTTCAGGGGTTATCCTTTTCCTCAATTAAGGTTCACCTAGCAGCTATTTCCGCTTTCCACCCGGGTGCCAGGGGTAAGATCCTCTTTGCAGACCTGATGGTGGACAGGTTTCTGAAGGGCCTGCACAGGCTTTACCCACATGTTTGGCATCCTGTTCCTCAGTGGGTCCTCAACCTGGTCCTGTCTAAACTCATGGGACCCCCATTTGAACCCCTGGAGATGTGCTCATTACTACACCTGTCCTACAAGGTATCCCTGCTGGTGGGCATCACGACAGCCAGGTGCATGTCTGAGCTGAGGGCTCTCACTTCGGACCCCCCTTATATGGTTTTCTTTAAGGACAAAGACAGATTGTGCTCCCACCCCGCCTTCCTGCCAAAGGTGGTGTCTAACTTTCATGTGTCATGGGACATTTTCCTGCCAGTCTTTACCCCAAGCACCACGCATCGGTTAAAAAACAGGCATTGCACACTGTGGATGTTAGGAGGGCTTTAGCCTTCTATTTAGAGAGAATGAAGCTCTTCCACAAGTCGCCTCAGCACTTTGTTGCCATTGAGGAGCAGCATGTATTAGGGAATGCTACGGGCTGGTGGGAATCCCAGCTCCTCCCCTCACAGCCCACTCTATGAGAGCACAGGCCTCCTCTGTAGCTTCTGTCGCTCAGGTCCTGATCCTGAACATCTGCAGGGCTGCCATGTAGTCCTCTGTCCACACCTTTGCTAACCATTATGCACTGACACATCAGGCAAGGGAGGATGCTGCCCTGAGTAGGGCTGTCCTCCACACAGTGGAAGGTTAGAACTCTGACCCTGCCTCCTGGGGTTTCTGCTTTGGAGTCACCTTCATGGAATGGACATGAGCAATCACTCAAAGAAGAAAGAATGGTTACTTACCTCATAACTGTTGTTCTTCGAGATGTGTTGCTCATGTCCATTCCAAATCCTGCCCACCTCCCTTTCTTTGGAGTAGTCCAGTAAGAAGGAACCGAGGGGATGGAGGGCCAGCAGAGGTATATATTGGCTGGTATACCGGTGCCACTCCAGGGGGCTCCCCTGCTGGCCCAACGGGTACTGCTAAGAGAAAAATTTCTGACGATGCATGCACACTGCGCACGCATACCTACATGGCTCGCAGAACAAATTACAAGATAAGTAACTGTTCTTTTCATATAGACCCTGCCGGTGCTCTTTAATGTATTGCTGTTTTAGAGGCGTATATTAAAAGTGTACATGGGAAACTTTAATATGCACTAGCAGAGTCCACAGGAACCAACGAATGTGCAGCATATTAGTGTGCATTAGAAATCACACCTCCATAGAGTGCATTATCTCATTGAATAGACAAGTTCTGAATCAGGCAGAGCAGGAACATGTATTTTGGTCTCCCATCTTTCAGGCCAGTATCCATACCACCTAATTTCTCCCTCTCTCTCTCAAAACATCTCCATCAAAAGGATCTGACCAACTCTAATTGAAACTACTAAGTGTCATAAAGAAAATACAGACTTCTGGGTAAACAAGATAAACAAGAGACTTCTTCAGCAGTCTCTTGTTTTTCCTATTTCTTTCATTCCTTTGGATTTTCAAATGTTAACGCCTTTAGTAACAATTTCCTGTGTTCATTTTTTCCTCAAACAACCTGAAGGGATTAGATGACAATAAATGCACATAGGGATTTAGTTGCATAATCCCAAAAAATTATTTACAAAGCAAAAGCTCTATGACTTTACTAAAATATGCCTTTTAAGAGTCTTTCTCCACAAAAAGCAAGGAAATTCAAAGTTACAGCTGGAAATCCATCTTCCTGTCACTTCTAGATTTTGCCGCATATATGTCATGTATAATATGGCAGCAATTCTCAAACTTTAGCAACCCAAGGACACCCATGTAATGTTGATTTAAAAATTTTCAAGGACACCTTGCCCTGCTCCTTCTCTTAGGCTCTGCTCCTTGCTTGATCCATCCTCCCTCCCTCTGCTGCTCACTTTTCCCCACCCTCACTCACTTTCACCAGGCTAGGGCAAAGGATAGAGTGAGAGAGGGAGGTGAGAGCTCCATCTGGGGGTATGAGCTCTGGCGTGTGGCCAGGGATAAGGCTTTGGAGTACAGACGGGGGCTTTTGGCTTGGACATGGAGTTGGAGTGTGTGGAGGGCAAGGGCACCATTTTGAGAGGGTAGGAGGGGCTTCAGCCATGCGCTCCGGGACGCGGCTAGCTTTTCATCCCATTTCCCAAACGCTAAAGGAGTGAGGGGAAAGTGCTTGCATTCCGTGCATGTCTCTCACACCTGGCTGGTGAGCTCCCTTCAAGCACTTTCCCCTCACTCCTTTAGCGTTCGGGAAATGGGATGAAAAGCTAGCCGCGTCCCGGAGCACATGGCTGTAGCCCCCCATCCTTCCAAAATGATGCCCTTGGTGGAGGGATGAGGGCTGGAATGAGGGGTTTAGGGCAAGAGAGGGAACCCCGACTGTGGCTGCAAAATACAGAGTAACTTTACCTGTGCATATGCCTGGTATAAGCTTACTGCATGAGGATGAATTGTACCCTAAGGGCACATTTACACAGCAGTGCTATTTTGGGATACTTCTGGTATCCTGAAATAGTATTTTCTGTGTCTTGACAGCACGTCTGTTATTTTGAAATAGCTTTTGAAATAGCTTTCGAAATAACGGGTGCGCTATTCCAGCATCCCTGTAAACCTCATTCCACAAGGCTTAAGGGCCATTTTGGAATAGCTCTCTAGTTCAAAATTAACTTGAAAGGAGCTACACAACTTGTGTAGCACAAATTGCATAGCTTGTTTCGAGATGGAGTGTAGATGCACCCTAACTGTGTAAGGGATTGGATGTATGAATGCAAATTTCCAGGAACTTAAGCTACATCCTTTGTTTAGTTTAGATGGGTGAAACTCCATTGAAATTAACAGAACTGTGCCCATTTCCAACCAAAGAAAATTGAGTATTTGGCATATAAATCCCTTTTTGGTAAAAAAAAAAATGATAGTAGACAAGATAAAATTGTCTCCTACATTAGGCACATTACATTTCTTCACAATATTCAATAAAATGTTTATGATATCATTACTCATAATAATTATACTATTAAATATATTCACAATCATTATGGTAACAGATGCTGATTAGGAAAAATATGACTGTAAGAATAAAGCAAGGAGCATTTACATACACACACCAGAAACTTCATTAGAGATTATTATGGCCCAAACACTGCTGCCTTTACTCACTCAGTAAGTCCCCGACACTATAGGACAAACACACCAAAAAAAAGACAGTCTTCAGGTCAGATTATATCTTCAGCATTTAAACTTCAGTGAAAACACTACTACCCTATTTCCTTAATGCCCCCCACCCCCCGGGGTTTCAGAAGTAATTAGAAATATTTTCTTCTAGTTCATTAATGTGATACTCTTGATGATTTCAGAGTAGATTTTGTGATGTAGGTTACAATAAAATGTTCTCACCAGCACCAACTATATTCTGCAGAGCCATAGAAGCAGACACTAATTTGCTGAATTACTGTTTTAGGGATGAAAGGAGCTTTTATTCCATTTTTGAACAGTCTTCATCTCTGGACACCAAGCTTTCATGTTTGGCAGCAGCCAAGCTGACTTGCTATAATACCACTACTCTGTTATCTAATGGATTATTGATTTTTTTAAGCAAGTGTTATAGCAATCAAACAGGGAAGGAGGGGAGAAAAGGAGTGAAAGATGGGTTTCTAACATTGCAATCTCTTCATGCAAAGCTGGATCCATGAGATTTGGATCACAGGGCATAAAGTCTGTCAAGGGCTGAACACCTCGTGAGAAATGCTCAACTCTCACTGACTGCAACTTTCATAGACAGTTCTAAAACAAACCCTTTCTACCTGTTCTAACACCTGTCCAGATGAAAATTAGAGGCTAAAGCACTTTTCTAGAAGAATAGTAATTAACCCCAGATGCTGTTTAAGAGATGAATGTTCAAGAGAATTCATTTCTTAAACAGCATCTGGGGTTAATCACTACTCAGAGATACTGTACCAACTCATGGCTTTACAGAGCCCTGTGTGATACTGTGAGTACAATTGGTCCTATATATTTCTGACCATATTGACTTTTAATGTGTTCACTCTTTCAATTGTGTTTCTTTATTTCTAGGTGCTCTGTTTGTGGGTGCTCAACATCTCACGGGACTGTGCCTATTGAAAGCAACAAAACCATATTGACCCCTATATTTTTGTCCCACCAGTCTTGCATGCTTTCTTTGCTCAGATACTTCATATTCCCTAAATAAAATACTAATTTTGTTTTTATTTAGATTTTAAGAAGACTGTCCTGTGACATTACTTTATAAAGCAAAGTGGACTCCCTAATACCTCTGCTTACTGCTTTTAGCCCTGATTACGTACTAATTACCCAGGGACTACAATCATGATTGATCTCTTCTTGAGTCACCTTTGCAATTCTGCCTGGTTACACTTGTGGTGCCTGACCTATTTTTAGATCCTTCCCTTGGGCACAGCCAGCCACATCAAAGTCTTGGCAAAATACTCGCTTTCCATTTTTTATAAAATGTTAGAAACAAAAAAGAGATGCAAAAACTTTCACAAACTGTTGACAAAGTTATCCATAAGGCATTGCCTAGCATTAGATTCAAACATCAGTATGAAGAATAGCTGATATTTTAACAGCCGTGTTGAGTTCAATATACTTAGTTTTACTAATTATGTAAACAATTTTATGTTACACATGCTGCTAGCATTTCTTCTTACTTCAGAATTTGTACTCATTACTCAGACTTCATAGGAGCTCTTTCATCGATATGGATATTTCCTGCTGAGCAGTGAAAATAAATCAACTTGATTTGATATAGTTTGAACACAGGTCAGAAAGTATAGGGCCCCAAACTGATATTCACAACCTCAGGACTGCTCGTGTTATTGAGCGCATGCACACACTTATTTTGCATATTGTCTCAGATTTTAGACTTGGATATCATGATTATTTGGGCATTCTCAATATAACCAGATCTTTAACAGAACATTTCACTAATATTCCAGTGATAACCCCTTTAGTCTGCTTTCTAGTTAAGGTTGAGACTAGTTTGTGCAATTTTAAGTGGAATTTTCCATTTCCATCCCACAACTTCCTCCAGAAACCTCTTCCCACTTAAATTTTACACACTATAGCTCACTCAAAATTGGAGTTATTTTTATACCAGGCTAAAGAAAGCCCTGGTGCTGATTCCTTATGCGTTGGCCTAGGACAGAGAAACGTTCTCTGCGGATGTGAATGCTCCTTTAAGAAGAATATTCTATTTGGGGGATTTTGGTCATTTTCCCTATTCCCTGGAACTACATCCTAGGTCACAGCTTTTTACAGCTGTTTTCACATTATGGTGGGCAGTGTTCCTTCTAAGCTGTGCGAGAGGTGATTAATCAGCCCCGCTCAGTCAGAGGCTTCAGGCTCCATGCATGGAGCTGACTGACTGGGGAGGGAGGTCTGATTAATCAGCTGTGAAGCTGTGCTGCCATGCAGCTTAGAGGGAACACTGATGGTGGGGCATATCCACATTCCAATCAGTAAATGGTTAACAGGCTCCTCTGGACACAGTTTAGCTCAACCCTACACACCTTTATGGCTTATAAAACCTGGAGAAAAGCAACATTTTTAAAGAGGTAGCCGTGTTAGTCTGAATCTGCAAAAGCGGCGAGGAGTCCTGTGGCACCTTATAGACTAACCGAAGTGTTGGAGCATAAGCTTTCGTGGGCAAAGACCCACTTTGTCAGATGCATGTAGTGGAAATTTCCAGAGGCAGGTATAAATATGCAGGCCAGAATCAGGCTAGAGATGACGAGGTGGATCCAATCAGGGAGGATGAGGCCCACTTCTAGTAGCTGATCTGGAGGTGTGAATAGCAAGAGAGGAGAAGCTGCTTTTGTAGTTAGCTAGCCATTCACAGTCTTTGTTTAATCCTGAGTTGATTGTGTCAAACTTGAAGATGAACTGTAGCTCAGCAGTTTCTCTTTGAAGTCTGGTCTTGAAGTTTTTTTGCTGCAGGATGGCTACCTTTAGATCTGCAATTGTGTGTCCAGGAGATTGAAGTGTTCCCTACAGGTTTTTGTATGTTGCCATTCCTAATATCTGATTTGTGTCCATTGATTCTTTTACGTAGGGACTGTCCAGTTTGGCCAATGTATATAGCAGAGGGGCATTGTTGGCACATGATGGCATCTATTACGTTAGTAGATGTGCAGGAGAATGAACCAGTGATGGTATGGCTGATCTGGTTAGGTCCTGTGTTGGTGTTGCTGGTGTATATATGTGGGCAGAGTTGGCACCGAGGTTTGTTGCATGGATTGGTTCCTGAGTTAGAGTTATTATGGTGCGGTGTATAGTTGCTGGACTGGCAATTTCCACTACATGCATCTGACAAAGTGGGTCTTTGCCCATGAAAGCTTATGCTCCAACACTTCGGTTAATCTATAAGGTGCCACAGGACTCCTCGCCACTTTAACATTTTTAAAGGGACAATTCAAGCTTGCTATATGGTAGCATTGCGATAGGGACAGAGCTCTCTGCCTTGACCCTCTAGAACTTTGTTTCTTTTGATCCTTTATAATCATCTTTGCAGACTAGCAAAGGAACCTTATAACACTTGTAAATTCCAGTAGTAGTTTCATTTTAGGAGTGATCATTCCTGCTTTCCTTTTATAAAAGGCTTCAAACTGATAACTACTAAGTTTTAACCATACATTTAGTAAAAATCAAAACAAAACCTCACTTTGAAACCCAAACCATCATTCTTAAACCTAAATCAATTATTTTTCTTAGTGTGCATCAAGTAGGACCCTGACGCAACCAGCACAGTGACCATTATCACCCTGGAGCCGGTACCCCATGGCCTGAATGTGTCCCAGGCATCCTCTGAGGTTGGGGAAGGATCGTCAGGTGAATGGTCTTAGTGGGGGTGGCAGGCGCTAAGGAGCTGTGGTGCGATAGTCAGTCAGCCTTCTTAGCCTGAGTATTACGCTGCTCCGTGTATGTGGATGCACGTGCAGAGCCAGTTTGTGCCGCGCCGCCCCAGGAGGCAGCACCGGAGTACCCCTGGGCTGCTGCTCACAAGCTTTGGGGAGGCTGGCCACACTTCTGACCCCCCCATCGGGGGGACAACCTCCCACCATGAGCCACCACTAGAAGGAGGCTGAGGACAAGGACACACACAGACTCTGGAGTGCCGCACATGACACATGTGCATGCCTACATGCTCGAGGCAGCACCCACTCCAGGGGACAGCGCAACCAGGGGCAGGTGTGTCTGCTGCTTACACTCCACCTATACCCTCACCCCCCTCTCCGCCAGTGTCCAGGGATACAAGATCTTTCCCCTTAGAATGCCACCACTGCTGGACGTACCAGACATATCTCGAAATAGCACCGCTGTCTAGATGTACCCATAGTGATTAAAACTGATTGCATGAGTAGGATGATCAGTGCCTGAGATGCCTCCCTTAGGCCCACCCAGTTTTTAAATGAATTTTATTCTACCTAAAGTATTGTTACTTGAGCTGCATTGTCCTGGTTTATGAGCCCCTCCTTGTAGTTACTCCCTTGTAAATCAATGTAACACCATAAAAAAAGAAATGTATTAAGAATAAATTATTTTCTTTACTTAGACAAAATGTGTTATTCAGACAGCAAGAGAAGACGACACTAGTAAAGGAAATCATGTGTAACTGGTATCTGATTACTACAGGCCAAGCAACACCATTGCTGCATTAGGGAAATCTCTACAGAAATGTCATAGTTATGTACATTTCTGTAGAAGATGTAAGGATAAAATGGAAAAGGGAAAAACTTTTGTACACAGAAACATGATTTTATTTGCTCAGTATTCTTTCAGCAACCCCAGACATTAAGCATTACCATGACCCATTCTCTGGGTTATTTCTCAGATGTTTCTGAAAGTGCTACAAATAGAAAGTGGGGTTTTGGGGTTGTTGTTTTTAACATTTCTAATTCCAGCACAGTTCCTGAGTTTCAGTCTTGGTCTACAGTAGAGAGTTATTTCAAAATAACCCCACCCTTATTTTGAAATAATAAGCAGAGTGTGCACACTGCAAAGACCATTATTTCAAAATAACGGGCTGGTTATTTTGAAAGCTGAACTCCTGCTTTCCTTTGAGAATAAGCTTATTTTGAAATCGTAATTTCAGGAGTTATTATTTCCAAGTTAGTTATTTTAAAATAAATTCCTAGTGTAGATATGCCCTCCATGAAGATACTATCCCTGACATAAGGTCCAGACATTATGAGCTGCTGTGCACTCTCAAAGGAGATTTCAATGTGAGCCAAGGGGCAAGGGCACTCAGCAACTCACTAGACTCGGCCCTCAGACATTCAGTTTAAAATCTATATAGCAGCAACATCTCTTTATATTGCAGTCACACTCACATCTGCTGTAGCCTCAAGGCATATGCTCTGCACAAGCTAAATATGAGTGAACAATGAAATACTGTTGGCAAAAAAGCAGACTTCATTCTGGAATGTATGCGCAGAAGTGTTGTAAGCAGGACATGAGAAGTAATTCTTCCACTCTACTCCATGCTGATAAGGCCTCAGGTGAAGTATTGTGTTCAGTTCTGGGTGCCACATTTCAGGAAAGATGTGGATAAATCGGAGAAAGTCCAGAGAAGAATAACAAAAATGATTAAAGGTTTACATGGGGAAAGATTGAAAAAATGGGTTTGTTTTTGAAGAAGAGAAGACTGAGGGAGGCAGGAGAGCATGACAACAGCTTTTCAAGTACATAAAAAGTTGCAAGGAGGAGGATTAAAAAATATTCTTATTAATCGCTGAGACTAGGACAAGAAACAATAGGCTTAAATTGCACCAAGAATCATTTTAGTTACACATTAAGAAAAACTTTCTAATTGTCAGGGTGGTTAAACACTGGAACAAATTGCCAAAGGAAGTTGTGGAATCTCTATCATTGGAGGTTTTTAAGAGAAGGTCTCAATTTTTGGCTTCCCAACTTATGATACCTCAAATGTGCTTAGTTTTCATAGGCGGGTATTCTATACTCCAACAGCTAGATCCCATTACACATCTAAAGTTGAGCATCCAAATTCATGAGGCACTGAAAAATATCTTGGCCTGAAGTCTTTACTTAGTAAATATGAAAGTCGGAGCAAAAACAATAACACTGCCATGCAGTTAAGCCC
The DNA here is from genome assembly GCA_019425775.1 of Rafetus swinhoei. Taxonomy (NCBI): domain Eukaryota; kingdom Metazoa; phylum Chordata; order Testudines; family Trionychidae; genus Rafetus; species Rafetus swinhoei. The sequence continues at coordinate 29,946,503 of CM033443.1, read as the reverse complement.
TGACCTAGAAGGACCTCTCCTAATGGGACAGGAAAGTTTGCCTTTACTGGCTTATCTGCTACCATAGGTTTAATTTTCTGAATTCTGGTGACATCATGGTGAAAGCCTCTATATATTCTATTCCTTGAGCAGAAATGCTAACATTGCTATTGGTTAGGATAGCTGCTATAAAATCTGTCTGCTTTGCAAGTTTAAAACAATAAACATTTCCACACTGAAAAACTGAACATTAATTTTCATACTAACCTGCCAGCACATCACTGTTATAGTTGTATAGTAAGTTTATCCATCAGTAATACTGATAACAAGGCAATCAAGTTGGACTCAAATCCATTGTATCTTCACCCACTATTTCATCCCTTCTCCAAACATCCACAATAGTAAGCAGCAGCACTAGTCCTAACCTGGAGTATACATTTTTCTTCAAGGTGCATGGCAATGTGTCATTGGAGCACTCTTTAATATAGCTAAATACCATGTTAAAAAGCTATACAGCATGCTCATCATTAGGACAACTTCTTCTCTTCTCTGCTAACCTGATCCACTGAAGAACCCACCGCCCCGCCTGCCTTTGGGGGGGGGTGCCTTGTCCTGTGTCTGGTTGCTCCCAGGGTGGGCAGGGGAGCTTGGGCGGGGGACCCAAATCACCATGTGTTCCCCCAAGCAAATGCCCTATTGCTTAAGCCATTCCAGAACCCACCCCATTACCTTACCTTTGGCACGTCCCTTATCCTGCCTTCCTAATACAGGAGCCAGGTCCATCCCTCGGGCAGCCTGTGTTGGCAGCCTAGTCATTGCCTGGGTGGGTGGAGGGGGCAAGAAGGTAAAAATGCTATTCAGTCAGAAGTCTCCACACATATTGGTGGGGTGTATTTTGTGCTTACATTGCACAGGTACCAGTTACTCCACAAGTATAAGGCAATGAAGCTTCAAGGCCCAGTGTTTGACCACAATAAGTATCAGCTACCTTAGCTCACTCACCTTTCCCTGCTTCAGCTGCAATAGCTGCCTTCTCATAGCCTGCTTGAAAATCCTTCCATACTCCAACCACCCTCCAGGGGAGTAGATACAGTAATGCACGGGTATAATGCTCTTTAGTCAAGTTGGGCCTCAGACACAAAGTTTGACTCCCCATCTGAATACCTGGAAACTTCAAGGCTATTCGGAGCTGGCATGTTGATTTGGGTTGTCTGCTTTTTATTCTTTCACCTCAGCATATTTCTAGAGCAGTTCTCACCAACCAGTAGATCGGGATCTACCAGTTGATCTTGGGGCCTCTGACAGGTGATCCTGACTGGTTTGGCCGGGAAGCTATCAAATGCTTGCACTTCAGTTGCTCTTCCACCCACTGTTATACTGCTCCTGCCCTCTGCCTTGGAGCTGCCCCTTGGGAGCCTCCTGCTCGCAGTGTAGGATGTGGGATGGGAAGAAGGGGAGGTGCTGATGTCAGGGTCTCCTTCCTCCCTCCACTCCTGTACCCTGTCTCCACACAGCGAGAAGGGCATGGAGGGCCCTTGACTGCAAATCTGTCACACTCACACACTCTGTGTGTCTCTGTCACTCTCACAAACAATTAGTCCTACTTTTACTGCTTGCAAAGTGGGTTGTTTTTAGTTTTTAGTTGTTGACTGGTGTGTGCAGTTCATAACTTGCATTTCTCTTATGCTTATAGGGAGTTCTAAAAAGCCTAACCTGTCACATCTGGAATAATTGTCCTGATGCTGGTTGTGGTCCTGGATGTTGCTGGCATGTCCCTGTTGCCACTAGGAGGGTCACCACAGGTGGTCTCCATGTGCTGTCCTTACCTGCAGATGCTGCTCCTGCAGCTCCCATTGATTGGTGATGGAGCCCTGTGGCAGGTGGAGGGTTGGAGCCTCTTGTGGAGTTTGACTCTGCTGTGGGCTGTCCCTACTGCTCCCAGGGTTGGTGGGATTTTAACCCACCACCCTGCATTCCCCAGGGGAATGCCCTTGCCCCTAGGCCACTCCAGAACCCACCCCACCTCTTGACCATCAGAGGCAAGGTCCCTTATCTTGCCTTCCTAATGCAGGAGCCAGGTGCATCCCTGGTGCAGCTGGTGTTGGCTGTCTGGGTGGTCTGGGGGGTTGGGAGGGTGAAGGGACTCAATCCCCCAACCCTGCACACCTCAGGCAAATTCCCTATCTTATTCTCAGATATAGTGCACGATAGGGTTTCCTAAAGTAAGAGTGTCCCATGGAAATCTCATCCATGAAGAGATTTGTTGCATTCTCTACCACGTTTGCCAAGTTTTTAACTCATTTCTGAGGTGATATAAGAAAGTGTGTGAAACAGAGTCTCACAAGGAAAAGCCATATATATATATATATATATATATATATATATAGGGAAATGCTGTGGCAGTGGTGTGTAACTCCATTCACAGCTTTCTAAAACTCATGGCTGGGAGCACTAACTATTGTTGTGAAATGTCTCAAAGTAAACTTCATTGATGAGGGGAACAGCTGTTTCTATTCTGATCTAACGAAAGATAAGAATTTCTGAAAGTGAGAAGGTGCCAAGCAAATCTCATCCATGAAGACATGTGGAGCTCTCTAGAACGTGTGACAGTTTTCTAACGCATTTGTCAGGCACTATAGCAAATGGCGTGAAAAACAGTATCTCAAGGAAAACTCACCTACGGGACTGCTGAGGTAGTGGTATGTAAAGCTTTCTGAAGCTAATGTGTGGGAATACCGTAGATTTTCTTGACAATGTCTGCAAATGCAGTTCATTCATGAGGGGAATTTCTGAATGGGATCGATCTGGTGGAAAGCTTCTGCTCAGCAATGATGGATGATAAGGTTTACTGAACATAAGAATGTCCAAACAAATCTCGTCTGCATGTGTAGTTCTCTAGGAAGTGTGATACCTTTCTAACGCACTCTAGGAAGTGGTACCCCTAACTCACCCAGCAATATCATCAATCTTTCCAACTACACACTCAGCCCGGCAGAAGAGTCTGCTCTATCTCAGGGACTCTCTTTTTGCCCCACCACCCCCACTAACATGATACAGTTCTATGTGATCTGAAGCCTACTTTTGCCGTCTCCGTCTCAAGGAATACTTCCAACACAACACTGAACAGTGCACTAACACACAGATACCTTCCCACCAACAGCACAAGAAGAAGAACTCCACATGGACTCCTCCTGAGGGTCGAAATGACAGTCTGGACCTCTAAATAGAATGCTTCCGCCGACGTGCACAGGCAGAAATTGTGGAAAAACAGTAACCTCAGTTGTGCAGAACGCAATGCCATCCACAGCCTCCGGAACAACTCTGACATTATAATCAAAGAGGCTGACAAAGGAAGTGCTGTTGTCATCATGAACGGGCCTGACTACCTAAAGGAGGCTGCCAGACAACTCTCCAATACCAAATTCTACAGGCATCTTTCCTCAGATCCCACTAAGGAATACACTAAGAAACTGCACCATCTGCTCAGGACACTCCCTACACAAGCACAGGAACAAATCGACACACACTTAGAGCCCCGACCAGGGTTGTTCTATCTATTACCCAAGATCCACAAACCTGGAAATCCCGGACGCCCATCATCTCGGCATTGGCACTCTCACTGAAGGACTGTCTGGCTATGTGGACTCTCTACTCAGACCCTACGCCACCAGCACTCCCAGTTACCTCCGTGACACTACTGATTTCCTGAGAAAACTACAATGCATTGGTGATCTTGCAGAAAACACCATCCTAGCCACCATGGATGTGGAGGCTCTCTACACAAACATCCCACATGTAGATGGAATACAAGCTGTCAGGAACAGTATCCCTGATGATGCCACAGCACAACTGGTGGCTGAACTCTGCGAATTTATCCTCACACACAACTATTTCAGATTTGGTGACAATATATACCTCCAGACCAGTGGCACTGCTATGGGCACCTGCATGGCCCCACAATACGCCAACATTTTTATGGCTGACCTGGAACAACGCTTCCTCAGCTCTCGTCCACTTACGCCATTTCTCTACCTACGCTACATCGATGACATCTTCATCATCTGGACCCATGGGAAGGAGACTCTGGAAGAATTTCGCCACGATTTCAACAGCTTCCACCCCACCATCAACCTCAGCATGGACCAGTCTACATGGGAGGTCCATTTCCTGGACACCACGGTGCAAATAAGTGACGGTCACATAAACACCACCCTATACCGAAAGCCTACTGACTGCTATGCTTACCTGCATGCCTCCAGCTTCCATCCCGGACACACCACATGATCCATTGTTTACAGCCAAGCACTGAGGTACAACCGCATATGCTCCAACCCCTCAGACAGAGACCTACACCTACAAGATCTTCAACAAGCATTCTGTAAACTACGATACCCACACGAGGAAGTGAGGAGACAGATTGACAGAGCCAGACATGTACCCAGAAGCCTCCTGCTACGGGACAAGCCCAAGAAAGAAACCAACAGAACACCACTGGCCATCACCTACAGTCCTCAGCTAAAACCTCTCCAACGCATCATTAGTGATCTACAACCCATCCTGGACAATGATCCCTCGCTTTCACAGGCCTTGGGTGGCAGGCCAGTCCTTGCCCACAGACAGCCCGCCAACCTGAAGCATATTCTCACCAGCAACTACACACCGCACCATAATAACTCTCTCAGGAACCAATCCATGCAACAAACCTCGGTGCCAACTCTGCCCACATATATACACCAGCAACACCAACACAGGACCTAACCAGATCAGCCATACTGTCACTGGTTCATTCTCCTGCACATCTACTAACGTAATAGATGCCATCATGTGCCAACAATGCCCCACTGCGAGATACATCGGGCCAAACTGGACAGTCCCTACGTAAAAGAATCAATGGACACAAATCAGATATTAGGAATGGCAACATACAAAAACCTGTAGGGGAACACTTCAATCTCCCTGGACACACAATTGCAGATCTAAAGGTAGCCATCCTGTAGCAAAAAAAAACTTTAAGACCAGACTTCAAAGAGAAACTGCTGAGCTACAGTTCATCTTCAAGTTTGACAGAATCAACTCAGGATTAAACAAAGACTGGGAATGGCTAGCTAACTACAAAAGCAGCTTCTCCTGTCTTGCTAGTCACACCTCCAGATCAGCTACTAGAAGTGGGCCTCATCCTCCCTGATTGGATCCACCTCGTCATCTCCAGCCTGATTCTGACCTGCATATTTATACCTGCCTCTGGAAATTTCCACTACATGCATCTGACAAAGTGGGTCTTTGCCCACGAAAGCTTATGCTCCAACACTTCCGTTAGTCTATAAGGTGCCACAGGACTCCTCGCCACTTTCTAACGCGTTTCTGAGGCAATATAAGAAATTCTTTGAAAAAGGGTCTCAAAAGCAAAAACCCTATCGGGAAATGCTGAGGTAGTGGTGTGTAACTGTAATCAAAGCTGTCTAAAATTCGTGGCTGGAAACACCCTAAATTTATTGAGAAATGCATCTAAGTAAACTTCCCTGATGAGGGGACCATCTGTTTCTCCGCTGATCTGATGAACGATAAGAATGTCTGAAAGTAAGAATGTTTCAAGCAAATTTCATCCATGAAGAGATTTGTGGCACTCTTTAGAACATGTGAGAGTTTTCTAATGCATTTCTGAGGTAATCTAAGAAATTGAGAATGAAATTGTATGGCAAGGTAAACGCTTGTAGGGAAATGCTGAGGTAGTGGTCCATAACCATAGCCAGAGCTATCTGAAGCCAATGTGAAACAAAAGACAGGACTATGCAGCACTTTAAAGACTAACAAGATAGTTTCTTAGGTGATGGGCTTTCGTGGGCCATACCCACTTCCTCAGATCAAATTGTGGAAGAAAATTGGCATGACCATATATACCAAAGGGATACGATCAAAAAAAGTGAACACATTTTTTTTTATTGTATTCTTTTGGTATATATGGTCATGCCAATTTTCTTCCACAATTTGATCTGAGTAGGTGGGTCTGGCCCACGAAAGCTCACCACCTAATAAACCATCTTGTTAGTCTTTAAAGTGCTGCATAGTCCTGTCTTTTGTTTCAGCAAGACCAGACTAATATGGCTCTGTTACTATGAAGCCAAGGTGTGGGAATACCACAGATTTTCTTGAAAAACTCTCCTCATCATGAGAGGAATTTCTGAAAGGGAGAGATCTGGTATAAATTTTCTTCTCAGCTATAATAAATGATAAAGTTTTCTGAAAGTAAGAATGGCCAATGCAAATCTCGTCAATGAAGAGATTTGAAGAGATCTCTACAACGCGTGGCGCTATCTTGACACATTCCTGCGGCAATATAAGAAATTTCGTGAAAAATCATCTCAGAAGGAAAACTAATATAGGGGAATGCTGAAGAAGTGGTGTGTAAGGCTAACCAAAGCTGTCTGAAGCTAATGTGTGGGCATACCGTAGGTTTTCTTGACAATGTCTACAAATACATGTCATTCATGAGGGGAATTTCTGAATGGGATAGAGCTGGTGGAAAGTCTCTTCTCAGCTAGAATGAATGATGAGGTTTACTGACAGTAAGAATGTCCAAAGCAACTCTCCTCTATGAAAAAACTTGTGGAGTTATCCAGGAAGTTTGCTACGTTTCTCTCACATTTCGGAGGCACTATGAGACATTGTATGAGGTAAGGCTCTCGCAAGGAGAACTCACATAGGGGATTGCTGAGGTAGTGGTCCGTAACCATAGTCACAGCTGTCTGAAGCAACTGTGTGGGAATACCGTAGATTTTCTGGAACAGCTCTCCAAATCCTCTTCACTGAGGAGGGGATTTTGTAAAAGGGAGTGATCTGGTGGTAAATTATTTCTCTGATATAATGAACGATTAGATTTTTCTGAAAGTAAGAATGTCCCATGCAAATCTTGTCAATGAAGAGATATGTAGAGATCGTTAGAACCCGTGCCACTATTCCTGAGGCAATATAAGAAATGCATGAAAAAGAGTCTCCAAAGGAAAACTCACATGGGGGAAATGCTGAAGAAGTGGTGTTTAACGATTACCAAAGCTGGTTGAATCCAATGTATGGGAAGACCATAGATTTCCTTGAAAATTTATCCAAATGCAGTTTGCCTATGAGGGGAATTTCTGAAAGGGATAGAGCTGGTGGAAAGTTTCTTCTCAGATATAATGAACGATAAGGTTTTTCCTAAAGTAAGAGTGTCCCAATGGAATCTCGTGCATCAAGAGATTTCTCAAATTCTCTACCACATAGTCCAGGTTTTTGATGTATTTCTGAGGCAATAAAGAAATTGTTTGAAAAAGGGTCTCTCAAGGAAAAGCCATATTGGGAAGTACTGAGGTAGTGGTGTGTAACTCTTATCACAGCTTTATAAAACTTGTGGGTGAGAACACCCTATTGTTGAGACATGTCTCAAAGTAAATTTCATTGATGGGGGAAACAGCTGTTCCTACTCTGAGCTAATGAAAGATAGGAATTTCTGAAAGTAAGCATAGCCCATTGTAAATCTCATCCAGGAAGAGATTTGTGGAGATCGCTAGAACATGTGACACTTTTCTATCGTATTTTTGGGGCACTTATAACAGATTGTATAAAAATTAATATTACAAGGCAAACTCATATCTGTGACTGCTTAGATAATGGTTTATAACTAGTAACAGCTCTTTGAAAGGTTTTCTGAAAGTAAGAAGGTCCCAAGCAAATCTCGTCCAAGAAGAGATTTGTGGAGCTTGCCTCAATGAGTGACAGTTTTCTAACGCGTTTCTGGGGCACGATAGAAATTTTGTGAGAAAGGGTCTCACAAGGAAATCTGACATAGGGGAATGCTGAAGTAGTGGCGTGTAACTATTGCCTCTGATGTCTGAATCCACGGTGTGGCAATACTGTAGAGTGCCTTGAAAATGTCTCCTAATGCACTTCACGGATGAGGGGAATTCCTGAAAAGGTTTATATGTGGTGGCGAGTTTCTTATCAGATATAGTGAACAGTAAGGATTGCCGAACATAAGAGTATCCAAGCAAATCTCGTGCATGAAGAGATTTGAATTCTCTAAAACGTGTGCCAGAATATTGATGCATTTCTGAGGCAATATAGGACATTGTGTGAAAATGCATCTCGCAAAGAAAACTCATTTAGGAGGCATGCTGAAGTAGCGGTGTGTAATTATAGCCAGAGCTGTCTCAAGCGAATGTGTGAGAATACCATAGATTTTCTTGATTAAAGTCTCCAAAGGCTCTTCACTGATGAGGGGAAGTGCTGAATGGGAGAGTTCTGGTGGAAAATTTCTTTTCAGATATAATGAACGATAACATTTTCTGAAAGTAAGAATGTCCCAAGCAAATGTTGTCTATGAAAACACTTGTGGAGTTCTCTACCACATCTGCCAGGTTTTAGATGCATTTCTGAGGCACTATAAGAAATTGTGTGAAAAAGGGTCTCACAAGGAAACCTCATATAGGGGAATGCTGAGGAAAAGACGACTTCTTCTCTAGTGTGAAGCCAAAGGCTGGAAGTGAAAGGCTAGATAGCTTCCACGTATAACACAAGGAAGCGTCAGGAGGGGGGTCTCAACAGGCACTGCTGTCGCCCATCAGAGGTGCAGGAGCGCACATGCACCTACACTGAAGTACCCATAGGGACACACATATCGAAAAAGTTAGACTTGGCTGTTGCGGTGTGCATTAATTTCACTTGTACTCTCTGTATCTCATGCAATAAAGTGATATGCAAGTTTTATACAATAATTGAAAATGTGTCCTCGCTGAACCCGTAAACCGGAGTCAGAGAATGCCCCCTCCTCCTTGGGGTAAGATGAAGCCAAACTTGCTGGTACAGTCACAGAAGGCTGCACCCCCCCAGCTCTATGTTTCATGACAACCGGATGCAGTTCCTGAACCTAAGGCAGGCCACTGGCATGGCTCCGGGGCCCATTAACCCTGCACCAATACCCAGAGGAAACAACCATGCCCTCCCTGGGTACAGCGCACCGCCTCTACACACCACCGAGTGCTGCCCCAGGGAATTAACCCTATCCTGGTCCAAGGATACACCCTAATGAGCTGAGCCAGAGAAAGAAACTGCATAGCTAGCAAATTGGCCATGGGCTAGTGGCTGGGCTGACAAGAGCAGGGACCCCATAGTCTGGCCTGCAGGAGCAGCCACATGAATGATTGCAGCAGAGGGCTGGGAATTAGAGTAAGAAGCTGAGATAGGGTAGGGGCAGGGGTTTGGTCTGCCCCTGCATCTGCTCCCTGGGCGGAGCCAAGTGGGGCAGCCTGCCACTTGGTGGCTCAGCTAACACAAGCCCTGGTCATCAGGATAGCAGTGGGAACACTGGGAGGGCGAACAAGTTAAGGCCAATGGGGAAAGGGTTGGCGCCAATCACTGAGCTCCATGGAAAAGCTTCCCTGGACTCCAGGACCGCCAGGTCAGGCTTTACAGTCCCCTGAGATGATGCAAGAGGCAGCTTCCTCCCTCTCGGATTCAACACCTTGGGGTGTTGGGGTGGGACACGAGAGTGAGGAAATGCAACGTGTGGAGCACGAGCATGTACAGATGGTCTCTGGACACGGTTCAGAAACAGACCGGCTGCAAATTCTGCAGCCAGATGGGGGTCCAGGAATGTGGAGCCCAGGAAGGGTAGGGGAGGGGAGCTGTGGAACAGGGGCCCAAGAAAAAGGGCTGGTGGGCTTGCAGTAAGGGGGGCTGGGTGTACCCTCTCACAGGGCTGGCTGCAGGAAATCGAGAGCCGGCTGCGACAAAGCTGCCTTCACCTCCTGGAGCACACACAGAGGAGTTTCAGGGGGTGAAGAGCCCCATGCGCCGAGTGAGCACATGGCGATCCACCCAATCCCACCTGTCGTAGTCCAGGAGGTCTCCGACCTTGGTGGTTTCTGCCAGGACCAACCTCCGGCGCACCAAGGGAGACTCCGCCACCTGCACACACAAGGCTGGATTGTGGAGCAGGGGCTCCGCGAGGAGGGCCACCCCCTGAGCAGTGAACAGCTTCCAGGTCTGGAGGAGTTCCCGTGGTCCACCCTGTTGAACGCCAGGCTCATGGCAGGTGCTGGCCAGGCTGAACACTCCTGAGTCAGAGACATGTGAAGGGTATTGGCGCTCCGTACCTGCCTTTCCCCTCGCCTTGAATTCCCACAGTCTGAATTGACTTCCAGCCATTAGCTGGGGTTAGACCAGTGGTCACCAACCAGTAGCTCGGGATCTACCGGTAGATCTTGGTGCCTCTGACAGGGGATCCTGACTGGTTTGGGCAGGAAGCTCTTAAGTGCTGGCACTTCCGTTGCCCTCCACCCACTGTCATGCTGTTCCTGTCCTCTTGCCTTGGAGCTGCCCCTTGGGAGCCTCCTGCTTGCTGTGCAGGGTGTGTGTGTGTGTGCTGATATCAGGGTGTCCCTCCTCCCCCCAATCCTGTACCCCATCTCCACACAGAGAGAAGAGGCTGGAGGGAGCTTGGCAATACAACGCTCTGTCACTCTCACACACTGTGTTTGTCTGGGTGTGTGTGTGTGTGTGTGTGTCATTCTCACAAACACACATTTTCCTTCCTTTTCATCTCCTGACCCAACATGTAAATGGGGGGGGGGGGGCTGTTACTACTTTTACTGCTTGCAAAATGGGTTATTTTTAGTTTTTGACTGGTCTGTGTATTTCATAACTTTCATTTTGCTCTTACGCCTGAATTTAATTCTTTGAGTACTAAAATGCCTAGCCTGTCATGTCTGGAGTAATTATCCCTATGGTTAGTTGTGCTCCTGGAGGTGGCTGGCATGTCTGTGCAGCCCCCTGAGAAGGTCAGAGCAGGGGTTCTCCTACATGCTGTCCTTGCCAGCAGACACCACTCCTGCAGCTCCCATTGATCAATGAGGGAGAACTGTAGCCAATAGATGCCTGTGGATGAGGGGCAGCACATGGAGCCATTGCTGTACATGCCAGCTGGTTTTGGGGGTGGGGCCAGGGCAGGGTTGGGGCTGCTTTGGCTCTGCTGCACCCAGGGTGGGCAGAACTTGAACCCACCACTCTGTGCTCCCCAGAACTAGTCCCTCCCAAGAGGGCTCAGAGAAGGACCTAAGCCTGCTTTTCAAGCAAGATCTAGGAGCTGGTCTAAGCCAAGCCACCCCTCACATTTTTACAGAGCATACATTTAACATGGCATCTGTCCCACTGCACCATGGGTAATCATCACAGGCTGGGTACAATAGACCATGCCTATTTAAAACATTCCCAGAAATGTCCCTGCCCCTGAGGCCAGGGCAAGGCTCCACGGCGCTCACCTGCCAATGGAGCGCTCCCCACCATCCCCCACCTTGGATTTAGGCTGAGAAAAGTCTTGGGTGAACTCTCCTTGCAGGGCACCGCTGGAGCTATACCTCACTGGGGCTCACTTTGTTCCCACTGAGGTGCGTGGAAACCCTCCCCACAAGAGGTTCAGGACAATAGCCTAGGTAAAGACAGGGCACAGACAGCAAGCCCAGGCTTGGCAAGGCATTGCCGTCTTACCAACAAAACCCTCAGCTCTGCCATCTAGCCAATGCCTGCTGCCACCTCTTCAGCTATCATTTCTGCTCAGATATAATGAACGATAACGTTTTCTGAAAGTAAGCATGTCCCAAGCAAATCTCATCCATGAAGGGATGTGAGGAGTTCTCTACAACGTGTGCCAGGTTTTTGATGCATTTCTGAGGCAATGTAAGAAATTGTGTGAAAAAGCGTCTGGCAAGGAAAACTCATAGAAGGGAATGCTGAAGTAGTTGTGTGTAACCACAGCCACAGCTGTCTGAAGCCAATGTGTGGGAATACGGTAGATTTTCTTGAAAAATTCTCCAAATACACTTCACTGATGAAGGTAATTGATGAAAGTGATTGGATATGGTGGAAAGTTTCTTCTCCGATATAATGAACGGTAAGGTTTTTCTGAAAGTAAGAGTGTACAAAGCAAAGCTCGTCAAGGGTTTCACAAGGAAAACTCATATAGGGGCAGGCTAACGTAGTGGTCTATAACTCGTCACAGCTGTCTGAAGCAATGCATGAGAATACCGTAGATTTAGTTGAAAAGTTTTCCCATGCAAATCTGGTTCACGAAGAGATTTGGGGAGCTCGCTATAGCGTGTGACAGTTTTCTAAGTCATTTCGAGGGCACTATAAGAAATTGTGTGAGGAAATGGTCTCTCAAGGAAAACTCATACAGCGGAATGTAAAGTCGTGTGTATAAATATTCTCAGCTGTCTGTAAGAATGTCCGTCCCTCGACCCCGCAAAAAGAAATCTCGTGTGTGAAAAGACTTGAGGCGTTCGCTAGGAAGTGTGATACGTTTCTATCGCATGTCTGAGGCAAGCTAAGAAATTGTGCGAAAAAGTCTCACGGGCAGCAACCATATCGGGACGTCGGGAAAGTCTGAAAGTAAGAATGTGCCAAGGAAATCTCGTCCATGAAGAAATTTGTGGCGCTCCTTAGAACGTCTGAGAGTTTTCTAACGCATTTCTGAGGTAATGTAACAAATTGAGAGCGAACTTGTATGGGACGGTAAAGGGTTATAGGGAAATGCTGAGGTTAGTGGTCCATAACCATAGCCAGAGCTGTCTGAAGAGACAGTGTGGGAATATCGTAGATTTTCTTGGAAAACGCTCCAAATACTCCTGATGGGAGTAATTTCAGAAAGGGAGCGAGCTGGTGGAACATTTCTTCTCAACCATAATGAACGATAAGGTTTTTTCTGAAACTAAGACTGTCCAACGCAAATCTCGTCAATGAAGAGATTTGAAGAGATCTCTAGAACGCGTGCCACTGTCTTCACGCACTCCTGCGGCAATATAAGAAATTTCGTGAAAATCGTCTCCCAAGGAAATCGCCTATAGGGGAATGCTGAAGAAGTGGTGTGTAAGGCTAACCAAAGCTTTCTGAAGCTAATCTATAGGAATAGCGTAGAGTTTCTTTATAATTCTACAACTACACGTCATTGATGAGGGGAGTTGCTGAATGACATAGAGCTGGAGGAAAGCTTCTTCTCAGGTGTAATGAACGATAAGGGGTTCTGACAGTAAGAATGTCCAAAACAAATCTCTGTATGAAAAGACTTGTGGCGTTAGCTAGGAATTGTGACATATGTTTCTATCGCATGTCCGAGGCAATATAAGAAAATGTGCGAAAAAGTGTCTCACAACCCAAAACCACATCGGGAAGTGGTCACATGAGGCTGTATCTGTGGTCTGTATCTGTATTCAAAGCTGTCTAACGCTCATGTCTGGAAACACCCTAAATGTTAGTGAGAAATTTCATGAACGTAAACCTCTCTGATGAGGGGCACATCTGTTTCTCCGCTGATCTAATGAACGATAAGAATGTCTGAAAGTAAGAATATTCTAAGCAAATCTCGTCCATGAAGAGATTTGTGGCGCTCTTCAGAACATGTGAGCGTTTTCTAACGCCTTTCTGATGTAATGCAAGAAATTAAGAGCGAACTTTTATGGGAAAGTAACGGCTTATGGGGAAATGTTGAGGTTAGTGGTCCGTAACCATAGTCAGAGCTGTCTGAAGAGACTGTGTAGAAATAGCGCTGCTTTTTCTTGAAAAACGGACCAAATACTCCTGATGGGAGTAATTTCAGAAAGGGAGCGAGCTGGTGGAACATTTCTTCTCACCTATAATGAGCGATAAGGTTTTTTCTGAAAGTAAGACTGCCCCACGCAAAATCTCGTCAATGAAGAGAGTTGAAGAGATCTCTAGAACGCGTGCCACTAGGTCGACTTATTCCTGCGCCAATGTAAGAAATTTCGTGAAAATCGTCTCCAAAGGTAATCGCCTTTAGGGGAATGCTGAAGAAGTGGCGTGTAAGGCTAACCAAAGCTTTCTGAAGCGAATGTGTGGGACGAGCGTACAGTTACTTGCCAATTCTACAACTACACGTCATTGATGAGGGGAATGACATAGAGCTGGTGCAAAGTCTCTTCTCAGGTAGAATAGCCGATAAGTTTTACTGAAATTAAGAATGGCCAACGTATATCTCCTCTAGAAAAAGACTTGTGGAATTCCCCGGGAAGTGTGATACCTTCCGAGCTCATTTCGGAGTCACTATAAGAAACGACATGAAAGCGGGTCTCGCAAGGAAAACTCAGCTAGGGGATTGCTGAGGAAGTGCGCTACCGCAGTCTGAAGCCGCTCTGTGGGAATACCGTAGATATTTTTTTTTTCTTGACAAATACGCTTCACTGATGAGGGCGTGATCTAGTGGTCCTTTTTTTTCTCCCTTATAATGAACGATGTTTTTTCTGACAGTAAGCATGTCCCATGCAAATCTCGTCAATGAGGAGAAATGTAGAGCTCCTTCGACCCCGTGCCAGTAGCCCTGAGGCAACATAAGAAAGGCGTGAAAAAGCGTCTCCTAAGGACAACTCATCTAGGGGAACGCGGAAGAACTGGGGGCTAATCATTGCCAAAGCTTTCTGAAGCGAAAGTAACGCAGACTTCATTGAACATTTCTCGAAATGAAGTGCCCTGATGAGGGAATGTTTGAAATGGATAGCGCTAGTGGAAAATTTCTTCTCATCGCTCTCTACTGAAGCGAAGGTTGTTCCCAAAGTAAGAGTGGCCGAAATATATCCCGTGCACGAAGAGATTTGTCAAATGTTCTCGGTTTTGGACGCATTTCTGAGGCGATATACGAAAGTGTGTGAAAAAGGGTGCCGCAAGGAAAAACCAGATAGCGAAATGCTGAGGTAGTAGTGTGTTCACCGCTTCCTCAAACTCGTTGCTGGAGCCACACTAACTATTGTTGACACGTCTCAAAGTGAACTTCATTGCTGAGGTGAACAGCTACTCCGAGCTTATGAAAGCTAAGACTTTCTGAAAGGAAGCGTATCCCATGCAAATCTCGTCCCTGAAGATAGTTGTGGCGCTCTCTGGACCGCGTTACCATGTTCTCATGCATATCTGAGGCACGACAAAAAAACCTCACCTAGGGGATTGCTTTTCTCAGTGTGAGACAGTTTTCTAACGCGTTTCTGGGGCACTATAAGAAATGTTGTGAGAAAGGGTCTCCCCCAGAAAACATACTCGGTAATTTAGCATTTAGGTAGTGGTGTATCACTTGTCACAGATGTCTGAAAGGTTTTATGAAAGTCAGACTCTCCCAAGCAAATTTCGTTTCTGAAACGACTTCTGTCGTTCTCTAGGAAGTGTATACGCGTCTATCTCATTTCTGAGGCACTATTAGAAATTGTGTGGAAAAGGGGCTCGCAAGGAAATCTGAGCTATGGGAATGCTTAAGTAGTGGCGTGTAACCATTGCCACTGATGTCTGAATGCGCTGTGTAGCAGTACCGTAGAGTGCCTTGAAAATGTCTCATAATGCACTTCACGGATGAGGGGAATTCCTGAAAAGCTTATATCTGGTGGCTAGGTTCTTATCCGATATAGTGAACGGTTAGGATTGCCGAACGTAAGCGGAGCCAAGCAAATCTCGTGCATCAAGCGTTTTGAAGAGTTCTCCAAAACATGTGCCAGTATTTTGATGCATTTCTGAAGCAATGTAGGAAATTGTGTGAAAATGCGTCTCGCAAGGAAAACTCACTTAGGGGAATGCTGAAGTAGCGGTGTGTAACTATAGCCAGAGCTGTCTGAAGCGAATGTGTGGGACTATGGTAGATTTTCTTGCTAAAGTCTCCAAAGGCACTTCATTAAGGAGGGGAATTGCTGAAAGGGAGCGAGCTGGCGGAAAATTTCTTTTCAGATGCAATGAACGATAAGGTGTTGTGAAAGTAAGATTCTCCCAAGCAAATGCTGTCTATGAAAACACTTGTGGCGTTCTCTACCACGTCTGGCAGGTTTTAGACGCATTTCTGAAGCACTATAAGAAATTGCGTGAAAAAAGGTCTTACAAGGAAACCTCATATAGGGGGAATGCCGAGGAAAAGACAACTGCTCTCTAGTGTGAAGCCAAAGGCTGGAAGTGAGCAGCTAGATAGCTTCCCGGTATAACACAGGGAAGGGGGAGGCGGGGGTCTCAACAGGCACTGCTATCTCCCATCAGAGGTACAGAGGCGTACATACACTTACACTGGAGTACCCATGGGGACACAGTGATAGAGATCCAGCTGTGTTAGTCTGGTCTAGCTGAAACAAAAGACAGGACTATGCAGCACTTTAAAGACTAACAAGATGGTTTATTAGGTGGTGAGCTCTCGTGGGCCAGACCCACTTCCTCAGATCAATTCGTGGAAGAAAATTGTCACGACCATATACACCAAAGTGATACAATAAAAAAAAAGTGAACACATATAAAATTGACAAATCAGATTTTAGAACAGAGGGGAGTGAGGGGGCAAGGTTAGTATCTGTGAGGTAATGATATTTGGGGTGATAATTAGGGAAGCTATCTTTGTAATGGGTGAGATAATTAGCATCTTTGTTAAGGCCCATATGTAAAGTGTAAAATTTAAGCATGAATGACAATTCTGAGGCGTCTCTTTGAAGTCTGGAGTTAAAATCTCTTTGACTCAATATGCATGTTTTAAGGTCATTGAGAGAATGGTCAGTCTGGTTAAAATGGCAAGCAACAGTCTTCTGTCAAAGAGCCTGATGGCTGTTTTATCTGCATTGATTATTTGGCGACTTGTCTGAGAAGTTTGTAGCGAAAAAGTTAGACTTGGCTGTTGCGGCACGCATTAAATTTCACTTGTACGCTCTGTATCTCATGCAATAAAGTGATATGCAAGGTTTATACAATAATTGACAATGTGTCCTCGCTGAACCCATGAACCAGGTCAGAGAATGCCCCTGCCCCGCCCTCTGAGAAGGGGTAGCAAAACTAATGGGCCATTGTGAAACATTGCCTTTCAAAGAGTTGTACATGGAGCTTTCACACCTGTGAAGGTGCCATGTGTGCCCATCTTGAAAGGTGAAATAGGTGGATAAAACAGGGTGAAGAACATTTTCTATCTTCTGTAGTAGAGCCTGGTGCCTGGTGCGTGAAGCAAGCGTTATACTAGGCGTAACAGACAGGCCTTGTCAAAAGCACATGTTTGCCTGCAAGTCAGTGTCTCTTGGCACTAGAACTGGTAGCACTGATTAATGTATGTGAAGTATGTAAATAAACTCCAGCAGGGCAGTACAGGGACACCCAGCTGAGTACATGATAAAATAGCTTGAAACATCAAGCGTGATGAAAGCATAACAACGGGCAGTGAATTCTCTGGAGGAAAGGCCAAGGGGGCTGTACCAAATGTGTCATTAATGTGCAAAATTTTATGTACACTGTGGTCATTTCGGTCTCCACATATTGAGGTATCTCACATAACTCTTTGGCCATCCTATAGTGAAATCCATACTATCGATTGAGCCTAGCCCATTGTCCCGGGTACAAAGGCATAGGGACTTGGAGGTCACCTGCCAACCAACAACTTGCGTCCATAATAAACCTGACTCAGGTGCCTTCATATCTTATCTGAGTCTTTGGGGGCTCTGGTAAAGTCTATTATGCTAGCTACCTGTTCAGAGCTGGCACAGTACACTCTGAGGGAGCATACAAAACTGTCTGCAGCCAAATGTTTCTCATCACTGACGGAGCAGGAGACCTCTTAGGATGTCACACTAGTGAATCCTAAATGTACTGTATCAGTGTCCTGAACTACTACAACTTCACTATTTGCATATGGCTTGGGGCTGTAAGCAGTGTTCCCTCTTAGCTGCAGGAGCGGTGATTAATCAGCCCCGCCCAGTCAGAGTCTCTGTGCACAGAGTTGTGAAGCTGTGATGTTGCTCAGCTTTGAGGGAACACTGGTTGGAAGTAAGGAAAAGGCCTAGCGATCCCCACGTCAACCTGGGCTGATCCTACTGATGCCCTAGTTCTGCCACCTTTTGGAACCGTAGACTGTAACTCATTTCTGTAATGTATTGCCTTCTTTAACCTGTACCCAGAGCCATCCCATCCATAGGATGGACCAGGGCAACCACTATAGGCCCCATGCTTTGGGGGAAGGGGCCTGCACTTTAGGGAGCCACAAATTCCAGGGTGGCCTCCAGGGTTAGCCGGGCGGAGGGGGTTGGGGGAGTGGGCTTGGTGCCAGCAACAGCAAGCGACCCATCCTCAGACTGCTCTGCTGGCTCCCAGCATCGTGTGTATGTGTGTGTGTGTGTGTGTGTGTGTGTGTGTGTGTGTGTGTGTGAAGAAAAGGCTGGGGGGGAGGGATGGACTGGGGCGAGATGGCAGAGCACGGATGGTGAAGAGGTAGGACAGTGGCTTGGAAGAAGAGACTGGGGATGGATGTTGTCTTCCTTAGGGATGGTCCTGTCTGTACATAGCTCTCTTTCCCTTTCCCTTATTAATAAAGCCATAGTTAGCTTACTATTGGCTTGACTACAAGTGTTATCCCTGGTACACTGCGGTACAACTGATCAGGGGTAAGTCTCTTGGGATTGGAAGCAATCTGAATCTTTCTGAGCTTTGGTATCTGGCAACCAGCCTAGCGCTAGTCCAGTTTGCCTGGCTGGCAAGGTACATTAGGGAGCCCCAGAAGATGGCTCTGTCGTAAGACTGTTACTGGGTTGGTGAAATATAATTATAGACCATACAGCTGATTAGTAGGGAGTACCCTGCTTTTTGACAGGCTGCCCTGAGCTAGTCACTGTTGTGAACCACTTCTAACAGCATGACAAGCTGTGGGGTCAGGGTCCATTGCAGGCAATTGTTTCTCTGATCCGTTTCACTGATTGGCTGGCAATTTGGTCTCACACTTGGCTGGGTCCCCAGCAAGAACAAGGGCATTCTCCGCCCTCCCCCCAGAATCTGGCACGCTCCTTTTCTGGACACTTTAATTTTTGCCTCCAACTAGAGCGTCTTTCCCAGGTGCTGGGGAGCCAGGCTGCACTCACTCTGGCGCGCACTCTGCTCCTGGGTCCCTTCCACAGCACCTCTCACTTACATTCCTCCTTCCTAGCCTTCCCCCTACAACCCAGTGCCCTCTACCCCCCTCCAGGACAGCCTGCTGCCCCACACGTGACCATCTCTTACCTGCTCAGCATGGCTGGTCACTGGGAGGAGCATGGCACCTAGAGAGGCACAGGAGCAGTTGGCAGCATCCCAGGTGCTCAAGGAGCGGGACTGGAAGTAGCATGTATCCTGGAATCTGCTGCCCACTCCCCAGTGATCATCACCAGGTCTCTGATCCTCCTGGCTCCTGAGACCAAAACCAAGACTTGCAAAGCTTTACTGTGGAGGTGCAGTCTAAGGTGACAGGAGGTCCCATCAGACACTGCTCTTGGGGTGAGATGAAGCTAAACATGCTGGTACAGTCACAGAAGGCTGCACCCCCCAGCTCTATGTTTCATGGCAACCAGATGCGGTTCCTGAACCTAAGGCAGGTCACTGACATGGCTCCGGGGCCCATTAGCCTTGCGCCAATACCTAGGGGAAAACAACCATGCCCTCCCTGGGCACAGCGCACCGCCTCCACACACCACCGAGTGCTGCCCCAGGGAATTAACCCTATCCTGGTCCAGGGATACACCCTAATGAGCTGAGCCACAGAAAGAAACTGCATAGCTAGCAAATTGGCCACGGGCTAGTGGCTGGGCTGACAAGAGCAGGGACCCTGTAGTCTGGCCTGCAGGAGCAGCCATATGAATGATTGCAGCAGAGGGCTGGGAATTAGAGTAAGGAGCATATGAGATGGGGTGGGGGTAGGGGTTTGGTCTGCCCCTGCATCTGCTCCCTGGGCAGAACCAAGTGGGGACAGCCTGCCACTTGGTGGCTCAGCTAACACAAGCCCTGGTCATCAGGATAGCAGTGGGAACCCTGGGGGGGCGAATAAGTTAAGGCCAATGGGGAAAGGGTTGGCGCCAATCACTGAGCTCCATGGAAAAGCTTCCCTGGACTCCAGGACAGCCAGGTCAGGCTTTACAGTCCCCTGAGATGATGCAAGAGGCAGCTTCCTCCCTCTTGGATTCACCAGTTCAGGTTCTCTGCAGATGCCAGCAGACTGAGTAACAACTGGGTCACATTTAGAAACTCAGACCCTGAATCACAACTCTGTAGGGAGCGCGCAGCTATTGGAACAGGAGCTCCTGAGACAAGGTCACCAGTGACAGAGACCAGACAGTCCTTGTCATCATTTTCAGCAAAGGGACGAGGGCAAGCTGCCTAAGATGAGAGTTGCAGAGTCCCATGGGATGGGCTGATTCCAGAGAGGACTCTTGGGTTCCAGTCCCAGCTCTAGGATGTTAGTGGGGGACTGCTGGCTAGAATGGGGGCAGAGCAGGTTCATGGGTGCTGGAGGTAGGAATGCTGGAGGTGTGGCTGAACCCCCTGGCTTGACGTGGTGTCCGTTAAATAGAGGGCATGCAGTTTGGTTCAATGGCTCTATACAAATTGTTCCAGCCTGGGCAGGTTCCACCAGGTGTATGGGCAGCAGCATCATGGCTTGGAGGCAGGGCAGGATAGGACACTGGTTGGCTCATTTGAGGTGAAGGTCCTGTGGAACTCACCATGACAGAAGTGGGAGCAGAGGTCCTCGTGGCTACCGTACATGACCCAACAGCTCCAGGACCCGTCCCCTGTGTACAGCATCACCACATGGTTTGGGCTGTTGCCAAAATTGAAATAGAGATTCTCCCTGGTGAGTGCCAGCAACCTGATGGCCTCCAGGCATTCCCAGTGCTGCAGTTCCTTGTGGGCTTCACAGGGCTCACAACCGCTTGACTAAGCAACCTTGGCACAGCTACACACTGCTGGCTGGCCACATTCAACAGCTGGCCCCGGGACAGCCACTGGAAGTGCTGGCTGGGGGCATCAAGAGTTGCAGGGTACAGCTGTCATAGAGCCACTGGCTGTTAACATTCACATAGCGCCGGTGTGACTCACTGTAGATGAGGAAGGAGCCAGAGGCTGATGGGCCAGGGAGAGAAGTACTGGGGGAGGAGCACCACAAGAAATGGGAGACTGGGTGAGAGGCCAGCATGATGCAGGGACTAGCTTTAGCAATAAGGTTGCCAACTCTCCAGGAGCTGAAAACTGGCTACCCACTTCTCTGCCTCTTCTCCCCTCCCATCGCTCACTGTCCCTTCCTCCTCGACACAACTGCTGCCTGCAGCGCTGAAGCAGAGTGGGTTGGGGCACAGTGAGATGGATTCCAGAGCCAAAAGCTGGAGCTGAGGGTCTGGGAGCCAGTTCTCTTCCTCAGCGGTTACTTTGATAACTGGAATGTTAGCAGCACTGAGTGGACACTGCCATGTCCTCCTTTAACCGGACACCTGGCAACCCTACCCAGCAAAAGGAATGAGGAGCGGGAGTAAGTGACAATCCACCTAACTCTGAGGCCCAAAGGTTTCAGGAAAGGTTGAGAGGCAGAGCCCCCCCGCCCCGCCCCCCGAGAGCTCAGCACGTAGAGCCGCCCGCCCCCCCCAGAGCTCAGCAGGGCACAGTGGGGTCACAGGCATAGGAGTCACTACCACGTGCCGGAGCAGCTGGTTCTCCACTTGTGTTCTCTCAAGAGTGCTGGCCACTTCCGTATCTGCAGGAGATGGGAAACTCCTCACCAGTGATCTTGGCATGTCACAGCAGCCGGGCATTGGGGAGGAGGGGGGGGGGGGATGGTCAGCGCTGGCAGCTATGAACCAGGACTTCTCGGCTCCATTCCGAGCTCTTGGGAGGCAGGTTAGGGCAGAGCAGTGGATGGCTCCTGGGAGGCTCAGTCAGGAGGCCTATGTCACAGTTCTGCCGCTGTCAGGCTTAGTGACCTTGCTCAAGTCATTGTCCCTCTCAGAGCTAAGGGTGAGGCCATACCACAGTTCAGAACCAGCCCATGGTGAAAGCCCTATTCAATCTCCAGTCAATCGCCTGTTGAACAACACTGGGGAGACTGGAGATATCAGGCACCAGAACATCTTCGCTCTGCCCTTGTTGTAGGTATACAGCCCAAGCACTCTGTGATGTGGCCTGTGAGATTATTTTGTTCACTGTTGCAGGGTTGCCAGTTTTTGCTGGTTCCCATCCGCGTAGTTTTTTTCCTACTGGTGTTATTAAAGTGACATGCACATAAAGCAAGGGCATGTGAAGTGAGATGCATGCTGATTGCACACAGCATTGACTGTGAG
Organism: Rafetus swinhoei; assembly: GCA_019425775.1. Classification (NCBI taxonomy): domain Eukaryota; kingdom Metazoa; phylum Chordata; order Testudines; family Trionychidae; genus Rafetus; species Rafetus swinhoei. The sequence goes on along the minus strand of CM033443.1, from coordinate 29,924,424 downwards.
AGCCATGTGCTCCCTCTGCATCCAATCACTGTGCTGCTATGGTTCAATTGGCACACCCTGCACGTTCTAGGTATGCACTTGCCATTAGCAAAATTACCCTCTCCCAGGACACTGTCTTGGTTGTGCCAACCTTATGGCCCACTCACTAGCTTAGAAAAGGGGCTGCAACCTGGCACAGTGTAGGTAGGCATACACCAGGTTTTCCCTCATGCTGCAGAAGGGGCAGGTGTCAGGTATGGAGGGGTGTGAACCACACCAAGTACAAGCCCGTGCTCATGGCCCCATGGAGGAGCTGCCAATTTATGTCCCTGATGGGATGTAGGATTAAGCGAAGTACACACTGGCCCATTGGGGTTGCTCACCCTTGACAGGTCTTAGATGGTCCAGCCATTTGGGGTGTTGGGGTGGGACACGAGAGTGAGGAAATGCAACGTGTGGAGCACGAGTCTCTGGACACGGTTCAGAAACAGACTGGCTGTAAATTCTGCAACCAGTTGGGGGTCCAGGAATGTGGAGCCCGGGGGGGTGGGGGAGGGGGGGCTGTGGAACAGGGGCCCAAGAAAAAGGGCTGGTGGGCTTGCAGTAAGGGGGGCTGGGTGTACCCTCTCACAGGGCTCGCTGCAGGAAATCGAGAGCTAGTTGTGACAAAGCTGCCTTCACTTCCTGGAGAACGCACAGAAGGGTTTCAGAGGGTGGAGAGCCCCATGCGCCGAGTGAGCACATGGAGATCCACCCAATCCCACCTGTCGTAGTCCAGGAGGTCTCCAACCTTGGTGGTTTCTGCCAGGACCAACCTCCGGCGCACCAAGGGAGACTCCGCCACTTGTACACACAAGGCTGGATTGTGGAGCAGGGGCTCCGCGAGGAGGTCCACCCCCTGAGAGGCCACAATAGACCTGGTCGCTGTGAACAGCTTCCAGGTCTGGAGGAGTTCCCGTGGTCCACCCTATTGAACGCCAGGCTCATGGCAGGTGCTGGCCAGGCCGAACACTCCCGAGTCAGAGATATGTGAAGGGTATTGGCGCTCCGTACTTGCCTTCCCCGTCGCCTCGAAGTCCCACAGTCCCTCTCGTCCTGGTTTAACGCTGTCAACGTTGCTGTATGTTGCCTTGCGGGCCATGGAGCACACACTGTGACCTGGTAGTCCCTTGGGGTATGTCTACTCTACAAAGTTAATTCGAACTAACAGCCGTTAGTTCAAATTAACTTTAATAGGGCCTACACATACAAACCGCTAGTTCGAATTTAAATCGAACTAGCAGAGCGCTTAATTCGAACTAGGTAAACCTCATTCTATGAGGAGTAACTCCTAGTTGGAATTAAGTAGTTCGAATTAAGGGCTGTGTAGCCACTTAATTCGAACTAGTTGGAGGCTAGCCCTTCCCAGCTTGCCCTGGTGGCCACTCTTGGCCAAACCAGGGAAACTCTTCTACCCCGCTCCCAGCCCCGGAGCCCTTAAAGGGGCAAGGTCTGGCTACAGTGCTTGTGCCAGTTGCAAGCCTGCCAGCACCCAGCCAGCAGACCCTGCACCTGGCACAGCATGAGCCAGCCACCCACTGCCACCCAGCCCTCCGCCTCTTCCCAGGACCAGGCTGGCGGCTCCCAGGAGCCTGCCCGGGGCCGCAAGAGGCGGGTGCCCGCCTGGTCTAGTGCGGAGATCGTGGACCTCATCGAGGTTTGGGGGGAGGCATCCAACGTCCACGATCTCCGCACTAGGCACAGGAATGTGGCCGTCTAGGGCAGGATAGCTGCCAGCCTGGCCACCAAAGGCCACATGCGAACCCAGGAGCAGGTTTGTATGAAAATCAAGTTGGTCCAGTGAGACCCCCGACCCTGAGCCCTGAGCTTAGAACATAAGAATATAAGAATGGCCGTACTGGGTCAGACCAAAGGTCCATCTAGCCCAGTAGCCTGTCTGCCGACAGCGGCACCAGGTACCCGGAGGATGGACCAAAGACAATGACCAAGTGATTTGTCTCGTGCCATCCATCTCAGCCTTCCACAAACAGAGGCCAGGGACACCTTTCCTACCCGCTGGCTAATAGCACTCCATGGACCCAACCTCCATGAATTTATCTAACTTCTCTTTAAACTCTGTTATAGTTCTAGCCTTCACAGCCTCCTGTGGCAAGGAGTTCCACAGGTTGACTATGTGCTGTGTGAAGAAGAACTTTTGCTTATTAGTTTTAAACCTGCTGCCCATTAATTTCATTTGGTGTCCTCTAGTCCTTCTATTATGGGAACTAAGGAAGAACTTTTCTTTATTCACCCTCTCCACACCACTCATGATTTTATAGACCTCTATCATATCCCCCCTCAGTCTCCTCTTTTCTAAGCTGAAAAGTCCCAGTCTCTTTAGCGTCTCTTCATATGGGACCTGTTCCAAACCCCTAATCATTTTAGTTGCCCTTTTCTGAACCCTTTGCAAGGCCAAAATATCTTTTTTGAGGTGAGAGACCACATCTGTACACAGTACTGAAGATATGGAGTACCATAGTTTTATACTTCCCCTCCTCCTTCTTCCCATGGCTTCCCCCTTCCAGCTCCCTCCTCCCAGGTTTCCCCCTCCCTCTCTCCACCATCTCTCTTCCCCTCTCCTCCTTTTCCCAGTCTCCCCAGAGGTTAATCCTCCCCAGTTTTGTTAAATAAAGAGAGTTTCTATTTTTGACCACACGTGTCCTTTATTTTTACATCAGGAAGGGAGGCTAGGGAGGGTAAGTGGAAGGAGGTGAGGAGAATGCACGAGCCCCGATGGGGAGGACTGGGGTGGCTCTGCGGGCTCCTCGGGGTGGAAGCTCTCCTGCAGGGCCTCCTGGATCCCGACAGCCCCCCTATTGACCTCCCCGGATGGCAGCCTGCAGCAAGTGCAGCCGGGCTGATGGCCGAGTGCTGTGATGTGCCAAGGGTGGGCACTCAGGGCACTCCAAAACAGGACTGCTTTGCTGTTCTTCATCGACTTAGACAAGCAAGCGGGGAACTGTCTGTCCGGGGTGGGGGTCGGGTCCCTTTAAGCACAGCCCTCGGCTAGCCTGAGGCAGCAGCGCCACACTCTAAGTCCTAACCTGATGCCCTGCCGGCACTGGTTCCGGCCAGCCTTAACTTCGGTTCAGGGTCCACTCAGTGTGTACATGCTATTTCGAATTAGCAAAACACTAATTTGAATTAGTTTTTGGGTCTAGATGCACTAATTCGAATTAGCTTATTTTGAATTCACTAATTCGAATTAAGTTAGTTCGAATTAGTGCTGTAGTGTAGACATACCCTTGCCGTCACAGCCCTGCCAACTCACTGGACTGCTAACATGTTTGCTCGCTGATAAAGCCACCAGGATGGAGGGAGAAAAGCAGCAGGAGGAGGGGGCAATTCCTTAAAGTGGCAGTTTCTTGAACTTGTCAGTGATGGCGAATCCACTGTGATCCTTGGTGAATTGTTCTGATGGTTAATTACTCTCCCTCTTAAAAATGCGTGCCATCTTTCCAGTCTGAATCAACTTCCAGCCATTCGATGGGGTTAGACCAGTGGTCACCAACCAGTAGCTCGGGATCTACCGGTAGATCTTGGTGCCTCTGACAGGGGATCCTGACTGGTTTGGGCAGGAAGCTCTCAAGTGCTGGCACTTCCGTTGCCCCTCCACCCACTGTCATGCTGTTCCTGTCCTCTTGCCTTGGAACTGCCCCTTGGGAGCCTCCTGCTTGCTGTGCGAGGGAGAAGGGGTGTGTGTGTGTTCCTCCTCCCCTCCAATCCTGTACCCCATCTCCACACAGAGAGAGGAGGCTGGAGGGAGCTTGGCAATGCAAAGCTCTGTCATTCTCACACACTGTGTGTGTGTGTGTGTCTGTCATTCTCACAAACACACACTTTCCTTCCTTTTCATCTCCTGACCCAACATGTACATGTGGGGTTGTTACTGCTTGCAAAGTGGGTTATTTTTAAGTTTTTGACTGGTCTGTACATTTCATAACTTTCATTTTGCTCTTACACCTGAATTTAATTCTTTGAGTACTAAAATGCCTACCCTGTCATGTCTGGAGTAATTATCCCTATGGTTAGTTGTGCTCCTGGAGGTGGCTGGCATGTCCATGCAGCCCCCTGAGAAGGACAGAGGAGGGGTTCTCTGACATGCTTTCCTTGCCAGCAGACACCACTCCTGCAGCTCCCATTGATCAATGAGGGAGAACTATGGTCAATAGATGCCTGTGGATGAGGGGCAGCACATGGAGCCATTGCTATACATGCCAGCTGCTTTTGGGGGGTGGGGCAGGGCTGCACCCAGGGTGGGCAGAACTTGAACCCACCACTCTCTGCTCCCCAGGCATCTGCTCTATCCCCTAGTCCAATCCAGAGCCCACCCCACCACCCTATCTTCAGAGGGTCCCTTATCCTGTGTCTGGTCACTCCCAGGGTGGGCGGAGGGGTGGCGGAGGATCTCCAGTGAACTTGGGGATGGGCACTAACCTCTGGAGCACAGGGTGGTGGGCTCGATCCTGTCCCCCCTCCACCCACCCAGGCAATGACTGGGCTGCCAACACAGGCTGCCTGAGGGATGGACTTGGTTCCTGTATTAGGAAGGCAGGATAAGGGACCTGCCGAAAATAAGGTAGTGGGGTGGGTTTTGGAGTGGCTTCGGAGATAGGGCATTTGCCTGGGGGAACACATGGTGGCAGGCTCAAGTCCTGTCCTCCCCCACTCCTCCCAGGCAGTCCAAGCTCCCCTGCCCACACTGGGAGCAACCAGACACGGGACAAGGCTCCCCCCAAAGGCAGTCAGGTGCAGTGGGTTCTTGAGTGGACCTGGAGATACATCACTTGGCCAAGGAGGATAGGATTGTGGTTTGGAGTCTCCACCCAGCAGCCCAAGATTCTACCCACCCTGGGAGCACCCAACACAGGAAACAGAACCCACCAATGGTAGGAAGGTGGGGTGGGCTCAGCTCTGGAATGGCCTAGGGCATAGCACATTCACCTGGAGAGCACAGGGTTTAAGTCCTGGGAGCAGCTGGACAGCCAACACAGACTGCCCCAGGGATGGACCAGGATCTTGCATTAGGAAGGCAGGATAAGGTACCCCCCAAAGACAGGAGGGTATGGACCCTGGAATGGCCTAGGGGAGTGCCCTTCAACCCCCAGGGGCACCCAAGAGAAGTCTGGGGGGGTACATCAACACAACTGAAATTTGGAGAAAACTGAATTTTTGTTTTAAGTTTTTGTACTTTTTGAACCCAAATATTTCAGCACCCACCCAGCTACAATTAAGTTGTTTAAACAAGTGTGTTGCAACGGTGGTAGAAAAAAAAGTGTGTGTGAATTGTAGGTCCTGGGGGTACTTACTTTTTTTTTGAAAAAGGGATATTTTATAAAAAAAGGATGTGAAACACTGGCCTAGGGGATAGGGCATTTGCCACACACCCTGCACCCCCTACCCCAGCCTGGGGAAAGTGAATGACATTCGGGGAGGAAGGGCAAACAGAGCGAGCAGGGTGAGGCCTCGGAGAAGGGGTGGAGCAGAGGCAGGGCCCCATGGAAGGGGGAAAGGAAGCCAGGCAAGGGTGTTTGGATTGGAGGTAGATCTTACATTGCAGTAAAATGGAAAAAGTGATCTTGTGGTTAAAAAGGTTGGCGACACCTGTCCTAGAGGCTTGCTTCTGGCTCATCAATAGCAGGGATGGGCAGGGGGACTGCAGGCCTCACCACCCCTATACTTCACACATACAGAGTTCTTCCACAATTAATCCCGACAGTCCACCCCTGGGTGGTGGGGCACTGCACCTCACCCCGGTATGCCCTTTTATTATGGTGTTAGCTGTTCGAGGATGACCTGGTGTTTTATTTGTTGAGCGAGTAGTGCTGTGAGGTTTGCCAGACAATGTACGTAATATGTTAGCAGGTTTTATAATAATTTGTATTATAATTAGTATAATAATACATTAACAATAATAGGATGGAGGATCAGGTTAAACACGCCAGTCCAGGAAGGGCTATAGCCCAGTAAAATATCATACCAGTGATGCCCTGACACTGAGTCTAGCTCTGCTGATAATTTAAGGAGTTTTCCCTTCTGATGTATTATGTGGAGACTAGATGCTTTTTCATTAGCAAGGGCTCCCTCATTATGCTGTATCGTTTTGTTAAGGGTGTGGATCTGATCCCACACTGTTTGCCTTTTGGGGGGGAATTTGGGGGAAACATTTTAGCCAAAACCTTTGATTGCTGATACACTGGCTTGGCATAAATGTGGGCGCCAGCTTTTAGGGCAGAGGTATTGCACCTGCGTTCATGGGCAGGGGGTAAACTGGGTGTCTGGTCACTCCAGGTAACAGGTGTAGTAGCTACCAGACATAAGCACCCCACATGATTAGTGAGCACCGCAGTGGTCTGATTGAATATACCATCCATAACACACTCCCCCACAGTATCAATTTCTATTCCACAAGGATCCAGAATGTGGTGTTTAAAGGAACACATACATTTATTCCCGGGCGTTTATGCAAGTGTGCCTCTCTTTGGATGTCAGTCTCCAGCTCCCGACGAGCTCACAAGCTTGGATCCTGGACGAGCCCCCATTTCTGACTGGGATGCGTAGGAGTGGTAATGGTGTCTTCCCAATAGGTGATAGGTGTGGTCCATAGGTGCTTGTCTAGGGGTATAAAGCAAAACCAAAACAAAGTAAGGTACGCAGCAACAATTGTTTATAATATGTCTTTGGTAAATTAGCAAGTTGGGCTCGTGAAAGGGGGGGTGCTATCTCTAGTTCCTTAGCAACAATTCATGGTTGGCCTTAAGAGGGCAGCTGGGTGTCTCTTTCCCATGCAGACTGTGGGGCACCTCTCAGGGCCATAACCTTGAGTGTATATGTGAAATTAATGATAGTGGTATCCAATTATGGCTTCCTGTTTGGTGTTGTGCTGCCTAGCTTTTAAACAGACAGGGTTGCTTTTCTGTGTCGGTCCTGTTTTTTCCAAGCTTTCTGTTTTGACTTCAGCTAGGCCTGCTAGGCTTTGTCTCTTTGCTCCAACTGAACAGTAGGCTTCTGGGGGGACAGCTTAGCCACATACCATAGTTTAAGGTTTTACCTATATATCAAAGGCTACTGGCTACAGTGGGTTAAAAACCTGTTCTTACATTTCCTCCTCTTAACCTAGGGTTCTTTAACCCGCCAGGTTAAACAGCAATTTTAACATTTTTGGCTTACTTTGGAATCATCAGTAGAGCACTAGTACCAGTAGGAATGTTATAATTGATTCACCCCACATAATTTGGCAAACCAACACCTAAATTCAGCCCCAGGGTATTCCGTCTCCCAAGATGGCACTACCCATGATCATAGCTTTAACCTCCACTGCCTGGTTTAGGGCCCTGGAATACTTGGCATTAGCCTGGTCCACGGTTTCCCCTATCTGAGTGTACCTCAGTCGGCCTTTCCGAATGCGTTTCTGGGCCTTGGCCACCAACTCCTCGATCTGCACCTGCAGGGCCTGTAGGCCCTCCTCTCGGTACTTACTGCCCTAGTGCCATTCTGGATCCTATGTTAGGTCACCTGTCATTGACGGAGTACCGTAGAACCACGTCCCATCAACGGTCAGGGTTGCTCGTAGAGGGACCGACAGGCACACGGATAGGTGTGTTGAGGGGCAGGGCTTTCCATTTAACTCAGTGGCGTGGTTCTGGGTAGTCACACACCAGTAGGTACTGTTAATTTGGACCAACTCCGCATGTGTTAGTTTCTTGGTAACAGCCACCTTGAACCTAGATAGATTCATTAAAGCGTTATATGGACTTGTACATAGAATCTCTTTGTCAGACTGGGTGCAACATTCACTGGGGTACAGTGCCTTTCCAGTGACTTCGGAGTATGCCACACCTTTTATTCTGGTAACGTGACCTCACCTTAACACTAGCAGGGAGGCCACCATTCTCACTAGTTGAGTGTGAGGGATGCCCATGGGTGCTCCCCCACGTTGTGTGCCAGGTGCTAGAAGGGTAAAGATTATGCTATGGCCCGTCCATATGGGCCTTTGTATTCTCATGGATAGTCTGTTTCCTCATCCCCACGGAGGGGTTTTAGGGAGATGGGGGTCTCACCACTTCCACAGACTGGGTGGATTTGGCCACTTTAAACTTCTGTTACAATTCCTTGTGTGCTGATAGCTAGAGCTTTCCCCATTCTCCAACATGTGTCTTCTAACTCCTTTATTTTGGTACCATTTATTAATAGACCAGAAATTAATCAGGTTATGTACTTGGTTATGTCTAGCGAGGTGGATACAGAGCTTGATAAATCCTTTAGGCTGTTTAAGGTTAACCAACCGGCCTCGCTAGTGTCCAGTCCTCCACGTGCATTTGATATTACTGCATATGCTATTCTTGATTTGACAGTCTTGTTTCTCTGCCTGATGTGCTAGGGTGTAGGTGTTGCTGACTGAGTTACCAGCACCAAACCACCCGGCAATGGTTTTAACTTCTCTCGTATACCCCTAAGGGTACTCGTACCACTTGTTGAGAAATACTGTTCTAGAGAACTCCACAAATCTCTTCATGGATGAGATTTGGTTGGGACATTCTTACTTTCAGAAAACCTTAAGGTTCATTAGATTTCAGAAGAAACCTTTCACAAGAGCTAGACCTTTCAGCAATTCCCCTCATCAATGAAGTGTATTTGGAGACATTTTTCAACAAAAAATCTATGGTATTCCCACTCATTGGCTTCAGATAGCTGTGACTAGTTACACACAACTACCTCAGTATTTCCCTAGCTGAGTTTTCCTTGTGAGACCCTTTTTCACACAATTTCTTATATTGCCTCAGAAATGCGTTAAAAACCTGTCATATGTTCTAGAGAACTCCACAAATCTCTGCATGGACGAGATTTGCTGGGCACATTCTTACTTTCAGGAAACCTCACACATCTGAACAAACTAAAGATTAATGACTAACCCATTCATATAATCATTTTTTGTTACAGTATTGCCATCTAGGATCAACTCCCTATTGTGATAGTAGGCATTGTAAAAATGAATAGCAAGGGACAATTCATGGCCCTAGACAACTTACAGAGATTTAGAGGAGGGGAAAAAGAAGCACAGAAATCAGTTGGGAAGAAGTACCTAACTTGCTACATCCAGGCTGGAATGGCCTATCCTTCCAAGGGGAAACAGTAGAAATAAAGGTGATAAGAAATCATTACAGCATCCCTGGCCTACAGAAGGGTTGAGTGAGTTGTCAGAGGCTACTCAGGGGTTGTCAGTATGAGAGATATGCAAGGAGATATAGAAACTGGGATTCAGGGTTTGCAACTGTGACTTGCTACCCAAGAAAAGAGAGGGCCAGGGCTACGCTAAGCCAGGGCTATGTAGGAAATATCAAGCATAGGCTTCATTATGTGTATTTGGCTCTCTGTTGTTTTTAGTCAATTTCTCTGAATGCTGTGAAGCTTTCTGCAAATGAATCATATGTTTTACTGGTGGCACTATATAATACTTTGAATAGGCTTCTAGAGAGAAACTCTTAGCGGTTCCAAGCCATTGGACCTGCTAAGTATCCCATGTTGTTACTGATGGGGTGTGTAACTTGGAAACCCAGTCAGAGAGAGATCAGATGGTGGGTTCCCACATCAAAGGGAAGTGGAGGTACAAACATGTTGTGTGAAACGGTGCATGGAAGACTGGAAATTGACCACAGAAAGGCCAGCCTATTGAAGGGCCACGACAAAGGCCCTGACTATATTTGTTAATGCCTTTTCCCCATCTCTATCCTAGTATAGTAGATGTCCCTACAAGCTCAGATCCAGTGTAACTGTGCTGCCATTTGAAAAACTGTTTGGGGGCTGGGAGTCGGGGAAAAGCCACAATATGGACAAAGTGCCTCTTTACACAGTCTTAATTGTGGGCTGCAAACACCAGCCCCCACCAATGTTATGATCAGAACAAATCTCCATGATGGATTTTTTTCAAGTAAAAAGAATGCCCTGCTACAATTTTTCATGAAGTAAGGAACAATCTGGTTGAAAGATATTGATCAGAAGAGATGGCTCAAAATATTCCCATCTAGTAAAGTGCTAGTAAAAGGAACTATACTTACTTTCTCTGTTGTAAAAAATCTGATATTCTGTTTCTTATCCTTTGATTAGCAAATTTTGATCTTCGATGTTTGCGAAGTATTGTTATAGACATTTAAACATAATATTATTGGGTTTTGTTGCAAGTATTCTATAATCCAACATATTATCAAGTTTGTAAAGGACGATTCAGCAAACCAGCCCTACTCTTCAAAGCATATGTAATTATATATAAGTAACTTATACACATATAAATTAACTTTAAGCACAGACTTAAATCCCATTAAAATTATTAGGCGGTAAACATATTATTAAGTGGTGTTCCGAAGGCGGGGGGGTGGACATAAGCATTTATTATAACACTCTGCTGAACTATGGCCATTTCTGATATTTGTCTATTTATGGGGTGAACTGGTAGAGAAAGAGAGCGAGTGAGATATGGGTCAGATGAAAGTGTTGATTTTTCACATACTCTGCTTAGTTATTTTTGCTTCTTTCTAACCTAATTACCTATACCCCTGAAATAGCCTTATTCATTAAAAACACATGATGCTGCCCTAATAAAAGCTGATCCCAATTTACATTAATTTATTTTGACACAACCTTTAATAAATTGGAAGGAGAAAATGCCAAAAAACCCCATCAATTGTACACATCCTCACTAAATGATACTGATGCACTTTGACATGTGCACATTCCAGTTTTCATCAAAGGCCAGGAACTGAGTTTAGCATAAAGTCAGCACATTCACTTTAGACCTTTGCAAGAAAAATGCCTGGTGGAGAATTAAGAAATTCTATTTTATAGCTGTATTGTTGTCAGCAGCTTTATGCAATACATTAGTGTTTAAAGGAGTGCCATAAAATAAAGGAGTGCTCTTTGGGGTAATACTCATCTTCAGTGGGAAGACAAACAGGAATTGCCAGAGTGGATCAGACCCAAGGTCCAGGTACTCCCATCATCTCTGTCTCTGGCAGTGGCCTGTACCATATGTTTCAGAAGACTCTCAGAGATTATTATTGTGGAATAATCTGCCCTCCTCCCCACAAAGATTTGACTTAAGCCCTTAAAAAATAAAAGTTCCTCCTAGAGACCTCATTATTAAGCTTATACATTTATCTGTGACATATCAGACTTGCAATGGTAGGGAAATTTTCTGATCTACAGAGGCACATATCTTACATGGGTCAAGTAAAGTAAACATTCATAGTAGTTTACAGAAAGCTGGCTCTGGAAGTAATACACTGGCTATGGCAATAGTGGCTAAATCTTAACTAGCAGGGGAGCTTGAGAAGGGAAATTCTGGGAACACTATACGTTAGCTGACAGGAAACATCACCACTGAACAGGATCTGTTCATTTGATGATCCCCAGAGATCAGGAATGGAGATAAAGGGATGTACAGAACCTTCTGTAAGAACATCTCACTTTGGGAAAAGCTCCCAATGTCACAATCACAAAAGGTTTGAGCCTGGACCAGAGCAAACCAAAGTAATAGCATTCCACATTGCTTAACAGGTTTCTTTAAGTCAAGCAGTGTGGATCAATTTCTGCTCTGACCCAGGCCCAGTGTGACTTCAACTGAATGCATTTAATTGGTTTCTATATTGTCACACAGGTTAGGGAATGAGTCAGCAACGCGTATCTCTGATGGAAGTCAATGAAGTACAGTGCAAAAGAAGAGCTTTTCAATTTTGCTTCACTGGTATTACTCAGAAGCTTAAAGGTAAACACACGTGTGTGTATTTATATATATTTGTAGGACTGATGCCAGAGAGGCTGTGAAAAGAAGAGAGAGAAAAATGCTATTAATAAATTAATACAGTGTACAGTATACTTTGAACAGCTGACCCACTTTGTATGAGAATCTTATCCCTAAGCTTAAGTGGAAGAGGATAACTTTACCTTGAAAACCTCTGAGGCACAAATTCTTCCTTATAATTCATGTTAACCAATATTAAAACATACATTTGTCTCAGCCAAATGGAACAGTGTGAAATTTTAAAAGATAGGAAATGCCTCTCAATAGGAATGGGCTCCAAGACATACAGTCTAGGAAAAATAATTTTCCATCATTCAATTTGAAAGATCACAGATCAGGGATGAGTGACATTACTAGATTTTTTTCTTTAAAAAGCTGATAAAATTGAATGGCTCTCAATGTGGCTATTGATTGCTACCCAAATTGTGTGAGACACTTGATATGTGTGAGGTAAATATGTTGAAGAGAAAGGCATGCCACATACTTATTCGCACCAGTGGCAAATCATCTGTGATGATGCTCAGCTCTGTAACCTTGCCACAGCTGAAAAATGGAAAGATTTTATATATATATATACACACTATTTAAATAGCATTTATGGTTTAGTACACTTGAAGTTGCTGTATGTTTAACCTAACCCTGTATATTTGATATCCTGCAGTATAAAGTACTGATATGCATTTGTGACACGAGGTATTTCTAATCTGTGTTATTTTTTGCAGTTGCTGTTTGAAATAATTGTCTAACGTTTATCTATCAGTCATATGAAACTGGACTACAGTATGATACTGGACTATAGCTTGCTAATCATAAATATTAACTGAGCATCTAATTCAATAGATTATCTTTTGTGTTTCTGGTTTCAAATAGCCATCAGACAACAGTGTTCCAAGTTACGATTATTTTAATTTCAAATAGTAATATGTCTTATTTTGTAATTGGAGAACTGGGACACTTCAAGGTAGCAAAACCATATTTCAATGTATAACTCCAAGACAGGGTTGGCATCTTTCACTTTTGTTGAAATTATAGATCTGCAAACTTCTCCTGTGTCATGTTCACATCCAAATGTACACCTGGTAGGAATATATTTATGAACTGCTGGACTATGGTAAATTTATGGCAGTGTTTCTTATGTGAAAAGATCTAAAGACTTTTAAAAGTTGAGCATTAACATGATGGTATGACGAGAAAATTTGATCCAAAGGCCTAGCTGATGGATAGAATTTGTGCCTATCACTTCCACTGTGCAGATGGATCCATTGATAATTCTGAAGACCCTCCTAGCTGTTAAACTACATTAGCTTTTGGCATTAAAAGAATGGCGATAGTTATAAAGTTACTTTTCCCCACAAGTCATTTCAAACATGCATCAGTGATGATGAGCTATTTAAAGTGCTTGATTCCCTTAGGTGCAAAATAGTACATGATTCATGTCAGTAGCCTGGTTGATGATAATCTGAAAATAGTGAGTTTATAAAGGAAAATTTTCTTCTTTTTCCGTGTCGACTCAAGAAATGAGTGTCAGCCCTAGCCAATAGCTTCTTCAAATATATTTACTGATTAGTGTGCATGTGTGTTTATGATGTTAAGACAGGTGTCTGAGAAAGAGCAAGTTATATCCTATAGATGACCGTCTTACTTACAAAAGACAGGACTATGCAGCACTTTAAAGACTAACAAGATGGTTTATTAGGTGATGAGCTTTCGTGGGCCAGACCCACTTCCTCAGATCAATTTGTGGAAGAAAATTGACACATCCATATATACCAAAGTGATACAATAAAAAAAAAAAAGTGAACACATATAAAATTGACAAATCAGATTTTATAACGGGAAGGGGGAAGGTTCGTGTCTGTGAGGTAATGACATTAGGGGTGATAATTGGGGAAGCTATCTTTGTAATGGGTGAGATAATTAGCATCTTTGTTAAGACCCATATGTAAAGTGTCAAATTTAAGCATGAATGACAGTTCTGAGGCTTCTCTTTGAAGTCTGGAGTTAAAATCTCTTTGAAGCAATATGCACGTTTTAAGGTCATTGAGAGAATGGTCAGTCTGGTTAAAATGGCAAGAAACAGTTTTCTCTCTGTGAGGGTACGTCTACACTAGCTCGTTTGTTCGAGCTAGGTAGGGTAATGAGGGCAAGCGGAGTTGCAAATGAAGCCCAGGATTTAAATATCCCGGGCTTCATTTGCATGTTCCCAGGCCCCGCCATTTTTAAATCCCCCTTAGTCCGAACTCCATGCCCGCGGCGACACGTAGCACGGAGTAGGTAGTTCGAATTAAAGATCCTAATTCGAACTACTGTTACTCCTCATGCCACGAGGAGTTCATTCCACGAGGAGTAACGGTAGTTCGAATTAGGATCGAACTAGGGGGCGAGTGTAGACATACCCTTAGAGAATTACAGTGGTAGGTGTTTGTTCAGATCTTGTGAACAAACAATCTTTGTCTGTTACCATAGCTTTGATCCAAGATCATAAGTACACATTAACTTTTATGATGAAACTTAATTAAAGTAGCATTGCTGTCTATATCTCTCTTTGACGATTGTAGTAAACGATATATGAACTGTTTAATGAATAGGCTAATTGCCACAATGTTTGGAAGACAGATGGTTACTCCAGAAGCCTATTGTTCCCTCTTGGCAAAAGGCTGATGCAAAGGTATGAAGTCCCTTTGAACAGGGTCTTTTTTTATCTCATATCTGCTTGGATGTTCGTGGGGAAAGCTGCAAGCCATAAAGGATGAGATCCCAGGATATCATAGTACCCTTATAAAGACCATTAACTTAATTCTTGAGTAATCTGAAAAGATCCATCTGCAACTACAAAGCTCAACATCTCCATGTATCTAAACCTGAAAAATTGAAGTTATGTCTGCATGTGTATTGATCTTTTAACAAATACTCTCTCTTTTCTTTAGTAATACATTTTATTTAGTTAATAAGAAATGGCTATGTGCATAAATTTTGGTTAAAAGCCAAGTTATATATTAACTTGATGTGGCTGGCTCTATGGGAACTTTTTCATTTCTATGATCAATTAAGATTTTTCAGTAATTGTCATCATATTTACTCTGGATACCTGGATGGAGACCTGAGGCTGGGTACTTTAAGGGAACTGCCATTGTTTGTAATTCTGCATAATGAGTGTACGGAAGCTGTTTTGTGCCAGCTAGGTAAATTTAAATATTGGAATATCCACTAGCTTTTAGGGATTGCATGCCCCATTCTGTTTTAGTTCAGCCTAATTGAGTGACCTATGGTCACTATGGTCCTATGGGAACCATGTTTACATCCTGTCCCAGGTCTTTTTTGTATCTTGTTGAGTGGTGGCCTCTTGTGGCAGTGAGTTCCACAGTCTAATTAGGTATTGTGTGAAAATCAGGGGTGAAAGTAAATTTTTTTTCCAGTATGGCAGGGAAAAACCTATAACAACCTTAGGACTCTGAAATGATGTTCAGAGATGAGCCCCATTCTAATTTTGTCAATTTTTAAAAAAAGGTCATATTTGTTCATGTTTTCTCTAGGCATTTCAACTGTAACTTTCACTAAGAGTCCACCAACTTGTGGCCTCAGCTCCACCATGTCCTGTTCTGTGAAGATGCTATACTCAAGGCAAGACTTTTCAAAATTGTCTAAGAAGGCCTCTATGTCATCTCCTACCTGGTACTTCTTGGGTTTGAGAGCTTTAGCTGGAGCAGGATTGTTGATTAGTGTCGCTGCAGCTTTCTTTATCTGAAAGTGCCCCTGCCTTTCATTCTCCTCTGCCTTAGAGTACCTCTACCTCAAAAGTTCTAAGGCAAGGTCTACACTAAAGGGGAAGGTTGAATTAAGATATGCAACTCCAGCTACATTAATTACGTAGCTAGAGTTGACCTACCTTGATTTGCGTTTCCCCACTGTCCCCACAGTGGGAGGCCAATGGGAGAAAATGCTCCTATCAGCTTCCCTTAGGGTATGTCTACACTACAAAGTTAATTTGAAATAACAACCATTATTTCGAATTAACTTTAATAGCGTCTACACAGCCAAACCGCTATTTCGAAATAGTGGAGCACTTATTTCGAATTTGGTAAACCTCATTCTATGAGGAATAACACCAAATTCGAAATAGCTAATTCAAAATAAGTGCTGTGTAGACACTTATTTCGAATTAGGGGGCCTCCAGCCCTTCCCAGGGAGCCCTACTGGCCACTCTGGGCACAACCAGGAAAACTCGTCTGCTCCCCCCTGAGCCCCAGAGTCCTTAAAGGGGCAGACTCTGGCCACAGTGCCTGTGTCAGTTGCAAGCCTGCCAGCACACAGCCAGTAGACCGTGCACCTGGCACAGCATGAGCCAGCAACCCGCTGCCACCCAGCCCTCCACTGCTCCCTAGGACCAGGCTGGCAGCTCCCAGGAGCCTGCCAGGGGCCGCAAAAGGTGGGCGCCCGCCTGGTCTAGTGAGGAGATCATGGACCTCATTGAGGTTTGGGGGGAGGCCTCCAATGCCCACGATCTCCACACTAGGCACAGGAATGCAGCCGTCTACAGCCTCATGGCTGCCAGCCTGGCCACCAGAGGCCACATGCGCAGCCAGGAGCAGGTGCGGAGCAAGATCAAAGAGCTGCGGCAGGCCTATGCCAGGGCCTCCCAACCAGGGGCTGACCCGGAGGCCTGCCCACAGTATGAGGCCCTGGACCGCATCCTGGGGGGGTCAGATGGGCCGTGCCCCCCTGGTGGTCATTGACCCCGGGGCAGAGGGCCCTTCCCCTGACACAGGGGAAGACGAGGAAGAGGAGGAGGACAGCAGCCAGGAGCCTGCAGGGAGCGTGTACCGGAGAGCCCGTCAGCAGCCTCATTTAAAGCTGGGGAGGCCTCCACATGTGAGTGCCATTACGGTCCCCTTATGCGGGGCGGGAGGGGGGGAAGGGGAGCCCAGGGACCGTGTGTGTGGGCCTTGCCGACCATGGAGCGGGTGGCAACCTGTGCATCTGCCGTGCCAGCCAGGACATGTGGCCCCAGCTGGGTGCCATGCAGGCAGGGGCCCTGGCCTGTTCCCCACACGCGTCTACGCGTGAAGGCACATGACAGGCTCCTAACCCCGGGGAGAGACACTGCAGACTGCCCTCCCTCCAGACACCCCCTGTACTCAGAGGCAGGTCACATCACTCCTCCCCCCACACCACACTGTAGGCAGCACAGGGGCTGGGGTGCAGTCTTGGGCCAGCTCACACTCCTGGGGATAGCAGGACGTGATGGTGCAGAGACCTGCTGTCCTCGTCTTGCAGAGGGGGGCTGGGTTTCACCCACTGTGTCCCCAGGGAGAACTGACCACTGCTCTTGTTTCACCACAGCCGCAGCACCTGCGAGTGCAGGGCGCACCACTGCGCCTGGAACATCCACCCGCACCCGGGCCAGCAGGTGAACCCGCAACCAGGAGGAGTACCAGAGACAGCAGGTGTGGTTACAGGGAAGGCAGGTCCACAGCCAAGAGCACTGGGTGCAAGAAGACCTGCAGATGCGGCGGGAGAGCTTGCGGGAGCTGCGGGAGCAGGGCCATGCCCTCCGCGAGCACCTGCAGGCCCTGGTGGACCGATTGCTGCCTCATGCTGCTCCAGCCCCTGAGGCCGCCCCAGCTATCACTCCTCCTCCCACCCCTGCTCCCCCTCCCGCTTCTTCTGCCCCCCCCGTCCCTCCTGCCCCACCCTCCATACCCACTCCCCCCCGGGAACGCCGAGGCCCCCGCACCCGCAGTGCTGAGAGACGGGAGGGTTGGCAAGACCCCCAACCCTGAGCTTCCTCTCCCCCTTCCTCCCCTTGCCTCCCCCTTCCAGCTCCCTCCTCTCAGGTTTCCCCCCTCCCCTCTCCTGCCCTCATTGCCCCCCTTCCGCCACCCCAGTTATGTTAAATAAAGAGAGTTTTTTGTGGCAACACAGGTGTTTTTATTGTACATCAGGAAGGGGGGTTAGGGAGGGGAAAGGGGAAGGAGGTAGGGGTGGAATGTAAGGCCCCAGTGGGGCACTTCAGTCCTAGTCCGCCTGGAAGCTCTCCCATTTCCCCCCCATAAATTGTGGAGCACACAGCATGTTGCCACCACGTGTGGAATATTGTGCTGGGAGAAGTCGAGGTGGGTGAGGAGGCATCTAAATCAGGCTTTCAGTTGGCCAAAGGCCCCCTCGACCACAATGCGGGCCCTGCTGAGCCTGGCATTGAAGGCCTGCCGGGAGGGGTTGAGGTGTCCCGTGTAGGGCTTCATCAGCCAGGGCTGTAGGGGATAGGCCGCATCTCCCAGCAGGCACACTGGCATGTCTACGTCCCCGACCCTGATGTGGCGGTAGGGGAAGAAAGTCCCAGCGTGCAGCCTCTGGCACACGGAGGAGTTACGGTACACCCGCGCATCATGTGCCTTGCCGGACCAGCCCACATTGATGGCCATGAACTGGCCCTGGTGGTCAGACACGGCCTGCAGGATCACAGAGAAGTACCCCTTCCTGTTGATGTAGAGGGAGGCCTGGTGGTCTGGGCACGGATAGGGATGTGCGTCCCGTCGATTGCATCCCTCCACTTAGGGAAGCCCAGGGCACCGAACCCCTGGATGACTGCATCCAGGTTGGTGAGGTGGACAACTCTGCGGAACAGCACCCTGTTGATGGCCTTGATCACCTGCAGAGAGACACACAAAACCGAGGGTCACTGGGGTGCCCGGGTGGCTGGGAGTGTTCGTTCCCCACCACTGCCCCGTGCCCCACTCCCAGGAGCAACCCCCACTGCAATCCTGGCCACCGCGGGCAGTCCAGGGGGGTTCCTTTAAGCACGAGCCTCCGATAGCCTCAGACAGTAGCCACACAAAGCAACTACTGACCTGATGCCCTGCTGGAACTGGTTTCAGCTGCCCTTAAATGTGATCCAGTGTCCAATCAGTGTGGATGCACTATTTTGAAATAGAAAAAAGCTATTTTGTTGTTATTTCAATTTAGCTTAATTCAAAATTTAGCGCTGTAGTATATACATACCCTTACTCCTCACAGCAACAGAAGCACTGGCACTGACAGAGGCACTCTATTATGTCTGCCTTGGAACTGGATGTCTGAGCCTTATTTAGGGCTATTTTCAACATGGTGTACCACTTCGGGAAAGCTATTTGCTTTAGGGCTACTCTGCCCCACTGTAAATGCATGAACTGGGTTGCTTTCCTGCCCTGCTGTAGCCTAGCTATCCAGTTGTTGTGAAAGCTAGGAAAAAAACACAAATAAAATAAACTGCTTGTTTTGGACTACCTGGCTTTACAGGCTGAACCTTTTGCACGCCTCCCCCCCCCGACCCAAAAGAAAAATAAAACCTACCAAAACTTCCAAACAGACAAAAAGGGGGAAAAAGTGTCCCTTTAAAAACTTGAGTATTGCAGCCACCGTGTCAAGGCTGTTCCCCTCTGGCACTTAGTGTGGAAGGGGGAAGCCTAAAACGGACCTTAAAAATACGTCAAATTAAAACTCCCCAAGGTCAAGGATTTCCTGGCTTTGATTAGTATCGCTGCCACCACCCAAATGCGACCTCCCCTTTGTGAACCAAGGAAGACACATGTGGGGTATCCTCAAACTCTTTTAACCCTCTCTCTGGAGAAGGCTTGAAAACTGTAATTTTTTTTATCAGTTTGGCTGTGCAGGCTTAGGTGCGCGCGCGCACACACACACACACACACACACAAAACCAGAACCTCACCCCTTCTAGGGCACAAGTTCTTAAAAAGGGTATTTTTTTTTATTAACAACAACAACAAAAAGAAAAGAAACTTGGTGAAACATTACTTGGTTGCTAGATGTTACAGAGCCACTGAAAAGAAGGATTAAAACACAGAGAATTGTTTAATAAAAGCATAGAATCATAGAGACCTCAGGAGGTCATCAAGTCCAGTCCCCTGCTCAAGGCAGGACCAATCCCAACTAAATCAACCCAGCCAGGGCTTTGTCAAGCTGAGACTTAAAAACCTCTAGGGATGGAGATTCCACCACCTCTCTAGGTAACACATTTCAGTGCTTCACCACCTTCCTAGTGAAATAGTTTTCCTAATATCCAACCTAGATCTTTCCCACTGTAACTTGAGCCCCTTGTTCCTTGTTCTGCCATCCGTCACTACTGTGAACAGCCTGTTTCCATCCTCTTTGGACCCTCCCTTCAGGAAGTTGAAGGCTGCTATCAAATCCCCCCTCACTCTTCTCTTCTGCAGACTAAACAAACCCAAATCCCTAATGCACCCTAACATGCCATTAGCCTTCTTGGCTACAAGGGCACACAGTTGACTCATATCCAGCTTCTTATCCACTGTAATCCCCAGGTCCTTTTCTGTAGAACTGCTACTTAGCCATTCAGTCCCCAGCCTGTAACAATGCTTAGATTCTTCCGTCCCAAGTTCAGGACTCTACACTTGTCCTTGTTGAACCTCATCAGATTTCTTTTGGCCCAGTCCTCTAACCTGTCCAGGTCACTCTGGACCCTATCCCTGCCCTCCAGCAAATCTACCTCTCCCCCTAGTTTAGTGTCAGCTGCAAACTTGCTGAGGGTGCAATCCATCCCCTCATCCAGGTCATTAATAAAGATGTTGAACAAAACATCTTCCCTGGGATTCAGTTTGGAAAGTGACAGTATAATGGGGTAGTTATATGTGCTCAGCATACACAAGTCCAACAAACCCAAAACTAAAGAAAATAACCTGACTAAACATCTGCATTCCAGGGGGAGGGATAGCTTGGTGGTTTGAGCCTGCTAAATGCAAAGTTGTGAGCTCAATCCTTGAGGGAGCCATTTAGTCATCTGGGGCAAATTTGTCAGGGATGGTACTTAGTCCTGTCATGAGGTCAGTGGACTGGACTCAATGACCTCTCAAGGTCCCTTCCAGTTCTATGAGATAGGTATATCTCCATATATTATTATTTTCTACTTATCTGTCATTTCAAGATTTAGTCCCTCTCTTAGTATGCCTGACAACCTGGCATATTCCATGGCCTCCTTTGCTTTCCTCTAGTGACACAGGAACAGGAAGGTCACTGCTTCCAGTTCAAAACCCCCACTCTGTTTCCATTGGACTTCCTGGACTTCCTGCTAACTCACTTTCTCCTTCTCTAGCATTCCTGGGGACTATCTAGCACCCACTGTCTATGGTTTTAACCCTTACAGGTGAGATAATTAGGGCTAGGTCTCAAGAGTTAACTACAGAGAAAGACTTTAGTTAATTGAATGGCTGGAATGCCTAGAAAAGGTTATTCCCCCCCCAAACACATTCATCACAGAAGTGGATTTACTTTTGTTGCCATTTTTTTTCATTGCAATTCAATTCTGTTTTATTAATATAGAAAGAGATCTATTTGCAATGGCAACATTTCTTGCTAAATGGCTGAGAAGCTGTCATAGAGTTAAATATAAATTAGCATCTACTTTATGTTCTTCCTGTTTATGCTATATGTCAATGAAAAGCCACTTAATACATGGATTATTTACCAGCTAATCTTCATAAGGCATGTCGTGTGTTGTGTTTAGGGAAGTTGAGTTCTTATAAATGTATGTTCAATACGACAGTTATACACTGTTTCCTTGTTCTGCTTTATAAAGCCTGTGAGTAATTCTTCAAAAACAGGTTATATTTCACAGTCATGACTTCAGCACTGGAATTGCTACAGCAGTGACATTACTGACATATTTATCACAAAATAACTTAACTCCATTTAATGCACATTAATGCTAATTATTGGGTACATGAGCACTTTTCTCCATCATAAGATCTTGATAGAGTCCCAAGAGACATAAAGACTGTATGGTATTTAAGCAGTTCACTCTGCCGTTAATCCCTATCTCACAGCTGGGGACACTGAGACATAGAGAGTAGAAGTGACTTTTGTCCAAGGTCACCAGCAGAATTGGGAATTGAATCTAGTTGCTCTTTCTCTTAGGCCCATTGTCTAGATACTAAGCCACATTGCAGCTCTGTGCAAGAGTTGAGTTAAATAAATAAGGGTGTGGCTACACTGCATCCTTAGCTTGGAATAAGTTATGCAATTTGAGTTACGCAAATAGCGTAGCTTATTTCGAGTGCATTTCAAAATAGCTTATTTTGTAATTTGGCGCTGTCTACAGAACTGTAAGCTTTTACATGTTAAACACATTTAAGTGTTTCCAGTTAATTTCATCTGATAACAATCGTAGCTCTACTAAAATGAATCCTTTGAAAAAAGCAATCCATTGAAGTAGCATAGCAGGCTTTCAACCTTTGTATTATAAGTAGGGAAAAAAAACACTTGCATGTTTTGAAAGATGGAATGACTTTCTCGGTGCCTAGAGAATATAACTCTCTGAAGACTACTTTACCTACTTAGCTCCCATTGACAGAAACAGTAAGGGCATGTCTACACAAGGAAATTATTTTGAAATAACTTCAAAATAATAACTTCCGAAATAAATATTTTGAAATAGTGCGTTCACACTAAAAGTCAGCATCAAAATAGCTCAGAATTATTTAAAAATATCATACCCACACTAATTGAAGCTTGCATCTGATTTAAAGCCCCCAGAAGCACTCCAGGAAGAGCACCAGGAGGGCAGACACTTCCTGTGGCTCCTTGCTGTGTCTAGCTGAGATACGTGCTTTGAGAGGCTCCTCTCTACAGCCACATCTCACACGTCACTCCTCTACTGCCTACCCCATCGCGAGACACCAGGGTCATGCTGTATGCTCTGGTTGCTCTTGTGGATGCCACAGCACTTCCAACATGGAGCTGGAGTTGCTGCAAAGCAGTGCCAGGCTCACGGGCCTCATGCTGTGCCTCATAGCACAGTTCATCCACACTGTCCATGTGCAGCACAATTACAGCCAGCCCAAACTGGAGAACCTCTTCACACAGGTCCTGGCACTCCTGCTGTTGCAAATGATCTTCAATCTCCCGGAAACTGTGGAATGCTGCTTCTGGTGGAGGGAGACCAGTTCCGACTGGTGGAATGGCATTGTCCTGCAGCAATGGGACAAACATCTTTGGCTCCAGGACTTCCTGGAAGGCCACCTTTCTCAAGCTCTGTGAGTGGCTCACCGCTGTCCTCAGGTGACAGGACACCTACATGCCACCCACATCTCTTCTACATCTCCCTTCAGAAGCACATTGCCATCGCCGAGTAGAAACTCGCCATGCCGGACAGCTGCTGCTCCGTTGGGAATCAGTTTTAGGTGGGGAAATCCACAGTAGGGGGCCATGCTCCTGCTGTATAGGGTAGTCACTGTGAGCGATGTCCCTCCCCATCCTGGAAGGCTTTGCTACCATGGGCTTCCCCAACTGAGCGGGGGGGGAGGGGTAGGGGGGGGAGAGGGTCTTGATGGCACTCACAGCTCCATCCTGGTCCTCAACCACCATGCCTTGAACTATATAAACAGAAAGGGGCATTTCTCCATGGTGCTGCAAATCCTACAGGGACAGTTCACGGACATTAAAGTTGTCCACATATTCTGGAACTCTAGCCTGTTCCAGAAGATGCACACTGGTACATTTTTCCCCTCTGACCATGCCATCAGGGTCAGGGACATGGACATGTCCATGTGCATCCTGGGCAACACAGCCTATCCCTTGCTCCTCTAGCTGATGAAGCCCTACACAGGCAGCCTGGACCCTATCCAGGAGGCCTTCAATCCTAGTCTGAGCAGGTGCTGCATGGTGGTGGAGTGTGTGTTTGGCTGTCTAAAGGAGAGGTTCAGGAATTTCCTCATCCATCTGGACCTCAGTGAGTGAAACATCCCCTATGAGGTGTCAGCCTGCTGTGTGCTTCATAACCTGTGTGAGAGCAAGGGGGAGACTTTTCTGCCAGGTGGGGGCAGAGGCTGTTTGGCTGGCCAGAGCACACAAGCAGCCAGACACCAGTGCCATAGGGAGAGCACATCAGGGCCTTTTTTTGGAAATAACAACTCTGTTTATTTTCAGGGTATACAATAGGGGAGGGACTGGGGAAAGAACCCAGAATGGGGGATGCAGGAAGAGGAGCTCAGGGATGGGGCTGGTGGCTGCCTCGGGTAGTTTGGGAGGCTTTGGCTGCATGAGAGGTCCCACCGCCATGTGTTCTGGAGGCCTGGTGGCCCCTGCAGGGCTAGGAGGGGAATCCATGGGTGCAGGGGTAGGCAGAAAGTTGGGGAGGCAGGGGCAGGGAGGTAGCTGGTGGGCTGCTCTATGCATGTGGCCATACACTTTACCACAGAGGTTATGGAGGAGCACATTGCCTCGTGCTGTCATACCAGCTGGTCCCACATGGCTCTCTGCTGCTTTCTGTCATCCTGGCACTCCTGGTTGGCAGTCCACTCTCAGTGCTATTTTTCAAGACCCTGGACAGGCAGGCCATGTGGTCCCACAGCAGATCTTCCCAGTTTGCTTCATCTAGCGGATCACGTGGAGTTGGGAGGATGGCATGCGAGGTGGTGGAGGTGGCATGCTGGCAGCTGGCCCAGCTATGAAGAAATTTACAAGGAAGTCATCCCAGGAGACACTGTGTTTGAAGCCTAACCCTAATCTCTGTGCCGACACCAAAGGTCTCAGTTCAGACGATGGTGATGTGCTTTGAGCAAGGTCATCTCTTGCTTGGACAGTGAGAACTTTCCTGCAGGGGCACAGATGTCCCAGGGGAGCTTTTCAAAATCCATGGTCTGGGGTCAAGCGGGCATGGGAAGGTACTGGCCAGGCCAGGAGCCTGTGGGCAGGAGAGTGGGGTTAAGGTTGGCTCGGCCTCCTTCTATGTCCCACACATGCTAGGTCCAGTACTGGCAGCATCCCACAGAGAGAGAACTTCTATTCCTGCCACTGGAGGGGGATGTTGTGGAAAGTGTGTGTGAGTGGTAGATGCCACGTGATGGAGAGAGTGCTACTAGAGTTCCCTCCTCTTCTTCCCCCTGGCAGGTTCCCATGTGCAGGATCAGTGTCCTCTGCCTTGCTCTGCTTGACTGAGAGCAGATGATGCCCTGAGAGTGCAGGCGTGAGCCTGTGCCAAATGCAGCACTGCTATGTGGTTCCATGACCTCAGCTTCTTTAGTGGTGGCTTGTTGTTGGAAGGTGTCCCACCAAGGAGGCCAGAGTAAGGCAGGCCTTTCCAGGAACCTTATGAAACAGGTTTGTGTGAGAGCATCATGAAGCTGAGTGCTCCAGACAGGTGCTCCATGTGCACAGGCTTTTGTGCGACCGCCCCACCCCCGGCTGAGAAGGCCAAGTGAGGAGTGCACAGCTCCTTACACCCCATTGCCTGACTTTTGCTAAGATTGTCTGAGGCCTGGGAGACAGCCTGGGAGGGGGGGACTAGATCTAGGGTGAGGAGCAGATCCTGGCTAGCAGGCATGGTGTTCTGGCTGGCCTGCTCCTCCTCCTCCTTTTCCTCATCCTCCTCCACAATCCCACCCTTGTGGAGGCTGGCACATGGTGTGTCCTGGCCAGATTCTATGACAACAGAGGGGAGAGGTGACTGCCCTCCCCACCCACCCACCCACCCACCCCGGATGGTATCCAGCTGCTCATAGTAGCAGCAGGTGTGAGGAGACTCCCCAGAGCATCCACTTTCCTCCCTGGCCTTGTTGTAGGCTTGCTGAAGCTCTTTTATTTTCATAAGGTCCTGGTCAAGAGTCCATATGTATCCTTTTTTGGCCAGGCTCTGCATTCCTGCTCCTGGCACAAGATCCTGGAGGTTGACCTCCTCCCCCGAGACCTCAATGAGGTTCAGGATCTCTGCATCAGACCAGGATGGTACCCTCTTTTGCCCCTGGCCAGGGACATCTGAGGGTGCTGCGGGAGTGCTGGCAGCAATAGGGGGCACAGAGGTAGTGCTGGGGTCTGACATGGCTCCTCCGATGCATGCTGTGTGTCGGGGCAGGCAAAGCTCTCCTCATGCCACAGACCCTTTTCCTTCTGCCTGCTGCTTTAAAAGTTCTGCAGGAGAAGGGGAGCATTGAAGATGTCAGGTGTGGCCAGTGCTGCCACAAGTGCAGCTGTGAGAGGCCTTTGAAGGCCAATTATTTTGAAATAGCAGCAGCTGAGTGTCCATACTAACACTGTTTCAAAATAACAGTTTTGAAATAAGCGTTATTCCTCGCGGAAAGCTGGAGTTATCATTTCAAAATAACCATTCCGTTAGTTGACAATAATGGTTTTTGTAGAGTGGACACTCCACTTGTTATTTCCAAAATAAGGGGAGTTATTTCAAAATAACTTCCTAGAGTAGACCAGGGCTAAGAAAATAGGAAAGATAGAGCTGCAACAAGAAGGAATTCAAATAAAAAGCTGTGATTTTTTTCTGTGTCGGCTCAGATAGAAAATGCCAATAATAGACTAACATATTTCAATTTCAAGAACTACTAAATGAACACTCTGCTTTGTTCACAAAATGAAATGAAAGGCTCGTTCATATGGAGAGATACTCGAAATGAGATATTCAGTGTGATAAAAACATGGTAAAATGCAAGGTTACTAGCATATCTGTAATGGACAGGAGGAGTGCTGACCAGCACCCGGTGATCAAGGGGTTAAACTCAGATAGCTAGCAAAGGTGTTGGCTAGGGGGCTGGGAGAACCAATCGAGATAAAGTGTTGAAATTTGAATTGAATATAGATTCCTGCCTGCTTTTTTTTGTGTGGGAGAGAAAAACCAGGAGTTGAGAGAGAGAATAATTTAAACCCAGGCAAGACTACTATGTCTCCAAGGAATTTGGGGCGTGGGAGTGGATTGAACAAACAGAAAACTGGAAGTAAGTAAGGGGAAAAGTGCATATAGTTGCTTTTGGGGGTAATTTTTCTTTATTTTATGGTTTGGTTTGAACTGCTTTGTGTGAATCTATGCATCCCCTTCCCCATTTACCATCGAGCACTGTGCCTAGAGACTTTTTTCTGTGTTTTAATTTGTTTTCCTTTGCTGCTCTGTGACATCTAGCAACCAAGTATGCTTTATCAAGTTTATCTTTAGTTTTGTAATAAAAAAATCACTTTTTTTAAGGTGATAATTTGATTCTTGTGTCCTGGAAGTTCTGTTTGTCTGTCTGTATATATCTGCAAGCCTCAGACTGAGAGGTCAGCTACTAGCTAGTTTTTCTTTTTCCCTTTTTCAAGCTCTTTTGGGGCAAAAGAGCTTGAGGTATCCCTGGGGGTGGGTTCAAGTACTGACTCCTGGTTTTAGAGATAAAATCACTTGATAGTAGCACTTGTTTCTTCGCTTATTTCTCAGAGCTAGGGAATCTGTGACTCTGGGAAGTTTTGGTAACCAGTGCCTGTAGAGGCGAGGCTTTTAAGCTCTTTTGCAGGCCCCCACCTTCTGCACTTGGAGTGCCAGAGTGGGGAACAGCCCTGACAACATCTCTACCCCTTCAAAGCAGAGGTTTACATTTGTTGTTGAAGGAATACAATGTCTCCAGACAAGTTTTTTTTAAAGAATGGAAAAAGTGCCGATGGAGTTTTTGAAAATGCTTTATTTTCTCTGGAAAAAGTGCAATAATCCATTACATTGAATGGAAACATGTTTGAACAAGAGTATAGGCAGGGAGTCAGGATTTTAAAAATGTGTTCACTGTATAATAGAACCCCCCTCAAAAAAGATTACAGACTGATGCTCAGCTGATGGAAATCAGCTTAGCACCACTTAACTCAATGGAGTTAATTTACCCCAGCTGAGATCTGCCCCATAGAATACCAACTATTTATTAATTAAGCCTAGAACTTTGTATGGAGAGTTTGATAATAAATCATTTTTACCAATCTGCAGAGAATTAACAATTCCTCTTCTAGTCAATGTAGTGGAAGAAAGAAGCATATTTCTAAGAATTTCATTGGACAGATTTATTTTAAAAAATTAATTGTTTCTGCTTCCTCCTCACCGCCAAAGTAAAAAAGTTTCAATCCCATCAATGGAGACACATCATTTAGCCCTTTGTTTCTTATCACATCCCCTTTACTCCCTCCATTCTGCAAATGCAGCCAACCTTGACATCTTCTCCTGCCCCTCTCTGTGCCATTTTGCAGGACAAGCCATGTTCCTCTTTTCATTTAAAAGGGAGAGATTTGCTAGCAGGCAAAGTTATACTGCAGAATTACCACGGGGAACAGATGCACAAACTCTCTCAGGTATATAGTAGATGATGATTCATTGTGTCCCTCACATTTTCAATCCTCCTCCACATTAAAATTAGCTATAAGATTTAATTAAACTTAACCAGGCTCTTGGCTTAGCTAGGGAATGCACAGTGATGGCAGTGTATGTATGTTTCTGCATTTGGCTTGAGAAGATATTAATTAGGAGTTACAAATGCTTCTGAAAAGCAGAAATGAGCCATATAGAGATTTGATAGAACATTAATAGGACAAACAAAAGCTCAAAACTTCAACAAGTGAGTCCATAAATCAATGCATTCTTAACAACCCTCAAATCTTCAGCTGTTCCTCTGGCACAGACTCTTATCTGCAGTATCGTCTCCTGCCTTCCCCATGACATCTCAATAAGGAACTCTGCCAGATTCCGTTCTATACTCTTTCTCAATCTACACACACTGGGGAGCCCATAAAGGACATGTGTACACTAGGAAATTATTTTGAAATAACTAAATTTCACATAATAAGTCCCAAAATAACTATTCCAGAAAAACTCACTGCGTCCAGGTAATGTGTCTGCTCTTCTGCATTTTTTTTACAGAAGAGCAGATGTGTTCTTTTGGAAGCCCTGTCTTCTTCCTCCCACGAGGAAGAAGGGCTCTGCCAAAAGAGGTTTTTTTTTTTTTTTTTCTGAAATTTGGTCCAGTGTAGATGGGCCAAATTTTTGAAAAGCCTCTTGAAAAAAAAACAATCAGAAAAAGGTACTCAAATTGTACTCTGCAATTTGCGTACCTTTTTCTGATAAAGCCCCATGGTGTAGATATAGCCTGAGAGGAACTTCATATTGAGGTAGGAAAATATAGACTAAAAATAAGTTTAGATAGAAATATCATCAATGTTGGTGACCTACACAACCCTCAATTCACTAGTGCAACAAACATTGCCATCAATGACAAGTGCACAGGTAGCTCAATATCACTGGAGTTGCTGGGTATTAAACATGACATGGGATATTAACACTTTGTAACTCTCCCAGAGAGGCATAAGGATCACGTGCAAAATGGGGTTTTTGCACCCAAAAAAAAGTCCACACTGCTTGTTTTTGCGCAAAAACCCCTTGCGCAAAAACAGCTTGAATAAAGTATGCAAATGAAATGCGGAGATATGCTAATCTGTGTTTCATTTGCATAGGCTCCTGTGGCAAAAGCCGCAGTGTAGATGAAGCCTATATGCAAAGAATATTTGAACTAGCAGAACCTCCTCAATCTACAAAACTGAGCTGGAAAACTCTTGTGAAAACTTTTTCATGAGAACTTTAGCACTTCTGCTTCTGGGCTAGTTAGAAATACAGCCTCTTCTCATAATTTTGGACATAGACAGAACACAGGAGTGATATGAAACAGGAGAATGAAATGATCATTTAAAGAGAAACTTTACTGAATATTTCTTTCTGGACCTCTGAAGAAAGGTTGTTTTCAGTCCTCAAAGTAAACAAAAATTCAGCAGTAATCTTACTTCAGCCCTCTGTATTAACCCTCTCTATCCCTTTCTTACAAAACTGATAACTGTGAAATTAAGGACATCTCTGCAGATATTAGTGGAAATTGTACATCTTGCTCTCAGTTCTTGTCGTCATTATTCACATTATTTATCACCATTGTTCATTGTTCAGAAATATTTCAAATAAAGACATGTTTAACTCACAGTTAAGACTACCGGAAGTGTATTTGTGATTAAATAAAACAGGCCTTAGGCCCATTGACTTCAGCAGGGCCCTAAGGGTCTGATCCCAGAATCCTGTTGACCTTAACCAGGAAGTCATGAATTAAACCAACATTCTTATCTCATTTCACATCTTCCAAATTAGATAATTCCCCAAAACATGCACAGACCCACTCCACATTCCCCATTCATTATTACTGTCTATCATGCTGACCATTGTATCACTGTTTCCTTGTGTTCCCTCATCTGTCTCTCTCCATTCATCTGTTATCTCTAGAGACTTTTTGTTCTGTGTTTGCACAAGACCAAGCAAAATGAAGTCCTGTTCCATGATTACAGCTTCTAGGTGATAATATAGAAATAACAACAACAGCTAACCAGCCACAATGCACACACCAAGTGCCTCATGAATAAAGTCAAACACCCAAGTCTACACTAGGATCTTATTTCAAAATAACTCCTGCAATGTCAAATTTATAAGCAGAGTGTCCACACCACCAAGCCTGTTATTTCAAAATAACAGGCTGCAGAATTTGAAATCGGTACTGCTTTTCATCAGGTATAATGCTAATTGTGAAATAGGTTTTTTGAAATAACAGCAGTGTGGACCCTCCAGTGCTGCTATTGTGAAATAATTACTCCCCAGAGTAATTGAACTAATTACTCCCTGGGGCTCTAAGTTGAGGTAGCATGTCCACATTAACAGAGCCTACCTGGAACTAATTTCAATGCTTCCCTGTAGTGAGGACACACTAGTTCTAATCTGCTAAATCAGGAGTTGTTAAGCTGAATTTAATAATTTTGAAATAGTTTCCTTGTGTAGACATGTCCCTACTGACCTGTAGTTGTGAAGTCTATCATGTTATTGCTATTATGATAAAATATTAGACAGAATATAAAATTTTGCATTTGAATACAGCTGTGACTAGTTAAGTATGAGGGGATACTAGTGGGCTATATGTTGGAATTCAAAGTTCATTGTGGCATGGAGAATTATTTTGTGGCTTAGACAATGTAATGCTGATAGGAAGAATTGAACCCAGGGCCACTGGAGTTTAGTGCACAAGCCTCTACCACATAAGCTAAAAGCCAGCTGGTAATGAACTAAGGCTGTAGATCAAACCAAGTATTTGATCTAGTTTCTGTGCTTCTAGATAGCAGAGTACATCGCACCCAGAAGGTGTGCAAGTTACATACTTCCCCTAGCTAAGCAAACACATCATGAATTTCAGGGACATCTCACTTGGAAAAAAAAAAAAGGGATAGAGAATAAGACAGAAAATATCGTAATGCCTCTATATAAAACCATGATATGCTCACATCTTGAATACTGTGTACAGATGTGATCGCCTCATCTCAAAAAAGATATATTGGCACTGGAAAAGGTTTAGAAAAGGGCAACAAAATGATTAGGGGTTTGGAACAGGTCCCATATGAAGAGAGATTAAAAAGACCTTTCAGCTTAGAAAAGAGGAGACTAAAGGAAGATATGATAGAAGTCTATAAAATCATGACTTGTGTGGAAAAATGAATAAGGAAAAGTTATTTACTTATTCCCACAGTATAAGAACTAGGGGTCACTGAATGAAATTAACAGGCAGCAGGTTTAAAACAAACAAAAGGATGTTTTTCTTCACTCAGTGGACAGTCAACCTGTGGAATTCCTTGCCATAGTATGCGGTGAAGGTTAGAACTTTAACAGGGTTCAAAAAAGCGCTAGATAGCTTCATGGAGGTTAGGTTAATCAATAGCTAGTAGCCAGGAATGGTATCCCTAGCCTCTGTTTCTCTGGAGGTGGGTGACAGAGGAGGGATCACGTGAGGATCCCTCCTCTGGGGCATCTGGTATTGGCCACTGTTGGCAGACAGGATGCTGGGCTGTATGGACCATTGGTCTGACCATTGGCCATTCTTATGAAATCCTGGAAGAGCCCCAACTTGTAAAGCTAACAGTCCCTGATTGCTAGCAGGAGGGATTGAACCGGCGATCATGGGAGCTAAAGCCTTGTGCCTCTACCATAAGACTCTCAGCAAAAGTTATAGAACAGACTTTACTCTCCTGTGTCATTGTTTTCAGTGCCTCTGGTTTACAATAATATACCTTTAAAGAAAGCTTAATATACAACGCATGGTCCTGTAGCACCTTAGAGACTAACAAAAAATATAGATAATATCATGAGCTTTCATGGGTACAACCCACTTCTTTAGATGACAAATATGGAGCAAGAGGCACAGAGGGACAAATATAAAGCAGAAAAAGAGGGAGGAGAAAAAAAACCTCTTAATTAACGTGTCTGTGCTAAATGAGTCGAATAGTGTGCTGTAAACATCTGATTTTGATGTCATTTGGGTGTTGAATATAATGGCCCATCCAAGAAATATCTTTGTTCCTGGAAAAATGTGTCAAATTTGCATATGAAGGCTAGTTCCTCAATTTCTCACTGTAGTTGATTCTTGAAATTATTCTGCAAGAGAATGACTACTTTTAGTCCAGGCAAGTTAAAATGTTCCCCAACAGGTTTCTTTGTCTTACAATTTCAAATATCTGAGTTGTGTCGTAGAATCATAGGGTTGGAAGAGACTTCAGGAGGTCATCAAGTCCAACCCCCTGCCCCATTAATCCTTTGTCATAGAAACTGTCCAGTCTGGCCAATATATATGGCAGAGGGGCATTGCTAGCACTTCATGGAATATATCACATTAGAGGATGTGCAGTTGGTATGAGCCTCTGATGTGGTGGCTTATGTGGTTAAGTCCTGTGATGATGTCGCTTGTATAGATGTGTGGACAGAGTTGGCAACAGGGTTTATTGCAGGGATAGGTTCCTGGGTGAGTATATTTGAGGTGTGATGCGTAGCTGCTGGAAAGAATTTGTTTGAGGTTAGGGGGTTGTCTGTAGGCAAGAATTGGCCTGGCTCCCAAGGCCTGTGAGAGTGAGGGGTCATTTTCCAGGATAAGTTGTAGATTGTTAATGATATACTGAAGGAGTTTAAGTTGGGGGCTATAGGTGATTACCAATGGTGTTCTGTTTTCTTTGTTGAGCCTATCTTGTCTGGCTCTATAAATCTGTTTTTTTCACTTCTCTGGGTGGGTATTTAAGTTTTAAGAATGCCCGATATCTACCTGATATGTTTGTCTCTGTGAGATTGGAGCAAATCTGGTTGTATTTTAGGGCCTGGATGTAAACAATTGATCAAGTGATGTGTCCAGGATGGAAGCTAGAGGCATATAGTTGGTAGGTTTTCAGTGTAAGGTGGTGGAAATATGGCCATCATGTAATTGTACTGTAGTGTCAAGGAAGTGGCTCTCTTCTGTGGACTGGTCCAGGTCAAGGTTGTTGGTGGGATGGAAGCTGTAGAAATCCCTGTGGAATTCTTCGAGTCTCCTTCCTGTGGGTCCATATGCTGAAGATGGCGTCAATGTAGCATAAGAAGAGTAAGGTTGCTAGGGGACAAGAACTGAGGAAACGTTGTTTGAGGTCAGCCATAAAGATGTTGGCATATTGTTGGGCCCAGAAAAACAAGGCCTGGTCAACATTATGCTAAGGAAAGTTAAAAAAGGCTAATTTCATAGGCCTCTGAGTATTCTTGACCAGAACCAGGAATGTGGTTCAAACAGAGGCGCACCCTCCATGCTGACTTAGGTTATAAAAGTAAGATAGGTGATAAATTACATATTTGTACCTACTGTAAGTAGAACAGCTTGCTTTGGGAACTGGTAAGTAACTCCCTGTTTCTGTTCCCCTTCGCTAATCTTACCTCCCTATTTTTTGCCCTTTCTTTGTGCCCAACTCCCTTGTCTCCTTGTTCCTGGTACCTGCCTTTTGTGATTGATAAGAAAGTTGCTGATGCATTATGAAGCGCTTCTGGCCACAATGAATGGTTGGCCAAGATATGCATAGATACTAAAAGTTTTAGAAAGGGGGGTGAGTTGCTTGGGTGAAGAGCTTATGACGCAACAGAACTGTCTTTATAAGCCTACCTGTTACTAAAATCGCGGCTGGTTCTCTTTGGAGACGGGCCGCTCTCTATTGTTGTGTGCACTCTTCAATAAAGAGCTTGTGATTGGACTTTGCTGGTGTTGCCTGTCTCTTTGCGGTCAGACAACGAACCGAGGCCGTCTGGGTTCGAGTCCCTGACAATATTGTGGGGCCATGTGGGTGCTGCTGACATGAAGATATAAATTGTCCCCAAATTGGAAATAGTTTTGGGTGAGGGCAATGTCATAAAGCTCAATCACCAAGTGTGCAGTGGTGTCACACTATTTCCAATGTGGGCATTTATTTTAAGCTAGAGTATGTCTACACATTAGAGCATACCTCAAAATAAGCTACACAATTTGAGCTGTGCTAGTTGTGTAGCTTATTTTGAAATTAGGCGCTCTCTACACAGTGCTAACTTTTAAATAAATCGCTATTCTGGCATCTCTTTAATCCTTGTGAAACGAGGTTTATAGGAAGCCAGAATAAGAAGCCCGTTATTTCAAATGTATTTTGAAATAACGGGCGTGCTGTTAAGACACACAGACTGCTATTTCAGGATAACGGACATTATCCTGAAATAATGCCACTGTGTAGACGTACCCTTACAAGCTAACACAGCTACACCCCCTGATAATAGTATACCCTGTGTTTTTAATAAATACTTACATATTTCCCGGCATGTTAACAAGAAGAAGGTGATCAGAGAGGGTGTGTGGCCCCTAGTGGATGAAGGAGGTAACCTAGTGACAGATGATGTGGGGAAAGCTGAAGTACTCAATGCTTTCTTTGCCTCCGTATTCATGGACAAAGTCGGCTCCTGGACTTCTGTGCTAAGTGACTCAAGATGGGATGAAGATGGACAGCCCGTGGTGGGTAAAGAACAGGTAAGGAACTATTTAGAAAAGCTAAACGTACACAAATCCTTGGGTCTGGACTTAATGCATCCGAGGGTACTGAGGGAGTTGGCAAATGTCATTGAGGAGCTTTTGGCCATTATCTTTGAAAAGTCGTGGAGATCGGGAGAAATCCCGGATGATTGGAAAAAGGCAAAATGTAGTGCCCATCTTCAAAAAGGGAAGAAGGACGATCCAGGGAACTATAGGCCAGTCAGTCTTACCTCGGTTCCTGGAAAATCATGGAAGGGATCCTTAAGGAATCCATTTTGAGGCACTTGGAAGAGAGGAAAGTGATTAGAATAGTCAGCATGGATTCACAAAAGGGCAAGTCGTGCCTGACCAATCTGATCAGCTTCTATGATGAGGTAACTGGCTCTGTGGACATTGGAAAGTCAGTGGATGTGATATACCTTGACTTTAGCAAGGCTTTGATACGGTCTCCACAATATTCTTGCCAGCAAGTTAAGGGAATGCGGATTGGATAAATGGACAGTAAGATGGATAGAAAAATGGCTAGAAGGCTGGGCCCAGCGGGTAGTGATCAACGGCTCGATTTCAGGTTGGCGGTCGGTTTCTAGCGGAGTGCCCCCAAGGTTCGGTTCTAGGACCGGTTTTGTTCAATATCTTTATTAATGACCTGGATGAGGGATGGATTGCACCTCAGCAAGTTTGCAGATGACACTAAGCTAGGGGGAGAGGTAGATACGCTTGAGGGCAGAGAGAGAGTCCAGAGTGACTTAGACAAATTGGAGGATTGGGCCACAAGAAATCTGATAATGTTCAACAAGGACAAGTGCAGAGTCCTGCACTTGGGACGGAAGAATCCCAAGCACAGTTACAAGCTGGGGACCAACCAGTTAAGTAGTAGTTCTGCAGAAAAGGACTTGGGGTTACAGTGGATGAGAAGCTGGATATGAGTCAACAGTGTGCCCTTGTAGCCAAGAAGGCTAATGGCATATTAGGTTGCATTAAGAGGAGCATTGCCAGCAGATCCAGAGATGTCATTATTCCCCTTTATTCGGCTCTGGTGAGGCCACATCTGGAGTATTGTGTCCAGTTCTGGGCCCCCCCACTACAAAAAGGATGTGGACGCATTGGAGAGGGTCCAGCTGAGGGCAACCAAAATGATTAGGGGGCTGGAGCATATGACTTACGAGTAGAGGCTGAGGGAGTTGGGTCTGTTTAGTCTGCAGAAGCGAAGAGTGAGGGGGGATTTGATAGCAGCCTTCAACTTCCTGAAGGGAGGTTCCAAAGAGGATGGAGAGAGGCTGTTCTCAGTAGTGAGAGATGGCAGAACAAGGAGCAATGGTCTCAAGTTGTGGTGGGAGAGGTCCAGGTTGGATATTAGGAAAAACTATTTCACTAGGAGAGTAGTGAAGCACTGGAATGGGTTACCTAGGGAAGTAGTGGAATCTCCATCCCTGGAGGTGTTTAAGTCTCGGCTTGACCAAGCCCTGGCTGGATTGATTTAGTTGGGATTGGTCCTGCCTAGAGCAGGGGGTTGGACTTGATGACCTTCTGAGGTCTCTTCCAGCTCTATGGTTCTATGATTCTAACTGAACACTTTTTCTTTTTAAAAATGGAATTGCTAATACTGCTCATATAGAACAGCAAACCAATGTCATCTGAGTGAGCTCATAAATGTTTCAAAAGTATAGGAAACTCTCTGGCTATTAAGCTGAGGGCCATAATGCTAGGCATTTGGAAAAAAATGTTGGTGAAAGGGAGAAGCAGGGTTACATCTGAAATATTTAATGCTGGTAAAAGAATTGGTAAAACTATTACAATCTGCATTTTTGGTTTAGTTTTTGTTTCTAAAAATTACAGTTTTAGTTGTGTTAAAGACAATTTCTCTGCAGTTGTAAATCCTTGGAGCATCTGGCATGTGAAGAGAGAACGAGAGAGAGAGAGAAAATGAGAGAGAAGCATTAACATCATGGTACTGGAAGGATCTGGGAAGAAATACACAAATTAGTAATAAGGACATGTATGTCTAGCCATAGCTGGTGGAATATATAATCTAGACATTTAAAATCAAAAGTTAACCACTGACTTCAATGGGAGCAGAACTGAATCTCAGTTCACTATTTTTTATATTTCTGGAACTGGATGTTTTATCAACGGTGAGGGCATGTCTACACTAGAGATTTATTTCACATTATTTCAAAATAACAAGGCAAGTGTCCACAGAGCAAGAGCGTTATTTCAAAATTATTTTGAAATAATGGGCTTCTTTTTCCAAAATAATAAACCCTTATTTCACAAGGAATAATGCCCATTTTGAAGTAGCTATTTTGAAATAGGTTGAGTGTGGATGGTGCAGCTGTGCTTATTTCAAAATAATTGGCCTCCAGGGCTTCTCACAGCTGCCCTCGTGGCCACTCTGTCCACACCCCTCAAAACTCTAGTTTCCCTTCCCCTGCAGCCTTTAAAGATGCAGGTAGAAGGGAAAGGGCTTGTGGCATGGCACGGACCTTGCTTGCATGACACCACATAGCAGGACCCTGCACAGCCTTCTCTGCTGCCATGGCAAAGCCCAGTGCTCCTTCTGAGAAATCTATGGCTGCAAGCACATTGGCAGTCACCTCAGAAGACTCTGGCCAGGGGTGGACTGGTTCAAAAATCCTGGATCTCATAGAGGTCTGGGGTAAGGAGCTGAATCTCTGGGATCTCCACATCATGTGCCGCAATGTAGACATCTATGGCCAGATAGCCACAAGCCTGGGCCAGAATAAAAGAACAGTACCAGGCCTAAACCAAGGCCAGGGAACAAAGTTCCCAATCCGAAGCAGCACCCCAGACCTGCTGCTTTTATCAGCAGCTGGATGGCATCCTGGGAGGGGAGTAATCATGGATATCAGCCTGGACACATCCATCCTCAGCCTCCAGGAGGGTGGGGCTGTGGACCAGGAGGAGGAGGGGGAAGAGGAGCAGCAGGCCACCCTGGACATGATGCCTGCCAGCCAGAAGTTGATCATCAGCATGGAACCGTTCCCCTTCCCCTCCCAGGTTGTCTTCCAGGGCTCAGACGAGGCCAGAGAAGGCACTTCAGGTGAGTTCCATTACTTCCCCTAGACACACATGGGGGGAAGCAGCAGGCGGTGATATACTGCACGTTCCTTGCTCGGCCTTGGGATCACACAACAGCCTGTGCATGTGGGTACACATGGAGTGCCAGTCTGGAGCACACAGTCCCATGAGGCTGCCACATAGGAACCCGTCACTCCTTCTTATAAGGCTCCTGGAGAGGCTTGCTTACTCCAGCTTCCGTGGTGGGACACCTTCCCATGACAAGCCACCACTAAGGAATCACACAGCATGGATCCACACAGCAGTGCTGCACACCGCACAGGGTCATGCCAGCACTACAGCAGCATCTGCTCCCCAGTCAAGTATGGCAATGAGGAGGAGACCAATCCCCAGCATGGGAACCTGCCAGGGGGAAGAAGAGGAGAGGAATCCAGTAACACACTGTATGTCAAGAGGTCTTTGCTGCTCACACACACTTCCTCCAACATCCTCCCCACAGCGGGCAGGGATAGAAGTTCTTTCTCCTGGTCAAGTGTAGTGAGGCAGAGGACACTGATCCTGTGCATGGGAACCTGCCAGGGGGAGGAAGAGGAAGGGACCCAATAGCACTCTCTCCAGAAAGAGGACTCTGCCGCTCGCACACACCTCGCCCAACACCCTCCTCCCGTGGGTAGAGATAGAAGTTCTTCCTCTGTGGGACACCACCACTGCTTGACCCAGGGTGTCCAGCAGTCCCATTCCCCTTCCTGCCTGTAGGCTCCTGGTCTGCCCATAACCTTCTCATGCCTGCTTGTCCCTGGGACATGGGGGTAGCGAGTTCTCCTCTGAGATGTCCATGCCTCTGCAGTACAGTGCTCAGTGCATAGGCTACAGATGGCCTTGCTTGAAGCACATCACCATTGTTTGACCCAAAACCCTTGGTGTTGGCTGAGGTATTAACCAGGTCCACCACCTCCTGTACCATCAGCATATCCCTGCGAAAGCCACAGGAGGAGACTGCAGGATGACCTGGCGAGGCAACACCGCGAGTGCATACCCTCCAATGGAGTTATGAGCAGGAGGACCAGGGGTGGTTCACCTACCTGGAGGAGCGCTGTGCTGATCGGGAGCTGCACCGCACCATCTGGGAGCAGTTGTTCCAGAAGCATGAGACACTGTGTTTCACAGCACATGAGACAGTGTGACCTCTCAAACAGCTGAGGCATCCTGAGGTGCCCAAGGCAGGCTCCTGTTCCAGCCCCATCCCTGAGCTCCTCTGCCCCCTCCTCCTCTCCCCTCCTCTCTTCCTGCTCCTCCCCCCACTCTAGTCCCTCCCCAGCTATATTCCCCAAATAAAAATCACTGAGTTCATTGTTCCAAAACAAAATGTCTGGTTTATTTTATCTGCAGGAGAGGTGGGAGTGGGGCAGGGGAAGGGGGACTGGGGGAGGAAAGGTACAGAGGGGCAATGCAGAGACCCCTTGTGTGGAGCCACAGTGGAGAATCTTACAAGGGGCCTTGGCTGAAACTCCCCCTAAAGGCCTCCCAGATGCGCACAGCCCCCTGATGGGCTTGCTGATTGGCAGCAGTGTTCAGCTGCTCAAGTCCTGGTGAGCTGCTCTGCTTTTGCCTCCACTCTGGCAGGAAAGTCTTCCTCTTGTTCTTGCACAAGTTGTGGAGAACACAGCAGGCCTCCACCACCTGGGGGATGTTCCGGTCGCCAAGGTCCAGGCAGGTGAGGAGATACCAGAATCTCCCTTTGAGAAAGCTGAAATAATTCTCCACAACATGAGTCCAAACCCCTTCCCACAGTAGGAGCAACCCCAACTACTCCATCCCCGGCAGGGCTTTGTGAAGCCCAGACTGCAAAACCTGTAGGGATGGAGATTCCACCCTTCTCCATAGGGAACCCATTGCAGTGCTTTACCACCCTCCTAGGACAATAACAAGAGAGTCATGTCTGCATGAGCACGGCCCTGACAGTCAATCTCCCCACTGCTGTCTGGTGTGGCGAGCTTCCAAAGTGCAATGGTGACATGCTTCTGGAGGGGGATGGCACATCATATGCAGGTGTCCCATTGCTGCAGAGAAGGTGTGAGACACTTGCAGAGCTCCAGGAATGTGTCCTTCTGCATGCGGAAGTTCTGGAGCCACTGCTGGTCATACCACCACTCCATGATAATGCAGTCCCACCAGTTGGAACTGGTCTGGTGTCAGAAGTGGCAGTGCATGATGTGCTGGGAAGGATGGAGGGGACATTTGGAGTAAGAGGAGTGCCCAGGCCGGGGTGAGGAAGTGCCCCAGTCTGAGCTGGCGTCTTGGTCCTGCAGTGCCATGAGGGCAGCCTGCATTAACTGCACCAGAAGGTGCAGCAGGGAGTCTAAGAGCCTGACACTGCTTTGCAGCAAGTCCAGCTCCATGGTTGGAGTTCTGTGGCACCCGTGAGGGCAACCAGAGCATGTGGTGTGAGTTTGCTGTCCCTCAAGGAGGTAGGCAATGGAAAAGGGTCTCAGACACAGCTGTAGAGGGGAGTCCCTTTAAACACAATCCTCAGATAGCTTCAGGCAGCAGCCACAGGAAATGGCTGCTGTCCTGATGCCCTGCCCGCAGTGCTTCTGGGGACCTTAAATGTGATTCAGGCTCCAATCCATGTGGATGCGCTATTTTGATATAGATCTGTGATACTTTGATGGGGATTTGTGGTGTGGCTACGTTATTTCGAAAAAGCTATTATTCTGAGTTGTTATTATGAAAGTTGTTATGGAATAACTTTGTAGTGTAGACGTAATTCTGTTAGTGTTCTGTTACGTAATTTACTAGGAAGGTCAATGGGGGGTTCTGCTTAAAAATAGATGGCAAAAATAGCTGTAAATTCTTTATTTGATAGCTAAGTCTGAACAGTATGTTTTCTATATTAAGGCTAAATTGCACCTTTACAATCTGTTGTAATTTAGGGGATGTATTTAAATTCAAAATTAAAAAATACTGACCTATATAGGACCTTAGGCATCCTGACAGATTATTATTAATGTACTACATACAATAAAATTCAAGCAGCTCAAAATAATGACAGTAGGAACTCTGCCAGCCAATCACTTACACAGACCTTTTTTACACCTTCCATCTCTGTGGAAAGCAATTATTCAGGCTGCTCCAGAAACACAAAGAGACAGCTGTCCCAGGAGCATAGGAGTGAATCAGTTGTGACTCTGATATTTACAGGTTGTTCTCTGGATTTCCTCTTCCTTCCAGGAAGAAGTAATCTGCTATGATCTTTTCCAGTTGCAGCTCGCTCCACCTCCACATTAAAGGGGGAGGAGCCAAGACTTTTGTACTTTGTGTCATTGGTTTCTATTGGCAGTGTGTCTTCATCCCTGAAGCCATAACACTAATTTTAAAGCAGCACGTCCCAATAGAAACATTAGGGAGCTAGTTGTGATAAAATACCAGTGGCCCCAAAGGTGTTGCAGTTCACTGGTGATTTCTACCCTCACTGTGGCAGTTTTTCTGTATAAAGATAATACATAATTTCAGTAATTGGGCTGATCAGTTGGCAGTGAACTATAAGGGGGGTGAAAGTGGGTCTAAGTGCATTTGGTATAATGAGCTCTATTCCAAAGAGGACTATATCAAAGAACTCGCTGATTAACAAACCATTAGTGCATGTCAGAAGGGTGCACATGGACTGCAGCATTAGTGTAGCATCCACACTGAAAATGCATAATTTCAACAGAAAATTGAAATAACGGATGGCTTTTTCTGACGGCGGTAAACCTCATTCTACGAAGAATAAGCCTTTTTCCAAAAAAGCTTTTTCAGAAAAAGATGTGTGTGGACACGGAAGAAGGAGTTATTTTGAAAAAGGAGGCCTCCAGGAAATAACACAGGTGCCCTGCAGGCCACTCCATCCATACTTATCACAACTCTATAGTTCCTGTCTGCCAGCGGCTCTTAAAGCTGCAGACACAGGGGACAGGCTTGTGGCAGGAAGCAGGCTCTGCGAGCTTCCAGAGCCAGCACAGCCAGGCAGGGTCCAGAAAAGGCATGCACTGTCCTGGTCTGGGGCAGAGAACCTGGCCCTCGTGGAGGTATGGTGCAACTAGGAGAACCTCCAGGATCTCCGCTCCAGACAGCTCAATGCCAACATCTATGGCCAGATGACTGACAGCCTGTCCACAAGGAGCTACACCAGGACTCTGGAGCAAAGTTAAGGAACTCTGGCAGACCTACACCAGGGCGAGGAAGCACAGCTCATGCTCTGGGGCAGGACCCCGCTCCTGCCCGTACTACGATGAACTCCACCACATCCTGGGTGGCTGCCCCTCGCCAACCCCTGGTCATTGACTCAGGGCTGGAAATGCCCATCATTGCTCACCCGGAGGAGGAAGAAAGAGGAGGAGGAGGAAATGTCAAGCAGGGTGACCACCATCACCCTGGAGCTGGTACCCCAGGGCCTGGATGTCTCCCAGGCATCTTCCAAGGCCAGGAAGGGAACATCAGGTGAGTGCTCTTAGTTTTTCACACACACAGGATGAAGGTGGTGGGTGTTGAGGGGCGGTGGTGCGATGGTTGCTTGGCCTTCTTGGCCTGGCCATTGCGCTGCAGTCCGTGCATGTGGAATCATAGAATCATATAATCCTAGGGCTGGAAGAGACCTCAGGAGGTCATCGAGTCCAGCTCCCTACCCAAAGCAGCACCAATCCCAACTAAATCATCCTAGTCAGTGCTAGTCTGTGCCACACAGCCCCAGGAAGCAGCTCCGGAGCACCCCTGGGCTCTTGATCACAGGCTCTGACACCCCTGGGGTCTGACACCCTCCCACCACCAGCCACCACTAGAAAGAGGCCGGGGACAAAGGCACATGCCCACCCGCACACAGACTCTGGAGTGCACACATGGGCATGCCAGCACGCTCAAGGCAACATCCACTCCTGGGGACAGCGCTGCCAGGCACAGGTGTGTGTGTGTGTGTGTGTGGTCCCATGGAAGCCCAGGGAGCTCAAGGCTCCTTACCTGGTTATTGGATCTCAATGTGGCCAGACAATTCCCTTGTCTGATTGTCTGTGGCATGTGGTGGGGGAGGGAGGGGAGGCAGGAATCATGGTCCCCTGGGGACCTCTGGGCCCCTCTGAGGCAGGGCCCGCTGTCCAGGACACACACGGCTTCTCTCCTGGGACATCATAGAATCATAGGGCAGGAAAAGACCTCAAGAGGTCATCAAGTCCATCCCCCTGCCCAAAGCATGGTCAATCCCAACTAAATCAACCCAGCAAGGGCTTTGTCAAGCCAAGACTTAAAAACCTCTAGGGATAGAGATTCCACCACCTCCTTAGATAACCCATTCCAGTACTTCACCATCCTCCCAGTGAAATATTTTTTCCTAATATTCAACCTAGACCTC
This sequence comes from Rafetus swinhoei, assembly GCA_019425775.1. NCBI lineage: Eukaryota > Metazoa > Chordata > Testudines > Trionychidae > Rafetus > Rafetus swinhoei. Next base: position 29,881,541 of record CM033443.1, on the reverse strand, counting down.
CCAATCTGTAACTTGAAACCACTGCTCCTTGTTCTGCCATCCGTCACTACTGAGAACAGCCTCTCTCCATCTTCTTTGAAACCTCCCTTCAGGAAGTTGAAGGCTGCTATCAAATCCCTCCTCACTTTTCTCTTCTAGGGTATGTCTACGCTACAAAGTTAATTCGAACTAACAGCCATTAGTTCGAATTAACTTTAATAGGGGCCACATGTACAAACCGCTAGTTCGAATTTAAATCGAACTAGCGGAGTGCTTAATTCGAACTAGGTAAACCTCATTCCACTTAATTCGAACTAGTTGGAGGCTAGCCCTTCCCAGGTTGCCCTGGTGGCCACTCTGGGCCAAACCAGGGGAAACTCTTTTGCCCCCCTCCCGGCCCTGGAGCCCTTAAAGGGGCACAGTCTAGCTACAGTGCTTGTACCAGCTGCAAGCCTGCCAGCACCCAGCCAGCAGACCCTGCACCTGGCACGGCATGAGCCAGCCACCCGCTGCCCCCCAGCCCTCCGCCTCTTCCCAGGACCAGGCTGGCGGCTCCCAGGAGCCTGCCCGGGGCCGCAAGAGGCGGGCGCCCGCCCGCCTGGTCTAGTGCAGAAATCGTGGACCTCATCGAGGTTTGGGGGGAGGCCTCCAACGTCCATGATCTCCGCACTAGGTACAGGAATGCGGGCCGTCTAGGGCAGTATAGCTGCCAGCCTGGCCACCAAAGGCCACATGCGAACCCAGGAGCAGGTTTGCATGAAAATCAAGTTGGTCCAGTGAGACCCCCTACCCTGAGCCCTGAGCTTAGAACATAAAAATAGCAGCCTGTGGCAAGTGCAGCCGGGCTGATGGCCGAGTGCTGTGATGTACCGAGTGTGGGCACTCAGGGCACTCCAAGACAGGACTGCTTTGCTGTCCCTCATCGAGTTAGACAAGCAAGCGGGGAACCCTGAGAACTGTCTGTCCGGGGTTGGGGTCGGGTCCCTTTAAGCACAGCCCTCGGCTAGCCTGAGGCAGCAGCTCCACACTCTAAGTCCTAACCTGATGCTCTGCCGGCACTGGTTCCAGCCAACCTTAACTTCGGTTCAGGGTCCACTCAATGTGGGGATGCTATTTCTAATTAGCAAAACACTAATTTGAATTAGTTTTAGGTCTAGATGCACTAATTCAAATTAGCTTATTTCGAATTAACTAATTTGAATTAAGTTAGTTCGAATTAGTGCTGTAGTGTAGACATACCCCTGCAGACTAAATAATCCCAAATCCCTCAACCTCTCCTCAAAGTTCATGTGCTCCAGCCCCTTAATCATTTTGGTTGCCCTCCACTGTCCTCTGCCCCAATAACTGTTGTGCTCAGCTTACTGATGAGGGCAAAGGCCTCAGGGATGACTGACCACCTCTCATTATTCTCCCCAGCCAGACCAGCTGTGACTGTAGGGTGATCGACAACATCCGAGCTAGCCCCCTGACTTGAGCGGAGCTCCTCTGTCCGTCCTCTGGGACATGCAGCAGATGCTGGCCCAGAAGGTCTGGGATAACTCACAGTGGCAGGCCCAGATGTGGACCGAGCTGCTGCAGCCAGGCCACAACATGTATGCAACCGTCTGGGAGATGATGGCTTCCCCTGAACCAGTCCCAGTCCCTGCTCCAGTCCCTGCCCCTTCCCATGCCAGCTCCATTCCGCCATCCATGCCAGCCCCTGCCCCCATTCCCATGCCTGTCGTCCCCCTGCCTATCCCCCCTGTTCTCCCAGGACCCCCCTACCCTTGAGGTTGTAGAGGTCCCGGGACACAACATGGAACGAGCACCCGAACTACACACCAGTCTCCGCCCCAACTCTAAGCCGCTCCTGCTGCTCCAAGGTTCTCACCTCCCTCCCCATATCCAGGTTCTCAGCCCCCCTCCTCCCCAGTTACTTTTATCCCAAATAAAAAACCAAGGAGTTATTTTTTTGAAAACCAAACAGTAGGTTTTTTTGGGTCTGCAGGGAAGGGGAATATGTAGGGGGGGAAAGGAGGGGTTGTTGTGGGAAAGGCAGAGAGGGGCAAGGTACAGGCCCCTAGTGGGGAGGGCCTGGGGAGAGTTACTGGGGTCCTTGAGAGAAATTCTTCCTCAGGGTCACCTGACGGGCCTGGTGAATGGCAGCTGTGCATGGCTGCTCAAAGGCCTGTCCTTCCTGATTGGCCTGTCCCCCCCCACCCCCCCGGGAAGGAAGGCCTCCCCCTTCCTCTCCATGATGTTGTGGAGAACACAACATGCAGAGATCACCTGGGAGATGTGATTCCCCCACATTGAGGTGGGTCAGAAGGCACCTAAACCGTGCCTTCAAGCACCTGAAGGCACATTCGGCCTGTAAGCAGGCCCTGCCCAGGTGCCATTGAAGCGGTCCCTGCTTTGGCCCAGTTGACTAGTGCAAGACTTCATAAGCCACAGCATTAGGGCCGCGTTCCCCATGATGCACAGTGGCAACTCAATGTCCCCAACCACGATGTTGCACTGGGGGAAGAATGTGCTAACCTCCAGCTTGTGGTAGAGGCTGGAGTTGCAGAAGACGTGGGCATCATGCACCTTCCCTGACCAGCAAATGAAAATGTCCGTGAACTGTCTGCGGTGGTCGACCAGGGCCTGCAGGACCATAGAAAAGTATCCCTTGCAGTTTATGTACTGCATGGCCCTGTGGTTGGGGGCTTGGATGGGGTTGTGGGTTCCATCTATAGACATCCCCCCCGCAGCTGGGGAAGCCTAGGGTAGCAAATCCGGCCATGATGGGGTCTAGGTCTCTCAGGAGGGTGACTTTGTGTAGCAGGATGGTGTTAATGGCCCTCGCCTCCTGCAGAAGGAGACAAAGACACAAAACAAAGAATCAAAGGGGGTGCCTGTGTCCTTGGGAGGTCCCCAAGCCCTCTTTCCCTCTCCCCCCCACAAACACCCTAGCAGCTACCCCCTATTAAGTCCCCCCAGCAGAGCTGTGTGAGGGCAGAACTGCAGAACCCCCAGAGACAGGGCTTCCCCCCTAGGCCACCCCCGCACCCCAAACCTATGTTTTCCTAGGTTTCCAGTACTCCCCCCTCCAGGGACTGCAACCCAAGAGTGCCTTACCTGCTTGAGGAGGTCCCCAATGATCGACTTTCTCACACCAAACTGGTTGCCCACAGACTGGAGAATTTCCAGATGGCGATGGCAACCCACTTCTTCAGGGGGATGGCAGGTCACATCTACTTAAATGGTAGAAATGGTAGTGGTTCTATGGTCACTATTGAAACATAAACAGCATTTAACCATTTTCAACACTTATACCTTGATAAAAGCCAACACTCAGGCTACATCTACACTACAAGGTTTTTGTGCAAAAATGGCTGTTTTTGCACAAAAACCTGTGGAGCGTCCACACCTCAAATGCACTTTTGCTCAAGTAAATTGGCAGTAAAATGGCAGAACAGAGGGCTTTTACCGGTGTTGGTAAACCTCCTTTTACGAGGCATAACTCCTTTTTGCTCTACAGCTGTTGCGCAAAAAAACATGTGTGGACACAGGGGTTTCTTGTGCAAATAGAGCCTATGCAAAAAAGCACAGATGCTCTGATGGCCATTCTGTGCATGGCAATCAGAGCTGTCTTGCTCAAGAGCATCCATGCAGTGTGGATGCTCTCTTGCACAAAAGCACATCGCAAAAGCGATGCGTTTTGAGGTGTAGACGTGCTTTTGCACATGAAGTTTTTGTGCAAGAACTCTTCCCTCAAAAGATTTCTTGGGCAAAAACCCTGCAGTGTAGATGTACTCTCAGATAAAAAGTTCTAAAGTGATTTAAATGTACGTCTACACTTCAACACTATTTTGAAATAACTAGTGCTATTCTGAAATAACTTAAACCACATCAACACAGCAGGCAGTTATTTTGAAATAGTGTCAAAATACTGTCAAACTGGACGACTTCTTACTCCAACTCCTGAAACCCTCATTGTACAAAGAATAAGGGAAGTCAGAGGAAGAGTGCTCTATTTCGAAATAAGTGCTGTGTACACAGTCCCAATTTTGAAATAAGCTATTTCAAAATAAGATACACAATTGATGTAGCTCAGTTTGCATAGTGTGGCAGCCTGAGGGCAGTGGGCTGCCAAGGCCTCATGGAGGGCAGATATGCGGGGACTATTTGGTGTCCAGGAAGTGGGCGGGCGTTAGCCCACCCACTTCTAAAGGACCTTCCCCCAGCCTACAGGGAGGGTCCACAGAGCCCAGAAAACCAACTGATTACGTGGGACAAATAATGACAAAACAGGAAGGGGTGTGAGGGTCAAAGGGCTAAAACGAGGGAACCGGATGGGGATACCGAGCAGAGAACCCCGGACAGGTTTCGAGAGAGCCAGTGGACGCCGCCCATTGGAACTCTGCCCAGATACGTGAGCGGATACAACAACGGAAATAGGCCCCACAGTCGCAGGCCTCTCCCCTGGCCAACCTCTTCTCTCTGGTTTTATAGATTGCCAATTTGGCCATAGCCAGGAGGAGGTTGACCAGGAGGTCCCGCGACTTTGTGGGGCCACGGATGGGGTGTGTGTAAGTTAACAAGTGGGGGGAAAGTGCAGCCTCAACAGGAGGTTCTGGAGGAGCCAAAAGAGGGGATGTAACCTGGCGCACTCTAGGTATGTGCGCGCCAGGGTCTCCCTCACACCACAGAAGAGGCAAGTGTTGGGAATGGGGGTGAACCGCGCCAAGTACACGCCCGTGCTCACCGCCCCATGCAGGATTCTCCAGCAGATGTCCCCAGTGGGCCGTGGAATCAGGGTCGAACAGAGGCTGGCCCACCGGGGCTCCCCACCCTCTATTGGTGGTAGGAGATCCCGCCACTTGGTGTCTGGGCGGGACACAAGGGTGGGGAAGTGGAGTGTGTGAAGCACGAGCAGGTACAGCTGACTCTTTGGCGCGGTTCGGAAGGGAACCGGCTGCAACGCGAGCAGCTGGCTCGGGTGACAAGGGGGAGGTGGTTGGGAAGGTATGCAGGACTGAGGGCCAATGGAGAGATCGGGAGGGCCGGGGGTGAGGGGTGGGCGGGGTGCACTCTCTCGCAGGATCTTGTTGAGATAAAGCCAAGCAGTGGGCGGCAAAGCGTCCTTCACCTCCTGAAGTACGTGCTGGGGAGTACATAGGATGGAGAGTCACATGCGCTGGGCGAGTGCCTGAGGATCCACCCAGTCTCCCCGGTCGTAGTCCAGGAGGTCTCCGAGTCTGGTGACTTCTGCCAGGACCAACCTCTGGCGCACCAAGGGGAACTCTGCCGCCTGCACACGTAGATGAGGGTTGTGTAGCAGGGGCTCCACGAGGAGGTCTGCCCCCACGGTGGCTCCCAAGGACCTGGTCGCTGCAAGCAGCTTCCAGGTCCGGAGGAGGTCTTGGTAGAAGGCCGGCAACCCGGAGAGGTCTCGCGGAAGACCTCTCAAATAAAGGAGCTGCCGGTCATATCGGAGCCCTCGGAAGCAGCGAAGGAAAGCGTGCGCAAGCGTGCTCCACGCCAGACTACCTGCATCAAATAGGAGTCTCTGTAGGGCCTGGAGGCAGAGGATGTGAACCCGCATGCACAAACATGTCAGGCCCTGCCCTCCCTCCTCCAGGGGGAGATGGAGAACCCCTGCAGAGACTTAATGCAGTCCTGGACAGAAGAACCGGAGCATGAGCTGTTGGATACGGGCCATGAAACCCTGGGGCGGGACCCAGGGTGTTGAGACGGTGCCAGAGCATGGACAGGACCAATTGGTTAAGTACCAGTGCTCTCCCACGCAGGGGAGAGGCACCGGAGCAGTCCTGTCCACCTCTGCAACGGCTCAACCACCCTGGACTCTAAACCTTGCCAGTTCTCTGGCGGAGAGGGATGCGTGGCAGAAAGAAGAACGCCGAGATAGAGCAGCGGACCCACGCTCCACCTAATGGCCTGAAGCGCGGGTGGGAGGGAGCCTGCCTGCCACCCGGCCCCTACCACCAGGCCAAAGCTCTTGACCCAGTTGACCCGGGCAGAGGAGGCTGCCAAGTAAGTAGACGGCTTGGCAAGCCTCCACCCACACCAGGTCTCCTGGGTCCTGGACCACGAGGAGCATGTCGTCAGCATATGCCGACAGGACCAGCCTCGTCTCCAGCTCACGGATCACCAACCCCGTCAACCTCTTGCGAAGGAGAAGGAGGAAGGGCTCTATGGCCAGAGTGTAGAGCTGGCCTGACAGCGGACAGCCTTGACGTACTCCCCGCCCAAAGCTGACCGGTGCGGTCAGGGTCCAGTTGAGCTTGACCAAGCACTCTGCGGAGGCATACAGCACCGGGAGAAACCCCACAAAATGGGACCCGAAGCCGAAGGCCCGCAGGGTGCCCAGGAGGTACCCGTGGTCCATCCGGTCGAACGCCTTCTCCTGATCCAAGGACAGGAGGGTGAACGACAGACCGTCCTTACACCCGAGCTCTAAGAGATCCTGGACCAGAAAAAGGTTGTCAAAGATGGTTCAGCCCGGGACGGTATAGGTCTGGTCTGGATGGACCACGTCCGTCAGTACGGACTTCAACTTTAGGGAGATGGCTTTGGCAACGATTTTATAGTCGGTGCTGAGGAGCGAGACGGGACACCAATTCTTCAGATCACAGAGGTCCCCCTTCTTGGGCAGCAAGGCGATCAGGGCTCGACTGCATGATAAAGGGAGGACCCCGCTCTCCAAGGACTCGGCCCAGATGCTAGCAAGGTCCAGGCTGAGGACGTCCCAGAACACGTGGTAGAACTCCACGGTCAGCCTGTCCATGCCCGGGGATTTATTGGTGGGCATGAGACAGAGGGCTTCCAAGAACTCGGCCAGAGAGAGAGGCAGCTCCAGCTGGTCCCGGTCGCCCGCGCTGACCGTCGGGAGTTCGTTCCAGAGAACCCTGCGGGAGTCGGCATCGGTCGGATCCGGGGAGAAGAGAGAGGAGTAGAAGGCACGAGCCCTCTCGCGCATCTCCACCGGATCTGTGAGGGGGGCGCGATCCTCTGCCAGAAGGCAGACGATGTGCTTTTTAGCTCCCCTCTTTTTCTCCAGGGCATAGAACAAGCGGGAGCCTCAATCCATCTCCCGAAGGAGATGGATGCGAGAACGAACAAAGGCACCCCGGGCTCAAAGGTCCTCGAGGGCCCGGAGTTCCTCCCGCTTCTCCCAGTACGCTCCGCAGAGGGGCGGATCCTCAGGGCCGGTGGCCAGCTGCCTCTCTAGCTCTAAAACCTCCCATTCCAACTGCTCTATCACCGCGTCCCTCTGCCGGCTGGCCCCCCAGGCATAGTCACGGCAGAAGAGCCGCGTGCGCACCTTCCCCACATCCCACCACCGCCGCGCCGAGGGAAAGGTGCACCGCCTCCCGCGCCAGGCCAGCCAGGACTCCAGGAAGGATGCTACGAAGCCCACGTCCTCCAGCAGGCTGTTATTGAAATGCCAATAGGCCGGCCCCGGCCTCTCTGAGGAAAGAGAGGCCCGTATGGCCACCAAGTGCTGGTCTGAGAAAGGGGCCGGCCAAATGCTGGAGGAGTGGGCCCGGAAGAGATGATGACGAGACAGATAAACGCGGTCCAACTGGGAGTGGAAAGACCGACGACCCACCACCTGGACGTAGGTAAACACCGTTTCCTCGCCCAGGTGGAGGTCTTGCCAGATGTCCACCAGGGAGTGATGGTCTATTATCTCCCTGAGGACGTCCGTGGTGGCTGGGCACTGCTCGAGCCCCGTACGGTCCCGTTCCTCGAGGGTGCAGTTGAAGTCCCCGCCCAGGACCAGACACTTGCGAGGATCCAAAGAGCCGAGGAAGGCAGACGCCCGCTGATAGAAGCAGAGCCTCTCCGGGACGGACATCAGGGCGTAGATGTTGACAAGATTTAATATCAGCTCTTCCATCCGAACCCGGAGATGCAGCAGGCGACCCTGCACGACCTCGGCGGTCCCCAGCACCTCAGGCTGCAGGTTCCGGGAGAACAGGGTAGCCACCCCGGCTTGACGGGCCGACAGGTGGCTAAAATAAACCCTGTCCCCCTACTCCAGCCGCCAGCTAGCCTCGGTGGCCAAAGCTGTGTGGGTCTCCTGTAGGAATATGACAGAGTACCCCCCTTTCCGGACGAAGGAGAGTACCTGACACCTACGGAGACCCGACCCACAGCCCCGGGTGTTCAGAGTGGCAAAGATGAGCGGCGGCATCGAGAGGGCTGGGGAAGATCCTCATCGGCAGGAGTGCCAGCGGACCCCATTGGGCCCCGCAGCAAACCGTGACCATACCCAAAAGTGAGCAGGGCATCATGGAAGCTGCGGACCCGCTGGTAAGCCGTGGCCTCCCGCCGCCCAGTCCCTTTACCCTCCCCCAAGAGGGCCCTTACTGTTTGTAAGATGAGATGAAAATCTCCCCAGCGCTGACGGGCGAGAGCGACTTTGGTCTTGGAGCCACGGATGTCTTCCAAGAAAGCAGGCATCTCGCCCTTCAGCGCATCTGGCGTCGGGGCCTCGGGCCCTCGAACACCTTGGGGCCAGACCCCTCTGTGAGCCCCGCGACCCATCGACACGGGGTTGCAGGGCGTCTGAGGTCCCTGCTGGGAGGACAGTGGTGGAGGGAGATCAGCTCCAGATGTGCTGGGAGCAGGAGAAGCGAAAACCACCTCCCAGGGCTAAACGTGGCAACCCCAGGGGCGGCAGTAACAGAGTAAGGGGAGGAAAAGAGCCAGGGGACAAGGGCAGCGTTGGGAGGGCAAGGGTAGATGGGGGCTGGGCAGCAGAGGAAAGGGATACCTCCCCCTGAGGTAGGTCCTGCCCGAGTCCCGTCACTGACCCCGCCGCCCTCTCCTTCACGGGCCCAGCCTTACCGTTTTTGGCAGTGGCAGCAACAACACTCGCACACTCGTCTGGGCCCTGCGGAACCCAAGCGGGATTGACGATGGTCACGGTTGGAGGAGGGGCGACCCCAGGGTCTGGACCGTCAGGGCCACCGGCGATGGTAGGGCCGGTGCCCTCCTGGGCGTTGGGGGTCCTGGGTGCCTCTCCAAACTGGGCCAGGGGGCAGTCCCTTTGGACGTGTCCTGTCGCCCGACAGAGAAAACACTGGGCCTCCCCCATGGTGTAGTACACCCGGTACCAGGCCCCTTGATGGGGCACCAGAAATGACCCTTCAAGGGCTTCTCCGCCATGTCCCACCGGCAGTAGTTGGATTTGTACCTGCTGGAGAAAGGAAAGGACGTGGCGGAGGGTAGGGTCTTTACAGCCGAGAGGAAGGGGACTCAGGACTGACAGAGGCCTCCCCAGGGTGGAGAGGAAAGGCAGTAGGGCGGCATTGGGGAGGAAGGGAGGAACAGAGGACAAAACTACCCATACGCCCAGGTCCTCCAAAGGCTCGAGGGGAACGTGGACTCCCCCCACTGCCAAACCCCTTTCCACCACCTCCTGGGTGGTGGCCTCGGACGCCAGGAAGAATACCACGTTCCCGAACATCTTAGAGGCCGCCACCACGGCCGCGGGCCCCACCACGCGTGCCAACGCCCGCACATAGGTCTCCACGTGGGGCGAGGCCGACACCAGGAGACAACGGACCCCGTGCCTCCTGGTCAGGGTGGGAAAGGGGCCGTGGCTGCCGGGGATGGTATTCCGGGAGGCGGCTTGGGAGGCGACAGGTGGGGGGGTGGCGACTACCTGGGCGTACGCCCTGGGGCCCCGGGACACCGTTGCCCCCAGAGCTGGTGGAAGGAACAGGGGAGCGGGAAGGAGGGGGAGCCGCGACCAGTATGTGGGTCGCGGCCGGGGAGTGAGCCCTCGCCTCAGGAGGTTTTGCCTTCCGGGCGGGGCTCTTGCCCTTCTTGGTCCCCCGGCCCTTCCTACCCTTCAGGGGAGGTTCTTCAGAGGTGACTGGAGGCGCCATGGTAGAAGCGGTCGAGGCCCCGGGGTCCTCGTCCATGTCCGCCCCCTTTACCATAGTGACGGGGGGCCCGGCAGCCTCAGAGGAGTAGTTGTTTTTAGGGAGGGGTGGGGAAGGTTGCGCAGGGGTGTCATCGGACAACCCCTTCATTGTGGTCATAGGTAGGGAGGAAAATACAAAACAAACAATTAGGGGAGAACCAAAAACACATGGGGAGGGAACAGGGAGGGAAAGAGAGGGGAGGAAGGAGATTTACCAATCCCCCCCACTAGGCTGGAAGTGGGGTGGGAGGGTGATAATTCAGAAAAGGGAAGGGGAAAAGGTGTAAAGAATACAGCTCCCAGCACAGAATGGAAAGAGTGGCTCCTCCGGCTGCACTGGGGAGATGAGGGGTAAATAATCATTCAAAGGACATGGGGACAAGTAAAGCTGTGTGTGTGGGAAGAGTAACTAAAAGGAGGGGGAAGCTCAAGCGCCCAACAAAAGAAAGGGGGGGGCATCGGCACCCAAAAGGGTGGATAGGACAAGCAGTGGAGTGGGAAGGCAGGCAGTGAGAAGATGCCTGTTCAAGGGCGGGAAGAGGGAGGAGACACTGCTGGGGGAAAGGGAAACTGTGTACCCACAGGCACCTGAGCAGCAGGCCCACAGTACCTGCTGCAAGGCCCAGAAGAGCAGAGAAGGGCAAGGAGAGAAGCAGTGAGGCCGAGAGTGGAAAGGCCCCTACAGCAACTGGGGCGTGGAGAGGGAGCAGCAGGAGAAGCGTGAGGGCCGATGAACCATGGGGAGGTAAACCACCCCCTGCCCTCAGCACCCCAAAAGAGCTGCACCAGCCCCCACACAGGAACCCTGATGGAAAGGGCCCCTAATCTCCCCTCCCCAGCACCAGGCAGGCTGTGGGGAGAAAGAAACCCCAGGGGCTGCTTTAAAGCAGCCCCCTTACCGTCTCTTCTTTGGGGAGAGCAGCAGCAGCAGGAAAGGTGAAGGTCAGGCCTGCCAAGGTGGAGAAAAAGGGGGTCAAAATAGACCCCCAAGAAAATGGGAGGGGGCTCCCCCACCCCACCCAAAGGCAGGGCAGCAGAGACCCACCCACCCCCCTGCACCCAGCACCCTCAGCACCAAATAGCTGAGGTGAAGGGGGGAAAAGCTGCCTGCAAAAAGGCAGGTGGAAAAAGGGGCCTGGCCCAGAATGTAGAGGTAGCCAGGGCCCAGTTGCCACAACAGCAGCAGCCCCCCTCCACAGACACCCCCTCCCAAAAAGGAAGAAGGGTGCAGGAGAAAGTGCAGCGCCCTGAGAACAGGGCGCTGCAGATGAGCTGGAGCTGGGTATATGGTTTTATGTTTCCTGAGTAGGCTGCTAAAGACTGTGGCCCAGCCAGACACACCTGAAGCCCATCTGGCATCAGCCTGAAGGGAAAGCTAATTGGAACATCTGCAGCCAGTTAAGATGAATGAGAGGGTCCAGCTGGTGGAGAGCGCCCCTCCCCCATGGCCTTGCTGGGCATGCTCACTGGTGAGCCGCACTATAAAAGGCCCTGAGCCAGCTTACTTGGGAGGGATAGCCAAAGGGGAAGGACTGGCAGAACCAGTTCCTGATTCAGAGGAGTCCACACAGCTGGAACCAATACCTCAGCCGCTACAACCTCAACAGCAACTGCCTCAGCCCCAGCCTCTGTGACAACCCCAGCCCCAGAGGCCATGGAGAGGTACGACTGCAGGAGAACTGTGGGGAGGTAGGAAGCAGCCTAAGGCAGGGAGGGATGTCAAGTCTTGCTCCACGGCATCAGGGAGGAGGTACTGCAGGAAGGGTTGGGGAAGTGGCCCAGGGAAGGGCTGCTGCTCAGGGGGGCAAGGGCCAAGCTATACGGCCCGCTCGGGGCTGTTCCCTCCCATAGGGCCCTGGGCTGGAACCTGGAGCAAGTGGGTGGGACCGGGTTCCCCCCAACCTTCCCCGTGGCTAGAAAGGCCAGTAGGGAATGGAAAAAGGACACTGGACTGGTCAATGATGAAAAGGGCTCTGGTAGCGGGGTACCCCTGACTTTATGGCAGTATTAGGGACACCGTGAGCCTCTGAGGCACACAAAAACCCACCAGGAAGCGCAGCACCTTGCAGGAGGCATAAAGGATCTGTCAAAAAAGGCTTTCTTTCTCGACAGATCCCCCTCTAGACTGCCACTTTTTGCTGGCAAAGTGCTGAGTCAGCAAAACACAGCAGCCATTTTTATGCAAATTAGGCACGGGATATTTAAATCCCTGCCTCATTTGCAATGTCGACCTGCCTAATCTGCTGACAGAGGGATGCAGTCTAGACATACCCACAGTGTCTTGGTACTCTCCACTGTCAGAAAGACTGTGACTACAGTACTCTTTGATTATCTGCTACACAAGATTGCACTTTGCTTGCTGCTAGAATTCCAACATGGTTTTAGGCCAATGCAAAGATAGATAATGATATTTGTAGACAATCAGATACTATGGAAAAGCAGAAAATGGCAAAAGGACCTTCATGCTGTATTTACTGCTAAAGCATTTTACACCATCAGTAGACCTGGGTTTTGGCAATTATTATGCAAGTTGGTTATCCAGAAAAAATCTGAGACAGTTTCATGAGGGAATGCTCAGTGAGGATGTATAGATAGTTTTCTGTCTCACCAATTTCCTTCCTCTGATGGGATTAAACAAGGTGACATAAATGGTCTATTCATGTTTAATCTTTTTCAATGCCGCAATGCTCGATAATGCTACAAGGGTCCTATGTCTACACTTGCAAGTTTTGGCGACATGCAAATGATGCAAAAAATGAGAACTCACCAAACTGTTTTTTCTGGTACCCACTGTCAACTACTCATGGAGGGTACGTCTAGACTACACCTCTCTGTCGACAGAGAGATGTAGACTAGGCACGTCGAAATTGCTAATGAAGGAGGGATTTAAATATCCTGTGCTTCATTAGCATAAACATGGCCGCCGCTTTTTTTTCAAAACGGAGCTTTTTTCCAAAAAACCTGGCAGTCTAAACACGGATCTCTCGAAAAATAAACCTGTTTTTGAAAGATCCTGTAAACCTCATTTTTTGAGGAATGTATTCCTCATTTTTTTTGAGGAATACAGGATCTTTCAAAAAAGGGTTTATTTTTCGACAGATCCACGTCTAGACTGCTGTTTTTTTCGAAAAAGCTCTGTTTCAGAAAAAAGCAGCGGCCATGTTTATGCTAATGAAGCACGGGATATTTAAATCCTTGCTTCATTAGCAATTTCAACATGCCTAATCTACATCTCTCTGTTGACAGAGAGGTGTAGTCTAGACAGCTGGTCACATCTGTAATTCCCTCATCAACAGCAAGAGTAAGGCATTGTGTATATGTATTCCACAGAGTCTTGCATCACCTTTACTCACTAAACCCTGTGGAAATACGCACCATAGTGCTAGGCATGTTGGGAACATGAAAAATATCCCGTCAGCCCCTCCTGTCTTCCCAGACATTTCCAGACATTACTTTCATGTCAACTCAAGCATCTGAGAAAACATGGGTTCCAGACTTCTGGCCCTTGTCATGAGCAGTGTGCATAAGGCATCATGCATTGCAGCATACATACATATGGACCTACAAGTAGAGGATAATGACGCGTCAGATTAAGAATCAGATTTGGATTCAGAGGGCTATGATGGACCTGGTATGCACAGTGGATCATTTTTTTGGGCTAGGGAAACCAGCTCTGAGTGGTGGAATTGCATTGTCATGCCACTGTGGGATGAAGAGCAGTAGCTACACAACTTTCAGATGTGTAAAGTAAACTTCCTGGAGCTATGTGCCCAGCCTTATCCGAGAGGCATAAGGATCTTGCGCAAAAAGGTTTTTTTCTGCAAAACAGAAGCGACTACACTGCTTCTTTTTGCGCAAAACCCCCTTGCGCAAAAAGAATCTGCAGAAAATATGCTAATGACATCACAACTGCCACAAAAATGTGTAGTGTAGACATAGCCCTAGTGAAATAGTTTTTCCTAATATCCAGCCTAGATCACCCCCACTGCAACTTGAAACCATTGCTCCTCGTTCTGTCATTGTCACTACTGAGAACAGCCCCTCTCCATCTTTTTTGGAACTCCCCTTAAAGGCTGCTATCAAATCCACCTCACTCTTCTCTTCTGCAAACTAATCTCAAATCCTTCAGCCTTTCCTCATAGGTCATGTGCTCCAGCCCCCTAATCATTTTGGTTGCCCTCCGCTGGACCCTCTCCAATGTGTCCACATCCTTTCTGTAGCGGGGGGGCCCAGAACTGGACGCAATACTCCAGATGTGGCCTCACCACTGCTGAATAAAAGGGAACGATCACTTCTCTAGATCTGCTGACAATGCTCCTCCTAATGCACATTAGTATGCCATTAGCCTTCTTGGCTCCCCAGTCCTTATGCAGCCAAACTGCATGCTGCCTTGGTTCTGGCAGAACACATTGAGGGCTGGTTTCTCAAAGAGTTCCGTGACAAAATTAATAAGTACATCAGGCAAATCTTCTACATAATTTCTCAGGAAGATTCTATTGCTATCCATGTGTGCATCGATGCTGTATTTGGTTATAATGCAGACCCACGGAGTGCCAATCAGCTCACAGAAATATACCCTCTCTGACTGCATAGAGCAACTTACTGCCCAGTATGGCCACCACCTGTTCAGCCCCCAAACCTGGATGCCTACATAGTGCCATAGAAAGTAGTTACTATCTCCATACTACCCCACATGGCTAACTCAGTCTCAGCCCCTGCTCCACCCACCTCCACAGCAACGTACCCTGCATTCCTTCTATGCTTTAGCACCCTGTGTCTCCTCCATGTAGAATTGCTGAGCATCCTCACAAACATTGGTACTCAAGAACAATTCTTCACTGCCTGGTGCACAGGTTGTCACTGGATTGATCCTCACCTCTTGGCCCTGTTCAACCTCTTCATCAACTTGTGTCTGTGCAGCCAGGACAAGTATTTTTCTCAGAGAACTATCCTCAGTGTCCTGGAGTTTGGTCATGGGGTTCCACTCAGAACTCTATCCAGTTCATTATAAAACCAGCATGTTTTGGGTATAGCACCAGACCAGCTGTTTGCCTCCTTTGCCTCTGGCATACCTGTTCCTTGTTCATGGCTCTGCATTGTTGGGTGTCTCACTCCTACCTCTTCTCACACATGGCTCAAGAAATGCACATGTATGTACATGTCCCAGTTCCTATGGATCACTCACAGCTCTGACTGCACCCATTTTTCACCCCACACACTGAAGCAGGAGAGTATTTATATCGATAACTACCACTCCTGTTTTCATGAGAAGGTGCCATGATTACCACCACACAATGTGCCACAGACACAGGAATCAGAGTCTTTATAACCGTTTGATAAAGAAAATTCATCTGATTTTTTTTTTTCCCAAACCCCACTCCCAACAAACATTTTCTGTCCAAAGAGCAGGCAACTGATAAGGTCTGAAGATCTTGTTCCACCTGAATTCTGCAGAAGTGAAGAAGGGTTCCTGCCACACTTTCAAAACAGTTCTTGCATATTACAATAAAATAACCCTTAATGATTATTTTTAAACCACAGAATATACATATTTTGTCAGTTATTTTGTGGAGCATCATTTCAGAAGACTTTTATTCTCTCCATGTGGTATGTGGATCTTTCCTTCAATTAGAAATTATATTCCTCTTTCAGAAATGATGAGTCTAGATGTGAATGCAGAGACCGTGAAATAGAATAGATATGACTGCATTTCAAAGATTCCTTAAATGGGTCCTGTATCAATGAATTATAATACCAGAAAAAATAAAACAATGGCCATGATGAGAGAGGTTGTACATTATAAAATGAAATCTATATTGAAAGGCATTCTGAAATAAATAGCTGTTACAGAGGAGTCACTTTCAGGAGAAAGGGGAAAATGTGGAAATTATTTGACATATATTGTTTGAACTCAAATCATCTACTTTCTCTGGAATAAAATGATGGACTAGCTTTTGGCCTGCCTTTGTGCAGCTGTACTGGGGATCAGGCGAGAATCAGCATTCCTCATCTCCTGGTCTGGATCATCAAGGTTACTTGCATCCATCTCCAGACATTTGTAAGAATGCAGTGGATATGTGCTGGATGCTTTCCCCCAGATAGTGGGGCTGATAAAGTAATACCTATTATACTATATACTAATAGCTATGTCATTGCTCCTGCCTACAGATTGCCAGCAGTGCTGTGTGAAGGGAGGTATGTTCCATGCTGTATTCATCCAGAGGCTCAACCAACTTCTCTTTATGTCACCTGCCCTGGTACCTCTCCAGAACACACAATCCTGTGCAAGCTCAGCTGTTTTTCTGAATAAACTTCACTTACATCTCCACTGCAATCGTGTTCTTTCGACAAAATGTCGAAAGAACGGAGAGGTTTTTCCAACAGAGGTAAACCTCTTTCTATGATAAAGAACGCCCTTTCTGAAAGAGCTCTTTTGGAAAAAGGCGTGTGTGGATGGGGAAGAGGGTTTTCTTTCGAAAGAAGAGGCCTCCAGGAAATAACACAGGTGCCCTGGTGGCCACTCCGTCCAAAGTAATCACAACTCTGTCTCCTGGCACCTCTTAAAGCTGCAGGCACCCTGGACAAGCCTTGTGGCAGGAAGCTGGCCCTGGAGCAGCACCCGACCACCTGGCTCTCCCTGCCACAGGCATTTGGAGCTATGTCCAAGCCATAAGACCCCCAAAACCCTGCTGGCCCTTACAGGAGCAGCACCAGGGCTCACAGGACCCACCCAGGGGCACCAAATGCCATGTACTCGCCCGGTCTGGAGCAGAGATCCTGTCCCTCCTCCAACTGTGAGGGGAGGAGGAGACCCTACAGCATTGTTTCTTAAACTGTGTTCCATTGTACACTGGTGTGCCGTGAGGCAGTCGGAGGTGTGCCGCAGAGAACAACAGAGTTCAAAATGGCCATCCTTAAAGGGACAGGTGACTTTTTCCCCCTCTCAATAACTTTCCCCCTGATCCTATTTTTCTTTTTCTTTTTTGCTCAATAACTTTTCCCTGGCCTCTTTTTTTTTTTTTTTTTGCTCAACAAAAAGTCCTTAATGTTCCTCAGAAAAAAAATTATTCTTTGGTGTTCCTTCATCTTAAAAATTTAAGAAACACTGCCCTACAGAATCTCCGCTTCAAACACTAGAAATGCAGACATCTATGGGTGCATGGCGGAGGCCCTGGCAGAGTGGGGACACCCATCCTGGACCTTAGACCAGGACCAGAGTAAGGTGAAGGAGCTCCGCCAGGGCTATGCGAGGGCCAGAGAGCGCAGCTCGCACTCCAGGGCAGGACCCCACTCCTGCCCCTACTTCAATGAGCTGCACCAGATCCTGCGTGGTGGGGAAGCCCTTTCCCCACCTCTGGTCATCGACTCCGGCCTTAAAATGCCTGTCGTTGCCTGGCCGGAGGTCACAGAGGAGGAGGAGGAGGAGGGACAGCAGGGGCAGGAGGAGAAGGATGACACAGCGACCACAGTGACGCTGTCCCTGGAACCTGGACATGTCACAGGCATCGTCTAATGCTGGGGAGGGATCTTAAGGTGAGTGTTCTCAGTTTTCCACACATACAGGGTGTGAGAGGCGGGTGCAGAGGGGATGGGGTGTGATCATCACTCAGCCTGCTTGGGCTGGACATCGTGCTGCTGTCCGTGCATGTGGAACCATGTGCAGCTTTATTGTGTGCCACGTGGACTCAGCAGGCAGCCCCTGAGCACCCCCAGGCTCCTGCTCCCAGGCTTCTGCTCCCAGGCTCAGGGGAAGCCCCGCACACGTATGGCCCAGGGGGAAGGAGAGCGCCCTCCGATCATCTGCCTTGGTTGGAAGCAGGCTAGCCACAAGGGTGCAGGCATGACCCCATACACACCGAGGAGTGCCGCACACAGCACACGGGCATTCCTGCATATGCAAGGCACCACCCACTCCAGCAGACAGCACTGCCAGGCGCAAGTGTGTGTGTGGGCTCCAGGGAGGGCCAGGGTGCTCCAGGCTCCTCTGCTGCCCATGGGATCCCACTGTGGCCAGACACTTCCCTTGCCTGCTTGTCCATGGGGGGATAGGGGGGAAGGAACTGGGCAACATGGTTTCCTTGGCACCTCGAGGCCCACGTGAGGCTGGGCCTGCAGTGCAGCCCACACATGGCCTTGCTCCCGGGACATTCCCCCTCCTCTGGCCCAAGGACTGTTGGTTGCTACTCAAAGAGGAGGGCACGGCTTCAGGGACATTGTCTGCATGGATGACTTTGACCGCCTCTCCCTCTTTTTAGTCTCCACAGCCAGACCATCTGTGACTGAGGGGTCGAGGCACTCCACCTGAGCGAGCTGCCCGACCATGGGGGACCTGAAAGCGCTCCAGGATCCAGGAAGACCTCATGAGGCAGCATGTGGGCATCCTGCATGACATGCAGCAGACCTTGGTGTAGAAGGTCTGGGAGGACACAGAGTGGCACACCCTCATGTGGGACCAGCTAGTGCGGCAGGGCAATAACATGTTTGCCATCATGCAGGAAATAATGGCACACACAACTGCTGTCACTGCTCCTGCCTAGCACCCTCCTGCCCCCCCCCGCTATGCCCACCCCTCCTCCCCTGCTCCCCAAGAGATGCCTCTGCCCCCTCCCCAGGCGATGCCCATGCTCCCTCCCCAAGTGATGTGCATGCCCCATCCTCCTGCCCCCGTATTCCCTGACCCCTCTCCAGCCCCCGCCCTCCTCCTTGTGATCCCAGGACCCACCCAACCCCAAGTTTGCTGAAGTCCCCGCACCCAAAGTGGCACTTCCAGCCGCCTCCCACGCCACTCCCAGACCTGAACCCCCCTCTCTCCAAGTTATGAAACCCTCCTTCCCCTCTAGGTTATGAGTCCCCCTCCCCAGCTTTTTTAAATGAAAGATAAATACAAAGTTTGTTCTGTTGAAATTCAAACAGGTGTCTTTATTCAGCATTCAGGGAAGAGGGGAAGGGAGGAGTTGTGGTGGTAAAGGATATAGGAGCAAGGCTCAGGCCCCTAGGGGAGTGATCCTGAAGAGAGTTAGTGGGGTCCTTGAGAGAAACTCTCCCTCAGGGCCTCCCGAATGCGCACCACCACCTGATCGGCCTGGTGGATGGCAGCTGCCCACGGCTACCCGAAGTGTCTCCCTTCATGGCTGGCCTCTGCCCCCCACCCAGCTAGGAAGGCCTCCCCCTTCCTCTCCACAATGTTGTGGAGGACACAACATGCTGCGATGATCTTGGGGATGTTGTGCTCCCACACACTGAGGTGGGTCAGGAGGCACCTGAACCTTAGGCGCCTGAAGGCGTACTCCACCTGCATCCTCGCCTGTCTGAGGTGGGAGTTAAATTGGTCCCTGCCGGGGTCCAGGTGGCCGGTGTACAGCTTCATCAACCACGGCATCAGGGGGCAGGCCCCCATGATGCACAGTGGCATCTGCGCATCCCCAACCACAAAGTCATGGTGGTGGAATAATGTGCCAGCCTCCAGCTTCCTGTAGAGGCTGGAGTTTCTAAATACACGGACGCTGTGAGCCCTGCCTGACTACACAACAAAAATGTCAGTAACAAAAATGTCCACAGCAGTTGACCATGGCTTGCAGTGCCATTGGGAAGGAGCCCTTGCGGTTGATATACTCAGCCGCTTGATGACTTGGTGTGCGGATTGGAATATGGGTTCCATCGACTGCTCCTCCACAGTTTGGGAACCCCAGGGTGGCAAATCCTGCGACGAACGGGTCCAGGTCTCCCAGGCGGATGACCCAGTGCAGCAGGATGGAGTTGATGGCCCTCACAACCTGCAGAAGGAGACAAAGAAACACACAAAACAGAGAATGAGAGGGGTGTACCTGAGCCCTTGGGAGGTGCCTGACCCTCCCTTCCCCCCCAAAACACCCCAGGAGCCACCCCCTATGAAGCTGCTCCCCAGCATGGCTGTTTGAGGGTGGGACAGCACAACCACCCAGGGATGGGGCTTCCCCCCCACTCCCCTCACCCCCCAACCCTCTTTCCCTAGGGTCCCCCTTTTCCAGGACTCCCCCCGCCCCCTGCAGGGACTGCAGCCCGAGAGACCAGTAGCTGTCTGGGGTGGTGAGCTTCCAGATGGCGATTGCAACCCGCTTCTCCAGGGGGATGGCAGGCTGCAGGTGGGTGTCACATCATCGGAGGGCAGGGGCGAGCCAGGCACACAGCTCCAAAAAAAGGTGGCCTTCTGCATGCAGAAATTTTGGAGCCACTTCTGGTCATCCCACTGCTCCATAACCAGCCAGTCCAACCAGTTGGAACTGGTGTCCAGCCTCCAAAACCATCTCTCCACTTTGGTGTCCAGTTGCATGGGTCTTGCTCTCACACACATGGAAAGGGTCTCAATGATGAGCTTAGTGTCGAGCTCATGGAGGGCCATGAAGGCAGCCTGCACAAACTGCTGCAGAAACTGCAGCATGGCCGTGTGGGGCCATCGCATACTCAGAGGCAGCTCTGGCTCCATGGCAAAAAGATAAATGCTGTGGCATCCAAAAAAGGTGGGCAACCAGAGCGTACACTGCTAAAGCTTTGCTGTCCCTTGGAGAGGTAGGCAAGCATGCATCAGAAGCAGAGAAATGTCTGTCCCGGCAGGTATGTTTAAATGTGTCTCAGCTAGGTTTAGGCAACAGCACTCAGAAGCAACTGCTGACCTAATGCCCTGCCTGAACTGTTTCCGGGTAGCCTTATATGCAAGATAGCGTCCAATCAATGTGGATGCTATCTTTCAAGAAAGCAGATCGTTTTTTCGATGTGCTTTTGCTGTGTAGATGTTCTCCTATGGAAGAAGTTTTTCCGGAAGATCTTTTCTAGTCAGCTCCAGTCCCTGCTTAGTGCTACGCCTAAGGTCCAGCTACAGGGCACGGACTATGAGCAGACATCCAGAACCCCGTCAGCCTTGTAGTGTCTACCCTAAACAATGGAGGGGGTTGGGAACAGAAGGTTATTTACTGCCTTGGGCTGGGTTCCCTTGGCTACAGAGATCCATACCAGTCTCTTCCTCCCCTCCACCTGCACTGTGGCTAGCTTCCCCATTTTAAGTTACCTTCCTCAGGCACAACATACTCTGCAGGAGCACCTAATTTGTACTGCTTGATGGACAGGGACACTTGTTAGCCTTGCTGTCTGTGGGATGGAGACATGTCCTATCAAACATCCCAACAAAGGATGTTATAAATGATTCCTTTCCCTGTTAAGCATGGAAATTCTGGGAGGAAATGTGCCTCTATAAAGTACAGTATTTTCCTCTCCATGGCATATTGTTCCTTAATATGGGCAGCATGCAAAAATGATATCATCTCATGAGGTCTAATTTAAAATCCAGGGTTTCAGTAAAACCCTGGGGGCTTTTGAATTTATTTGTCATCTAGTGGTCTGATCCTGTTTCCTGCTGAGCAGCACTGTATTCTGCAAGTAATTTCATTGATTCATTGAGGCTGCTTGAAGTATAATGGGGACAGACTTAGACGGTACGTTATTTTACCCCACTACAAACTCCCCGAAAATAAAATAACAGCATGTTTAGGGCATTAGATCAATTTTGTTTTTCCTTCCTTATGACCCACTCTTGATTTTTTTCTGTATTTTGTTTGTTAAAAAATAGAAAAAGAATATACTTTTTTCAGTGCCTGCACACTATGTGGACACATTTTAAATCACCCGCCTGATGTTAAAATAGAAAATAATTAAATTCAGAGTGTGAATCTTCCTTGTTGATATTAAATTAGAAAGAGTGAACTGGTGTCTTTCTCACACACACCCCTTCTTCCAAAGCCTAAGTCATAACAGAACCAAAATTTAAGATAAAAAAGATTTTATTAACTACATGTCCTACTTTTTTTCCCTTTCTGTCTGACCTGTACTTTCTCATCTGAAACAAGGACAAAATGTCTCAAGAAAAGTTGATTTCTGATGTACTGGCAATTTCAAGAGAAAAGGCTATTTTCTGCAATGCTTACTCACCTGAGCAGGACTCTCTGACATCACTGTACTTATGTGATTTAGGGCTAGTCACTTAAGGGTTGCTGGATCTGTTCTGTGCTTTTAAGCATTCTATGTCTATTTTGCTAAGCAAAGAGGTGGAGCTAGTCCTGCTTCTCACACATCAGAGGAGTTATTGCACATTTAAACTAGCAATGAATCTTTTTAGCTTTGCCAATCCATACTGTGTTTTAAACTTAATTAATGTTCTCATTTACATGTTGTCATTGTTTCTCATGTTGCTGAAAAATGGATGAATCAATAAAATCTCAAAGAAATCCAAAGCCACCTTTCCAGGCAAACTTGACTCTTCTTGAACACTTTACTAGCACAGCTAGGATACAGGATCCAAATCATACTATCCTTAACATGGGCAAAATTCAGCTGTGTGCCAACCATGAAAAATTTTAAATATGAATTTTTAAAAAGTCATATCAGTTTCCTGGAAAATGACAAAAAGAAAAAAATGGCAAAAAACAAACAACACAAAACAAACAAAAAACAGCTGAATAATTTTGCCCTTGTTTGTTCACATGACACATATTCATTAATTCAGTGCTAGACTTTTACGATGCATATCATCCTTTACAATTAAGGTACCACCTCCTAATTTTCCAAGATTAATGCTAGAAAGTTCAAGCTGATGAACAAGCCTTTAGCAAGACAAATTTTTTCATTAGTTTCAGTCAGCTATCAAATTATACTGAGTAATTTAATAAAACAATGATTTATATTAAGGAGATAACTTATTCATTACTGCAGACTAAACACCTCTGGAAACTTAGAGGCCAGACTCTCATTTTGTGTAAGTTACCATAGTTCTAAGGAAGCCAATGGAGCTACACTGATTCACACAAGGTGAGGATCTGGCCCAAGCCCTCTTGCCTTCTCTCTTGTCCAGTATGCAGAACTAAGGATGCGTCTACACTGCACCATTTTTCCGGAATAATGGCTGTTATTACGGAAAAACAATATTAGCGTCCACACTGCAATTGCATTATTTCAAAAGAAAGTTGAAATAACAGACAGCATTTTCCAATGCCTGTAAATCTCATTCCATGAGGAATAAGGCCTCTTCCAAAAAAGCTTTTTTGGAAGAGGGTGTGTGTGGATGTGGAATAGGGTGTTTTGTTGAAAAAACAGGCCTCCAGGAAATCCGACAGCTGCCCTGTTGGCCACTCCATCCACACTCATTGGAACTCTATAGTTCCTGTTCCCCTGCAGCTCTAAAAGCTGCAAACACAGGGGACAGGGCTTGTGGCTGGAAAAGCTTCCAGCCCTCACAGCCTCCAGCCACAGTGCAGCAGTCAGTGCCTGACATCTGGGAACCATGTCCAAGCACCAAACCCCTAAAGAGCCCTCTGTCCATCCCAGGGAGCACACACAGGGCTCCTAGGAGCCTGCCAGGAGTCTGCCATCCCAGTTTGAGGCGGAGAACCTGGCCCTCCTTGAGGTGTGGGGTGATGAGGAGAACCTCCAGGACCTCCGCTCCAGACACCTCAATGCGGACATCTATGGGTGGATGGACAAAATCCCGGCTACAAAGGGCCACACCAGGACCCTGGAGCAGGTTCGGAGCAAAGTAAAAGAGCTCCAGCAGGTCAATACCAGGATAAGGGAGTGCAGCTCACGCTCTGGGGTAGAATCCCACTCCTGCCCCTATTTTGAGGACCTGCACTGTAACCTGGGGGGTAGTGCAGCGCCTTCCCCACCTCTGGTGGTGGACTCAGGGCTGGAGATGCTCATCGTCGTCCGTCCGGGAGTCCCAGCCCATGAGGAGGAGAAGGAGGAGGAGGAGGGGGATGCTATGAGTATGGTGACCGCCATCACTCTGGAGCTGGTACCCCCGGCTTGGATGTGTCCCAGGCACCCTCTGAGGCCGGGGAGGGATCATTAGGTGAGTGGTTTTAGTTTTCTCACACACAGGGTGGGGGTGGTGGATGCTGAGGGGCTGTGGTGCTATTGTCACTCGGCCTTCTCGGCCTGGTCATCGCACTGCAGTCCGTGCACATGGAAGCATGTGCAGCACCAGTCTGCATCATGCGCCCCAGGAGGCAGCCCTGGAACACCCCCCGGGTTCCTGCTCACAGGCTCTGGGAAGGCCAGACACACTTCTGACCCCCAAGGAGGAACACCCTCCCACTATGAGCCACTACTGGAAGGAGGCTGGGGACAAGGTCACACACACACATGAGTTCTGCGCACAGCACACAGCACATGGGCATGTCTACAGGCTTGAGGCAGCACCTGCTCCCAGAGAAAGTGCTCAGGCAGGTGTGTATATGGCCCTGATGGAAGCTCAGGCAGCTCGAGGCTCCTCTCCCGGCCATTGGATTTCAGTGTGGCTGGCCATTTTCCTTGCCAGCTTGTCCATGGGACGTGGGGGTTGGGGGAGAAGAATGGTTCCCTGGGGACCTCTGGGCCCCTGTAAGGAAGGGCCATCTGTCCAGGCCACACATGGTCTTTCTCCCGGGACATCACCATCCTCTGACCCAAGAACTGTTGCTCTCAGCTCACTGATCTCAGCAAGACCTCAGGGACAGTGTCTCCAGTGATGGCTGACTACCTCTGGGTATGTCTACACTACAAAGTTAATTTGAACTAACAGCCGTTAGTTCGAATTAACTTTAATAGGGGCTACACATACAAACCGCTAGTTCGAATTTAAATCGAACTAGCGGAGCACTTAATTCGAACTAGGTAAACCTCGTTCTACGAGGAGTAACGCCTAGTTCGAATTAAGTAGTTCGAACTAAGGGCTGTGTAGCCACTTAATTCGAACTAGTTGGAGGCTAGCCCTTCCCAGCTTGCCCTGGTGGCCACTCTGGGCCAAACCAGGGAAACTCTTCTGCCCCCCTCCCGGCCCCAGAGCCCTTAAAGGGGCACGGTCTGGCTACACTGCTTGTGCCAGTTGCAAGCCTGCCAGCACCCAGCCAGCAGACCCTGCACCTGGCACAGCATGAGCCAGCCACCCGCTGCCACCCAGCCCTCCGCCTCTTCCCAGGACCAGGCTGGCGGCTCCCAGGAGCCTGCTCAGGGCCGCAAGAGGCGGGTACCCGCCTGGTCTAGTGCGGAGATCATGGACCTCATCGAGGTTTGGTGGGAGGCCTCCAACGGCCACAATCTCCGCACTAGGCACATGAAAGCGGCCGTCTAGGGCAAGATAGCTGCCAGCCTGGCCACCAAAGGCCACATGCGAACCCAGGAGCAGTTTTGCATGAAAATCAAGTTGGTCCAGTGAGACCCCCGACCCTGAGCCCTGAGCTTAGAACATAAGAACGGCCGTACTGGGTCAGACCAAAGATCCATCTAGCCCAGTAGCCTGTCTGCCGACAGCGGCCAGCACCAGGTACCCCGGAGGGGGGATGGACCGAAGACAATGACCAAGTGATTTGTCTCGTGCCATCCATCTCCAGCCTTCCACAAACAGAGGCCAGGGACACCATTCCTACCCCCCTGGCTAATAGCACTCCATGGACTCAACCTCCATGAATTTATCTAACTTCTCTTTAAACTCTGTTATAGTTCTAGCCTTCACAGCCTCCTGTGGCAAGGAGTTCCACAGGTTGACTATGCGCTGTGTGAAGAAGAACTTTCTTTTATTAGTTTTAAGCCTGCTACCCATTAATTTCATTTGGTGTCCTCTAGTCCTTCTATTATGGGAACTAAGGAAGAACTTTTCTTTATTCACCCTCTCCACACCACTCATGATTTTATAGACCTCTGTCATATCCCCCCTCAGTCTCTTCTTTTCTAAGCTGAAAAGTCCCAGTCTCTTTAGCCTTTCTTCATATGGGACCTGTTCTAAACCCCTAATCATTTTAGTTGCCCTTTTCTGAACCCTTTCCAAGGCCAAAATATCTTTTTTGAGGTGAGGAGACCACATCTGTACACAGTACTGAAGATATAGCGTACCATAGTTTATACTTCCCCTCCTCCTTCTTCCCCTGGCTTCCCCTTCCAGCTCCCTCCTCCCAGGTTTCCCCCTCCCCTCTCCCACCCTCTCTCTTTCCCTCTCCCACCTCCTTTTCCCAGTCTCCCCAGAGGTTAATCCTCCCCAGTTTTGTTAAATAAAGAGAGTTTCTATTTTTGACCACACGTGTCCTTTATTTTTTACATCAGGAAGGGAGGCTAGGGAGGGGTAAGTGGAAGGAGATGAGGGAGGAATGGGGCACAAGCCCCCGATGGGGAGGACTGGGGTGGCTCTGCGGGCTCCTCGGGGTGGAAGCTCTCCTGCAGGGCCTCCTGGATCCTGACAGCCCCCCGATTGACCCCCCCGGATGGCAGCCTGCGGCAAGTGCAGCCGGGCTGATGGCCGAGTGCTGTGATGTACCGAGTGTGGGCACTCAGGGCACTCCAAGACAGGACTGCTTTGCTGTCACTCATCGAGTTAGACAAGCAAGTGGGGAACCCTGAGAACTGTCTGTCTGGGGTGGGGGTCGGGTCCTTTTAAGCACAGCCCTCGGCTAGCCTGAGGCAGCAGCTCCACACTCTAAGTCCTAACCTGATGCTCTGCCGGCACTGGTTCCAGCCAGCCTTAACTTCGGTTCAGGGTCCACTCAGTGTGGACATGATATTTTGAATTAGCAAAACGCTAATTTGAATTAGTTTTTAGGTCTAGATGCACTAATTCGAATTAGCTTATTTCGAATTAACTAATTCGAATTAAGTTAGTTCGAATTAGTGCTGTAGTGTAGACATACCCTTATAGATGCAAACTCCCCTATACAAGATTTGGATTTCATATGGTAGGGCCCTTCTAAATTATGTGTTGTTACAAAATTATTAAATTAAAATCAAAAGGAATGGGAATCTAGTGCCTTGTTTCCCTATTCTGCATTAGAATTTATGGAATATATCTGAATACATCTCTGTATATCTGAAGTTCTACATGATAAGAATAGGATTCAGGTTTGATTTGTCTACTCTGGGTAGGAGAGCAAAATATTATTCTAATTTGCCTATTTTACAGACCAGTTTAATTTATCCTTAATTCTTGTCAGTTTATGTATCTGTTAAGCACAGACATCTGCATTTACACTTTACATTTACATAATGAGGACAAAATGTGTCCCTCATTTATTTGATTAAATTGTTCATTAAGGACAGTGCCCCACATAACACAAGAACCAGGTATTCAGCGATTAAATTCATAAGCATAAGGTTTAAAACAAATGTAATGAAGTACTTATTCACACAATGCACAGTCAACCTGTGCAACTCATTGCTTTGGGATGTTGTAAAGGCCAAAGTTATAACTGAGTTCAATAAAGAATTAGGTTCATGGCAGATAGTTCACACTGGGAAGAGAAGCAGCCCTATGCTCTTGCTTGTTTGGGGCTTTCTTGCTGTGTGCTGAGCTTGTGTTTGTGAGTGCGGCTTTTTTTTTCCTTCTTCTTTCCCCTCTCCCTCCCCTTCATGGAGTGTGTGCTGTGACTGGCAGGTGGAAACTGTTGGCTTCTAATTAAAGTTTAAATTGTAGAAGCCTCTGCTGATTGGCTGAGCCTTGGTAGGGGGAAGGACTTTTGGGCAGTCCAGGGTTTTATAAAGCAGTGAGCAAGGGACCAAGGAGCTTGCGAACAGGAGTGCTAACAGGGAGTTTAGAGAGGGAGTTCTCCAGGTAAAGGAAAGCAGATACAGAACTCTTGTGGGAAGTGGCTGTCTGCAGCGTGTGTTGCGTTTGGGGCTTTCTTGCTGTGTGCTGAGCTTGGCTACGTCTACACTGGCATGATCTTGCGCAAAAACTCTTTAGCGCAAGAGTTCTTGCGTTAAAGTAGTTGCGCAAGAGAGCGTCTACACTGGCATGTGCTTTTGCACAAGAGATGTGCTTTTGTGCAAGAGCATCCTTGCCAGTGTAGACGCTCTCTTGCGCAAGAAAGCTCTGATGGCCATTTTAACCATAGGGCTTTCTTGCGCAAGATATTCATGTTGCCTGTCTACACTGGCCTCTTGCGCAAGAACAGTTGTACAAAAGGGCTTATTCCTGAGCGGGAGCATCAGAGTTCTGGTGCAAGAAGCCCTGATTTCATACATTAGAACGTCAGTTTACATGTGCAAGAACACACGGCCAGTGTAGACAGGCAGCAAGCTTTTGCGCAATTACGGCCGCTTTTGCTCAAGATCGCGCCAGTGTAGACACAGACCTTGTGTTTGTGAGTGAGGGTTTTTTTTCCCTGTGTTCTGAGTGAGGCTTTTTTTCCCCTTCCCCTTTCCCCTTCATGGAGTGTGTGCTGTGACTAGCAGGTAGAAACTGTTGGCTTCTAAATAAAGTTTAAATTGTAGAAGCCTCTGCTGATTGGCTGAGCCTTGGTAGGAGGAGGGACTTTTGGGCAGTCCAGGGCTTTATAAAGCAGTGAGCAAGCGACCAAGGGGATTGCAAACAGGAATGCTAAAAGGGAATTTAGAGAGGGAGTTTGGAAGGGGAGAGGGAAGGTCGCGATCCCCTGGGATGCTAACATGAAGGGGAAAGGAGTCCAGGACAGCTGGCAGTATTTTAAAGAAGCCTTATTGAAGGCACAGAAAGAAACCATCCCGATGCTTAGTAAGAGCGGCAAACATGGTAGGAGACCAGATTGGCTTACGGGGGAAATCCTTGATGAACTTAAGCACAAAAAGGAAGCTTACAAAAAGTGGAAACTTGGACAAATGACCAGGGCGGGGTATAAATGTAGAGCTGAAGAATGCTGGCGGGTTATCAGGAAGGCGAAAGCGCAATTGGAATTGCAACTGGCAAGGATGTGAAGGATAACAAGAGACGTTTCTACAGGCATGTTAACAAGAAGAAGGTGATCAGAGACGGTGTGGGGCCCCTACTGAATGAAGGAGGTAACCTAGTGACAGATGATGTGGGGAAAGCTGAAGTACTCAATGCTTTCTTTGCCTCTGTATTCACGGACAAGGTCAGCTCCCAAACTAACGCGCTAAGTGACACAAGATGGGATGAAGATGGACAGCCCTTGGTGGGTAAAGAACAGGTTAGGAACTATTTAGAAAAGCTAAATGTACACAAATCCATGGGTCCGGACTTAATGAATCCGAGGGTACTGAGGGAGTTGGCAAATGTCATTGAGGAGCTTTTGGCCATTATCTTTGAAAAGTCATGGAGATCGGGAGAGATCCCAGATGATTGGAAAAAGGCAAATGTAGTGCCCATCTTCAAAAAAGGGAAGAAGAATGAGCCAGGGAACTATAGGCCGGTCAGTCTTACCTCGGTTCCTGGAAAAATCATGGAAGGGAGCCTTAAGGAATCCATTTTGAGGCAGTTGGAAGATCAGGAATACTCAGCATGGATTCACAAAGGGCAAGTCGTGCCTGACCAATCTGATTAGCTTCTATGATGAGGTAACTGGCTCTGTGGACATGGGAAAGTCAGTGGATGTGATATACCTTGACTTTAGCAAGGCTTTTGATACGGTCTCCCACAATATTCTTGCCAGCAAGCTAAGGGAATGTGGATTGGATAAATGGATGATAAGATGGAAAGAAAGCTGTCTAGAAGGCCGGGCCCAGCAGGTAGTGATCAACAGCTCGATGTCAGGATGGCCGTCTGTTTCTAGCTGACTGCCCCAAGGTTTGGTTCTAGGACCGGTTTTGTTCAATATTTTTATTAATTACCTGGAGGAGGGGGTGGATTGCACCCTCAGCAAGTTTGCGGATGACACTAAGCTACGGGGAGAGGTAGATATGCTTGAGGGCAGAGATAGGATCCAGAGTGACTTAGACAAATTGGAGGATTGGGCCACAAGAAATCTGATGAGGTTCGACAAGGACAAGTGCAGAGTCCTGAACTTGGGATGGAAGAATCCCAAGCATTGTTACAACCTGGGGACCAACCAGCTAAGTAGTAGTTCTGCAGAAAAGGACCTGGGGGTTACAGTGGATGAGAAGCCTGGATATAAGTCAACAGTGTGCCCTTGTAGCCAAGAAGGCTAATGGCATATTAGGTTGCATTAAAGGAGCATTGCCAGCAGATCCAGAGATGTGATTATTCCCCTTTATTCGGCTCTGGTGAGGCCACATCTGGAGTATTGTGTCCAGTTCTGGGCCCCCCACTACAAAAGGATGTGGATGCATTGGAGAGGGTCCAGCGGAGGGCAACCAAAATGATTAGGGGGCTGGAGCATATGACCTATGAGGAGAGGCTGAGGGAGTTGGGTCTGTTTAGTCTGCAGAAGCGAAGAGTGAGGGGGGATTTGATAGCAGCCTTCATCTTCCTGAAGGGAGGTTCCAATGCTGTTCTCAGTAGTGACGGATGGCGGAACAAGGAGCAATGGTCTCAAGTTGTGGTGGGAGAGGTCCAGTTTGGATATTAGGAAAAACTATTTCACTCGGAGTGTGGTGAAGCACTGGAATGGGTTACCTAGGGAAGTAGTGGCTTCTGAGGTCTCTTCCAGCTCTATGGTTCTATGATTCTATGCTCTTGTTTCTGTGAACCTCCAACTGCCAGTAACTGGGACTGAACAACTTGAAATTAGCCTGTTCTGTTAGACTATGTCTACACTGCACTGTTGTTCTGAAAAAAGA
This sequence comes from Rafetus swinhoei, assembly GCA_019425775.1. Taxonomy (NCBI): domain Eukaryota; kingdom Metazoa; phylum Chordata; order Testudines; family Trionychidae; genus Rafetus; species Rafetus swinhoei. Next base: position 29,851,138 of record CM033443.1, on the reverse strand, counting down.
AGTGGAAAAATGAACGCAAATTGCGGTTTGCTTTTTCCTGAAGAGGCTTTTTCAAAATTTGGCCTGTCAACACTGGGCCAAATGTTGGAAAAAAGCCCTTTTTTGGAACATCCCTTTTTCCTTGTAAAATGAGTTTTAGAGGGATGCCGAAAAATATGTCTGCTCTTCCGTAAAAAATTTCAGAAGAGCAAACGCGTTCCCTGGACGCGGCAGTTTTTCTGGGATACCTCCAGTATCCTGGAAAAACTCTGCAGTGTAGACATTACCTTAATTTCCTATGAAGAATTTTGCATTTTAAGAAGACAGGGAACTGGACTAGCTAGGACATTGGTCTGCCCTATTGTGACAGTTTTTATGTGCTTTTCTCCACCATCATGTCTGTCTTCCTGACCAGATTTTACAATATAACATATTAACACAGATATACATATTGCACAGTCCATTTATGACATGGACTTTAGTATTGCAACCCCACACATGGTATGTCTACACTAGCCACCCTAGTTCGAACTAGGGTGGCTAATGTAGTCATTCGAACTTGCAAATGATGCCCGGGATTAAAATATCCCGGGCTTTATTTGCATGTTCCCGGGTGCCGCCATTTTTAAATGCCCGGTAGTTCGGACTCCCTGCCCGTGGCTACACGCCGCACGGGCTAGGTAGTTCGAACTAAAGCCCCTAATTCGGACTACCGTTACTCCTCCTGCAATGAGGAGTTCGAACTAGGGTGGCTAGTGTAGACATACCCACAGAGACTAATTTTATCTTCTGCAAAAGCTGTTAATGCATCACTTACTGCTGCTAGCTTTGTCTCACCATCTACTGCCACTGCCCCCATTATGTCATCCCAAATACCACTTACGTCCCTTATCAAATAATGTCTTACGAAAGATAGCGGTTAGTAAAACTAATGAGCCTCCAAAAGACACAGACAAATCAATACCACACAAAAGCAAAGAATTGGCTATCTTAGTTCATTTCCCTCTTTCCTCCTATCTCTAGAAAGAAGAGGAGAAACACTATTTAGGAAAGATGGAAAATGGATGAAAATCAAAATGCAGGCAAAGTTTATGGGAGCATGAAATATTTGGTATCTATAATTATTACCACATACTGTCATAAGGGAGAGTGTAGAGCCAAAAGGGAAAAAACTTTGTGAAAACAAAGCATATGAAAGAAATCAGGGAATGAAACAGAACAGTGTCAAATAACTGTATTGACCAGGGAAAGTACAAGGCAAACACTAACGTCTAAAGAGAAGAGATTGAAGGGACAAGGAGTGTGTGTAGGTCAAATTCACTACTGAACAAGCTACTAAATTGCTGAAAGGAGCTTCTAAAATGAGAAAAATGGGAAAGCAAAGATCTAGTCAGGTTGTTTAACTGTCAGATATCATCATCTTATCTATAGCATTGCTAAATTCTTACACACATACACATACACAAAACACCCACTCTGTTACAGTAGGAACACAGTTTAATTTAAGATTTCATTTATCATGTCAAAGGGATAATAAAAGATTAATACATATTTTAATAAATGGTTATTCAGATGTCCTTGGGTCCAAGAGAACAGTAGGTTTCCTGTTAAGGTACATCTACAAAGCAACATTATTTTGGAATAACTAGCGTTATTTCGAAATAACATAGTCCGCGTCTGCATAGAAGGCAGTTATTTCAAAATAATGTCAAAATACTGTCAAGCTGGAGGACTTCTTATTCCATCTCCTGTAACCCTCAGGCTACGTCTACACTGCAAGGTTTTTGCACAAACACGGCTGTTTTTGCGCAAAAACCTGCGGAGCGTCCACACCTCAAATGCTCTTTTGCACAAGTAAATAGGTAGTAAAATGACAGAACAGAGGGCTTTTGCCGGTGTAGGTAAACCTCCTTTTATGAGGCATAACTCCTTTTAGTGCTACAGCTATTGCACAAAAAGGCAAGTGTGGACGCTCCAGAGGGGTTTTTGTGCAAGAATTGGCCTCCAAGGGAAAAAAAATGGTGGCCACTGGGCCACTCCGGCCAACTAAATCAGAACTCTATTGTTCTTGTCTGCTGGCACCCTTTAAAGTCGCAGGCACCCTGCAAGTTTGGCCAGAGGAGGTGCCTTCAGCATGCTGCTCTGCTTCAGCCACATATGGCCTCCCGGCAAGCTCCCCGAGACCCCCCGGCCCTTCCAGGGACCCGCCACAGGGGTCAGAGAACCCCCTGATGGGCACCAAGAAGCATGCCCCCACCTGGAGCAAGCCAGAAATCGCCACCCTCCTGGAGTTGTGGGGCGAGGAGGTGTCCCTGCAGGACCCCAGGGCCAAATGCCGCAATGTGGAGATTTACTGCAGCATGGCTGTATCCCTGGTGGAGCGAGGTCACCCTGCCTGGACCACGGAACAAGTCCGGGCTAAGGAGAAGGAGCTCCGTCAGGGCTATGTTAAGGACAAGGAGCAGAGGGGACACTCAGGGGCAGGACCCCATACCTGCCCCTTCTACACTGAGCTCCACCACATCCTTGAGGGGGGTGGGGGGAACCCTCTTCCCTCTCTATCCTGGTAGACTCCGGCCTGGAGCAGCCAGTAGTCCAGTGCCCGGAGCCTGTCCCTGACCTGAAGGAGACGGAGGGGCAGGTCCAACCCCCGATGGAGGAGATGGAGGAGGAGGATGACCAGGACAGTAGGACCATCACCCTATCCCAGGAGCCAGTCCCTGCCAGCCTGGATGTCTCCCACGCCTCTGAGGAGGCTTGGGAGGGATCCTCAGGTATGTTGTCACACACAAACACACACAAGGTAGGTGGCCACCCAGTGGGCAGGGGGCACACTGTCACACGGGCTGCTAGGCCAGCACATGCTGCTGCAGTCTGGGCATCATGCGCCCTGCCCAACCACCCCACATAAATGTCAGTAAAGTGGCCCCGGTGGTCCATCAGGACCTGCAGGACTACTGAGAAGTAGCTCTTGCGGTTGATGAACTGGGCTGCTTGATGTTCTGGGGCCCGGATGGGGATGTGCATGTCGTCGATTGCTCCCCCGCAGTTGGGGAACCCCAGGCAGCAAATCCATCCATGGTTGCATCCAGGTCTTGGAGCCAAACGACTGCGCAGCAGCAGGGTATTGATGGTTCGGACGACCTGCAGAAGGAGACAAAGGAACACACAGACCAGAGAATGGTGGTGCCGATGCCCGTTCCCCTCCCCTCCTCTGCCCCTCCCAACCTCCCAGGAGCCACCCCCTACGATCCCATCCCTCCCCCCCCACCACCGGCTGCAGGGCTGTGTGAGGGTGGGACTGCACAAGCCCCCGGGGCCAGGCCTTTCCCCCTACCCCCAGTTCACCCCCTAGAGTCCCCAGCCCCCTCTTTCCCAAGACTCACCCTTATCCAGCACCTCCCGGGCAGGGACTGCAGCCCGTGAGCTTCTTACCTGCATGAGGATGGCCCCGACGGTGGACTTCCCCACCCCAAACTGTTTGGCCACTGAGCGGTAGCTGTCTGGGTTGGTCAGCTTCCAGAGGGCAATAGCTACATGCTTCTGGATGGGGATGGCGGGCCGCAGGTGGGTATCATGTCTCTGAAGGGTGGGTGTGAGACAGGCACAGAGCTCAAGGAAGGTGGCCTTGCACATTCTAAAGTTGTGCAGCCACTGCTGGTCGTCCCACCGCTCCATGACCAACCAGTACCACCAGTCCGAACTGGTTTCCAGCCTCCAGAACCTCCTGGGTATGGTGGGATGCAGCAGCCAGACTGAAGCAGTCGCAATCACACAGAGGGACACGAGAAGGAGTTCGGTGTCCACGTCCAGCTGTTACAAGTAGGCTGCAGGAACTGCAGCATGGCCAGGGGCAGCTCAGGCTCCATGGCACACAGCAAGGCAAAACGCTGTGTCATCCTCAAAAAAGCACAGGGGAAACATAACAGGCATGCTGAGGCTTTGCTTTGCCAAAGTTGCTAGCAAGCAGGCAGCAGAAACAGAGAAGCAGCTGTCCAGGGGTGTCCCTTTAAGTGCACGTCTCTGGTGGGCCCTGGCAACAGCACTCAACAGCAACTGGTGACCTCTAGCCTGGCTAGAACCAATTCCGGGTGGCTTGTATATGCAGGAGAGTGTCCAATAGTGTGGATGCTCTCTTGCACAAAAGTGCATCATAAAAGCGATGTGCTTTGAGGTGTGGACGTGCTCTTGCACAAGAAGTTTTTGTGCAAAAATTCTTGCTCAAAAGACTTCTTGTGCAAGAAGCCTGCAGTGTAGACATAGCCTCATTGTATGAGGAGTAAGGGAAGTCAGAGGAAGAGTGCTCTATTTCAAAATAATTGCTGTGTAGACGCTCTCAATTTAGAAATAAGCTATTTCTAAATAAGCTACGCAATTGACATAGTTCAATTTGCATAGCTTATTTCAAGTTGAGCCCTGCTGTGTATACACACCCTTACTGTGGCTCATAATCATCTATGGGTACATTTACACAGCAGGGCTAAAGTCAAATTAAGCTACGCCACTTCAGCAATGTTAAGTGCGTAGCATAAGTTGAAATAGCTTAACTCCGCTGTAGGCGCTGTCTACACAGCAGGAAGTTAAAGGAAGAACATTCTTCCTTCGATTTCCCTTATCCTTGTAAAATGAGGGTTACAGGAGTCAGAGTAAGAAGTCTTCCAGCTCGACATTATTCCAAAAGTAAGGCTTGTAGTGTAGACGCGCTCTTTGTTATTTTGAAATAACATCAGATATTCCAAAATAATGCTGCTGTGTAGATGTACCCTAAATGACTCATGTCTGTAACATGAATTTATGAATGTATTTGCAAACCCCTTTTAAATTGAAACTTCAGAATGGTGAGGAATATGAGCAAACGGATGTTATTATCTCCAATCAAATTTAATTGGCCACCTAACTGTAACTATTCCCCCTTTAAGCCTTTAAAATGAACATACATCAATATATGTCAGATACACATTTTCTCTGGAATGAATTAATTTTAAATGGCCAAATCCTCAGCTCCCCCTATTAAGGAAGATGGAGATTGGGTTTGCGCTTTAGGAAGAGGAAACAGTATATTAGGAAAACATGGTTTAATATTTCCCAGCATCTTAGAAGCAGAGCAAAATTGCATTTTAATGAAATATGAGGACATAAAAGACAATGTTGGGATAGGGCTGTAAAAATATGAAAATAGCACATTTAAATAAAGGAGTTAGAATTCAAATATTTGAAGCATAGTAAATGTTTTGGGCTCAGTTTTCCCCTATCTTACACCCATGAAAATCTGAAATAATTCTTTTGAGATTAATGGAATTACTCTTGTTCTGCTGCAGTGCATTCCAGCATTCTTGGGATAAGTACATGTAAAGAATTTATAAAGTTTTGTGGAATATCACCTTCCTCATACAGAAGTTCTAGAACAAATGCTGTTCATCCCACTGCTCCAAAACGAGCCGGTCCCAGCAGTCAGAACTGGTATCCAAACACCAGAAGTGGTGCTCCACAGTGTGATGCGTCTGAAAGACCTGCACTCCCAGACACATGTTGAGGGTCTCCTCAAGCAGCTCAGGGTCATGTTCCAGCAGGGCCTGCAGGACAGCCTGCAGGAACTGCTGCAGAAACTGTAGCACAACAGTCAGGGGCCATTACATGCCCAGAGGCAGCTCCAGCTCCATTGCAGGGTGTGCTGTGGTGTCCAAAAGCAGGGCAACCAAAGCAGGCAGTGGAAATGCTTTGCTGTCACTCAGAGAAGTAGGCAAGCAAGCAGAAGAACCTGAGAAATGGCTGTCCAGGGGGGTCCCTTTAAGCACGAGCCTCAGATAGCCTTATGTCCAGGAAGTCACTGCTGACCTTATGCCCTGCCTGAACTGGTTCCGGGTGGCCTTAAATGCGAGATAGCGTCCAATCAGTGTGGACGCTCTATTTCAAAATAGCAAATCTCTATTTCACTGCACTTTTTGGGTGTAGACGCACTATTTTAAAATAAACTATTCTGAAAGATATCTTTAGGAATAGCTTATTCTGAAAGAAGTGTGCAGTGTAGATGTATCCATAGAATCACAGGGCTGGAAGGCTGTGTCTAGACTACACCTCTTTGTCGACAGAGAGATGTAGATTAGGCACATCGAAATTGCTGTAAACAGGATCGGTCAAAAAACAGTTTATTTTCGACAGATCTGCGTCTAGACTGCCGGTTTTTTTCAAAAAAGCTCCATTTCGAAAAAAGGCCCAATCCTGCCCTGAAAATCATATGGACGGACTCTGTGTTTGCATGGAGTTCCAATGAAATCCACAGAGGTCTGCACAGACCTGTGGGACTTCCTTGGGTAGTTCTCAAGGGTGAAAGCCTCTGTTTATAAATTCCACAGGGGAGTTTATACGCTGATGGCGTGGCCATGGTCACAGTATGGGTAGGTGGATCAGTAGATAGTGGGGACATGCAAGCAGCTCCATAGTGAAGGGTGCATTATACTTTCACATTTAATGGCAATACCAACTGTTTTGTAGCCAAGTGGAAAGGCAAAAGAAAAAAAAGTTAAATTAGTGATGATTAGGCACCATGAATACTTGGAGGACATAGCAGCAGTTTCCATGAATTTGGCAATTTTAAAATAGGTTAAAAAAATCTGTTTACTTGTATTAAGAGGGCAAAAAGTAATTCTCTCTTTCCCTTTCTTGTGAAAACTAGTCACAGGCTCAGCTTTACATTTGTGTATAGTCAGATATCCATCTTCTCTGAAGCCCAAATGTGTGGATGTTTTAAAGGAACAGCTTTAAGCAAAATTAAGCATTTTATGGGGATAAAGAGTTTCAAACTAACACCCACAAATTGGAAGAGGATTCTGGGACTGAGCAGATGGTATATACTCCTATAGGGCTAACAGATCACAGAGACATTCATACAGAGGCAGATTAGGCTACTTTTACACACACTGAGTAGTGCCTGACTCCATAATTAGCCCCCATTGATTCCATCACAATTATTTGTAGAGTTAGGCACTGTGCAACATGACTATATGAAGCAGGGGTGGGCAAGAGAGCCTCCACAGGCTGGATCCGGCCCACCAAGTGGGTTGACCCAGCCAGCAGCTGCCCTGCTGCTCCCCCGCCCACAGGCCAATCGAGACCTAGGGACAGGGGACTGTGCAACATCTCCTCCTCCTGCCAAGGGGGCATGGCACCAGAGGGATGCAAGAGACTGTACACTTACATATCCCAGGCTTTGATTGGCCTGAGGGCAGGGGGAGCATGCAAAGACTCCTGCCGCTGCCAGCAGTGTGCAGCAAGTAGAGGGAACACCCAGCTGTTTAAAACAGTTGGTGGCTTTCTCTAGCCACTGGGGGTGAGAGGCAAAGACTTCACGCACTCTCCCACACCCAGGATCTGTGGGTGGAGGAGCATGGGAAGTCTCCTGGCTCTGCCCCTTCTGCCTGAGGCCCCGCCCCTTCTGGGAAAGCCCATGGCCACTTTGTGAAGTGGCTCCCCTTCAAAAATTATTGCCCACCCCGATATAAAGTCACAAAATCTCTCCCACTGAACTCAATGTCAGATCAATGGCATTGATTTCAATGGGGCCAGGTTTAAAATCATTTGGAATCATTTAGGTATCCAAGGAAGAGGTTGGATCATCAGAGGTCACATAAGAACTAGGAAAGCAAGGAATGTTTGCCAGCTTGTATCAGAACAATGTATTATTACTAGGTTATGGCCTGTAATCTTCCATCTACCTTACTGCAGTGCTTTTTTTGTGACAGTTCTGCCCGGTACTCAGTACCGGCACCTCCAGATGCAGAACCAGCACCTCCAGTCAGAGCTCAACAACTTTTCCACTGGAGTACCGCAGCTTTTCTTTTTTTTTTTTTTTACAAAAAAAGCAAAAAAAGCGCTGCCTTACTGTATGTGTCTGTTTTAATTCACAGTATGCCAGTCAGTGCTTAGGGTACGTCCACTCTGCAAGCTTCTTTTGGAATAAGGTTTTCCGGAAGAGATCTTCCAGAAAAGCTTATTTTGAAATAGAGCATCTATACACAAAAAGCGGAACGAAATAGCAATTTGCTATTTCAAAAGATAGTGTCCACACTGAGTGCTTTGGTTGCCCTGCTTCAGGAGACCACAGCGCTCCCTACCATTGGAGCTGTCTCTGGGCATGCAATGGCCCCACACTGCCATGCTGCATTTTCTGCAGTAGTTTCTGCAGGCTGCCTTCCTGGGCTGAGCTCGACCCTGAGCTCAACGTGAAGAACCTCTACCTGTGTGCAGGAGCCCTGTGCTTGCAACCGCACCCCATGGTTTAAAACAGCGACGCTTCTGGTGGCTGGACACCAGTTCTGACTGATGGGACTGGCTAGTGATGGAGCGGTGGGATGACCAACAGTGGCTCCAAACTTCTGCATGAGGAAGGAGACATTCCTGGAGCTGTGTATGGTGCTCTAGGGCTGCTGTCCCTGGGGAGGAGTACTGGAAAGGAGGACCCTAGGGAAAGGGGAGGCTAGGGATCTTGGAGGGTGGGGTGGGGGTGGCAGGGAAAGCCCATCCCCAGGGGTTCTGCAGTCCCACCCTCACACACATCTCTGGGGAGACTGGGAAAAGGAGGTGGGAGAGGGGAAGAGAGAGGGTGGAAGAGGGAAGGGGGAAACCTGGGAGGAGGGAGCTGGAAGGGGGAAGCCAGGGGAAGAAGGAGGAGGGGAAGTATAAAACTATGGTATGCCATATCTTCAGTACTGTGTACAGATGTGGTCTCCTCACCTCAAAAAAGATATTTTGGCCTTGGAAAGGGTTCAGAAAAGGGCAACTAAAATGATTAGGGGTTTGGAACGGGTCCCATATGAGGAGAGGCTAAAGAGACTGGGACTTTTCAATTTAGAAAAGAGGAGACTGAGGGGGGATATGACAGAGGTCTATAAAATCATGAGTGGTGTGGAGAGGGTGAATAAAGAAAAGTTCTTCATTAGTTCCCATAATAGAAGGACTAGAGGACACCAAATGAAATTAATGGGCAACAGGTTTAAAACTAATAAGCAAAAGTTCTTCTTCACACAGCGCATAGTCAACCTGTGGAACTCCTTGCCACAGGAGGCTGTGAAGGCTAGAACTATAACAGAGTTTAAAGAGAAGTTAGATAAATTCATGGAGGTTGGGTCCATGGAGTGCTATTAGCCAGGGGGTAGGAATGGTGTCCCTGGCCTCTGTTTGTGGAAGGCTGGAGATGGATGGCACGAGACAAATCACTTGGTCATTGTCCTCGGTCCATCCCCTCCGGGGTACCTGGTGATGGCCGCTATCGGCAGACAGGCTACTGGGCTAGATGGACCTTTGGTCTGACCCAGTATGGCCGTTCTTATGTTCTTATGTTCTAAGCTCAGGGTCGGGGGTCTTACTGGACCAACTTGATTTTCATGCAAACCTGCTCCTGGGTTCGCATGTGGCCTTTGGTGGCCAGGCTGGCAGCTATCCTGCCCTAGATGGCCACTTTCCTGTGCATAGTGTGGAGATTGTGGATGTTGGAAGCCTCCCCCCAAACCTCGATGAGGTCCACGATCTCCGCACTAGACCAGGTGGGCACCCGCCTCTTGCGGCCCCGGGCAGGCTCCTAGGAGCCACCAGCCTGGTCCTGGGAAGAGGCAGAGGGCTGGGTGGCAGCGGGTGGCTGGCTCATGCTGTGCCAGGTGCAGGGTCTGCTGGCTGGGTGCTGGCAGGCTTGCAACTGGCACAAGCAGTGTAGCCAGACCGTGCCCCTTTAAGGGCTCTGGGGCCGGGAGGGGGGCAGAAGAGTTTCCCTGGTTTGGCCCAGAGTGGCCACCAGGGCAACCTGGGAAGGGCTAGCCTACAACTTGTCCGTTAATACAGAGGCAAAGAAAGCATTGACTACTTCAGCTTTCCCCACATCGTCTGTCACCAGGTTACCTCCTTTATCCAGTAGGGGCCTCACACCCTCTCTGATCACCTTCGTCTTGTTAACATGTCTGTAGAAACCTTTCTTGTTATCCTTCACATCCTTAGCCAGTCGCAATTCCATTTGCGCTTCCGCCTTCCTGATAAGCCCCTGGCATTCTCGAGCTCTACATTTAAACCCCTCCCTGGTCATTTGTCCAAGTTTCCACTTTTTGTAAGCTTCCTTTTTGTGCTTAAGTTCACCAAGGATTTCCCCTGTAAGTCAATCCGGTCTCCTACCATGTTTGCCTCTCTTGCTATGCTTCGGGATGGTTTCTTTCTGTGCCTTCAATAAGGCTTCTTTAAAATACTGCCAGCTGTCCTGGACTCCTTTTGCCTTCATGTTGGCATCCCAGGGGATTCTGCCCATCAGATCTCTGAGGGAGTCAAATCTGCTTTTCTGAAGTCCAAGGTGTGTATTTTACTACTCTCTTTTCTTCCTTTGGTCAGGATCCTGAAATCTACCATCTCATGATCACTGCTTCCCAGGTTGTCACCCACCTTTACTTCCCCTATTAGTTCCTCCCTGTTTGTGAGCAGAAGATCAAGCTGCGCACGGCCCCTGGTTGGATCCTTCAGCACTTGTACCAAGAAGTTATCCCCGACATTCTCCAAAAACTTCCTGGATTGCCTGTGTACTGCCGTATTGGTTTCCCAACAGATGTCAGGGCGATTAAAGTCCCCCACGAGAACCAGGGCCTGTGATCTGGAAGCTTCTCTCAGTTGTCCGAAGAAAGCCTCATCTACCTCATCCACCTGATTTGGTGGCCTGTAGTAGACACCAACCACAACATCACTGCTGTTGTTTGCACTTCTAAACTTAACCCATAGAGTCTCAACAGGTTTTTCTCCCTCTATATACAGGAGTTCAGAGCAATCATAGTGCTCTCTTACATATAGTGCAACTCCTCCTCCTTTTCTCCCCTGCCTGTTCTTCCTGAACAGTCTATACCCTTCCATGACAGCACTCCAGTCATGCGAGTCATCCCACCAAGTCGCCGTTATCCCAATTAAATCATATTTCTTGTACTGGGCCAGGGCCTCCAGTTCTTCCTGTTTGTTGCCTAGGCTTCTCGCATTAGTGTACGAACACCTCACATAACCAGTTGATCGCCCTATCTTCTCCATTCAAATCAGGGGTCCTCCTTTCTTGCTCGTTCCTCTTTGCATTCCTTCTTGGTATCCGACTTTCCCACTTCCCTCAGGGTTTTGGTCACCCGTGCTTGTAGGATTAAACGCTGCCTTCTATCGAGGAAGTCTTCATCCTCTCTGATGGAGCGTAGGGTTGAAGCTTGGGCCTCCAGCCCTCTAATTTTTTCTTCCAAAATGGCGACCAGCTTGCACTTAGTGCAGATGAAATCCCTTCTTTCTTCCGGGAGGAAGACAAACATGGCACACGCTGTGCAGGTAACAACAGCAGACCTATCACCATCCATCCCTGCTGTCCTGGAGAAAGGATTTAAAAAGAAAGGCAAGAGAACCTTGCACCCTTCCCAACTCCCTCTCTAAACTCCCTGTTAGCACTCACCTGTTCGCAAGCTCCATGGTCGCTTGCACACTGCTTTAAAAAGCCCTGGACTGCCTGAAAGTCCCTTCCCCTACCAAGGCTCAGCCAATCAGCAGAGGCTTCTAGAATTCAAACTTTAATTAGAAGCCAACAGTTTCCACTTGCTACTCACAGCACACACTCCATGAAGGAGAGGGGGAGGAGAAAGGGGAAGTGAAAAAAAAAAAGCCTCACTCCCAAACACAGGGGAAAAAAACAAACAAACAAACAAAAAACACACCAACCCTCACTCACAAACACAAGCTCATCACACAGCAAGAAAGCCCCAATCACAACATTCACTTCCCTCAAGAGTCCTGTATCTCCTTCTTCTCTACCTGGAGAACTCCCTCTCTAAACTCCCTGTTAGCACTCACTCTGTCCACATTAATCAGGACTCTATAGTTCCTGTCTCCTGGCCCCTCTTAAAGCTGCATGCACCCTGGACAAGCCTTGTTGCAGGAAGCCAGCCTGAGAGCCGCACCTCACTGTGCGGCTCTCCCTGCCACAGGCCTTGCCACTCATGGCCCAGCCTCAAGCCCCCTGCAATTCTCCTGACCTTCACAGGGAGCAGCCCCAGGGGTCCCAGGACCCATGCAGGGGACCAAGAGGCAGGCACCCTCCTGGTCCAGAGAGGAGATCCTATCCCTCCTCGAGCTGTGAGACAAGGAGGACACCTTGCAGGATCTCTGCTCCAAGCTCTACAATGCAGACATTTATAAGCGCATGGCTGAGTCCCTGGTGGAGCATGTACATCCACCCTGGACCTTGGAACAAGTCAAGAGTAAGGTGAAAAAACTCTGCCAGGGATATGTCCGGGCCAGGTTGTGCTAAGTTGCAGGACCCCACACCTGCTCTTACTTCAATGAGCTGCACCAGATCCTCGGGGGTGGGGAAATGTCTTCCCCACCTGTCATGGTGGACTCCGGCCTCCAGACCCCTGTCATTGCCCAGCCGGAGGTCACGGCGGAGGAGGAGCAGGAGGAGCAGGGCCAGCCAGAGCAGGAGATGGACACTGTCACCCTGTCCCTGGAGCCAGTGCCTGTGAGCCAGGACGTCTCCCAGGCCTTGTTGGATGCCGGGGAGGAATCTTCGGATGAGTGGTCTTAGTTTATCACACACACAGGGTGGGGGAGGCTGGTGCACAGAGGGCGGGGTCTGAGTGTCGCTCGGGCTGCTCAGGTTGGACATCATGCTACAGTCTGTGCATGTGAAACCACGTGCAGTGATAGTGTGTGCCACGTGGACTCAGCAGGCAGCCCCTGAGCATGCCTGGGATCCTACTGCCAGGCTCAAGGGAGGCCACACATGTCCTGCCATGGCTGGAAGCAGGCTAGCCACAAGGGCGCAGGCACTACCCCAGACTCACTGAGGAGTGCCGCACACAGCACACAGGCATGCCTGCATGTGCAAGACACCAACTGTTCCCACGGGCAGCGCTGCAAGCTGTAGGTGTGTGTGTGGACACCAGAGAGGGCCAGGCTGCTCCTGGCTCCTCTGCCACCATGAGAGGCTCCCACTGTGGCTGGGCACTTCCCTTGCCTGCTTGTCCGTGGGGTGTGGGGGGGGGGGGTTGGGAAGAGGGCAGCACTGTCCCCTGGGCCCCTCTAAGGTATGGCCCGCTGTGCAGGCCACACATGGCCTTGTTCCCGGGACATTCCCCTCCTCTGGCCTGAGAACTGTTGGTCACTGCTCACAGAGGAGGGCACAGCCTCAGGGACAGTGTGTGCATGGATGACTGACCACTTCTCCCTCTGTGTGTTCTCCACAGCCAGACCAGCTGGGACTGAGGGCGAGCCACACCACCAGAGCCAGCTGCCAGAGCCCCGGGAACCCAAAAGCATGCCAGGGTCCAGGAAGACCTCATGCACCAGCATGTCAGTGTTCTTCATGACATGCAGCAGACCCTGGCGCAGAAGTTCTCAGAGTGGTGGAACTGCACATGGGACCAGCTCATGCAGCATGTGATAACATGAGTGCCATCATGTCATGCACACCCGCCTGCTGTTGCTGCTCCTGGCTCTGTTAGGGCCATTCCCCCCTCTGCCTGACCCCCATGCGATGCCCATGCCTCTTCCCCAAGTGATGTCTGTGGTCCCGCCCCAAGTGATGCTTATGCCTCCTCCCCCTGCCCCCTGCCATTCCTGACCCTGCTTCAGCCCACCCCCTCCTATCCTATCCAGAGTCCGGACCCACCCAACCCCAACTCTGTCAAAGTCCCCGCACCCAAGGTGGCACATCTAGCCACCCCCTCCCCCTCCAGGTTTTGAGTCCCCCTCCCCCTCCAGGTTATGAGCCCCCTCCCCTGCCCACCTTTTTTTATTGTAATATAAATACAGACTTAGTTTTGTTGAAAACCAAGCAGGTGTTTTTATTAAGAGTTCAGAGAAGGGGTAAAGGGAGGGGTTGTGGTGGGAAAGGGATAGGGCTGCAAGCCAGAGGCCCCTAGTGGGGGAGGTCCTGGGGAGAGTTACTGGGGTACTTGAGAGAACCTCTCCCTCAGGGCCTGTAGCGACCTTCCCGCTCTGTCACAGTGCCACCGGCCGTCGGTTCGGGGAATTAGATCAGCCGGCAGGTGGCGGAATCCTTTCAGGACATTGCCCTCCGGCAATGTCCGCAACAGCCTGAGCTTTCCCCCCTTCCGGGGGAAAGAGTGGGTCTCTTCCCGGCCTTGCTTCAGGTTGGGACAAGAGGTATTAGTCCGCGGGCCCAGCCTTGCTCCAGGTCCGGGCCGCAGAGGAATTAGTTCCCCACCAGCATGTCGATTATCGCACAGTTCTGGGCAGGGCACCCAGTCTAGTCCTGTCTCTTTAAGAGTTCCCGCCCGGCGCGTGATCAGTCCCCGACGCACCATAGGGAAGCCCGCGCCCTCGAGCAGGGCGGGCAACAAAATACAGTTTATAAGGCCCGGTCCTCGAGCAGGGCGAGCCAACCACACATCAAGCCAAACCCAGGTCCTGGCTCCGGGCGGGGCAGCAAACGGCAGCCAGGCCCTGAGGCAAGGCGAGGCTGCAAACAAACCCCAGTCTGTAGACGCTCCTCATTCCGGAGCGGGGCCAGTAGTGCACCTGCAGCAGCGGTGAGAGACCACCACCCGGTTAGGGGTGGCGGGGCGCAGGCCCTCCGCCTCACTGCGCCCCGGCCCAGGGCCCTGAATGCAGCAGTGCAGCTGCGACTGGCTCAGCAGGGCTCCGGCCGGTAACTTGCTGGCCGCAGGCCGCTCCCAGCCCGGGCTACCCCTTGGCCACTTCTCATCTCCCCCCTCCTGGGTACCTGTAGCTCCAGCAGGTCCGCCAGGGAGTCGAGGCGTTGTCGCCCCCGCAGTGTCCGGCCGGCCCAATCCAGGGGTCAAGAGGTTGGAGTTCTGCAGCATCCCAGGAGCTCGTCCGGCCCGGCGTTCCAGTACCCATCGGGGGTCCAGCTGGTCCACC